>CM046443.1:29212944-29812944 GCA_025506515.1 Flaveria trinervia | reverse complement strand
AGCCACCACCACCTCTTGCTCATCATACAACCTCCTTATTAGATGAACCACCGACCTAAAAGTACTTGGCTGGGCAGTGATCATATGCCTTCCGATATGCGTCAGCGATCCTTGTATGTACCTCTAGATCTTCCATGACAAAGGTGTCACCTGATCCGACACCAGCCGTGCCATCACATTAAACTTGGTGGTGTACTGTTGGTAAGTCATGGTTCCTGCCTACAACTGAAAGAACTCCCTCTCTACCTTATCTAACTCCCCGTGAGGACAACATTCCTCAATAACCGACTTCTTCAGCTCGTTCCACCTCATCCTCCTAGTCACCCTACTACACTCGGCCTAGACAATATTGTCCCACCAACACAAGGCTGATTTCATAAATGAGTGGGTAGCAAACTTCACCTTTTGTCTTCCCTACACTCGCTGATATCAAGTACAACCTCCATCTCTCTCACCCATTGATGACAAGGAGCAATAGTGCCATGGCCATCGAAAGTAGGGGGCTTACATCTCTGGATTGCCCCATAGTTACAACCTCTTGTTGTCTCATGTACAAGCTCCTCTTCCTCATCCTCATCAGTAGAGACAATCATCTCAATCTCTGGTTGCTCTCTTTCCACTGAGCACCTATTCCTCTCCTTCCTATCACCTTCCCTCACAGCCTTAATCTTTCCGGTCACCATAGACGGTAGGACTGTCTGCACGACCTAGTGAACCTCCTCAACAACAGCCTCCTTCACTGAGGCCGTCATATTAGCACTCTCATCCCCACCCTCCGGATGAGGGGTCTCAGGCTCTTTATGAGCTATCTCTTCAGCCCTATCCTTTCCTCTCGTTACACACGGTCCAACGCCACGTCCACCACGGCCTCCACCTCGAGATGCATTAAAAGATCTACCTCTAGCCATCCTCTAACACACACTATAAGTTCCACACACCAACGTGGTCATTCAAGGTAATAGCTCACTTTATGTCAAATATAGTAAGTCCTTAATTAAAGTGGCCAGTTGTGATTAGTCACTTACTTTACTCTTCATATCCCAAGCATTTCCTATTCTGACTAAATCAGTATCTAAATTTACTAAAATCACATAAGCCGCATAACATGCACACATAATACTAGTTAACATTAAAGAAAATACCCAATGGCACGTAGCTACTTGGACTAACATCCCTTCCATTTTCTCCCATTCTCAGTTTAAATTTAGGTTTTTTAAAATATTTACCAAAATTTTCTTAAACTTTAGTTTTGATACCAACTTGTAAGGCCCTGTTCCCGAAACACTCACAGATGGTTTCTCATCGCACATAAAACATAAAACATATATTTACATTCACTAAAAACATTATAGCTTAATACTTAATAAACCATTTTATATATTTATAATTATTTTTGAAAAATAATACAACATTGTTAACTATTACAAAAAATCATTTGTTCACATTACAATGCAAAAACATCATCGTTATACAAAATGGATGCCATCCAAAAACTTGCCAAGTAGCTGCCCCATGTCATCCTCAGCAATGATTACCTGCCAACTAGAAAATGCATAAACAATCAGTGTTGCTGAGTGAGTTTTATCTTTATAAAAACATCCTATTACATTCTATTCGTTAAAACATTTTCTTTCTTTCACACATGATCATACATCATACATATATTAAGGTAATATTTATTATCTTCCATTATGGTTCATTTTGTTCTTTTCGCACATTTCGTACTTATCACACTCTTCTTGCTTATCACACTTTTCTTACTTTTCTTTTCTTCCACTTCAATCCCGAATACTGTTATAGGCTTAACCCTCCTCTTGGGCAAAAAACCATATCATCTAGGGTTAAGTGATAAGGATCCCATATCACACGTATGGAGTACTCACATAGACTAACTCCCCCAGTGTGTGAACCCTTAAGGGTTAGCCAAGATCGCACGCTGTAAAACACATAGTTGAGCTAACAACTCTCAATGAGTTATGAACCTCCTTACATTTTCTTGCCTGACTTTTCATTCGTTCATTCATTATGTTCCACTTTCATTATCTTAAATCTTTCAGTTCATTAACATAATACTTTACTTTCATTAACATAATCGTATCACGTAAAGCCACATAATAAGAAACATAAGGAAACAAATCATACACATGCATAACATCATCACATATCATCACATAACCATCATACATCACCCCCGAGAATATACCAAGTCATCACCAAAAACTTCCTTTCTTCCCAAAATTTTAGAAATAATTTTAAGGCATTAGGTGCATAACATCATCACACGTCATCACATAACCATCATACTCACCTCTTCCAACTGTGGGGCAAGACTTCCTTCAAACCCATATGTTATGAGTTCAGACACCTAAAACCCACCAAAACACACACACACCCAAATACACAAACACAAACATAAGCAATAACAAAGACTTGAACCAACCACAAACAATTAAAAAATTGAATTCTTACCTTGAATTTGAATTCTTCTTCTTTTGTCTTTATAAACCAAAGCTCTGCCATTTCTCTCTCTACAATCTGATGCAAAAAGGTGATGTGCAAGGTGTATAGGCAACCATACATCTTTTGTACAAAATATAATATATTATTTTGTCCTTTTTACACGTTTAACTTTTCTACTTGGGTTTTATTGCATTTCCTTCTTTTACTTCCCTTTTATTCTTTATTTTACATCTTTTAAAATATCCGGGTGTTACACAGGACCATGTGCATTATGGTTTACCAAGTGAGCTTGTCACGATTCATGACAGGCAGGATTGAGCATTTCACAATTCGGAGGAAATATGCTCGAGTTTGTTAGCTCATAACACTAGGCAAGGTGAACAGATAAGATCTATGAGAAGAAAAGTTATAGATCTCATAGCCTGTCTAACGGATACATAGGACTAGTTACATCATGCTACTCTGAGAAGACATTACTTAGAAGAGCAATTAGAGCACAAGGAGATTCCAGGGGAAGATCCAGAAGAAGACCCGGATGAGGATCCGAAGGCGATAAATGATAATAGTGATGGATTTGTCATTCTAGACTTATTTATTATATTTTCTCTTTTTTAGACTACATAGGGCTATTTTAAGTTCATTTATTATGTTGTATTGGAATTATTTACACTAATTTAATATTTTTTGGGAAAGGTTGTTTCGAACCTAACTTGAAAACTTGGAGTTTTCTAGACAGATTTAAAATTTTGCGAGTTAGTTAAAAATTATTCATCACAATTATTAATTATGGTATAAATATTGTGGTTACGTAATTTACTGATTTATTATATCCTTAACTGAATGAGATCAATATGTTAGATGTTACTCATAGTTGTATCTATGAATGTAAACCCAAAAATAAACGAACACGAAAGAGGACTTGCCCGTAGTGTTGCAAACATGACATCGACGTAATTGGAAATTTTGTTCAATGAGCATGTACATGTAGAGGTGACTGCACAAAGTTAATTGGTAATGTGACATTTGTGTAATTAAAAATCTGAATATTCTGTTACCCGATATGCCAACATTAGTTATTCCAATTTGTTCAGTTAATACCAGCAGCCTGTACCTATAAGACTTTTATGGATAACAAGCCCCACACTTAGAGGTAAAATTAAGAAGGTGGCCGGACTTGTTCGATGGCTTGAAAAGACCGAATTGGTATTAGTAAAGTTTAATTGTTCAGCTGTAGATCAAGTGAAGTATGCTACTAGTACTATGGAGGGTGCAAAGTTTTACCTTGGGCTCAATGTATAACAATGATAATAGAGGAGTATTGTCTTGTGACGAAGTGCAAAAGATTGAAGCGTGATCCTCGAAACTAAAGATGGCGGGATCCAAGATTGAAGCTTACACTACCGGATCTCATGAGTAAGCTACTCTTTGCTTGGGAATGGTTATGACTATTCTAAAAGCACTTCATTTGGGTCATAAGATGACAAACCTGGTGGTGTAAGAACAAAATTGGCCAAAACAGGGTATTATGACAAGAATGCCCGATAACAATAATGTGGGACAATTTTAGAAATTAAGGATCTTCGTCATGTAGTCAGCCTCATCAACAACAACAAAAGAAGTTTAATTTAAATCAAAACTTCAATCATTCATCTTCATCAAACCAAGGCCAACGATGGTACATCTGGAAGTTCTAAAAATATAACAAGTGCAACTACCATCACAGTGGTAAGTGTGATAACTTACGGTGCCAACGCTATGAAAAATAGGACACGGGGTTAAATATTGCTATGGTTAGCCAGTGAAAAGACCGCAATAGACGAACGAGACTCCTGAGGGATGTTTTGAATGTAGAAAAGAAGGTCACTATAGGAGGAACTGCCTACAATTGATGAAGAATGGTAACAATGGTGGAAACTACAGGAATAACAATGACAATGGGAAAATAATGGCAATAATGATGGAGCAAAAGGAAGAGCGTTCATGATGGTTTTCAACTGAGTTTCTAAATGACCCTACTATAGTCACTAGTAAATTTCTGATAAATGGTCATTATGCTACTGTCTTGTTTGATACTTGAGCCAAAAAAAGTTTTATATCTACTAAGTTTAGTAACCTATAAAGTGAAATACCATCTTTGATGGAATCAAACTATACCGTAGCATTAGCTGATGGTAAGCAAATTCACGTCACACTTATCCTTAAGGGTTCTAAGTTAGAATTCTTAGGATGCAATTTTGACATTTGACCTTATGACTATTACTCTTGGTAATTTTATCATAGTTGTAGGCATGGATTGGTTGCCGGTAAATCAAGTAGAAGTTATATGTCATGAAAAGATCATTTGTATTCCTCTCCCTGATGGAGAAGTTCTTTTCGTTAATGGTGATAAGAGTAGTACGGGCATAGGCATCATCGCTTACATCAAAGACTAGACATATAAGTCATATAGCCACATTAGCTCTTGTAACCGACAAGCAGCGGGAAGATAAGAAGTAAGGTGGCTATTCATGTCATTAGGGATTTTCTGGAGGTCTTTAAGAAAGATTTTCCTGGACTACCGCCTCATTATCGAGTTAAGTTCCAAATTGATTTAAAACCCAAAGCAACACCAATTGCACGAGAACTATACGATTAGCAAAACACAAGAATTATCAACATAACTATAGGAGTTGTCAGACAAGGGATTTATTTAACCAATTTCATCACCATGGAGAGCCATTTTCTTTTACTTAAGAAGAATATGGGACTTTGCATATGTGTATGGACTACATGGAGCTTAACATGGTTATGACAAAAAATTGTTACCCCGTACCTAGCATTGGTGATCTATTTGATCAAATTATGGGATCATGTGACTACTATAAGATTGATTTGAAGTCTTTCTACCATCAACTGAGAATCCAATAGGAAAACATCTTTAAAATTTCTTAAGAACTCGTTATGATCACTACGAATTCCTACTCATGTCGTCCAAGTTAACCAATACACCAGCGATGCTCATGGATCTCATGAATCACGTGTATAAATCCTATCTCAACCAATTTGTTACTTTTTGTCAATCAAATATAGATTTATTCCAAGACCAAAGAAGAGCATCTTTAATTAATCTTAGAACTACTCAAGAATGAACATTTATATGCAAAATTATCAAAATGTGACTTCTAGATTTGGGAAGTTCATTTCTTAGGGCATATAGTCAATGAAAATAGAATATATGTATACCTGCTAAGATCAAAGCCATAAAAATTGGTTTATTTCAAAGACATGAACTGAGATGCAAAAATTTCTTAGTTGGTAGGATATTACTAGCGTTTTATTAAGGGATTTTCTAAAATCACTAACCTATTATAGCTTTAACTCATAAGGGAACGATGTATAAATAGGGTGAAAGTTAAGAAGCAGCTTTTGAGCAATTAAAGCAAAAGCTTTGTAGTGCACTGATACTAGCATTGCAGAGGTAAGTGATGATTTTATGGTATACAACAACACAACCATTCAAAGGCTTGGTTGTATTTTGATGCAACATGACAAGGTGATAGCTTATGCATCTACGGAGGTGAACATACATTATAAAACTATACAACACATGATTCGGAGTTACGTGTTTTAGTCTTTTCCTTGAAGATCTTGAGACATTACCGTACAAGATGCAACATATACACCAATCACAAGAGTATTCAATGTCTTTTCGAGTAGAAGGAGCTAAACATGAAGCAGCGAAGCTTTTTTGAACTTCTAAACAATTATGATTGTGCTATTACGTATCATCTGAATAAAGCAAATGTTGTTGTTGATGTTTTAAGAATGAAGGAATATACAATATTGTGTGGAGCCGTACAGTTAATGAATTAGTACTAAATTGGCTTATGAGAATAAGGACGCTCATGTAGTGGCTTTGAAAGAAGCGAATGTGGAATCCCTGTGAGGGAGGAAAAGATAATTTGAAATGATATCAAATGGAATTTGTTACTATAGGACAGGCCTTAGGTTCCATCATATGGAAACTTAAAGATCTAGTTATGAGTACAGCCCATCAGTACATATGTATGATGAATTAAGGGCACACTATTGGTGGCCTAACATGAAGGTAGCTATGACTTCTTACATGAACAAATGTTTAACCTTCTCTAAGGTGAAGGTTGAATACACTATACCATCCAAACCACTACAACAACCTGAGTTTCCATTGTTGACATAGGAGCAAATATATATAATTATAACTAAGTTACCGAAAACACATAGTAGATGTGACACAATATGGGTAGTCATGGATTAGTTAACTAGTCTGCACATTTTTTGGAAATTAAAGAAATAGATAATACGGATAAGTTAACTCTAATTTATGTGAAGGAAGTTGTTTCTCGAAATAGTGTACCAATCTCAATCACATCAGACTATGACGCGTGTTTTACTTCTCATTTCTAACGATCATTGCTGAAATCTTTGGGTACGCGTTTAGACATGAGCACTGCCTATCATTGGTAGATTGATGGGTAGTGTGAGCATACAATTGAAACTCTAGAAGATATGATACAAGCTTGTGTGATTGATTTAGTGAAAAATTGGGAAATTCATCTACCTTTGATGTAGTTTTCCTACAATATTAGTTATCACACTAGCATCAAAGCGACACTATTTAAAGCCTTGTATGGTGCAAATGTAGATCACATCTCTTTTGGGTGAAGTAGGTGATTTTCAATTAAGTGGCCCTGAATTGACTCGCGATACTAGGGAAAACATTGTGTAGATATGAAATCATATGGTGGCAGCTCAATACCATCAATAAAGCAATGCTAACAAACTACAACAATCATTGGAGTTTCATGTTAGGGATAAGGTTCTACTAAAAGTCTCCCCTTGGAAATATGAAATTCGATTTGGAAGATAGGGGAATCTTAATTGGAGATAGGGGTGTTCACGGGCCGAACCGAGCGTGCTAGGGCAAACTCGAACTCGGCTCGAATTTAAACGGAGCTAGCTGACCTAGAAATATGGACTCGAGCTCAGTTTGGTTTTTAACTGAGTGGCTTAACTCGGTTGGTTTTGACTCGGTATTAATTTTATAAACCCAATTAAAAAATAAATTGCAAAATAAATCCAACATATTACATAACTGGTATATATAAAGTTTCACAAAATATATTTTACTTTAGATAAACTAATTTCAATTTCGATAAAATACAAATAACAATGGTCTACTTCTAAGTAAAAAAACTTGAAAGTGTGTTTGAATAATTCACTCTAATATAAAAAAATATAGAAGCATCATATAAAATGAACTAAAACAAACAATATAGTTTAAAATTTTGACATAAAAAATAGCTAAAAATTGTTACATTCTTAACAAATAAACAAATGCAATGATATATATTATTAAAACAAAATAATAGACACTACAAGTAAAATAATTTGAGCCACACTGAGCCGAGCTAACACATGAGCTACACTGATCTGGCTCGACTTATCATGATCCAAGTCAAGTTCAGCTTGTTTTTATACTGTGCCGACTCAAATCAGTTTACTTTGAAATCAAGCCATTTCAAATAAGCTTTGTTTGCGCTTTTTCCAAGCAAGCTCCAAGCCACAAGCCCTCTGGATGCCCTTAATCTGAGTTTTGTAGGGCTATTTGAAACCCTAGAAAGAATTTGTTTGGTGAAATACTAACTAAATTTACCAAAATATCAAAGTGGAGTTCAAAATGTTTTTCGTGCTTTAAACTTAAACAATATCTATCTGATGAGACACTAGTAGTACAACTTGAGGAAATTTAAATTGATGAGCATTTATGGTTCATCGAAGAATCTGTAGAGGCTATGAATCATGAGGTCAAAACTCTCAAGCAAAGCAAGATACCTATAGTCAAAGTTTGTGAGAATTCAATATGGGATGATATGGCAACTCATTCAATTTATTTGTCCCAATACAATAAATTAGTGACGTTGCCTAATTTTTCCAACAAAAATTCTTTCAACATGGGGATAAGTGAAATCCATTAATTTTCTGTTACCCAACCGTCCTTAGTTCTATTAAGTTTTACATGCAAATTACTTACCACACACTGGTTGTCCTCGAACTTTGGTGATATAGCATATAATTAATAATAATTTAACCACTGTTAATCTAACTAATACGTGTACGATATTATTACATGATCATGCGAAATCAACGTCATGTATGTTATTTTATAGTTTAAATATTAATTTATTTTTATGGGTATAAGATGTTATTCTGAAATTATGGAGTTAGTATATTATAATTCTAGTTGATAATTATGAAACCTAAAATTTTAAAACTGATTTACAAACATTTAGAAGTGGGCATTATACTTTATACAATTAAATGGGTTAGTATTGAAATTGTGAGTGAGTATATAAATGAAAAAACAAAACTCTAATCCCCATTTACCCTAAAAATTGGTTGAAGCCCCCACCCTCTCCCCTCTTGCAATTGGCCACAAGCAAACACTCAAGAACTCTGGTTTTTGTTCAATTTGATTGATACAATGTGTTAACAAGTTTTTTGTCGATCAACAACACATATTAGGTATTCATTTGTAACCATTTATCATCTTTTTTCACAAAGTTGGTATATGAACAAACCCTAGATGAATATTTCAATAAAAATTTAAGTTGATAATACAAGATGATTTAGTTTTGTTAGTTTGATTATATTACCTATGATTTATGTGAATTATGTAAAAAGTTCATTGTTTTAACATTTGATCCATAACTTACCCAAGGTGAAAACTTTAGTTTACAAAACCTTGGGATTTTATGATTTGATGATGTTTGTTGTGTTCAAATGGTTAATATAGGTTATAATGTTAATATACTTGATGAATTAATGAGTTGTTTAGTGAAATTTGGATTATAGGATGTCATCCTCCAATAAAGGAAACTTTGAAATTGTGATTTTTGAATTTCTATGTATTGATCATGCATTGGATGCTAGATTCATGTTAGATTGATTATTAGAAATCTTGAGTGATTTAAAATTATATACTTAGATCATATTGATGTTATCTTGAAAGTTTGAATGTTCAAGCTCATATGCAAACCGGATATTAATGGAATGATGTATTAAGTTAGAATAATTATAGTAATTAGGGTTGCATGATATTATAAGGATGCTTAATCAATATGGTGTGTCTGGATTATATTAATAGTATAAGTTATAGTTGGAATATTTAGAATTAATGGTAATCATCATAAATGCATACATATCTAAACCCCCTATTTAATAGGATTAACTAAATATTGGATGTGAAGTAGTAAGTTAATTAAATGGAATGTAGTGAGTGGTTGGAATCCTATGTGTGTGTAGGTATTAAAATGGTAACATAGGTTGTCACCACTAGGTATTCATATGTTTTGTATGATAAGTTTTGCTAGTTAACAATCTTGTTAAATTTTAGAGCGCATTATGTGTATACGAGTGCTGGTCCATATGATTGAATTGCAGTACAATTGATGTGTTCAATTTTCAATATGAGAAACAATACCCAAACAACAAATACGAATAAGAATGATAATAGACACAAAGTATTCAAATATGAACAATAATGATCTAATACAATCAATAGAAACAAGTTCACATATCTTTCATGAGAGTAAAAACTTACAATACTTACTTGCAACAATAATATTCGATTAGGGTTTTACAAGAATGGTCAACAATGAGCAAGATCAAAACTATATATACAAGTCATAATTTCACTAACAGTTTTGTAGTCAGTGAAACTATGCTGTCGAAATTATAATTTCGATCGGCAGAAGCAATAGTTTCGCGAGGTGAACTAAAATAGATAACTATGAGCAAAACTATAATTTTGCTCATTTTTTCGCCAGGTAGCAAAACTACACAAAACAAACAATATTCATGAGTAAAATAACATTAACCTATTGCAAAAGAATATAAGTATAATCTGATCTAAGGTGAATCAAACCTATACGTGATCTTCAATACTCCCTTAGGTTGGATCTCACTGTCTTCATTGCTCCTGATTTGTCTTCTTGGATCCAGTCTCTCCCTCTGCTTCTGATACATCTTCATCAGCTCCTATAGCAACCTCCTTGGAGCTTTAGCCACGCATTCACTTTGGATAGCTCCTGCTTCATTAGCTCCCTCGGGAAGAGAACTAGTTTGCTCAAATTGTTTTGATAAATCCCGAAAATCCATATTCAGATCATCTTGAGCTCTCACCTTCTCAGCTAGCTCCTTCACTTCAGCCCTCACACACCGTACCTTATTTCCATGTTCATAAACATACTCGCTTCTTTTCTTGTCTCCTCCCCTGCTCCTACTTTGATATGATTCTCACAAAGTATGAGCAGGTCCTCATCACAGAATGTAAACAACTCCATTGGGTCAAATAGTCTATACTCAATCCCGTTTTTCACCCTGATTATAGCCTCCTTGTGTTGTTATCATAGAACCATTTCTCAAAGCTTTGTAGTCTTTGGGGGATGGGATGCGAAAACCTATTCTATTCATTATTTTTGGAGGTTTGACTCTCAATACTATCTTCTCTTTCCCAGTCTCCTAATCTTTGTCCTTCTTAGATCCTCTCCTTTCAGCCATCATGAATCCAAACAACTCAAAGTTATCATTCAATCAATTTTTGATCTCCTTCTCTAAAAAGATAGCTCTTCCACTTAAATGAGCATCGAGTATGGCGGTACCGCCAACCTTTCAAATCCTATTCTGGGAAGGTCTTGAATGGCTTCCTCTTATGCATGCATGTAATACCTCCCCCTTTCCTCTTTATCATAAACATCTTAAGGCTGGGGTTATACTTCAAACTAATAATTCTCTTATCCGCATCTTTCTTGCTTAACCCTTCTATGTTTTGAAATAGTGGAGTTAACTCTTCAGGACCACTCTGTCTTTTCCATCTCAATCACATCATTTTCATCATCTCCCTTCTAGACTACATATGTTAGTGGTCCTTAATCCACTTCATAATATTCTGGCTCGGAGCCATAATCTAGTAGTTGTTCATCATCCTCTTCTTCATTGACCAATACTTTCTCAATAGACTTCTCAACCCCTTTAGTACATTCTCAGAATATTTCTTCTCCTCCAAAATCATCAAAGTTCATCCCTACATCAACAAAACTAGCTTCATACACCTTTTCCATGTTCTTTACATTCACATTCTCCTGTCTCACACCAGAACCCCCAACCTCCTTAGTTGCATCACTAGATGTGTCGTCTCCTGTCCGAGAAGATGTACCATATTTAGAAATGGGTATTTGGAGGTGTTAGTCAAATCATCAAACTCAGGTTGAGTTAGCTGATTGGGCAGGTCGGCTACTTTCTTAAGTTCATTAACTTAAGTCATCAGTCTTTTGTCAAACCTTGTTGATCCATCATCATTTTCTTCATACCATCAATCACTTTATCTTTCTGTCTTTCCCTCAATTCTTGATTGGTAAGTTTTTTCTTGATCATACTCAACTCATTAGCCAGAGATGTGTTGAGGTTTCTTATCACATCCTCATCCAAACGTACCCTTTCCTCCTTTGTCGTGGGCTCAGTGAAAGATTGATGTCTCTGTTTGATTCTCCTCTCAGTCACTCTCACATCTGCTTTCTTTTTAGACCTGTTGTCTTTCTCAGCTTTGGCTTTCTCTGCCATCTCATGAACTTCCTCCTCAAAATCATAGTCCTTCTCTTTCATATATATCTTTCTCTTCTTTCCAGCTTCAGTGTGTTTTAGTTTAGTCCCTTATGCTCTTTTCTCCTCCAACTCATTAACTATCCTCATATAGTTCGATCGTTCGGTAGGGTACATGTTTTCTCAAAGGTGAGTGATCTTCCCACTAAAATCATGTCCGCTAGCACAACAGTCTACATATATACAGGTGTTCATCTGCACCAATCTCTTAATCTCTCCATGCCTTGGAAAATTTGGAATAACATCATATATAATCATCTAAATGAATCTTGGATATAGAAACCACTTGTACTACTTCAAAGCCATGACATTTTCAAACATACAATCAAAAATCAGTTGAGCAATGTTGGCCTTCTGTCCTTTCCAACAAATCCCCATGGCCTTAGCCCAGTCCTAGTTAAGCCTATCTCATCCACCTTTTCGGTGACCTAAGCACATGATAAACACATGGGCTATATATCTCCACTCCTTGGGGATAAATGATTTTTTAATTTTCTTTCTCGTGCCAAAGTGAGGACCCACATAACCCATCGACCTGAACGCATCGAACACCTCCTGATCTAACAGAGTCACTTCGTCTCATGTATCCTCATCCAATTTCAATACCCTCGATATAATCTCAGAAGTGATAATCAAGTCATACTCCAGTACCCTAGCCACAATTCTTTGTGGATTGGCTTTCGTGACATACTCAACTGTATGCCAGAAATCTCGATTGTGTAAGTCATATATAGTAGAAGAGTGTGAGATTGCGTAGGCGGTTGGAGATCTCTGCAGCCAACAAATGCAGTCTCTAAATTCAGCTGCCTTGTGATGAGAGTCATCCAGAAGAGCCGTAATGTTATTCCGCTCCTCAAATTTTAGATTGACCGTATAACCTGAAAAACAGATGAAAGGTATTAGAACGATATATTAAAAATTAATATAAAAGAAAAATAATTAAAATAATACAAATGAAAAATAATCAATATAAATTTGCTAGCCGAAATTATAGTTTTGCTCGATGAAAACTTAGTTTCGGCAAGCAAACATGTAATTTTGGCAACAGTTATGGATTAGTTTCGGCAATATAGAGTATTAAATTCGTCACGCCAAAACTATAGTTTCGACGCAGCGAAACTGAATTATGGTTAACGAAATTGTTATGTTCGTTCGGAAAACAAAACAACACAATTTCACCGAAAACCCTTTGAACTTTCATTCAGGTTTGCTAGACAATCAATACTTTTGAGTAAGAACTGTGAAGGTACTAAAGAGTACAAATTAAAGTATATCAATTAGAGATGTTGAAACCAAGATTAAACTAAGGTCATGAGTTCGAAACTCACTTTCGAAGAGAAATCAATGAATAATTGAAAAATAACAAGAACAAAAACTCAAAATTGTAAAACAAAGGCACGCTATCGTTCACGGTGACCTAAAACCCCGATAGTGCGAAATTGAGAAGATAATTTTGCACAACAATTTATATAGACTTTAGTTTCGAAAGTACCAAAACTATAGTTTCGGTCGATTAAGCTTAGGTTTAAACTGACCATGCGATGTGCAAAAAAGGCCGGCGAAGCTATAATTTCAGCATGCGAAACTACCAGCGAAACTATAATTTCGCTGCAACACAAAAACTAAAAAAAAATTAATTTCTTTTAAAATAAAAATAAAATAATAAAAATAATGCAAAAAATAATTATAAAATAAAATAAAGAAGACCAAAAAATTTGCCCCACAAGACCTCACCACACTTCATGTACTTTTTAAACAAATGCAAACAAACGATAAAGAATATGAATGAGTAGCTAAAAAGATCTTCTAGAGAGTCAAAGTTTGACAGGATTACAAATATACTAGTCCCTTTAAGTCGATGCCTTATTCGTTCAACAAGTGAACCACAACAATTGTTATTATGGTTCGGTTCTTTAAAAAAACAATGAATGACTCAGTCCCCATAGACACTTGGCAAAGAAACTTATCTTGTCCTCATGATATATTGAACAAATGACAAGCTCTGCTCTATTCCTCTCAAATGCAACAAAGATCCTTTTTCAAAAGAAGAAAAACCCTTATAGACATCAAATGTTGAGAGCTCTAAGTCTATACTTATGTATAAAGAAGGAGTTGATCAATTGAGTCTTACAGATGATGGATTCTAGTCTATACTTACGTATAACAAAGAAGATAATTATATTGTGCCGATGAGAGCTCTAGGTCAGTACTATTATACAGTAGAGGAGATCATCACTCCATATCAATGCTCACACATAGCAAAGGAGATAAGCACCAGAAAAAATGTAACGAGGAGCTTCTTTGATGCGAAGATGAAAAAGTATATATCTTTTGAGATGGGGTGGACAATATAGACGCAAAGACACTTTAGATAAGAATAACTCAAAAGAAAGATATCACATTCTCAACCCTTTTTGAAAAAGGACTTGAAACTTTGTGTAGGCCAAAAGGGTTCAAGGGGATTATCCGAGTCATCAAGTTTCTTGTTTTTATTAGTTAAGCTGCAAGATTAATGTTTACTTCGCTTTATTGTTGAACCTATCAAGCATATCCTACACAATACTCTTAACCTCATTTATATCATCCAGGCTTCTCATTTAATTCTACACAAGAAAAACAAGAAGAAAATTTCAAATATATTCCCCTTGAAATTTCTACGAATAAGCAAGATGTAAAAGTTTCTTATTTTGTTATATAACACAATCATGTATATATTATATTTTTTTAATTTAAATTAATTTTATATTATTTTTTATATGTGAAAGATGATAAAGGACTATGGATTGAGCTGAATGAAAAGGAAAGAAAGATAAAAATAATGAAATAAATAAAAGACAGAAGGGATATCAAATATATTTTTTTAAAGAAAAAGGAGTTTAAAATGATATTAATCCTAACATGGAGATCAATTCATAAAAACGAGGTTTATCAAACATTTTAGTGAAAAGATCTGTTTTTTGATGTTTTGTGTCAATAGGAATAATATGAGTAAAACTTTTTTCCTGAGCATCATGAATTGCACGAATTTGTGTCTCCATGTGCTTGGTGTGAGAATGATGAATAGGATTCTTGGCAATGCCAATAGCTGCTTCGTTGTCACAGAACAACGGTGTATGGAGAAAGTTGATCCCGTAGTCAATGATCTAATGTTGTATCGAGAGCACTTGTGAACAACAGCTGGAAGCTGCAATGTATTCAGCTTCTACTATAAAAAAGAAACTCTGGTTTGTTTCTTGATCAGCCATGTTATTAGATGTTTCGGAATAAAATCCGCTAAGAGTTTTGTATCCTGAATTAGTATGTGAGGCGGTATATCCTTGATGGTGAATAGTTAAATTGGTAAACAAAACAAGTAAAGAAGGACTATAAAATGTTTGAACAACGGATTTGGTACAAGGGAAAAAGCCCTTGGAGCGTTAGCACCGCCAGCATAAAAAACCCCGGTTGGTGAAAATTATCACCAACTAGTTTATTGATCTTCTGAACAAATAGATACAATGATTTTTGGAGTGTCAAATTGGTGAAAGCTAAGTGTTACGGTAATAAATCGAATGTGTGTGTGTGAGTGTAATGTGGTAATCGGATGTCAAGTATGCGAGCCGAGTAATGTGTCCTATGTTCACCGATGGCACTCTATATTTATAGCTAAGCAGTTACAACTAACTTCCTATAAACTTGGTCGTGGACATTGAGGTCAATATGACCTTTGGTGGACTTAGTTCATGCGGCTTCTAACCTTTCACTCCCACAAACCTCGGAATATTTAGTTATCTCACTTCCCCCACATTCAAATTAAAGTAGACCAAGTCAATTCAATCAATCGCTGGTCACACGTCTTTGCCTTTCGAGGATCATGTATCATTGTTTGTCATGATACAACATCCTTGAAGATACTATATCCTTGAGGATACAATATCATTTGAAAATTCCTTCCCCAATAATTGTCCCCAAAAAATATCTTCTGCAATGCAAGTGGCAGGATTCAAAGATTTTTTTTCTATTTTTTTAATTTCAAACGACGCTTTTATCTCTGATTTGACATAGACTTGGTCTACAAGGTACAAAGCAAATCTCCCCCATCATTCGCTATATCTACTCAAACGATGGTCTTGATTTAATATCTCGACTTCACAAGTACTATTCTTATATTCTCTCTTTCTCTTTCTTCTTTGTTCTTTTTGTAAAAGCCCTAACCATAAGAATGGCAAAAAGATCGAAACCGTCTCCCTCTTCCAGCTCTATCAAGAATAACTCTTCTTTCATTCGCCAAAACCTTCTGAAGGATCCCGAGCTTGAAACCCCCTCTATCAATGACCGTGGTCTTGAAGTTTTCCAATCATAAGGGGTTTTCCCCGATTCAGTCATTTTTCATCGTTTCGACCCCAAACTTCACTCCCATATGATTTCTAATAAGTGGGTTTGTTTTCCGTGCTTCCCATTCAAGATTGGTTTCACCTACCCTTTTCCCGCCTTGACCACTCAATTTTTGAAGTCATCAGCCTCAGCTTTGCCCAAACAATAGTGATGATATGGCAAACCCTTTTCACTCTTGAAACCCTAATCCAAGATCACGAACTCGATCTAACCTGGGGGATCTTGCTTGAGTATATGAGATCCGAAGCCATGGCTCTTCAAGGTACCTCGTGAAAAATAGGCCTGGTTGCGAGCAACTTGTCCATCGCTCCTCCCAAACCACCGAGCTTTGGAATAGGGAATACTTCTTTGTGCTCAGGTCTTCGATCCCGGGAGGAAGTGATCTTCCTCCACCATGGGTTACCTAATGTAGGGTATCTTTTGTCTTTTTGAGTGAGTTATTTGACCATTAGAATCTTGTTTGTCTTTTTTGTAGCTCTGATCTTTGAAAACCTTGCTCCTCCTTTTGCCGATAGTGGTTCGAGGATTGATTATTTGCTTACTTTAGACAAGCTATCAAGGACCTTCAAGGCAAGAACCACAGAGTCAACAGTTAGTGAATGCCAAAGCTCCCACTAAAACATGTCAAGTAAGGAAACTTATTTATTAAGAATAAATGTAGGAAATCATTTTAAATAGCTTCCCTGTTTGTTATGTGCACAGTTCACTTTCCAACCACTCGCTCTTTGCTCGAAGAAATTGATAGTATGCCTCTGGACAAGCCTGTAAAACAGAAGCCACCATTCCTATTGTTCCAAAACTTGCTGCTCCTACTCAGCATGTCAAGAGCCTAGCCAGAAAAAGGAAGTCAACCGAGAGCTCCATCTTCACTGATTTGGAGACTTCCGAGAC
This sequence comes from Flaveria trinervia, assembly GCA_025506515.1. Lineage (NCBI taxonomy): Eukaryota > Viridiplantae > Streptophyta > Magnoliopsida > Asterales > Asteraceae > Flaveria > Flaveria trinervia. The sequence goes on along the minus strand of CM046443.1, from coordinate 29,795,541 downwards.
CTCAAAACACATTATCAAGGTATGATGGTCTTTTAAGGGTGCTATGGCTTAGGCGCAAGGATCCTATATCCTTCTAAGGGTGCTATATCAATAGATGAAAACTACTTTCCTGTACAGATTGTATCCTTATGTAAAATTTTAATTTCTGGTTTTGTAGGGCATTGAGCACTTCAAACAGTGCCAAGATGACGTAGTCGAAGAGCTCTCCTAGGTTAAGCAATCCTTTGTTGTCTACAGGAAGATGGCTTATGCTAGGAAGGATGCTGACAAAGCTGAGCTAAAGAAGGCTAGGAAGCACGTTGGCGAGGCTATGGCTGCTCTGGAGGGTTTGAGAGCCGAAAAGGATGGTGTCATCCTTAGTACCAAGAAGAATACAGCTATGACTATCTTTTTGGCATGGCTAAGGATGGAGAAGGAGGCTCAGGAGGTTGGCTACGACGTGAAGATTTGGAATATAGCCAAGTGGGAGCAAATGGTTATTAATCTGGGTGGAGAGTTGGAGGATGCGGCAGAAGCAGCTGGAAGGTCGAAGGGCGAGCCAAGCAAGGGCAAGGATGCCAAGGAGGGAGGTCATGAAGCTGGCAATGAGAAGGAGGTTTTGATGGGCAATGAAGGTAATGTTGACAAGGCCTGAGCCAATTTTTTAGTCTTATACGTAAGTGGTTGGTTGTAGCCTTCGGGCTTTTTTGAACAATTTTAGTTTTCTTGCACTTAAGTCCCCTTTGTGGACAGACAATTAATAGTTTGGGTGGAGGGATCCTAAGTTTTAAGACGAAGCCCAAATCATGTTTAACTCATTTTGGGAATCTGGGTGGATGAATCCACTTATGTTGGATGAAGCCCGGATTCATAACTGGTAATTCAGCATGGTTAACTCATTGGTAAAAAGATAATGTTTCCACTAGCTGCCATGTGTTATGAGATTGTTTGATTTTGCAAATTGCAATTTGATTAAAAACTTATAAATTTTAAGAATCCTTAGAGGATAAATATCCCTGGCCAACTTTAGGAAACGATGTCTTTAAGTAATAAAGATAGAATAGAAAATCATAGTTTGATAGCTTAACCTTGATATGTAGATGTGTCTTCAAATATATGTTTCCAGCCTCTCATGCCTTAATCAGTTTGGAACTAGGGCCCTTAGTCAAAAGATGCCAAAAGCCTTAGCCAACATATTATAAAGCCCTTAGTCTTTATGACGGTGTTACTAAAGGATTTCTGTATCGAGACCAACCCATTCTTGTCTCGTAGCCTTTAAGGATACTGGCGTTAATACACTTTAAGGATACTGGCGTTAAATCCTTCTAAAGGATACTAGCCATAAAGCCTTTCAAGGATACTGGCGATAAGTCTCTTTAAGAATACTAGCGGTAAAGCCTTATAAGGATACTGGCGATAAAGCCTTTGAAGGATACTAGCGATAAAGCCCTTAGATGGCACGTGCATGCCAAACCAATTACTAACTCGAAAGAATTAGACACCTTCAAACCCTTACCACTTGGTGAAGAATGAAGGAGTGGTCAGCCATGCCATTATTCATGGACTGGCTGCTTCACCCCAGCGAATGGGTTTAGGTAACATGCGCTCCAGGCAAGGGTATGTGCTCGAACCAAGTACATTAACCAAAAACTTAGGAAAGTGAAAACTTTCAAACCTTAGAAGGTGTGCCGAACACCTTAAACACGTAGAAGAGATGATCAATCTCTTACTAGCGACAGGGCGGAAATGACTGGCGACTAGGCCACTTTTATGCATGCATCTTCCTTTGTCATTGAATCTGCAATAAACTAATCTTGGCAAGAAGTTGGTGTTTAAACTACCCATTCCAATAAATTTAGTGTAAAATAGACTAAGACAATAAAGATAATCATAATGTAACATCAAAGTGAGACACATACCATTATCTTTATGAAATTTAAGATATAACATGTTTAAAGAATACCGCATCCTAATGTGAAGTATTTCTTGAGGTGTATCGCATTCCATGCTCCAGGTAGAAGTTCACCATCCATGGCACTTAGTCTATAGGCTCCCTTTCGTGCCTCCGCATCGATTAATAGGGGCCCTCCCATTTTTGTGCTAGCTTTCCATCGGATGCCTTGGTTGTATTCTGGAATGCTTTTCTTAGAACCATATCTCCTATTTGTAATCTTCGTATTCTTATATTTTTGTTATAAGAAGCTGCTATCTTTTGTTGATAAGCTGCCATCCTTATCTTGGCTATGTCTTGGATTTCGTTTATTGTCTCGAGGTCTTGCATCAACGATTCTCTATTTAGCTCAAGATCCTTCATGCTAACTCTTGCTATAGGAATAACTACTTCTGTAGGAATTACTTCTTTTGATCCACAGAGTACTGAATTTGTGGTTGCCTTGTTGCATTCTTTGTGGTAGTTCTATCCGCCAATAGGATGAAAGGTAGTTCTTCTGCCTAATTTCCTTTCTTGTCCTGAAGTCTTTTCTTAAGATTATTTATAATAATCTTGTTGCTAGATTCCACTTGCCCATTGGCTTGGCTATGTACTGGGATGGAAGTGATCATTTTGATTCCCCAACTAGCCCATAAGTTTGTGGTCCTCTTTCCAATGAACTGAGATCCATTATAAAAAAATATCTCCGCTGGAATGCCAAATCTCGTAAGGATATTCCTTTTTATAAAGGATTTTACTTCCTTTTCACGAACATGAACGAATGCCTCAGCTTCGATCCATTTGGAAAAGTAATTACTCATGGCAGACATGAATACTTTCCCTCCCTTAGCAACTAGTAGTTTTCCAACTATATCCATCCCCCACTTCATAAAAGGCCATGAAGAGGTGATAGGATTTAGTGGTTCTGCTAGTTGGTGAAGGATGTTGGTGTGTCTCTGACATGCATCAGATTTCTGAGAGTAGGATATCGCATCCTTCTTCATAGTAGGCCAAAAGTATCCTGTTCTTAAGACTTTGGAGAAGAGTGCCCTACCCCTAGTGTGATTTCCACAATCTCCTTCATGTATGTCTTTTATTACTTCTTGGATTTCAGGCTCTTCCAAGCATCTTAGATAAGGACCTGCAAAATACTTTTTATATAATACATTGTTTATCAGGGTGTATCTGGATAACTTCATCTTAAGCACTTTAGGATTTTGGTGTGCTGGGATCTCTTCCTTTAAGATGTAGTTCTGATTGGAAGGATCTAGGATTCTTGATTATGCTAAGGATCTAGTATCCTTGATTCTTCATTCTCAGATATTGCGTTGATCTTGTATCCTTCTTTAGAGATTGTTGGTTTAAGGATATGGATAATTGGAATTATTTGTTCCTTCTGGTGTCCTTAAGGATGAGGCTAGATTTTCTAAAGCATTGGCTTCTGCGTTTTCTTCCCTAGGTACATGCATTATTGTAAAGTCAAGAAACTCTTTTGATAACTTTTTGACTATCTCAAGATATTGTAGCAATCTTTCAACTTACACGGCATAAGATCCGTTAAAATAATTAGTTATTAATAAAAAATCAACATATACTTGAAGATACCTGACCCTTATATCCTTAGCAAGATGTATTCCTGCTACAAGTGCTTCGTATTCTGCTTCATTGTTAGTGGCCTGAAATTCACATGTAATTGATTACGGTATAATGTCATCCTGTGGAGATTTTAGTAGGATACCTAACCCTGTCCCCCAGACATTTTCAGCTCCATCAGTGTAAAGGATCCAGTATCCTTCTTCCGCGTTTAACTGTTGGACTTCGAAGTCGGCATCCGTGACTATATCCTCACTGAAATCAGCCACAAAGTCTACGAGTTCTTGGGACTTGATAGTTGTTCTTGGTTCGTATACTATGTCATAGGCACTTACTTATCTTTATATCCCACTTGGCCATCCTTCCTAACATTTTTGGTTTTCTCAAAACAAACTTAATTGGATAGTTAGTCAAGACATGGATAGTATGAGTTTCAAAATAATGCGTTAATTTGATCGATGCCATAACCAATTCAAGTATGAGTTTTTCTAAATGAGAATACCTGGTTTATGCATCTAGTGGACTTTTACTTACATAATAAATAGAATGTTGTTGGCCTTCATGGTCCTTTATCAAGACTACACTTACGGCGTTTCCTGGAACAACTAAATATAAGGATAGGGGCACTCCATCCTCAGGATTCATCAGCAGTGGTGCTGAGGATAAATATTCCTTCAGATCCTTCAAGGCTTTCTCATGCTTCTCCGTCCATTTGAATTTTTGGTTTTTCCTGAGAGTATCATACAAATTCTTGCATTTATCTGAGGACCTAGAGATAAACCTGTTTAAGGCTGCAATCCTTCCTGTCAGTCTCTAGACATCCTTAGTATTTGCGGGTGATCTTAGGTCCATGATAGCCTTTATTTGCTCCAGACTTGCTTTGATTCCTTTCTTCGTCACCATATATCCTAGTAATTTTCCTGCTTTGACCAATTGTGGCATTTAGATTGGTTCAACTTCATATTGAATTCATCAAGGATGCGGAATGCTTCCTTCAAGTGTTGGAGGTGATCTTGTTCTTTCTTTGATTTGACCACCATATCATTGATGTATACCTCCATGGTGTCCCCTAGTTTCTCTTTAAACATCATATTCACCAGCCTTTGATATGTGGCATCTACATTTTTTAGTCCAAAAGGCATTGCAATATAGCAATATATACCTGAAGGGGTGATGAATGCAGTATCCTCCTGGTCAGATGGTTCCATTTGTATTTGTTGGAAAACAGTTGATGCATCCACAAACGTAAGGATTTCATGCCCTGTTGTTGCGTCCACCATGGAGTCAATGTGTGGCAATGGAAAAGGATCTTTGGGGCATGCTTTGTTTAGATCTATGTAATCAATACAAACTCCCCATTTCCCATTCTTCTTTTAAACCACCAACATATTTGCAAGCCATCTTGGGAATTTAACTTCCCTGATCATTATTGCTTTCACTAGTTTGTCTACTTCTTCTTAGATGATTGTGTTCCTTTTAAGAGCAAACTTTCTTCTTTATTGACTTACAGGCCTACAATTAGAGATTACATTTAATTTATGACTAATGATATCTTTGGATATACCTGTCATATCATCATGCTTCCATGTGAAAGAGGATGCTCTATCCTTAAGGAACGTTATGAGTTTTGGTTCGATATCCTTGAGGATATTGGATCCTATTAGAGCCTTTTTCTTCGTATCCTTTGGATCCAAGGATACTTCCTTTACTTCCTTCTAATTAGCCCAAAGACTCCACGGCGCTTGTTCTTTAATTGCTATGCTGATTGAGTCTTCGTTGAAGCCTTCATTGAGGAGGTATAACAGTTCTTAGCCTCCTATTGGTCATTTCTTATCTTAACCACCCACCATGGGGTAGGAAGCTTCATGCATTCATGGTAGGTTGAGGGTACAGCCTTCATGTCGTGGATCCATGGTCTGCCTATAATGATGTTACAGTAGGTTTAGGAATGTTTCATATAGAATTTCTACATGCTGTTCATTCCTTCAATATACACAGGGAGTTTGATGTCCCCCATTATATTCTTCATTTCCCACTGAAGCCTACTAAGACGGAGGATCTTGGGACAATTTCTTTCTCATCAATGTTCATCTTCTTTAAAACATCTAGCTGGATGATGTTTACAGAGCTTCCTCCATCTACAAGTATCCTGCGCACAAATCAGTTAGCAATGTATAATGTAATTACCAACATCATGGTGAAGATCTTGGATGGTGGATAAATCATCCTCTTCGAACGATATGATCTTTTCCTCGGTGAGGCTAGTGCTACAGATGGGCCTGACCCAATACTCAACTTTAGCTTCCTTGGCATGTCGTTTGGCTGAAGAGTACGATGTCCCACAGATGTCCGATCCTCCAGAGATGAAATTGATAGTCTTTGCATCTAGAGGTGGAGATGTCGCTCTGCTTTGGGTCTTTTTAGCATCTTGAGCTTCAATCTTTTTACTTGGAAGTAATTCCTTTAGGTGACCTTTGCTCAAGAGATAGCTTATTTCCTTCATCAACGCAATGCATTCATGAGTAAGATGACCAAAGCCTTTATGGTAAGCGCACCATTTTGACTTATCCTTGTTTCCTGGAATTTTTTCACTCTTCCTTGGCCATCTTGCTTATTCACCTAAACCCTACATAGCACATATTAGTTCAGTTGTGTCAGCAAGAAAACAATATTCCAAAACTCGAGGATATTTTCGTCGTCCTCGTCTTCTTCAACTGCATTTATCCTTGGGTTATCCTGCTTGGAGTAGGGCCTTGCTCGGGATGACTTATTTGGAGATTCCACCTTCCTGTTGCTAGGTTCATACTTGGGAATATCCAGCTCCCTATGTATTCTTTGGTCGTCTTCCAGGCGAATGAATCGAAGTGCTCTGTTCCTCACCTCGTTTAGCTTCCTACAAGGATTCATTACAAGATCAACGTAGAATTGTGAGATCTTGTGAAATCCCATTTTGAGAGCTTCTACGGCAACATCCATATCAAGGTTTGGAATCTCTAATGCTTCTCGGCTAAACCTAGTAATAAAGTCTCTCAAGGATTTTGTATCCTTCTGAATCACCCGGTATAGGTCACCTATTAGTTTTTCAAAGGATCGGCTACAAGAAAATCTAGTTATTAAACTAGTTAATTAAATGAGCAAAGGAAGTAATCATATTGTTAGGTATATTGAGAAGCATGCTTCTTTGATGTTGGGTGGAATGGGATTGATCTCCATCCTTTCCCTGCATTGGGCTGCATGTTCATCTGGATCCGTGGTCACATCATACAACTTCATCTTGGGGGTCTGGAATCGTTTGGGGATTTAGATTCCATCTATGGGCCATGTGAACCTAGACAACTTGTGACATTCGACTAAGACTTTAGGTATGGGTTTAATAACTCCACGGACACTTGTTATCATGTTCCTTAGATATTGTAATTCCTTAGCTAATCATGCATTCATGTCTACAATATTTGGATTAGTCATAAAGGACGCATTATTAAAGTTGTTACCGGTTTGAGGATATATTATCCCCGTAGGTTGTTGGTTCCCCGCTATGGTGTATCCTAGCGTTATGGGTTGGCCAGTTGTAGCCTTTGTCCTCATCGGGATGAAATCTCCAAAATGCATCTCGCTTTGGTGAGCTTCAGAGACTCCTTCTTTGTAGTGGGGTGCGGACGTGGTCAAGGATCCTTGCTACATGAAAGTTCCCTGAGATTGCTCCCCCATGTATCCTGACATATGAGATGTTGAGGGATCCTTGATCCTAAGGTATTAGTCATCAAGGATCCTGGTTGTAGTAGAACATTGGATCCCGAAGGAAACGTCATTGATGATGTAGCTTGTTGAAGGAAACTGGTTCCCATGGGTACTCGATCAAGGATTTAGGTCATTAAAAACCATTAGCTCCTCAAGGATTCGCCATTGAGGGTCTGGGCTGCCGAAGGATGCTGGATCCTAAAGGATATGCCATTGAGGATCGAGATTGCTCGAGGGATTGAGAATCTTGGGACTGAAGCAAAGCGTCCTTGGAATTAGCGGAGTGTTGTCTTCCATAGGTTGTTTGGATTTCTTTAGCTGCTCAATTTCTTTGAAGAGATTGACATTGATTCTCGTCTGTTGCTACATTTTCTCCTTTACCTACTTAATCAGAGAAAGAATGTGTTTGTTAGAAATAATAAGGTCTACGGATTGAACCTTATTTCCTGTGAAGTGAGGTTGTTCTTGTCTTCTTAGTGGCTTGTCCCTTCTTCCTTGATTCCCCACAAAGGTGCTAGTTCTTTGAGATGAACCAGCTGAGTTAATAGGAATGGTTGAGGTAGGAGCTTGAGTCGACATGTTAAGGAGTAAAGGTAAATCAGAAATATGTGTTTTGATATGGTTTTTTGACGATCAAGGCACTAGTTGCCCCACGGTGGCGCCAAATTGTTTTGGGATAAAATCTGCCAAGATTTTTGTATCCGGAATTAGTATGTGAGGCGGTATATCCTTGATGGTGAATAGTTGAACAAATGAACAAAACATGTAAAGAACGGCTATAAAATGTTTGAACAACGGATTTGGTTACGAGGGAAAAAGCCCTTGGAGTGTTAACAGCGCCAGCATAAAAAACCCCGGTTGGTGAAAATAAATACAATGATTTTTGGACAAATACATACAACAATTTTTGGAGTGTCAAATTGGTGAAAGCTAAGTGTTATAGTAATAAATCGAATGTGTGTTGTGTGAGTGTAAAGTGTTAATCGGATGTCATGTATGCGAGCCGAGTAACGTGTCTTATGTTAACTGATGGCACTCAAATTTATAGCTAAGTAGTTAGAACTAACTTCCTATAAACTTGGTCATGGACGTTGTGGTCAATATGACCGTTGGTGGACTTAGTTCACGCGGCTTCAAACGTTTCTCTCTCATAAACCTCGGAATATTTGGTTATCTTGCTTCGCTCACATTCAAATTAAAGTATACCAAGTCAAATCAATCAATCGCTCGTCATAAGTCTATGCCTTTCCAGGATCCTATATCACTGGTTGTGAGGATACAACATCCTTGAAGATACTATATTCTTCAGGATAAAATATCATTTGAAAATTACTTCCCCAACATTAGACAATTTCCTGGGTATTGGCAACCTATAGTAACCGACTTTCTGTTTAACCTGCATCCATTAGAATGACTATGAGAATAAGCATGTAAATCAAAATTCCTACCATAAGGATACCAAAGCCCTAAACTAGAAGAGCCTTAAAGATAACAAAAGATTTGTTTGAAAGCCTTTTCGTGAGACTCTTTTGGAGCAAATTGGTATCGAGCACAATATCATACGGTAAAAGTTATATCAGATGGCCGATGGTAAGATAAATAAGGGAAGCAATCATTGATTTGTAAAGATGAGGATCAACAAGTTTTCCATTTTCATTAGGAGTGAGGCATGTTTGAGTAGTGAAAGGGGTGAGTTCAGGAGAGGCATCATCCATCTTGAATTTCTTCATAATTTCCTTAATATACTTCTCCTGATGACATAGAATTCCCTCTGGCTTTTGTTCAACCTAAAACCCCAGGAAAATGCACATCTCATTTCAAATAGACCACGCCTGACTTCCTCAAACTCCCAACACAACTTTCGATTGGTGGAGCCAAAAATTATATCCTCGACATAGACTTGGACAATCAGCATCTCACCATCCACTTCCTTCTTTAATAAAGTCATATCAATGGTGCCACGAGAACACCATTGCTTAAGATTACTATGTTAAAGTCTCGTACCAGATCCGAGGTGCCCAATGAAGTCTATAAAAGTATTTATCAAGCTTGTAGACTTTTTTCAGGAAAGTCGGGATCCTAAAACCTAGTGGTTAACACACATATATCTCTTCATCAATGTCTCCATAAGGAAATGCACATTTGACATCCATCTCATAGACCTTGAACTACTTGTGAGCTGCATGAGCTAGAAAGATTTTGATAGCTTCACGATAGGCTACGGGAGAGAAGACTTCCGTGTAGTCAATCCTTCTTCTTGAGCAATGCCCTAAACCACCAAACGGGAGTTATTTCTTACCACAATGCCACGATCATCAGGTTTGTTCTTGAACACCCATTTCGTTCCAATTAGGCATTTGTTTGGTGGTAGATCAACCAGGGTCCACACTTTGAGCTTCCCAAATTGTTGCAGCTCCAATTGCATTGACTCAACCCAACAAGGATCTTGAAGAGAAGGTTGAACAATCTTAGGGACAATTTGGGATATAAAACAAGAGAATAGACAAACACTAATCAAACTATATTGGCTCCATATCTAAACTCCATCAGTGATAGAACTAATGATATTTTCATGGGGGTGATCTTTCAAGATTTTGAAATGAGAGGGCATAGGTAGGGTAGTGGATGATGCTTGGCTTAGGGGTTGTTGATAGGTAGATAAAGGTGAGAAAGATGGTAAGGTAGAGTTAGTTGGAGAGATGGGTGGTACCGGCTCAGATGGGGTAGATGTAGATGATGAGGGAAGAGATGCAGACACAGGTGGAGGTGGCAGATCAAAAGATGATTGGGAAGATGCAATGTCAACTGATGTAGCATCATTTGCAGTTGTAATGGGAGGAGCTTTAGGAATGATAGGTAATGGGACAGGTGAAATGATGTTTGTTTGAACATTGGAGAAAGAGGCATCATCATCAAAAACTGGAAGATTAAACGAGTTAAAAACCATATGTCAAAGAACCATGTTGGTTCAGATCGAACATCGGAGGAAATAGATTCCTATCAATCAATGTAAAAGGACTCTTGCATAATATGGGTTCTCTTGTTATACACCCAATATGCTTTTTGAGAAGAAGAGTAGCCAACGAAGTAACATTCATCAGACATAGCATCAAATTTCGTCTTCTGTGCCTAGGTATTTAGTAAAGTGCATGAGCAACCAAATGGTTAAAAGAAGTCAATCAGAGGATTTCTCTTATGAAATAGTTCATAAGGAGTCTTTATTTTGTCTTTGACTATCAACACCCCGTTTAGAAGATATGAAGCACAATTCACCGTCTCCACCCAAAGATAACGGGTAAAGAAAATTCGATCAACATCATACAGGCAGCTTGAATGAGAGTACAATTCTTTCTTTCAGCGACACCATTCTGCTGAGGAATCCTCGCAACACTGAACTGTCTCAAAATGCCCTTATTGGCACATAATGAATCAAAAATATGATTTCTGAATTTGGTACCATTGTCACTTCCATCGCTATAACCTTCCTCTTGCTTATCGTATCAATAGAAAGAATTAACTTCTGTAGCTCCTTAGTAGCCTCTCCTTTATGGGCAAGAAATCTCACCGAGGAGTACTTGGAAAAATCATCTGTAACCACAAGAAAGAAAGATTTCTTAGCAATTGATTTAACACCGATTGGGCCAAATAGATCACTATGTAACAACTCAAGGGGATTAGATATGCTATTTTCAAGTGTTGGTTTATGTAGTTTCTTATGTTGTTTTCCCATGGCACACGCCATGCATTTTTCAACCACTAAAAAGTCCTTTAAAGGTAATCCCATAACTAATTTGTTTTTGAAATTAATGTGGCCTAATCTATGATGCCATAAAAAAGACTCATAAGTGGAAGCTTAGGACAAAAGGCAAGTGAAGGTAGACGTTTACTCCATTGAACCCATGTCAAGAAGATATGTATCGTTCTTTCTTGGAGCTCATAGTAACACCATTTCATCTGGAATATAAATCTCTGATTTTAGAAAAGCACATTCATTGGACTTGAACAAGACCAGAATGTTTTCACAAATCTGAGAGACACTCAATAGATTAAAAGCATGTTGAGCGACATAGTTAACTTTCTCTAGGGTAAGAAAACTGTTGGAAATATCTCCTTGGCCAACCATTTTTCCTCCTTTCTTTTCGCCAGCAAATGCAACATAACCTACATTATTATCCGATAATTGGTCAATAAATCCTTGAGTCCTGTCATGTGTCTGGAGCATCCACTATCAACATGCCATACACTATTTACAACTTTAGTGGATGACTCCTGCAAAAATATCAAAGAACAAGTTAACCAGGTGAAATGGGAACCCAAGTTTGAACAACTCTGGGTTTAGGAGAGACAAGTTTCTTACAAAAGAAATTATTAACCAATTGAGTCAATCTATTCCCAAATGAGTTCCTATTAACATGTCTATGATGAAGCTCAGGACAATGCTTAACTAAATGATGATCTTTATCACATCGAAAATAGTGTGGTTTTAATCTAGGTCTATTATGCAATAAAATAAGGATTTTATCAATGTAAATTTCCTTATCACATTCAGACAATCTAGAATTAACATTACTGTAAGTCTCATAAATGTCTCTACATATGTTTTTATTTACAAAATAATGATTATTTACAAAAGAATATGAGTTTTCATCTGATATACATGTAGTATTTGTACCACATGTACTTGCCTAAGATGATGATGTTACCTCTTCATTTGACACAAAAATATTGGTTGGGGTAAAAGATGGAATGGGATGAGAAAACAAAATTTCAAAACAATTATTTTTATTTTTCTCGTTACTCTTCATGGTGAAATCAGTCACAATATTCACACAATCAAGAAAAGTAGCATGATTACAATCTAAATCATTTGTAGATGAAGTAGAAACATTGACTAGAAACAAAACAGAATCTAAACTAAATTTATGATATAAGACAAAATGTTGAAATTTAGGTGTACTAAGACTAGTCCATCCAAGCCCGCTAGTCGGTCCATAATTGTAGTCCTCACGAACGTGCTTAGGGTTCATACCTTCTAAACCTGTAGACATACTATTAGTATATATTTTGATCAAATCATTAGAAGGATGAGGAATAGGCATAGCTAAATAACAATAAGTACTAGGAGGAGGATAAACCTTAGCTTTTTCATATCCCAATCCTGTTTTAATCCTAGCCCCCCTTTGAGATTTACATAAATCATCATGTTTCATCCTGGATATTGTTCATTTATCAAACTTTGAATGAAGTTTGCTTGTTTCAAATTCAGCAAGTGCAACCCTTTCAGTCAAAGTGTTAATCAACGATTCGTTTTAAGTGATCATTTGTTTCAAACCTTAGTTTAATTTAACAAAATATTTAGACTCATTTATTTTATGTTCTTCGTTAATTCATTTTAAATCTTTTTCATTATCAATTAACAAACGATTAGCTTTGTATACCCTAGATAACCTGATTTTTCACGCTGAAGAACACATGTCCTGTATTACCTCACGAGGAAGTCCCATCACCACCTTTTCTCCTCCTAAGGCTTTCTCTTATTGACACACCGGAGTACTCAACTTGTTTTCCTCGACAGTGGTAGCAGCATCATCTTTTCTATGACTTCGCTTGGTGGGTTGATGTCACAACCCAATCGACGGTAGAATCATTGAAGTGGATGAATATCAAATGATTGTTCATAGCTCATGAAATTAAATAAATTGAAATAATATTTAATGTCATTTTCCATTGAATAATACTAGGCAATTAAGTCATTACAATAAAACAAAGATATAATAACAACATAAGATGTTTAATTAAACAAAGTCCAAGTCCTATATGAGCAAGAAGAGTTCCTCAAGTAGCAATCCTGAAACATCTTAAAAAAATAAAGGGTCAACTTTGAAAGTTGGTGAGCTTTCATGGGTTAGGCATACATACATACATATATATATATATATAATATATATATATATATATATATATATATATATATATATATATATATATATATATATAAGATTACGAGTAGCATTCATGTCAATGGTTATGAATTATGCAAGTTTATAGAACACATATAGCTACAATCAAACTTTAGCGAAGATTAAGATTATATGTTTATAACGATTAGCTAAGTGTATTTAGTTCTGATGATGAACAAGTCATACGTCATCAAGAGCCGACAATACATCGGCCTTAGTACCAAATAGGCTTGTCCGGCCCATAGATCTATGACATGGCTAGGCTAGCAATAGTTAATAATTGTCAACATATACTGTATCTTATATAACACTCACAATAATATCAATAACCATGACAAAGGCTAAAGATGAATTGCATGTGCATTTACAAGTATCAAAAGATTACAAGTATAAGTTGATAAGGTTAACAGGTCCCACCCCAAAAGGTGTGAAATAATATAAAATGGGGCATGAAAACTCACATGGAAAACTCACATGATGAACGGTGCACTTAAGATAATAGTAAAAAAATAAGATGGTTCCAACAATTCATTCACGATTCAACCTAAGATTTGGTGTCTTAGGATTACAACAAAGATATGATTCAAGAGTAACATGAATTTGGATTTTATTTGGAATTTGGGGTTTTTAATAACTAAATCAAATAAAATAAAATAAAGCAACGGATTATATTTTTGTTCAGTAAAGTTAGAATAAATCAATAAAAATAAGAATTCAATAATTAATTTATTGAATTAATAAAGATTAAATATGTTGTGAAAAGAAATAATTAATTATTTAAAATTGATAATGGTACTTAATTAAATATTTATTTTAAATGACCCTTAAAATTATCTAAAATCATTTTATAAAGTTTTGAGCTTTTATATGATTTATTTTAAAGATCTTATATTATCAAGCCTTAAAAATAAAAATAAAATATAATAGAAAGTTATATTTTTTTATAAGTTTCAAGAACTTAAATAAAATTTTAAGGAATAATTTGATTAACTAATTATATATAACATGGTTAAATGAATAGATGAATAATTAGTTACTTAAATAATTATTTAAATAACTATTTGAATATTTATTTATTTAACATATAGATTTATAATGTTTTAAAATAATCTACATTTGAACCATAATAGGTTTATAACATTTAATTACATAAAACAATAAAAAATGTTTTTATAATCTTTTATATCCTTTATAAAGTAATTAAATTTAAAATCATAAATTTTTAAAACCTTTAAAAATTATTTAATAATTTCCGAAATGTTTTAGTTAAGAAATTAATTTTACATTGATTTAATAACATATTAGTATAATTCTCGAGTTTAAAATATATAAAACGACTAAAAACATAAATGTCGAGGGTGGGGTTCGAACCCCCGACCTCGGTTCGGTAAGGGCAGAGTGTTAACCGGTCGGGCTAGAAGCCCAGATTTGGTTAAATGCTCCTTAAATGTTTAAAAACGTTAGTTGTAAAATCCCCCAATTTCATATAAACCCTAACTTGATTTGATCCAAACTGAACACAAATTCGAAGTTGTTAACGGAATCCAACTTAGGGCTTTTGATCCCTAAGTGAAACCGAGTATATAGACGTGTGAAACTTACATGATTGAGTTGGATTTGATGAAGATGATTGTAAGAACCGTCGCAATTACGTGGATGTTGATTCATGGTGTAAACGTTGTTGTTAACAAAATTGACTTTGTAGGTAGATTCAAAGGTTGGTGATAAGCAAGAGCCCTCTGTCAATTGTGATTAATATTGCTTCGATTGTAAGTCTCAATTAGTTGTAGGTCGAAGATGAAGGTGATGACCAAATTGTTTGTTTGTGTGTTTGGTGAATGAAATTGAAGGTTTAGGTAGCTTTTTGAAATCAAAAGGAAGGTTTCCCGTAAGTTATATGGTTTTAATTTGGTCTATTATGTTCGAACGGATCAAGGATTTGAATCAGGTGTTTTGGTTTCAATTCAAACGTATTAACCATCTTATAATACACATTAAAATGACTCATTAGTTCAAAACTTAAGTGCAAAGTTTAAGAAATGGTTAAATTGCATTTAAACCCGATGTTTTGAGTGGTTTGGTGGTCGCCGGACATGGTGGCCGAACAGTGGAGGGAGAGGTTGACGGTGGGGTTGGGTTGGGTTTAAAACAGGGTTACACATTCGGTCCTTAATGGTTACCATGTTAACATTTCATGCACAAACGTTGTAATTTATGTTTTAAAACCATTAACATTGTATACCATATTTAATAAAATTTTATTTTATACGGTATTTTTATAAAATATTAAATTTTATAAGGAATTTTACAATTAACTTCCAATTGTCTAATTAAAACAAATAATTTTGAATAAACCCTATACCTTTATAAAATCCAAATTTTAAATCATTATCCCATTTATTCGTTTATAGAATATTATAAAAAAATTATAAATTTAATTTTTAAATTATTAAGGTGGTTAAAGATAATAATCTCTATATATTTACTTTTCTTCATAAATCTCATAGAAATTTTAAAGTCTAATAATAAGTAGAACCTCATAAATGATATATAAAGCCTCATAAGTTTATAAACTTTTTTAATGGAAAATAAATGTGAATTTAAACCCAAAGTTAACACCTTGATTGTTTTTTAAATCACCATAATCAATGAAGTAGTTTGATTAACGTGTTTGCTTTATTTAATTGACAAATGGATTCGTGTTTGTAATTTGAAAATAGGCGGATGTTATAGTTGACTTCCTTCTTTGTTCATCTTCTCAACTTTACTTTCTTTCACAATCTCATCTTCTTTCACCTTCACGGACACTTCAGTTTCATCTCTAAGTTCTTTGAACGGATCAAATTCTTCCTCACTGTTCACCTTCTTCTTTCTTCCACAATCTCAGCCACCAATGCCTGATTAATTTCCTCTCTCGTCTCTTCAACCTCAGCACCCCAATCAAAGTTAAAATAAAAGTTGTCTCTTTCATGGAATTCATATCTTCTTTATTCCCGCTTGAAACCAGTATCGGGACTCCAGAATTGCTAGGATTAGTGATGATTGGCAATGGAAATTCACGTTTGAAGTGTCCCAACTATTTGTAATTATATCACCTCAGTTTAGTCAAAACCCAGTTTGGAGTTAGAACTTTGATCTCCAAACTTCTTCCTTCCGGTTCGCTCCATGAATATTCGGGATCTAAGTGTCAACATTTCCATTTGCCACTGAATGTCAGTGTCTTCAAGATCATCAACACCCACCTGATACATATCCTCCATTTTCATCCCTTTACCCTTCAACTCCCCCACCACCAAGGCTTCATAACTTTGAACAAACATACCAAAAAGTGCCATTGTCTCGAAAGGAACTAGCGTTTCAGAATTAGGTTTCAAATTGACTTGATCTCTCTAAGCACTACCACTACCTCAAGAATAATCACCAATATTCGCTCCACCTTGTCGAGATGCTTGCATTGGAGTGCTTGCAGCGGAAGATAGTAATGCAGCATTCTGAGTGAAACCGAATGTAGGCACCATGGTTTGGTTGAATTCCCTTCTCTTCATGTCAAGCTCAAAAGACGTAAGCTTATTAATGATGTCCATAAGCTTGTAATTAGTGAAACCTCTTTCCAACAGCCTGTTAACTTGCTCACTATTGGATAGTTTCTCATCATATTTCTTTAGTGTACTAGAAACTGTGAGAAAACTATTGGTAATATGTGTCAGGCTTTCATTCTTGTATCCCACAAAAGAGTTGACTCCTTCTCAGCTTGAATATGCTTGTCTTTCACCAATTCATCATTACCATCATAGAACTCACAAAAAGCATCAAAAAGGGATTTAGCTTTCTTATGTTCAGCAAATCGATTATAAATATCTAGTGCAAGACATAGTGTTAGAGCTCCAAAAGCTTTGTGGTCTCTATCAATCAGCTTTAGATCGTTCTCGTTAAACGTGGCTGGGTCTTTGTTTTGAGACACGGCATTACCAACAGTGATGGTTGGTATATATGGACTAGAGATGATAGATTCCCATTCGTTGTGGTCGGTGTAGAAGAAAAAGGCTTTGAGACATCGCTTCCAATCTTTAAAGTTGTCTCTGTTTATGAATCTCGAAGGTCGGTTGGGAGCCACACTTTGTAAATCGTAATGGGTAAGAGAAGTCATCCTTGACATTACAATTTCGCTAAAGAATATTATATTTCGCCGAAATTGTAAATTCGTAGAGCTAGTTTCGAAGAGAAAGCTAGTTTCACTGAGTCGATAGTAGTTTCGCTGGGAATTTTTCTAGACGTTTCGCTAGCCAAAAGCTTGAGACTGCTTAGTTTCACTGACAATTTCGCATGAAACAAACTTGACTTTCATTCAAACATACTTTGCACAACAATTTTGCTTGTAATATGTGCACAAGCACTATTGAACTTTCGTTCAAGATCCTACTTTCAATGAGATGAATAAATTAAATATAAAGTGTAAGCATGTTTCATTCACTTCTAGTTTCGCTAAACAAGAAGGCAGTTTCGCTGGATCAATCTGGAAGGCTTTTTCAACATGAAATCATTCTGAAATCCCCTAAATCCTAATGGATTTGAGATCTGATGATTAACACAGCTTTCCCAACCAATAACAAGTAAAATTCAATCAAATTCCATATCAAATACACTCAAATTTGATCCGGAATTGATGAAATATTGATACTGAACTAAAACAACTAAAAAACCTCAAACAATCAAGAGTAGTAAGGCTTTGATAGCATTATGTTGGTCCATATGATCGAATTGTAGTACAATTGATGTGTTCAATTGATCAATATCAGAAAGAATACCCAAACAACAAAGACGAATAAGAATGATAATAGACACAAAGTATTCAAATATGAAAATAATGATCCAATACAATCAATAAAAACAAGCTCAAATATATTTCATTAGAGTAACAACTTACAAAACTTACTTGCAATAATAATATTTGATTAGGGTTTTGCAAGGATGCTCAACAATGAGTAAGATCAAAACTATATATACAAGTCATAGTTTTATTGACATTTTGCTGTCGCCAAAACTATGATGCCAAAACTATAGTTTCGCCGGGTGAACTAAAACAATAACTATGAGTGAATCTGTAATTTCGCTCAAAGTTTCACCAGGCAGCAAAACTAAACAAAATAAACAATATTCAATAGTAAACTAACATTAAACCTATGACAAAGGAATATACACATAATCTAATCTAAGGTCAATCCAATGAATACACGATCTTCAACAAGGAAGCTCTAGATTAAACTCATGAATATTTTATTTTCTAAGTATAATTGAATATGTTTTCATTCAACATGTCAGGTCTATTAGGTCATGTTAGTTATTTTTGTAAAAAATGTACAAACTAATAGGAATGATTCAACACTTAGGGTTTGTTAAGCCGAACGATCATGCATGTACTTATGTACTCATGTATTCTAGGTAACATGTGATGGGTTGTCTTTACATCTAACTTTCAGGTTGTATTTGTTGATACATCATGTTCCTAGTTTATGCTCTTAATGTAAAAGTCTTTCATTTCTTACACATGTGTAATGAAACTATTAAATGAAATATGATATGCTTTTGATGTTTTTTCTATTTGAATATTTCATATTATTATTGTATTTGGTATAATTCATATGTATGAACATCATATATAGGTTTGAGGTTGTTGTACATATTTCTAAGTCAATAATGATTGAGAAATGTGTTCAACTCAGTCAGGTGATTATTCATGCTAATGGACCATACTCATGGACCATACGCACGAATGAATCATGCTTATGAACCAGTTGCATGACTGAACCAAGAGACTGGATCAGTCGTATGACTGAGACATAAGGTTGATTCAGTCGCATGAGTGGACCTTTAGTCGTGCGTATGAATCAACCACACGAATTAGTCGAATGACTGAACCATATAATGGTTCAGTCATACGAATGAAAACTAAAAACCTATAAATACCACATAATTTGTTGAAAAATTAGGGACTTCGAATATTCTAATACCCTAGCCTATCCAACTTTATAGTTCCTTCCACATTAATTTCTACTCAATTCTTAACGTTTGTTTCATCGTTAGATCGATCAGGTTGTCATTCTCACTGACTAGATCACAAATCAAATAGGATTCTGCACTATTTGATCTGGTCTCACGCAGAATCCGTTAGTACTCCGTACGAAAACAACGAAATAGTATTAGTTGCCGAAATCCACTTAAGGTGACTTTAATGTCCCTCTTTTTAATACTCCTTTAGGAGAGAAACCATAGTTGTACAAACATTTTACTTTTATAAGTTATGTATATCATCTACATAGTGTAGTTACAATTAAAAATTCCTTACACCTTTGTATTGTTAATTAAGGAAATTATTAGGAAACATTTGGTAGTACTATTGTGT
Source organism: Flaveria trinervia (assembly GCA_025506515.1). NCBI lineage: Eukaryota > Viridiplantae > Streptophyta > Magnoliopsida > Asterales > Asteraceae > Flaveria > Flaveria trinervia. Next base: position 29,775,941 of record CM046443.1, on the reverse strand, counting down.
CTGACAAGCCCCACCCATGAGAATGAAGTTCAAGCTAGTGCAGCATTGTCCTAAATAACTAACACATTATTGCGACTCCGTAAGTCGTGGAAGAAGGTAAAAATGCAAGCACAATCAGCTTCTTATGTTTATATATAGATTAGATATATGTTACATTACACATTACTTATGTTATTACAACTTAACTTTTTTTGCTTGCTTACATACTTTTAAACTCACTAATCCTGTCATAACACTTTAGTATGTCCTTATCAGATTGCTAAGCTTACACATGCAAATAGGAGCACATCACGGGCCACACATCATGCAAACACTTTTACATCATTACTTTACATTTAAACCTTGGTATTTGGGTGCACGTTTTGTGCATTTAGTTTTGTACAAATGGTGTTTGAATGTTTTAATTTATGTTTCCAAAATGTTTAATTTATAAACTCTGAGGTTTATTTTGAAAACCCATACAAGGTTGTTTAGAGTATCTAATGACTGAGATCCTCATTTATTTGAACGCCTTACGATAAAACTCTTAGATTTTAAGGGTACGAGAGTGTGATTTTTAATATTGAGTGAAAGAAATAAATTTATTTAAAAAATTGTAAAATTACTTTAATGCTCGTAAATAATAAAAATAAATTAGAAAAAGGAAAACAAGAAGAGCCTAGATTTGGAATGGACATAAAATGTATCCTTCACTAGAAGAGAGTAAACAGGTGGATTGACTCTGATACCATAACAATAGGTTTGAAGTAACAGACTATTCTACACATAGAGAGATATATACGTATGCAATTGAAAATGGTGGTGGTTTTGGGATGTTTAACTGATGGAGAAAGAATGAGGTGAAGTATGCTTAGAATTCTATTATTGATTGTGATTATGATTGAGATAAAATGTTAGGATCAGTGATCTACGTTTGATTGATTAGAGAGTATGGCAGTGGAAATCAAACAATGAATTAGCCAATTCACAAGAATACAAAAGATATTCAAGGTAAGAACAAACGTTATAGACACAGAGAATTCTGCAAGAGATATTTCATTTAATATCCGCCTTCATGGTAACAGAATGTCACACATACAATTAGGTCAACACCTCTTATATAAGAGATGTGACATCTGCTGATGTCACTTGATAGTGACATCTAACAGAATTTATTCAAACTACTGATAGATAACACAACTACTGAAGATGTCAAAATAGCTGACATCTTCTTACAAAAATGCTAAGTGTTAACTATTACTACAACTACTAAAAAGAAACTACTGAAACTACAACGACTGAAGAACATGCTCTTCAGTCGTTTTACAAATACTGAAACAAAAAGAAAACTACTGAAAGGAAACCATCACAACAACTAAAGAATGCTTCTTCAGCTGTTGTAACAAACTCTAAAGGCTTCAGTACTTGTACTTGAACTTTAGCTGTTTTCATTAGCTGATGTCTTCAGTCTTTGTACTTCAGCTGTTGATCTTCAGTACTTTGTTCTTCAGCTGTTGATCTTCAGACTTTGGTCTCAGCTATTGAAGTCTTCAGTACTTTAGTCTTCAGCTGTTGAAGTCTTCAGTACTTTAGTCTTCAGCTGTTGAAGTCTTCAGACTTTGACAAACAGCTGATCAAGTCTTCAGCAATTGTTGTGATGTCTGTGGGACTTAGAGGTTTTTCTGATCAGGCTCATTGGTTCTTTTGGTCCAACAAACAACCCATGAACCAATGCAGCCAAAACCTCTAAACTTATTGAAGATGTCCCACTTATTATGGCAGAAGGATTGGTCTTTTTGTCTTCTAGATCAGCTCAGAAGTGACCCTTGTAAGCACAAGCCTGGGAAGAAGTCTCAGTGATCTGTTTGGCAAAGTAGAATGGGAGCTTTGTCTTGGGGAACTGGACAAAGAGCTATTACCCCATCCATGAGATCTACTTCCCACTATGAGTCTATATGACTCTCTTGTATAGGCCTCAAGGAAGGTGATTTGTTCCTCTGTGGTCAGCTCTTCAGCACCTCCTTCAAATAATGATTCTGGCCCATAGTACTCAGATAGGTATTTGACCTGTTTCCCATTCTTTAGCTCCATAGTTTTTATTATTCTATAAGCAAATTCATCAGGGTGATTACCCTCTAGGAACAACTAGAACTCATTCTTTCTGACTTCCTCAAGCCTCTTATAACTAACCCCTTTTTCACCATTTTATTTTCCAGCATCTTCTGTGGGGTTTGGTTAGGTTTATAAGCTTTCTTGAAGTCATCTAGGATTTCACAGGGTGATACTACAAAGACCAGTGAGATCACTTCATCTACAATCTTCTTTACCTGGCCAATGTATCTCTATGGAATGTTTTTCTTGTTAATCCTATGAGACACCCTGGGATCAGGCCAAATCCTCACACTCTCCTTTTGATATTGAAATGTATGCTTAAGAGTGTATAATCTGAGAGCATGCTTCTTCATGTTGATGATAGAAGATGTGGCAGCATATGCTTTGTCAACCCTCCTCAACAATTCCTCATCATGTTGTTTGTTGGACCAAAAGAACCAATGAGCCTGATCAGAGAAACCTCTAAGTCCCACAAGACATCACAACAGCTGAAGAAGACCTGATCAGCTGTTCTACAAAGTCTGAAGAATACAACTGCTGAAGTACGTCTGAAGTACTGAAGACAAAGACTGAAGATCAACAGCTGAAAGACAAAGTCTGATGTTCAAGTACTGAAGACATCAGCTGAGGTTAACAGCTGATGACAACAGCTGAAGAGGGCTTCTTCAGTTGTTGTGATGATTTTTCTTCTTCAGTAGTTTTCTTTTCCTTTCAGTAGTTTTGTATTTTTCTTTTCAGTACTTGTAACAACTGAAGAGGTTTCTTCAGTTGTTGTAGTTTCAGTAGTTTTATGTTTTTCAGTAGTTGTAAATGAGATGTTTAACACTTAGGAACATTTGTAAGAAGATGTCAGTGTTGACATCTTCAGTAGTTGTTAAACATCAGTAGTTATAAAAACGGTTACATGTCACTTTCAGGTGACATCAGTCTACGTCATTCTTCCCTTTATAAGGAAAGATGACTCACATGTAATCGTGCCTTTGAGGCCGACAATCTTAATGCAATATTCCTTTTGTCGGATATTTCTCTCTTTATAACAAAATTCTTTTATCGTTTTATATCAATTGTTCTTGTTTGAATTTGTCTAATTCTGAGCTATTCCGCTGCTATATTTGTTCAATCGATTAAACCAAGGGCTGAGATCTTAACATTTTCCTTTAAAACAGCAGTGCAGGTTTCATCACAGTGGAACTCCTTTATGGTAAACCTCTCACTAAACTATTGTGGATCAACTGAGTCATGTTTTTGAAATTAACATGACCCAACTTTCTGTGCCACAGTTTAGATTCCTGAGGAGAGGCTTGGAAAAATAGGCAAGGATGGCCTCTGAGATTTATTTTCTTCGAAAGTTCTAAGGCATACAATCTTCCTGTCCTGTTGGTCCTCAGGAGAGTGTGATCATCCAACACCTTATCAATCAAATTCAGAAGTTTGGATGACAGAATCCTACAGTTCTGACTGGTGAAAAGAGTAACATAGCCTTTATCACACATTTGACTGACACTCAAGAGATTGTACTTGAGATTTTCCACATATTTAACATCATCAAACTATATTTCTCCATTGGAGACAAAGCCTTTTCCAATGATGTAACCCTTAGCATCATTGCCAAAAGAAACAAACCCCTTCTTTCCTTGAGAGTAGTCATAAAGAAGAGAGTTGTTCCCTGTCATATGCATAGATCCTCCACTGCCTACATACCAGATGCTACTTTGGCATGCTGAAGAACCCTGCAATCATAAACAATTAGTTAGTTTTTGAGACCCAAACCTTTTTGGTTTGGGTCTGTTCATATCAACAGATGGTAAACTAACAGACTTGCTATGAATAACAACCTGAGGGGATGGAGATGGTGAAGAAGAAGAATCATTTGGCATGGATTTTCTTCTCTGTGGTTTCAACACAGGAGCATCTAATTGGTTGACTCTTCCCAATAGATGTTGAACCATCATAACAAGTTATATCTGATTTTGTGATAAATCCTTCAGCTCATCAGACACATTAGTGCTTGAGTTTGATGGATTCCGGTGTTGTACCATCTCTCTTTGAGCAACCTCAGCTGTTGCCTATTTAAACCCCTTTCTTTTTGGATTTCTTTTGGATTTAGGGGTACAGGTTTTGATGTTGCTCGTACAAATTTTGTTTCAAACTCAGTTTTCATTTTATACATTTCCTCCTTAATGTTTTCATTATGTTTGAATTGGGAGCCCTTTTTATACCAGCAATCATCAGTAAGATGATTGAATAAGCCACATATTTCACATGGCATTTTCTTCATCTTAAGTTGATCATCTGCTGAAAAGATGAAACTACTGAAGACTTGTTCTTCAGCAGTTTGCTATCAGTACTAGCAGTTTTCTTCCCTTTAGTACCTGCTTTCTTGATATCTTCTTCAGTAGTTTTCCCACCCTTTCTACTTGCAGTTATCTTTCCTTTAGTACCTGTAGTAGTTTGGGCTTGTTCTCCAGGTGTTATGACATTCTTTTTAGTACTTTAAGTATTTTGTGAAATATCACCTGGAGTGATCAACTTTGTGATCATGTGAGTGTCAGCATTTGAACCATCAACATCAGCTGATAGGTTCTAAGAGGAATTAATGCTGGCTTCTACTTCTGATGGTGTTGTATCAGATAGTAGATCACATGATGAAAAGGATTGGTTATTGCTTTCACCATCAGATTCTACCTCTGCTCTGGGAGTAAAATCTGTAGAAGGAGCTGTTGGACCAAAAGAACTAATGAGCTGGATCAGAAAAACCTTTAAGTCCCACAGACGTCACAACAACTACTGAAGACTACAACAGTTGAAGACAACAGCTGATTACAAAGTCTGAAGACAAGTGCTGAAGACAGAGTCTGAAGACAAATGCTGAAGACAGAGTCTGAAGACAAGTGCTGAAGACATAGTCTGAAGACAAGTGCTGAAGACAAGTGCTGAAGACAAAGTCTGAAGACAAGTGCTGAAGACAAGGTCTGAAGACAAGTGCTAAAGACAAAGTCTGAAGACAAGTGCTGAAGACAAAGTCTGAAGACACAAGTGCTGAAGACAAAGTCGAAAGACACAAGTGCTGAAGACAAAGTCTGAAGACACAAGTGCTGAAGACCAAAGTATCAGATGTTGTCACAACAGCTGAAGAGGTCTTCTTCAGTAGTTATGACGGTTTACCTTTCAGTAGTTTTATGTTTTTCAGTAGTTTTGTAAAACGACTGAAGAGCTTGTTCTTCAGTCGTTGTAGTTTCAGTAGTTTCTTATGAGTAGTTTCACATTTTGTACTTAACACTCTGATATGTTCTCAGTAGTTGTGAACATTTTAGTAGTTTGTTAAGAGTTAGTTATTTTTGTAATAGATCTGCCAGTTGTCACTTTCCTGTGATAACAACAGTGATTGCACTCTATATAAGGAGTGTCAACCTATTGTAATAAGAAGAATGATTTGATCAGAAATATTCGATATCATAGAAACATTCCTTGTTACAGAAATATATTCTCTCGTTATAACCGTATTTGTTCTTAATGCATACGAGTATCTAATTCTTGCTACAATTTGTCTAGTTCTTGTTCTTATTCCGCTGCGTTACGCTCTAATACATCAAACTTGTGATCACTGATCCTGACAAATGGTATCAGAGCAGGTTAATTATTGATCGATCTAATAATTGATCATTGAAACTGCTATTCAAGATCCAAGTTTGATTGAATTAGCATTTATTTTTTTTTTGCAAGAAACGGTTATAGAAATTGAATTTTCTGTGTTTCTGGTCATCATCCTGAGATTTTCTCTTGGTTTTCATTGAGTCTATTGTGGTCTATGTAAAAACGTTTAAAAGCTTGAATTAAATTGTATTTGGACTAAAATGACTACTCCTTCCAATGATCCTCACAATACTGGTTCCTCAACCAAGCCTCCAATGCTGGTTAGGAATGAGTATAACATATGGCAACAACGAATGCTCCATCACCTGTCTGTTAACAGCGCAGGTTGTTGGACATCAGTGGTACATGGTCCACACAAGCCTATGGTGAATAACCCGGAAACCAATCAAATGGTTCCGAAGAGGAAGGAGCAATACTCAGATGAGGATAAGAAATTGTTTGAGATTGATGCAAAAGCCCATGGAATTCTGGCCATGGCACTGCCCAATGAAATCTATTATGGGCTAATGCATCATGAGACTGCCCATGAGCGCTGGAATGCCTTGAAAGAAAAATTTGGAGGAACCGATGAGGTCTTGGCAAATAATAGAGAAATCCTTGCCCAGCAATACGAGACATTCTCTCATAGAAAGGGTGAGACACTGACTCAATAGTTTGAGCGGTTCTCTTGTTTGATATCTGAATTAAAAATGGTCAAACTTGAGTACACCAATATCCAGATGAATAACAGATTTCTCAGATCACTGCCTGAGAGATGGGACATATATACTATTGTCCTACGCTCTAGTGCAAATTTGGACAAACTATCTCTCACCCAACTCCATGGGAAATTGCCCACATTTGAGAGAGAGATAGAACAGAAATGAAAACTGTCTTCATCTGGAAATCTCACTGAAGACTTTGTACCAGGCAACACTGCCTTGGTTGGTCATGAGTTAGAATATGCTTCATCTGAATGCCAGTATGATGAGCATATTGATTTCTCCTCAAACACTTCTGATTCTGCGTTTGTGAGTGTTGATAGTCAGTTTACTGGGTGTAATAATGAAAATCTAGGCTTCATCATGGATGATCTCAAGGGAATTGCTGATGATGACTTAGAAGAGATGGATATTTTGAGCAAAATGGCCTTGATAAATATCAGATCTCAGAAGTTCTACAAAAGAACTGGAAGAAAGTTCCCAGGACTTTCTAGCAAAACCAAAGTTGGTTTTGACAAGAGTAAGTTGAAGTGTCACAAATGCCACAGGCTTGGACACTTTGCTAGAGAATGCAGATCATCTGGATCTAATTCCTCTGCACCTTTTGTGACTTTCCCTTGCAATAGTCAACAACACAGAGGGCAACATCCTATCAATTCTAGTCATCATTCTCAACCACAATCTCCTGCATATTTTGTTCCTCAGGGTCAAATGCCATATCCTTACCCTTGTTATTACATGCCACAGTCAAATCAAGTTCACGTTCCTATAGTACCACAACCTCATGCACTACCAAAACCTCAACCATCTCAATCTCATCACCTCCTCAACCTCAACAACACAGCTTCTTCACCCCTGGAGTTGTTGACTGGAGCAGTTTACCGGATGACATGTATGGTCATGAACAACTGTTCACAGGTGCTAGTCAACATAGTGGTGACAGTCCTTTTGGGAATCTGGCTCTCATGGCCCTGGAGTCTACTGAGGGTTCCTGCTCAAATGCATCATCTTCACAGGTAACTCAGGTATCTTTAGAGGCTAAAGCCAAGTTATGTTCTGAATCATGCATTGCTGCCTTTGTCTCCATTAGAGAGGCAAATGTAGCACTAATAAATCAAAAACTTGAGTTTGAGAAAACCATTTCCAAAAGAAAAGCTGAGTTTGAATCTGCTCTTAATAGTAAAAATGATGAGATTTAAAAGCTTAAATGCTAATTAAATGATGAAAAGGCCAAGCTAGAGGTTATTCTGGAAGACCAGAGAAGTCTCAAGAAACCCTTGCAGTCACCCAGGTAGAGTGTGATCGATGGGTACAATCATGCAAAGGTTTTGAAATGCTTCTTAGTAAGCAATCTACTTCCAATGTGAAGTTTGGTATTGGTTATAATCACACTGCTCCTCCTACAGATTTTGCTTCAAGAGCAGAAGTGAAATCTGATGGAGAAAGCAATAACTAATTCATCTCATCATGTGATTCACTTTTTGATAGAGCATCATCAAAAGTTGAAGTCAGCACTAAGCCCTCTCAGAACCGATCAGCTGACGTTGATGGTTCCACTGCTGATGCTCACATGATCAAAGAGATGATCTACATTCTCTAGCAAGTCTCAGTAGTTTCATTCTCTTTAGTTGATGATCATCATAAGATGAAGAAGAAACCATGTGAGGTATGTGGTTTGTTCAATCATCTTACAGATGATTGTTGGTATAAAAGGGGATCCAAACTCAAACATAAAGAGGAAAGTAAGAGAAAATGGTTAAAATGAAAACTGAGTTTGAAGCCACATTTGTACCGGCAACATCAAATCCTGTAACCCTTAAGTCCAAAAAAAATCGAAAAAGGAAGAGGTTAACAGGTAACAGCTGAGATTGCTCAAAAGAAGAAGGTGCAACATAGGAACTTATCAAACTCCAATGCCAATGTGTCTGAAGAGCTGAAAGCCTTATCACAAAATCAGACACAGCTGGTTATGATGGTTCAACATCTATTGGGAAGAGTTAACCAATTAGATGTTCCTATGTTGAAAGCACAAAAAGGAGGTCCAAGCCAAAGGATTCCTTTTCTGCACCAGTTTCTTCCTCTCAGGCTGTTGTTTCCAACAAACATGTTAGTTTGCCATCTGTTGATGAGAACAGGCCCAAAACCAAAAAGGTTTGGGTCCCAAAATCTAACTAATTTGTTGTATTTTGCAGGGTTCTTCAACATACCTCAGAGGCATCTGGTATGTAGACAGTGGAGGATCCATGCATATGACAGGAAACAGATCACTTCTTAATGACTACTCGCAAGGAAGGAAGGGGTTTGTGTTATTTGGCAATGATGCAAAGGGTTACATCATCGGCAAGGCTTTGTTTCCAATGGGGAAATAAAGTTTGATGATGTTAACCATGTGGAAAATCTCAATTACAACCTCTTGAGTGTCAGTCAAATGTGTGACAAAGGCCATGTTGCTTTTTTCACCAGTCACAACTGTCGGATTCTGTCATCCAAAGTTCTAAGTTTGATTGATAAGGTGTTGGATGAACATACTCTCCTAAAGGCCAACAGGACAGGAAGAGTGTATGCCTTAGATCTTTCCAAGAAAATAGATCTCAAAGGCCATCCTTGCCTATTTTCCAAGGCTTCCCCTCAAGAATCTATTCTATGGCATAGAAGGCTGGGTCATGTTAATCTCAAAAACATAAATCAGCTGATAACCATGGTTTAGTAAGGGGACTGCCTATGAAGGAGTTGAAGTGTGAAGATAACTGCACTGCCTGTTTAAAAGGAAAACAGCACAAAGCTTCATTTCCCTCCATAGAAGAACCTAAGTCCACTGCCTGCTTACAGCTTCTTCACATGGATCTCTTTGGTCCTGTGAGAGTGATGAGTATGGCTAAGAAGAAATACTGTCTGGTAATTGTGGATGATTACTCCAAATTTGTATGGACTTTCTTCTTGCATTCAAAGGATGAGGCTGCGCAGTCCATTATGAACTTTGTGTTACACGTTTAGAAGCAGTATTCCCTACCAATTAAGTGTGGAGGAGTGATAATGGTACTGAATTCAGAAACCACACACTTAATGAGTTTTACTTATCAAAGGGAATCAAGAGGCAGTATAGCATCCCAAGAACTCCTGAGCAAAATGGAATAGTGGAGAGAAAGAACAGGACCCTTATTGAAGCTGCAAGGTCCATGTTGGCTGATTCTGGACTGCCAATGACTTTTTGGGCTGAAGCTGTCAATACAGCTTGCTATGTACAGAATAGAGTTCTAGTAAATCAGAGGTTGATGAAGACTCCATATGAAGTTCTTCATCATTTGGCCCTCTAATTTCATTCTTCAGAGCCTTTGGGTGTCCTTGTTTCATTCTCAACACACGGATCAACTCCAAAAATTTGATCCGAAGGTGGATGCAGGGTACTTTGTTGGTTATTCATCAACTTGCAAAGCATACAGAGTCTTCAACTGTAGAACAAAGATGGTTGAAGAGACTCTACATGTTATGTTTAATGAATCTCCAAAGGACAAGATTCCACAAAGCCCTGTGGAGATTTTGATTTGGACATACTGCAATATGTTCCTTATCAAACTCCTGCTGTTGCTCCTGTCAACAGTTCACACCTGGTGGTTCTGCTGGTGCTGATGATGATGATGATAGCAGTACTCACCTCTTCAGGTTTAGTAATCAACTGCCTGATTCAGCTAGACCTGATGGTCTTGTAGCTCCAGTAGCACCATCCACAACAAATGCTGATGAGATTTCTTCAAATTCAACTTCCTTTGAATTACCATCCACTGATTGGCTTCAAGGAAATGATTCACCATCACCATCTGTTGCTGCTGAGCCTGCTACAAACACTTGCACAGATCTCGTTGTGTATCAAGATCTGAAAAATCACCCTATGTCTCAAATCATTGGTGATATCACTGCTGGCGTATCAACAAGAAGTCAAATGTCAAATTTCTGCTTCTATGCTCTCTTCATCAGTCAGCAAGAGCCAAAAAATTATCACATTGCTTTAAAGGACAATGGATGGGTTGATGCCATGCAGCTTGAGCTTCTTTAGTTCAAGAAACAGCAAGTGTGGGAACTGGTTCCTCTACCTCCAGGTAAGTGTGCAATAGGCACTAAATGGGTGTTTAGGAACAAAGCTGATGAAAATGGGCTTATTGTTAAGAACAAGGCCAGACTGGTTGTTCAGGGGTTTGCACAAGAAGAAGGTATTGATTATGATGAAACCTTTGCCCCTGTAGCCAGACTGGAAGCAACTTGATTGTTTTTAGCTTATGCTGCTTATCAAAACCTTAAAGTTTTTCAAATGGATGTCAAAAGTGCATTTTTGTATGAGAAAGTTAAAGAAGAGGTTTATGTATGTCAACCACCAGGCTTTGAGGACAATAAACATCCTAATTGGGTGTATAAGCTTGATAAGGCTCTTTATGGGTTGAAACAAGCTCCTAGAGCCTCGTATGCGACATTATCAAACTTTCTTCTGGAAAATAATTTCACAAAAGGCTCCATAGATAAGACTTTATTCATTAAGAAAGCTGGGCAGCATAATCTACTTGTTCAAATTTATGTAGATGATATTATTTTTGCGTCCTCTGATCCACAGCTGTGTGATGCCTTTACAATGTTGATGCAACAGAAGTTTGAAATGAGTGCCATGGGAGAATTACAGTTCTTTCTGGGTTTTGCAAATCAAACAAAAGGCTGATGGAATTTTCATTCATCAGTCCAAATACACAAAAGATCTTTTGGAAAAGTTTGATTTACAAAACTGTAAGCCCTGTTCTACCCCCATGTGCAGCACCACACAACTGGATACAGATCAGAAAGGTAAGTGGTTGATGAAACACTTTACAAATGTATGATTGGGTCCTTGATGTATTTAACAGCTTCTAGACCAAATATTATGTTTGCTACATGTGTTTGTGCTAGATTTCAGGCTGCACCTAAGGAGTCTCATTTGATTGCAGTCAAGAGGATCTTTAGATATCTGCAAGGCACTCCATCTCTAGGTTTATGGTATTCTACTAGACATTCTGGTAAATTAGTTGCTTTTTTTGACAGTGACTATGCAGGGTGTAAGTTGACCAGGAAATCAACTTCTGGTGGATGTCAATTCCTAGGCAACTGCTTGATTTCTTGGCAAGCAAGAAACAGACCTCAGTTGCTACATCAACTGCTGAAGCAGAGTACATTGCCGCTGCAAGCTGTACATCTCAGGTACTCTGGCTTCAAAACCAATTATTGGATTATGGCATAACAGAGACTAAGACCCCATTGTTAATGGACAGCTCTTCAGCTCTTTGTATTGTCAAGAATCCTGTCGAGCACTCTAGGACTAAACATATGAAATCAGACACCATTTTATTAGAGATTGTTTTGAATAGGTCTGATTGATCCAAAATTTGTTCCTAGTGCAGATGAGCTTGCAGACATTTTTACTAAGCCTTTGGATAGTTCAAATTTCCACAACCTGGTGTTAAGGCTTGGTATGCTGCAGCTAGAATAAGTGACAACTACTGATGATCTCAGCTCACAAGTACCGATGATCTTAGTTCATTATTGTCACATATAAGTACTTTATTTGTTATAACAGTTGATGTAGCCAGAACAGCTGATGTAGTCACAACAGTTGTTGTAGCCACAACTACTGATGTCAGAAATGCAGATAAGTATTGATGTCCTATGAAACACCTGAAAAGCAGATGAAAAGTCTGATGAGTAAGTGTGAGGACAGTCTGAAATAGCTGAAAAGCTATGAATTGACGAAAACAGCTAATGAGTAATTACTCTTCAGTTGTTTCTACAACTGCTGTTTCATTAAAACAACTGAAGCCAAAACTATGTCTTCAGTAGTTTACAACTACTGAAGACTAACACCAAGTCTTCAGCTGTTTACAACTGCTGACAAAACCACTGTCTTCAGTAGTTTCACACTACTGATGACTAATACCAAGTCTTCAGTTGTTTCATCACCTGAAGTCAAAACTGTCTTCAGTAGTTTTATAACTACTGATGACTAAATTAGAGACTTCAGCTGTTTCAATGTCTGACGGTTAAACCACGTCTTCAGTTGTTTTATAACAACTGCTGATCACACCAATACGGTCAGTCTTTTCAAACCTCTGAAAGTTAATACCACGTCATCAGTAGTTTCAAGAACTCATGACTCACACCAAAACCTTCAGTCGTTTTCTAACCCGACCCTTTAAATACCTTATCCCACCTTCAGAGTTTTTACTTTCTTCTCTTCTCAAACCTAACGTTCAAAAAACTCTGTAACTCTCTTCATCAATGGCGACCATGCAACTAAAACTTCGACACAACTGTGTCGCACATCTCACAAAATCGCCATACTGGACCAAGTTTCACAACGCCATTGATTTAATGGTTCAGTCAGCCTACAAAACGGCTTTTATGGTAAATCCCACCATATATGCCGAATCCCTTCACCAATTCTGGACAAACGTCACTTTGGTCTCTCAGGAGAATGACACAGAGTCTCTTCAATCGTTTGTGCATGGACAAAAAGTGGTCATTACTCGGACACTCTTCGCCAAACCCTTAATCTAGATGATGCCACTTTCCCAACTGGTTATCCAAAGGGCACACAGATCAATCATTTGCCCACCATGGATACCAGGGTAACCTGAGTGCATCTACCATACTGAAGAAACATTTCCGGATGCCGAACGCCTCATTTTCATATGGTAAATGTACTCAATCCTTGAGCAACAACCTTTAAATTTTTCTGAAATACTATTCTTTGAGCTCAAGGATATGGCCCAAAAACAAACTGCTAACTGTTGGATATTATATCCTCGGTTCATAATGGCCATCATTGAAAACCAGCTTCAAGCTGAGGGACTTGTTGGCCTGGGAGTCCCTGCTATGGCTGTATTGCCGGAAGTATACTCCCGGCACAACTCTGACCAATCACTGAAAATGGCTGCCAAGCTGCGCAAACCCACGCAGTTGGAACCCACAGCCACCACCTCAAAATCCAAAGTCCCCACCAAACCCACTAAAAAGAAGACAAAAAAGCTACTCAGGGAAATGAGTCCCCTGAGGATGCCCCTGCAACACAAACACATGTTATATCCACTGGTTATAACCCCCTAGTGGATACAAGGACTTCACCAGCCACAGCCGCTCAGGATTCCTTTCAAAAGGAGCCTGCAGCAACCACAGAAGGGGTACCCACAAATATGGGATCTTCCCATTTGAGGAGATTGCCATTAAAGAGCACCATTCTCCCCAGGTGCACACTGCTTTTACCCCATCTCCCCATGCAACCGCCCCCCAAAGTCCAACCATTATCATTGCAAACGTGTTGACTCAGCTGCATGCCTCTCCTCCTCCCCAACAACCACCAACAAAGGGGAAAACCACAGCTATTGAGGACAAGGATCACCATGCTTCTGACAACCCCAGCACCGGGGTTTACACGTTCTATCTCCTGGTGTGGATATGGATATTAGAACATCTAGTGAGGCTGCCATGTCTTCTGAATCAGCACATGATCAGAATGAGGCTGGTAACATAGCTAAGACCTCACTAGAGGCAACAGCTGATGAAGGACATAGTCCTGAGGTGGAAGTCCCCGGTTCAAGAAAAAGGGCACATGCTACAACTGGTCTACACCCAGTGCATGTACATCCTGCTACAAGCAGGAGGTCAGGTGATTCAGCATCTGCTGATGATGACCTGGGTTTCTTTTATGATGTTCTAGCCCAGAACACAATTCTTGAGGAAGAAGTCAGTAGACTACAAAGACTACTTGACCAATTCTCTCAAGAAGCAAGTCCATCTGCCACCAACATAAACCCACAGATGGCACCTTCACCTGAAGGTCTCCCACACACTCAGCCACTCAAAACTCCCATGCCACCAGCTTCTGTTTCTGGCACTCCTTCTCAGGGAGAGACCCCTTTGAGCAAACATCTGCTATCTTTCAGCAATCCCTACCTCTCATCACCCCAATGATCACAGACATTGTGTTCAAAACCATGGATGAGAGGCTTCACTCAATCATACAACCCTTGGTGGAGGAGATTGTGAGCACAAGGCTTTCTGCTACTCAAACCCTTGCAACCAATGCAACCAAAAAGGGGGAGAGTCAGTCAGTGAAAGCAAAGAGGAAGAGCAAACTGAAGAAAAGGAAACTGAGAACGAAGAGGAGTCTGTGAAGGGAACCGGAAATGATCAATGGGTGAAAGTCACAAAGACTTTCATGTCACATATAAGAAGAGGAAGGGTGAAGGAAAAGAGAAAGAACTCCAACTCGATGAGATGATCAAAATGGCAGATGCTACACATAGTAAATCAATGGATGCCATTATTGATCAACTGTATAGACAAGGGTTCGATACTGCACAGCTTGACTCAGAGATCAGGAGACTTGAAGTTGAAGAAATTAACTCAAGATGGGCAAGTTATGATGCATTAGAAAGAGAGAGACTAGAGATCATGATCAGATTCATTCAAAATATCTTGGGAGATCATTGATCGAGATTAATCATGGACCAGGGACAGTATCTTGGCCATAACCTCCAGATCTGTTCGTCTGAAGCATACACTAAGGGTTTAGTAGTTGAAGCTTTGAATGAAGCAGGAGCAGGGAGCAGGACTGAGCTAGCCAAACAGTCAAAAGCCACACTCACCTCTAAAATGCTAACTCAACCTGTCAACATTCCCTCTCCAAAACCCCACAACCACAACCCACAAACCAACTCCCTTACCATATAAACCAAGAGCCAATGATGCACCCAAGAAGAAGAGAGAAGGGTGTTGAGGCTAGAAGAAGAAGAAGAAGAGGATGATGTGGAAGAAGATATCTGCCTCTGTCTACAGTCCTAACATTGCCTAAAGCCAAACCCATTCCCATCACTCCCACCTCACAGATGGAAACTGTGAGAGTAAAGATTGAAGAAGAGCAGCAGCAAAGGCTTCATGACGATGAATGTTGAAAAGCATCGACAAAACTTATGCTGCTTCTTCATCAATATTAGTATGAAGAAAGAAGCTCTGAGGTTTGTACCCCTTGCCAACACATTTCAATATCAGAAGGAAAAGGTGAGAGTATGGCCTGATCCTAGGGTGGCTCACAGGATTGTAAAGAAAGACATTCCTTCGAGATACAAGGGCCAAGTAAAAAGATCGTAGATGAAGAGATCACAGTGGTCCTTGTAGTATCACCCTGGGAGATTGTAGAAGATTTCAAGAAGGCCTATGAGACTAAACAGCCACCCCAAAAGATGTTAGAGAACAGAGTTATTAAAAAGGGTTAGTCTATAAGAGGCTTGAGAACTTCAAACAAAATGAGCTCAGTCTGTTACTTGAAGGGACTCATCCTGATGAGTTTGCATACAGACAGATTAAACAGTTGAGCTCAAAAATGGCAACAGGCCAAGTACATCTCAGATCTGTATGGGCGTGAAGGATTGTTTGATGGTGAAGCTGAGAACCTGACCATGGAAGAACAAATTATGTTTCTCAGAGCATACACCAGAGAATCCTACAGGCTTATACATGGGAAGTGAGTCTCATGGATGGGGGAACAGCTCAGTGTCCAATTCCCCTATACAGAGCTCCCATCCATACATTGCCAACCAAATCATCAGAGACTCATTCCCAGGCCAGTGCTTATACGGGTCATCTTCTCAACTGATCAAGAAGGAAAAAAACCAACCATTCTGCCAACAATAAGTGGGACCTCAATAAGTTAAAGATTTTGGCTGCATTGGTTCAGGGGAGTTTGTTGGACCAAAAGAGCCAATGAGCTGGATCAGAAAAACCTTTAAGTCCCACAGACCACACAAAAACTACTGAAGACCACAACAGCTGAAGACAAAGTCTAAAGACAAGTGCTAAAGACAAAGTCTGAAGACACAAGTGCTGAAGACAAAGTCTGAAGACACAAGTGCTGAAGACCAAAGTATCAGATGTTGTCACAACAGCTGAAGAGGTCTTCTTCAGTAGTTGTGACGGTTTACCTTTCAGTAGTTTTATGTTTTTCAGTAGTTTTGTAAAACGACTGAAGAGCTTGTTCTTCGGTCTTTGTAGTTTCAGTAGTTTCTTATCAGTAGTTTCATATTTTGTACTTAACACTCTGATATGTTCTCAGTAGTTGTGAACATTTCAGTAGTTTGTTAAGAGTTAGTTATTTTTGTAATAGATCTGCCACTTGTCACTTTCCCGTGATAACAGCAGCGATTGCACTCTATATAAGGAGTGTCAACCTATTGTAATAAGAAGAATGATTTGATCAGAAATATTCGATATCATAGAAACATTCCTTGTTACAGAATATATTCTCTCATTATAACCGTATTTGTTCTTAATGCATATGAGTATCTAATTCTTGCTACAATTTGTCTAATTCTTGTTCTTATTCTGCTGTGTTACACTCTAATACATCAAACTTGTGATCACTGATCCTGACAGGAGCAATGTGATTATAACCAATGTTAAACTTCACATTGGAAGCAGATTGCTTACTAAGAAGCATTTCAAAACCCTTGCAAGAATTTACCCATCGATCACACTCTACCTGGGTAGTTGCAAGTGTTTCTTTGAGGTCTCTGTACTTCTCTAGAAGTATCTCTTCCCTAGCCTTATCATTAGTGATTTGGCATTTAAATATGTAAATCTCATCATTCTTATCATTAATCACAGACTCAAATTCAGCTTTGCTTTTGGAAATTGTTTGTTCTAGTTCAATGTTCTTGTTAATTAAAACTACATTTGCTTCTCTAATAGATGCAAATGCGGCTACGCATGTTTCAGAACATAGTTTGGCTTTTGCCTCAGAGGATACCTGTGATACCTGTGGTGTAGAGGCATTAGAGGATGAAGTATCAGCAGACTCCAAAGCCATAAGAGCTAGATTTCCAAAAGGACTGTCACCACCATGTTGACCAACACCAGAGAACAGTTGTTCATGACCAGACAATCATCTGGTAAACTGCTCCAGTCACAACTCCTGGGGTGAAAAAGCTGTGTTGTTGAGGTTGAGTTTGTTGATGAGATTGGGAAGTTGAGGTTCAGGTAATGCCTGTGGTTGTTGTGCAATAGGAGCTTGAACCGGATTTGGCTGAGGCATGTAATAGCAGGGAAAAGGGTATGACATTGGACCCTGGGGGACAAAGTATGCAGGAGATACAGGGTGTGAATGATGACCAGAACCAGCAGGATGTTGCCCTTTGTTTTGTGGACTAGTGCTAGGAAAAGTCACAAAGGGTGCAGAAGAGTTAGATCCAGTTGATCTGCACTCTCTTGCAAAGTGTCCAAGCCTTTGGCATTTGAAACACCTCAACTTACTCTTGTCAAAACCAACTTTGGTTTTGCTAGAGAGTCCTGGGAATTTCCTGCCGGTACTCTTGTAGAACTTCTGAGATCTGATATTAATCAAGGCCATTTGGCTCAGAATATCCATCTCTTCTAGATCATGATCAGCAATTCCCTTCAGATCATCCATGATGAAGCATAGATTGTCACTATTACTGCCAGAATGATTTTCAATACCAACAAATGCATGATGAGAACTGTTTGAAGAGAAATCTATATGCTCATCATAATTACTTTCAGATGCAGCATATTCTGACTCATGACCAACAAGGCAGTGTTCCCTGGTACAAAGTCATCAGTGAGCTTTCCTGATGATGACAATTTCCTTTTCTGCTCTATCTCTCTCTCAAATGTAAGCAGTTTCCCATGAAGTTGGGTGAGAGATAGGCTATCCAGAGCATAGGAAAATAGTGTATGTGTCCCATCTCTCAGGCAGTGATATGAGGAATCTGTTATTCATCTGGTTGTTGGTGTATTCCTGTTTCACCATTTTCAGCTCAGAGATCAAACAGGAAAAAGGGTCAAACTGTAGAGTCAGTGTCTCACCCTTTCTATGAGAGAATGTCTCATATTGTTGGGCGAGGATTTCTCTGTTATTTGCTAAGACCTCATCAGTTCCACCGAATTGTTCCTTCAGTGCATGCCAGAGGTCATGAGCAGTTTCATGATGCATAAGCCCTGAATAGATTTCATTCGGCAGTGCCATGGCCAGAATTCCATGGGCTTTAGCATCAATCTCAAACAGTTTCCGATCTTCATCTGAGTATTGCTCCTTCTTCTTCGGAACCATTTGATTGGTTTCTGGATTGTTCACCATAGGCTTATGTGGTCCATGTACCACAGATGTCCAACACCTAAACTGTTAACAGACAGGTGATGAAGCATCCTTCGTTGCCATATGTTATACTCAGTCCTAACCAGCATCGGAGGCTTGGTTGAGGAACCGTTATTGTGAGGGTCATTAGAAGAGTAGTCATCTCAGATTCAACCAAATTCAATTAAGCTATAGAAGATTTAGAACAAAACACAACAAACCAAATTGAACAAAGAGAGATCTCAAAATGAATAACGAAAGCGGCAAAAATTCCATAATCTATAACCAGTTCTTGCAAATGTGTTAATACAATCAAACATAGATATCAAATAGCAGTTTCAGTGATCAATTGTTAGATCGATCAATGATTAACCAGCTCTGATACCATTTGTTAGGATCAGTGATCTACATTTGATTGATTAGAGAGTATGGCAGCGGAAATCAAACAATGAATTAGCCAATTCACAAGAATACAAAAGATATTCAAGGTAAGAACAAACGGTTATAGACAGAGAAAATTCTGCAAAAGATATTTCATTCAATATCCGCTTTCGTGGTAACAGAATGTCACACATACAATTAGGTCAACACCTCTTATATAAGAGATGTGACGTCTACTGATGTCACTTGATAGTGACATCTAACAGAATTTATTCAAACTACTGATAGTTAACACAACTACTGAAGATGTCAAAACAGCTGACATCTTCTTACAAAAATGCTAAGTGTTAACTATTACTACAACAACTGAAAAGAAACTACTGAAACTACAACGATTGAAGAACATGCTCTTCAGTCGTTTTACAAATACTGAAACAAAAAGAAAAACTACTGAAAGGAAACCATCACAACAACTGAAGAATGCTTCTTCAGCTATTGTAACAAACTTTGAAGGCTTCAGTACTTGTACTTGAACTTCAGCTGTTGTCATCAGCTGATGTCTTCAGTCTTTGTACTTCAGCTGTTGATCTTGAGTACTTTGTTCTTTAGCTGTTGATCTTCAGACTTTGGTCTTCAGCTGTTGAAGTCTTCAGTACTTTAGTCTTTAGCTGTTGAAGTCTTCAGACTTTGTCAAATAGCTGATCAAGTCTTCAGCAATTGTTGTGATGTCTGTGGACTTAGAGGTTTTTCTGATCAGGCTCATTGGTTCTTTTGGTCCAACATAAAATGTTGCATGCTATAATACCTGAATATTGGAAACAAAAAATACATATGGCAACTATATTTAAATGCAAGGGGCCAAAGGTGGATAAACAAATATAATAATATAAAAGTAGAGGGTTGTCCCTTTTCTCGATTTTTTGCACCCAAAACATTCCTGAATATAAAGAGAGACCGAAAGTTCTGGAGAGAGAAAGTTAAAAAATTCACAAAAGGTAATAATTTTTATCATACTTTTCTATAGATCTAAGCTACATCTAGGCTTTTATGGCGTTTATATATGTTTCTATGTATAAATTTGAATCTTTATGTGTGCATGTGTAGATATCAGGTTTTAACTCTTAGTTCTAGGTTTTTGTTTGAAAGCCTAACGAGGTGAGTTCTAGACCCCTTTAGTTAATGTTTTATCTTACTTTTAGGGCTAATATGCGTACATGCATATTTAACTTTTATCAAAACTAAAATTATAAAAAGGTAATATTTTACAACTAAAAATGATAATTAGATTATGTTTGATGATGAAAATGTATGCGTGATAGGTATGGTTATAAACCCTAGCTATGGAAGTTCCGAATCTATTGCTAGGGTCATCATATACTCATTGATTTTTGGAAATAGGAAGGAGAAAATTTGGTATTAGTGGCATCGAGTAGCATTACCTACATTGAATATACCTTAGAAAATAACCTAACTTCAACTATCCGCATTAGGTCTCATAACATCCGCATCATGTTTAAGTATCTGCATTAACGGTTGTCTACATTAGACTTCATTTGACTGCATGAAGTGTTAAGACACTAATATCAACAATTATCTGTATTGAATATGATCTTACTTGGATTTAGCCACCAGCACCAAGTGTGAACTCACCTGCATCAACTACTATTCACATTGAATCTCATCCGCATTAGCCCTTAACCATCCTCATTCAATCCAGTCACCCACACTAGGTTATTGTTACCTGAATTAAGTGACACTTAAGATGATTTTATCAAGGATTTCAACTAACCATGTCATTTACACTAAATCAAGATGGTGTAATCTATCAAGCAAGGTCCATTTACCCTTGTATACAAAATGACAAAGATGAATTGGTTCCTAAACCTAAACATCTCTAGGATAGGACGATTTGAAAAGGATGAATCTTGATGATAAAGCGTATGATGCTATCACTAAGGCTCTTACTACTGAGATAGCACATAATTTTTAAGATTAGGCTAAGGCTTAGTAATTATGGAATGCCATGAATTAGTTGATGATTGTACGATGGAATCAAACAATCAAGAAACATTGAATGCAAGAAATACTCATAAATGTTTTTTGTATTAATGAAGGTGATTGACTAAAATGAATGTTGGGATTTTAGCATAGAACAGTAACAATACACCTTCAGAATGTAAGACACACATAAAATATTCTAACTGTCTGTCAACAGTCACCCCACATACGAGGTTTTCTATCCTATTTATTGGCTGACAAGATGCCTTTTTACAAAATCAATAAACTACCCCTGACCTATACATGAGAACTAGTCTAAGTCTTCATGATCATTTCTTTGTTCATCCGTATTGACAAATGCAGATGTGTTGAACTTGAT
Organism: Flaveria trinervia; assembly: GCA_025506515.1. Lineage (NCBI taxonomy): Eukaryota > Viridiplantae > Streptophyta > Magnoliopsida > Asterales > Asteraceae > Flaveria > Flaveria trinervia. Next base: position 29,754,580 of record CM046443.1, on the reverse strand, counting down.
CAGCATTTCTTCTTTTGTCTTCAGCATTAGCAGTTGGTCATCCGAATTAACTAATGCGGATAAAAAAATACTTATGCGCATTTGTTATCGGGGCATCCACATTAGTTAATGCGGATGTGCAAAACTAGTCAGCATCTCTTTTAGGCTATCCGCATTTGGTAATGCGGAAGAAGAAACACTTGTCAGCATTTTTTCTATGTCTTCCATATAAACAAATGCGGTTAGCCAACACTTGTCTTCTATGCAGATTCCTTATCTGCATTAGTACATGGACTTGTGGGATTACCAATAGAACAACCATCAACTCACCAATTCAATTGGCATGTATGATCCTTTCAAGCTCCAATAATACTCCCCCTAAGGATTATACAACCAATGTTCTTTAATGGTTTGGTGGTGGTTGAGGTTGTGAAGATTATGCTAGGTCTTGTGGAGGCCGTTGAGGTTCTGCTTGAGATGGATCCAAAATGGCTTTTATCATGTTGACAAAGTCATTTGCATCTGAAATCTTCTCTTTGTTCAGCATATGAATCTTCATTTAACTCATAGTGTAGATGGCTTCTAAGGGTGGTTTCTTCAGAGACATTAGTTCCTATATGGATATAATAGACATGCCATCTCTATGTATTAGTAAAGCTCCATCCAGGTCAGCCTCTAGCTTCATAGTGTTCCCTAATTGCAGAGGAGTCTTCTTCTTCTTTCTCTCTTTCTCTTTCTGCAATGATTTGATCATATGCCATTTTTAGTATTTTGATGCACTTTAAGAGAAGTGCATGTCTTCTTCTCCCAACTTGTTTGTAATTTCTCTGAAGTGCCCTAATGTCTGTAGTGGATGTATGATTCATCTAGTTGTCTCACCTCATATCCACTAAATAGTCTAATCTCAGCACCTTGCTTTCCTCCCCATTTCTCTCAATTACCAACTCATATTTCTTTCATCATATAGACATTAGAAATTTGTGTGGAGGAATGAGTGCCAGACACCATCTTTCTCATTAATGATTCAGTTGGTGTCACTTTTAGCTCTGGAACAAAACTTCTTCTGCTTGTTTAGTTCTTCTCTTTTCAAGTGGGTTGATAAAGGATCTATCTTTCCTCATGCAGATAGCCTTAAGAGATTTGAAGTTGTCTATTCTTTTGAACATTCTTAGAATCTCTCAACTAATTCCCCTGACTAGCCTTATGATTTTTAGCTCTAATTGGCTAATTCCTTCAAGTCATGAATCTCTAGGGCATTCCAAGAGCAGGAGCTCTATGAAGAATTCACCAGCCCTGAGATCCTTTTCACCATAAACATTTCTAGTCACTATCATACTTCCAGCATTAATCTTCTGATTATCTTGCCTTTAGTAGTAACACACTTTAAATCATTTCTGTAGTGGTTAGTCCCATCTTGAATTTTCATTTTGAAGGCTCTGAAGCCACTCAAGATCTCGTGTAAAACAGGTGCCAAAGGTCATGGTCTCTATGGGTGAGCTCCCCTGTCTTAAGCTGATACTCAGTTCTAGGATTCTTACTGTAATCTCCTCTTCTAGTTTCTTCAATCAGCTTTTCTTTCATCTCATTATTCACCTAAGGATGATGACAAGATCAGTGATCACAAGTTTGATGTAACAGAATATAACGCAGCGGAATACAAACACGAATTAGACAAATTGTAGCAAGCTAACGATATATGTGAGCATTAAGATCGCATACAGTTATGGGAGAGAATATGTATTTCTGATTTCTAGGAATGTTTATAGATGAAGAATATTTCTAATCGAATCAATCATTCATTCCATTCAATTCATCATTTCATTGCATTGATTACAATAGTTGTCACTCCTTATATAGAGTGCAACAGTCACTGCTGTTATCACGGAAAGTGACAACTGGCAGATCCAATACAGAAATAACTAATCTTAACAAACTACTGAAATGTTCACAACTACTGAGAACATATCAGCAAGTTAAGTACAAAATATAAAACTACTGAAACTACAACGACTGAAGAACAAGCTCTTCAGTCGTTTAACAAAACTACTGAAACAAAGAAAATAAAACTACTGATATCACAACTACTGAAGAAGTACTCTTCAGCAGTTGTGACAAACTACTGAGGCTTCAGTACTTGATCTTCAGACTTTGACCTTCAGGCGTTTCATCAGCTGATGACTTCAGTAGATATCATCAGCTGATGTCTTCAGTCTTTGTCTTCAGACTTTGTACATCAGTTGTTGATCTTCAGCACTTGTGAACTCTTCAGCTGTTGTACTTCAGTACTTTGGTCTTTCAGCTTCAGCACTTGTGTTCTTCAGCTGTTGTACTTCAGCACTTTGGTTCTTCAGCTGTTAAGGTCTTCAGCACTTGATCTTCAGCTGTTGAAGTCTTCAGCACTTGTCAAACTACTGATGAGGCTTTCAGCAGTTGTTGTGATACCGTGTGGGACTTAGAGATTTTCTGATCTTGGCTCATTGGTTCTTTTGGTCCAACAAACTCCCCCTGAACCAATGCAGCCAAAACCTCTAACTTATTTATACTCCCACTTATTGATGGCAAAATGTTGGTCTTTTTCCTTCTTGATCAGTAGAGAAGATGACCCATGTACGCTCCGGCCTGGGAAGAAATCTCAATATTTGTTTGGCAGAGTATGAATGGGAACTCTGTTTTGGGGAACTGGACACAGAGTTGTTATCCCATTCATGAGATTTACTTCCCCATAATGAGTCTGTATGACTCACGAACATAGGCCTCAAGGAGAACAATTTGTTCCTCTTGAGAGAGTTCTTCAGCTCCTCCTTCGAAGAAGAACTCTGGACCATAGTACTCTGATAAGTACTTCATGGTCCTGCCATTTTTCAGCTCCACCGTAGTTACCTCCCTGTATACAAATTCATCAGGATGGTTGCCTTCAAGGAGTAACTGGAGCTCATTCTTTTGGATGTCTTCAAGCTTTTTGTATAACAACCCCTTCTTAATCATCTTGTTTTCTAGTAAGCTTGAGGTGTCTTCTTTGCTTGGTGAGCTTTCTTGAATTCATCAATGTTTCCCAAGGTGAGACTACAACGGCCAACATGATGGTAGATTCTATTGTTTTTCGTACTTGGCCGTTGTATCTGTGTGGGATAGTTCTTTTATGGATTCTAGATCACCCTGGGGTCTGGCCATACTCTCACTCTCTCCTTCTGATACTGAAAGGTGTGTCTGAGAGTGTACAGCCTTTGAGCATGCCCTTTCATGGCTTGAATAGATGATGACTGAGGAAATTCCTTGTCAACCATCTTCAACAGTTGCTCATCGTGCTGTTTCTGCTGCTTCTTCTTCTTCTATCTTGACTCTGACCATTTCCCTTTGAGAGTCAGGTGTGATCATGGATTGACTCTGGGGTTTTGGTAGCTTCAGAACAGCAGAGTGGCAGACTATCATCTTCATCCTTCTTCTCTTCTTCTTCTTCCATCCTCAGCACCTTCTCCTTCTACGGGGTACATCACTGGATGATGGGGGTTGGTGAAGGGATTGGTTTTGAAGAGAGAGGATGTTTGGATTTTGGCTTAGAGGTTGGTTGGGAGATTTGAGGGATAGGATCTGTTTGAGTGGGTGGAAGGGAAGTTGATCTAGCATCCTTGTAGTTAATTTTGCTTTTGTAAGTTTAGCCATCTCTAACCTTTTGCCAGCCCCAGCCTCATCAAGGCTTCCACAATGATCCCTTTGTTGATTGCTCAGACAGACAGATTCTGGTGGCTATAGCCAGAATGCTGTCCCTGGACCATGCGCGGATCTCCATTAATGATCTTCCCAAGTATTTTGCAATAAAGCGGATCATTATTTCCAACCTCTCTTTCTCAAGAGCATCATACCCTGCCCATCGGGTTTGTATCTCTTGTCCTCTAACCTTCTGATCTCACTATCCAGTGTGGCTGTGTCAAACCCCTGCCTGAATAGTTTTCAATTATTTTATCCATGGAGCGGCTGTGTGTGGTGTCAGCTTCTTTGACCAGCTCCTCCAAGGATTTTTCTTCAGCAGTATGATCATCAGCACTTCTCTTTCGCTTGTACGTGAGCAGAGGTTGCTTTTCTTTTTCCTCCTCTTCCTCAGATCTCTTCCTCTTTCTATCTTTCACTGCAGTACTCTCCCCCTTTTTGGGTGCATTGGAGGAAGGGGTTGGTACCGCAGAAAGAGTCTTGTGGACAGCAGCATCAACCAGGGGCTGTAATGTTGAGGAAAGCCTCTCATCAAGGGCTTTGATCACTATATCAGTGATTATGGGGGTGATGAGAGGGAGGGAATTTTGGAGTATAGCACCTATTTGCTCAGGAGGGTTCTGTTCCTGAGAAGTAGGGCCTGAAGCAGAGGCGGTGGTTGATTTTGGGGTGGCTCATGTTTGGGAAACCTTCAAGGGAAGGTGCCATCTGTGGGTGTATGATGGTGGCAGATGGACTTGCATCCTGAGACATCTTGGCCAGCAGCTCTTTGAGTCTGCTAACCTCATCCTCTAGAATGGTGTTTTGAGCAACTACATCATAGAGAAGCTCAGGTCATCATCAGTTGATACTGAATCACCTGACCTCCTGCTTAGAGCAGGATTTACATGCACTGGGTGTAGACCAGTTGGTGCATGTGCCCCTTGTGCTTGGTACTGGGGACTTCCAGCCTCAGGACAATGTCCATCATCAGCTGTTGCCTCTAGGGAGGTCTTAGCAATGTTACCAGCCTCACTCTGGTCATGTGCTGAGTCAGAGGAGGTGGCAGCCTCACTAGATATTCTAAGCTCCTTCTCTACACCAGGAGATAGAATTGGGAAACCCCTGTGCTGTGGGTTCTCAGGTGCACTGTGTTCCTCCCCCTCAATTGTAGAGGTATTCCCAGTAATAAGTGGTTTCTGGGGGGGGTGAGGAGTGCAATTGAGTCAGCACTTGTGCAACTATTAAAGTTGGGCTGTGAGGGGCGGTTGTTTGGGGTACGGGGGTAGAAGCAGTGTGCACCTGGGGTGGATGGTGCTCTTCAATGGCAATCTCCTCAAGTGAGGAAGATCCCAGATAAGTAGGTGCCCCTTGGGTTGCTGCAGGCTCCTGTTGAGAGGAAGCCTGAGCGGCTGTGGCTGGAGAGTCATGGTATCCACTAGGGGGTTTGGACTAGTGGATATATCCTGCGTTTGTTGTGCAGAGCATCCTCAGGGGACTCAATTCCCTGAGTAGCCATTTTGGGTTTCTTTTTGGTGGGTTTGGTGGGGACATTGGATTTGGAGGTGGTGGCTGTGGGTTCCAGCTGCGTGGGTTTTCGCAGCTTGGCAGCCAGTTTGAGTGTCCGGTCGGAGTTGTGCCGGGAGTATACTTCTGGCAAAACAGCCGTAGCAGGGACTCCCAGCCAACAAGTCCCTCAGCATTAAGCTGGTCTATTAAATGGCCATTATGAACCGTGGATAGAGTATCCAACGGTTGGCAGTTAGTTTTTGAGCCATATCTTTGAGCTCTGAAAATATTAATTCTGAAAAGTTCAGTGGTTGTTGCTCAAGGATAGAATACATTACCTGCTGCCATTTGGTGGACATTTGATCCCAAGACGATGTCTTAGGGGCAAACATACATTGACCATGTGAAAGATCAGGCGCTCAGCGTCATAAAGTGTTTCTTCATGATGGTGGTGGCACTGAGATCACCTTGATATCCATGCTGAGCAAATGATAGATCTATGGTGCCCTTCGGATATCCAGCAGGAGAGGTAGCATCACTCAGTTGAAGAATTTTACGGATTGTTGCAGGAGTAATCACTACTTCTTTGTTGTTGACGACTGACCGGAGGGATCGTGTGTTGCTCTCCTCAGTAGTAACATTAACGTTCATCCAAAATTGGTTCAAGGATTCGGCATGTAAAACGGGGTTCAGAAGGAATGCCTTGTTGTATTGGGACTGAACCATAAGATCGATAGCAGTATCGAACTTAGTCCAGATCGGCGATTTTGTGAGGTAGGCAACACAGTTGTGTCGCGGTTTAATTTGCATAGACGCCATGGAAATTTTTGGAGAGGAACGTTAGGTTTGAAGAAGATAAGCATGGAGAGCTCAGGTTAAGGGTATTTATAGGGTACGGGTGAGGAAACGACTGAAGGATGTGGTGTTAGTCATCAGTAGTTTTAAACGACCGTTGACATGGTATTATCCTTTCAGACGTTGAAACAGCTGAAGTCGCGTGTTAGGCATCAGTAGTTTAGAAAACTACTGAAGACCGTGGTTTTGACTTCAGGTGATTGAAACAACTGAGGACATGGTGTTTGTCATCAGTAGTTATGAAACTACTGAAGACAGTGGTTTTGTCATCAGCTGTTGTAAACAACTGAAGACTTGGTATGGTCATCAGTAGTTTAAAACTGCTGAAGACGTGGTTTTGCTTCAGTTGTTTAAAATGAAACAGCAGTGGTACAAACGACTGAGAGAAAGTTCTCTTCAGCTGTTTTCGTCAATTCTTAGCTTTTCAGCTGTTTCAAACTGTCCTCAACACATTCATCAGTCTTATGGCTGATTTCAGTTGTTTCATAGGACATCAGTACTTATCTGTTTTTACTGATTGCAGTAGTTATGACTGCATCAGTAGTTGTAACTACTTCAGTAGTTTAGAGAGATGAAGTACTTCAGTACTTGTGAGAACTTTTAGCCTTCAGTAGTTATAAAAACTACTGAGGTTAAAAGAGCTCATCAGTACTTATATGTGACAGGCACTCATGATCATCAATATGAATTACTGAGATCATCAGTAGTTGTCACCTATTCTAGCTGCAGCATACCAAGCCTTAACACCAGGTTTTGGAAAGTTGAACTATCCAAAGGCTTAGTAAAAATGTCTGCAAGCTCATCAGCACTGGGCACAAACTTAGGATCAATCAGACCTTTTTCAAAACAATCCCTTATAAAATGATGTCTGATCTCTATATGTTTGGTCCTAGAGTGCTGGACTGGATTTTTGACAATGCAAAGAGCTGAAGCACTATCCATTAACAATGGAGTCTTAGTCTCTGTAATGCCATAATCCAAAAGTTGGTTTTGAAGCCAGAGTACCTGAGATGTACAGCTTGCAGCAGCAATGTACTCTGCTTCCGCAGTGGATGTAGCAACTGAGGTCTGTTTCTTGCTCTGCCAAGAAATCAAGCAGTTGCCTAGGAATTGACATCCACCAGAAGTTGATTTCCTGGTCAACTTACACCCTGCATAGTCACTGTCAGAAAAAGCAACTAATTTACCAGAATGTCTGGTAGATACCATAAACCTAGAGATGGAGTGCCTTGCAGATATCTAAAGATCCTCTTGACTGCAATCAGATGAGACTCTTTAGGTGCAGCCTGAAATCTAGCACAAACACATGTAGCAAACATAATATCTGGTCTAGAAGCTGTTAAATACATCAAGGACCCAATCATACATCTGTAAAGTGTTTCATCAACCACTTTACCTTTCTGATCTGAGTCCAGTTGTGTGGTGCTGCTCATGGGAGTAGAACAGGGCTTACAGTTTTGTAAATCAAACTTTTGCAAAAGATCTTTTGTATATTTGGATTGATGAATAAAAATTCCATCAGCCTTTTGTTTGATTTGCAACCCCAGAAAGAACTGTAATTCTCCCATGGCACTCATTTCAAACTTCTGTTGCATCAACTTTGTAAAGGCATCACACAACTTTGGATCAGAGGATGCAAAAATGATATCATCTACATAAATTGAACAAGTAGATTATGCTGCCCAGCTTTCTTAATAAATAAAGTCTTGTCTATGGAGCCTCTAGTGAAATTGTTTTCCAGAAGAAAGTTTGATAATGTCTCATACCAGGCTCTGGGAGCTTGTTTTAACCCATAAAGAGCTTTATCAAGCTTATACACCCAATTAGGATGTTTGTTGTCCTCAAAGCCTGGAGGTTGACATACATAAACCTCTTCTTTAACTTTTCCATACAAAAATGCACTTTTGACATCCATTTGAAAGACTTTAAGTTTTTGATAAGCAGCATAAGCTAAAAACAATCGAATTGCTTCCAGTCTGGCTACAGGGGCAAAGGTTTCATCATAATCAATACCTTCTTCTTGTGCAAACCCCTGAACAACCAGTCTGGCCTTGTTCTTAACAATAAGCCCATTTTCATCAGTTTTGTTCCTAAACACCCATTTAGTGCCTATTGCACACTTACCTGGAGGTAGAGGAACCAGTTCCCACACTTGCTGTTTCTTGAACTGAAGAAGCTCAAGCTGCATGGCATCAACCCATCCATTGTCCTTTAAAGCAATGTGATAATTCTTTGGCTCTTGCTGACTGATGAAGAGAGCATAGAAGCAGAAATTTGACAATTGACTTCTTGTTGATACTCCAGCAGTGATATCACCAATGATTTGAGACATGGGGTGATTCTTCAGATCTTGATACACAATGAGATCTGTGCAAGTGTTTGTAGCCGGTTCAGCAGCAACAGATGGTGATGGTGAATCATTTCCTTGAAACCAATCAGTGGATGGTAATTCAAAGGAAGTTGAATTCGAAGAAATCTCATCAGCATTTGTTGTGGATGGTGCTACTGGCGCTACAGGAACATCAGGTCTAGTTGAATCAGGCAGCTGATCACTAAACCTGAAGAGGTGAGTACTGCAATCATCATCATCATCAGCAGTACCACCAGGTGGTGAACTGTTGACAGGAGCAACAGCAGGAGTTTGATAAGGAACATATTGCAGTATGTCCAGATCAAATAACTCCACAGGACTTTGTGGAATCTTGTCCTTTGGAGATTCATTAAACTTAACATGTAGAGTTTCTTCAACCATCTTTGTTCTGCAGTTGAAGACTCTGTATGCTTTGCAAGTAGATGAATAACCAACAAAGTCCTGCATCCACCTTAGGATCAAATTTGTGAGTTGATCCTTTGTGTTGAGAATAAAACAGGGACACCCAAATGCTTTGAAAAATGAAATCAGTGGAGCCAAATGATGGAGAACTTCATATGGAGTCTTCATCAACCTCTGATTTACTAAAACTCTATTTTGCACATAACAAGCTGTGTTGACAGCTTCGGCCCAAAAGGTCAATGGCAAACCTGAGTCAGCCAGCATGGACCTTGCAGCTTCAATGAGGGTCCTGTTCTTTCTCTCCACTACTCCATTTTGTTCCGGAGTCCTTGGAATGCTGAACTGCCTTTTGATTCCCTTTGAGAGATAGAAGTCATCAAGTGTATGATTTCTGAACTCAGTTCCATTATCACTCCTAATACACTTGACTGGAAGGGAATACTGCTTCTCAATGTACAGCACAAAGTGGATAATCTTCTGAGCAGCCTCATCCTTTGAATGTAGAAAGAAAGTCCATACAAATCTGGAGTAATCATCCACAATTACCAGACAGTATTTCTTCTTTGCCATGCTCATTACTCTCACAGGACCAAATAGATCCATATGCAGTAATTGCAAGCAGGCAGTGGACTTGGACACTTCAATAGGAGGAAATGAGACCTTGTGCTGTTTTCCTTTTAAACAAGCAGTGCATGTTTCATCACAGTGGAACTCCTTTATTGGTAAGCCTCTGACTAAACTATTGTGGCTAAGCTGATTCATGTTTTTGAGATTAACATGACCAAGCCTCCTGTGCCATAGTTTAGATTCTTGAAAAGAGGCTTTGGAAAATAGGCAAGATTGCCTTTGAGATCTATCTTCTTAGAGAGATCTAAGGCATACACTCTTCCTGTCCTGTTGGCTTTCAGGAGAGTGTGATCATCCAACACCTTGTCAATCAAGGGCAAAACTTTGGATGACAGAATCCTACAGTTTTGACTTGTGAAAAGGGCAACATGGCCTTTATCACACATTTGACTGACACTCAAGAGGTTGTACTTGAGATTTTCCACATGATTAACATCATCAAATTTGATTTCTCCATTGGAGACAAAGCCCTTACCGATGATGTAACCCCTAGCATCATTGCCAAAAGAGACAAATCCCTTCTTTCCTTGAGAGTAGTCATGAAGAAGAGAGATGTTCCCAGTCATGTGCATAGATCCCCCACTGTCTACATACCAGATGCTATTTTGGCATGTTGAAGAACCCTGCAATAATAAACAATCAGTTAGTTTTAGAGACCCAAACCTTTTTGGTTTTGGGCCTGGTCTCATCAATAGATGGTAAACTAGCATGTTTATTTGTAACAACAGCCTGAGAGGAAGAAGATGGTGCAGAAGAGGAGTCCTTTGGCTTAGACCTCCTTTTCTGTGGTTTCAACATAGGAGAATCTAGTTGGTTAACTCTACCCAACAGATGTTGTACCATCATCACCAGCTGTGTCTGATTTTGTGATAAGCTTTCAGCTCATCAGACACATTGCTAGTGGAGTTAGATAAGGTCCTATGTTGCACCTTCTTCTTTTGAGCACCCTCAGCTGTCACCTGTTTAACTCCTTCCTTTTTGATTGCTTTAAGGACTTAAGGGTTACAGGATTTGATGTTGCTGATACAAATGTGGTCTCAAACTCAGTTTTCATTTTTACCATTTTCTCATTAATTTCTTCCTTTTGTTTGAGTTTGGAACCTCTTTTGTACCAACAATCATCTGTAAGATGATTGAACAAACCACATACTTCACATGGTTTCTTCTTCATCTTAGGTTGATCATCAACTAAAGATGGTGAAGCAACAGAAGACTTGTTCTTCAATGCTTTGGAAGCATTGGTTGCTTTCTTGACAGCATCTTTAGTAGTCTTCAAACTCTTTCTACTGCCAGTTTTCTTCTCTTCAGTACTGACAGCAGTTGAAGTTTGAACTTCAGGAGTTGAATCCTGCTCTCCAGTCCTTTCAGGACCTTCAGGATTGACTCCTGAGTTGATCAACTTATTGATCATGTGAATGTCAGCATTTGGACCATCAACATCAGCTGATAGGTTCAAAGAGGACTTGATACTGACTGCTACTTCTGATTGTGCTGTATCAGAAGGTAGATCACATGACTTGATGGATTGGTTATCACTCTCACCATCAGATTCTACCTCTGCTCTTGGGGTAAAATCTGTAGGTGGAGCAGTGTGATTGTAACCAATTCCAAACTTCACATTTGAAGCAGATTGCTTACTAAGAAGCATTTCAAAACCTTTGCATGATTGTACCCATCTATCACACTCGACCTGGGTAACTGCAAGGGTTTCTTTGAGATCTTTGTACTTCTCTAGAAGTACATCTTCTCTAGCCTTATCATCAATTATTTTGCAATTCAGTTTATAAACCTCATCATTTTATCTTTGAGCACAAACTCAAACTCAGCTTTGTTTTTGGAAATTACTTGTTCTAGCTCAATGTTCTTATTAATTAAAGCTACATTTGCTTCTCTAATGGAAGCAAATGCTGCTATGCATTGTTCAGAACATAATTTGGCTTTTGCCTCAGAGGATACCTGTGATACCTGAGGTGTAGAGGCATTGGAAGATGAAGTATCAGCAGACTCCAAAGCCATAAGAGCTAGATTCCCAAAGGGACTGTCACCACCATGTTGACCAGCACCTGAGAACAGTTGATCATGACCAGACAAGTCATCTGGTAAACTGCTCCAGTCAACAACTCCTGGGGTGAAGAAGCTGTGTTGTTGAGATGAGGTTGTTGATGAGATAGGGAAGGCTGAGGTTCTGGTAATGCATGAGGTTGTGGTGTCATAGGAACTTGAACTTGACTTGACTGTGGCATGTAATAACAAGGGTACTGATAAGGCATTTGACCCTGAGGAACAAAATATGCCGGAGATTGTTGTTGAGGATGATGACTAGATGTGACAGGATGTTGCCCTCTGTTTTTTTGACTGTTGCCAGGAAAAGTCACAAAGGGTGCAGTAGAGTTTGATCCAGTTGATCTACACTCTCTTGCAAAGTGTCCAAGCCGTTGGCATTTGTGACACCTCAACTTGCTCTTGTCAAAACCAACTTTGGTTTTGCCAGAGAGTCCTGGGAATTTTCTTCTTCAGTTCTTTTGTAGAACTTCTGAGATCTGATATTTATCAAGGCCATTTGGCTCAAAATATCCATCTCTTCTAAGTCATCATCAGCAATCCCCTTGAGATCATCCATAATGAAACATAAATTGTCATTATTACCTCCAGTAAACTGACCATCAACACTTACAAATGCAGAATTAGAAGTGCTCGAAGAGAAATTAATATGCTCATCATACTGGCATTCAGATGCAGCATATTCTGACTCATGACCCACCAAGGCAGTGTTGCCTTGTATAAAGTCTTCAGTGAGCTTTCCAGATGAAGACAGCTTTCTCTTCTGTTCTATCTCTCTCTCAAAAGTGAGCAATTTCCCATGGAGTTGGGTGAGAGATAGTTTGTCCAAACTTGCACTGGAGCGTAGGACAATAGTATATGTGTCCCATCTCTCAGGCAGTGATCTGAGAAATCTGTTATTCATCTGAATATTGGTGTATTCAAGTTTGACCATTTTTAGTTCAGAGATCAAACAAGAAAACCGCTCATATTGTTGAGTCAGTGTCTCACCCTTTCTATGAGAGAATGTCTCATATTGTTGGGCAAGAATTTCTCTATTATTTGCCAAGACCTCATCTGTTCCTCCAAATTGTTCTTTCAAAGCAATCCAGAGGTCATGGGCAGTTTCATGATGCATTAGCCCAGAATAGATTTCATTGGGCAAAGCCATGGCCAGAATTCCATGGGCTTTTGCATCAATCTCAAGCAACTTTTTATCCTCATCTGAGTATTGCTCCCTCCTCTTCGGAACCATTTGATTGGTTTCCGGGTTATTCACCATAGGCTTGTGTGGACCATGTACCACAGATGTCCAACACCCTGCGCTGTTAACAGACAGGTGATGGAGCATACGTCTTTGCCATATGTTATACTCATTCCTAACCAGCATAGGAGGCTTGGTTGAGGAACCAGTATTGTGAGGATCATTGGAGGGAGTGGTCATTTTCAGTTCAAAAACAGTTTAGTTCAAGTTTAAAAGAAGTTTAGACAAACCACAACAAACTCAATGAGAACCAAGAAAAGATCTCAGGATGAATGAGCAGAAATACAGAAAATTCAATCTCTATAACCGTTTCTTGCAAAAACAAAAGCTAATTCAATCAAACTTGGATTTTGAATAGCAATTTCAATGATCAATTATTAGATCGATCAATGATTAACCGGCTCTGATACCATTTGACAAGATCAGTGATCACAAGTTTGATGTAACAGAATATACGCAGCGGAATACAAACACAATTAGACAAATTGTAGCAAGCTAACGATATATGTGAGCATTAATCGCATACAGTTATTGGGAGAGAATATGTATTTCTGATTTCTGGGAATGTTATAGATGAGAATATTTCTAATCGAATCAATCATTCATTCCATTCAATTCATCATTCATTCCATTGATTACAATAGGTTGTCACTCCTTATATAGAGTGCAACAGTCACTGCTGTTATCACGGAAAGTGACAACTGGCAGATCCAATACAGAAATAACTAAATCTTAACAAACTACTGAAATGTTCACAACTACTGAGAACATATCAGCAAGTTAAGTACAAAATATAAAACTACTGAAACTACAACGACTGAAGAACAAGCTCTTCAGTCGTTTTACAAAACTACAGAAACAAGAAAATAAAACTACTGATATCACAACTACTGAAGAAGTACTCTTCAGCAGTTGTGACAAACTACTGAGGCTTCAGTACTTGATCTTCAGACTTTGACCTTCAGGCGTTTCATCAGCTGATGACTTCAGTAGATATCATCAGCTGATGTCTTCAGTCTTTGTCTTCAGACTTTGTACATCAGTTGTTGATCTTCAGCACTTGTGAACTCTTCAGCTGTTGTACTTCAGTACTTTGGTCTTTCAGCTTCAGCACTTGTGTTCTTCAGCTGTTGTACTTCAGCACTTTGGTTCTTCAGCTGTTAAGGTCTTCAGCACTTGATCTTCAGCTGTTGAAGTCTTCAGCACTTGTCAAACTACTGATGAGGCTTTCAGCAGTTGTTGTGATACCGTGTGGGACTTAGAGATTTTCTGATCTTGGCTCATTGGTTCTTTTGGTCCAACAGATGACAACCCTTAGGGAATTAGTCTTCATATTTCCAAGCTTTCTGTTTGTGAACCGTTAACAAGAGAGATAATCATTCATTTCCCTATCAGACATGTTGTAGGGATTAGGATATAATGAGTGAGGAGTAGATGTCTGCTTTTGCTTGGAGGATGATTTGGGCACTTAAGATTTAGGACAAAGAGTCTTCTCATACTCAGTCTTATAAGTGGGGTATCAACTTATTAGTTTTTCTTCTTCTGTCATCATTCCCTCATCCATGCCAAACACTTCCTCAAGGTCATATCCATGATTGATAAGAACGTGGCTTTCACCACCTCAAATCATTATTTTAAGCATTTTCAATCATGTCTTGTACTGATTTTTCCTCCTTCATAGGGTATCAACGCTATTGGTTCATCAACCACATGGCCACCCTCAATTTCTCCTTCTTCTACGTCTACAAAGTCAGCATTCTTTTTCATTTGAGCTTCAGCCTGTTTATGCTCTTCTAAAAATTCAGCAATGGCGGCAAGGATTCTAACGATCATCCTTTTGACTTTTCTTAGTTGGTTCTTCTTCTACTATTGGCCTTTTCCCCTTAGCCTTCTCTTATAAGTAATTCCTCCTCCTGGTATATGTTTGCATGATGACCAGAGGAGGTTTCTAGTTGTTTAGCTTCTTTTTCAGCCTTTGATTGGTCTGATTCATCAATGGTAGATGCTGATTCTTCTTTTTTGTTGTTCTTCACATAGTCTTCTAATAAGTTTCTTTTGTGTTCTTCAGTCAGTGATACAACAGGCACTAGTTGTATGCTCAATTCCTTCTCAAGCGGAACTGGAGATGAAGAATTACAACTATAGGTTCAACAACACTCCTCTGCTCAAGTATGAATCCCAAAAGTCGATGAAATCTTCAGCTATAAGGCTATTAAGAGCTTTAATCATATCTCTAATTATGGCTCTTCAGTGTGAATCTCAACTGTTTTCTCTAAATAAACCACCATTTCCAAGCTAGACTCATCATGCTTGTTAGCATGTTTTCCTTGTTTCTTCTCCTTTCTCAGTCACAGAGAATCTCATCCTTTTAGCAGGAGGAGAGTCATCACTACTCTCTCCTGATAAGCTCTCAGAAGTAACTTCTTTATCACTATCACCCTTTCTTTTCTCCTCTCTGGTCTTATTTTCATCATCTTTTATCATTTCAGCTTCAGCTTCTCTTTTGATTTCAACAAACAGTTCACATGACCACTTATTTCATCTCTGGATTGTTGGAGAGCAGCTTTTAACTTTTCAATCTCTTTTTCTTTTTGTTTCTTTTCAGACTCATATTTTCTTTCATCTCTTTCAACTCTTTTTCCTTCTCATCTAGTTCCCGAAGTCTGTCTTGAATAATACAATATCTTCTATTAAGTAGTCTTTCCATCTTGGCTAATTTTTGCATTAGTTTTGAAATTAACTCAACCTTCACATCAGGTTTGTTGACTCCTAATTTTGCATGAGCAGCATTAGAAGTAACTTTCCTTACAGGCATTTGGCATGGATGATACTCCTTATAAGATGGTGATTTGGATTTCTCTGAAGAGCTGGTCGAATCACCAAACTCAACAGGCTGGGTAATAATAGGAAATGCTTGAGCTGGTAACATGGGTGAGTGATGGATTGGTGATATATGTGGATAAATGATGGACTATGCTTGAGGTGATGGAATTGGTGATTTGTGAGGCGATGGAATTGGTGATTTGTGAGGTGCTGGAATTGGTGATTTGTGAGGTGATGGTAATGGTGTTCTTTAGGGAGATGGTATTAGTGTGGGTACAAATAGTGAGGCCATATCAACATCATGAAGATAACGTCCAGTGTGAAGATCATCCCTTCATCCCCTTTGGGTGACACTAACCTTTGTTCTTCATCCCTCTGTACAACAGTCACCTCACCTATGAGGTTTTCTTTTCTATTTATAACGCTGAAAAGATGCCTTTTTATAAAATGACTAAACTAACCCTGACCTGTACATCAGAACTAGTCTAAGTCTTCATCAACATTCTTTTGTTCATCTGCATTGACAAATGCGGATGTTTTGAACTTGATCAGCACTTCTTCTTTTGTCTTCAGCATTAGTAGTTGGTCATCCGCATTACTAATGTGGATGAATAAATATGTATGTGCATTTGTTATCCGGGATTCTGCATTAGTTAATCCGGATGTGCAAAACTTGTCCGCATCTCTTTTAGGCTATCCACATTTGTTAGTGTGGATGAAAAAACATTTGTTAGCATTTGTTCTATAATTTCCACATATACAATGCGGTTAGCCAACACTTGTCTTCTATGCAGATTCTTCATCTGCATTAGTACTTGGACTTATCAGATTACCAGTAGAACAACCATCAACTTACCAATTGAATTGGCATGTATGATCCTCTCAGGGTCCAAAAAATATGTTTAATAATATTCTTGGGGAAACTTTGGAAGCTCAAATGTTTAGGTTTGTGAAGCTAATCACAAATATGAAAAGTGTAGGAATTACTCTGAAAAGTGTAAATAAAAAACTACTAAGTTCTCTACCATATTGCTCGAACAACAATTGTACTACCATAGAAAGAACCAAGGATCTATTTACCTTGTCTTTAAGTGATCTCATCTCAACCATGAAATCCTATGATATGGATGACAATCAAAAAGCTGCAAACTACATCAACTCAATGGGAGCTGAAGCATCAGCTTTGTATGCCAAAATGGCTAGTAATTCAAATTACTATGTAAGCAACTATCAGTTGTGTCAACAACAACAATTGACATATTCTACTCATCTGATAGTCAAAGATCAATCATTGCCCCAATCCTTGCCTCATTACCAACTTCTCATCAAAATCCTTATGTCTAAGAGCAAGTCCAATCCCAACATCAAACCTACTCAAAAATTCAAACTACTCAACCTACCGAGCAAACTTTTGGTGTAAATTCTCAACCCAACAAGCAAACCCATCTGGCTTTGTTTACTACTTTTATGAATAGTTATGAAGCATTTTCTATTAGAAGCCTCAGTGCACCTAATATCATGGTTAATGACTTGCAATATGTTAATCTCTATGATATAGAAGATAATGATATCAAATACCCAATGGCTATGGATGTGTATAGAGCTAAGAGTCTTTCTAGGGAAACATGAAGAGAAGTGTTTAGTTTGAATAACCTAAGAAAAATAGGGTTTGATAAGTCTAGTTTGAGATGCTACAACTATGACAAGCCTGGTCATTTTGCTAGAGAATGTATTGATGTCAAACTAACCAGAATAATCATGGATAGAAGATGGTAACAATGGAAGTAGAAACAAAGAATGATCAAGCAAGTTCATCCAAAAGAAAGCTTTGGTGTCTGCAGGATTAATATTTGTCACTAACACTTGGTTTTGTCTCAAACTCACTTATACTCACATGCTTATGATGAAGTAGAATCTCTCAAAGAGTTGATTATAATATACTAAGTAACTTAAGAACACAAGGAAATAGTTTTCAAGGTACTAGTATCCATAACTTCTCAACTCAAAGTTTACAAGAATCTTACAAGCATGATACAAGAGTTACAATGAGAAACTATATATACTGTTAGGACCGTGTACGTACAGATTACTAACAGATTCTATGTGTAATCAGATCAAATAGTGCGGAATCCTATTTGGTTGGCGGTCCAATCAGTGAGAATGATAACCCGATCGATATAACAATGAACTAAACGTTAAGAATGAGTAGGAATCGATCAAGATCAAACTATGAAGTTGGATTGGAGTATTTAGGATGCTCTGGATGACTAGGGTTTATGTATATTCTAAGTATCTCTCAAAAGTCTATTCTCTTTTCATGAATTAAGTGGTATTTATAGGTTTTCAGCTTCCATTCATACGACTAAACAATTAGCATGGTTCAGTTGTGCGACTGACTCATGCAATTGAGTCATACATACGACTGAAGATTCAATCATGCGACTGAGTCAATCTTAATGTCTCAATTGTACCACTGATCCAGTCTCCTGGTTCAGTCGTGCGACTGATTCATTAGTATGACTTACTCATGTGTATGGTCCATGAGTATGGTCCATTAGCATGAATAGTCACCTGACTAAGTTGAACACATTTCTCAATCATCATTGACTAAGAACTATGTACAACAACCTCAAACCTATATATGAAGTTCATACATATGAAATAATCAAAGACAAGTAAACATCAAACGCATATCATATTTCATTGAATAATTACATTACACATGTGTAAGAAATGAAAGACTTTTACATTAATAACATAAACTAGGAACATGATGTATCAACAAACTCCCCCTTGGACGTAGTTTACCCTATTGTCTAACTTGCAGGTCCGAGTTTATCTCTCTCTCTCTCTCTTTTGTTGTTGCTCTAGTGCTTTTCTCCAAGTTTTTCGGTCTTTCTTTTGTTGTTGCACTCATGGCAAGCTATTGCTCCAATATTAAAACCAAATAAGGCTGAACTTATGAAATTGGAGATGCACCAGAAGCTTAGTTTCAACATCACGGTCATCACCTTCTTCTAGAATCTTTAGTACTTATTTAGCAAGGTTTTAGCTCTGTTGTGGATCAATCTGATGTTCATAAGCTTGAGATATCTTCCTCGAAAGTCACTACATTTAGTCTATTTTCTAAAATTCATTACATGTTCTTGAAATTTCTTGTATTTTTTTTCTCTAGTGACCCTTGTGTGTATCTCGAATGTAAAACAGAGACATAAAACATGTTGGAACTGTAGAGCTTGGATAATATATTGTGTGTTATAGAATAACGGCCACTTGTATAGAGTGTAGACATCTTCTGCAGACAACTTGGTAAGCCATATTGGGTTAAATAGCCTAATAGTCTCAATCTTTCCAGCTTTGTTCAACACTATGACCGCTTTCCCCATCCTCCAATCATAATACCACCATTTGAAGTGTGTAGTGAAGTCCTAAGGCATCTCCCTTAGAGGAATCTTACACATTGTGCATGGGGGACTCCACTTCAGTACTACCTTCGGTCTTCTAGAGATAGGATCAACATCAGTCGTATGAATAAAACATTTAGGTTGTTGAGGCTTAAAGTTGACCCATTTGTTGTGGTATTCTTTCTTCAAAGTTGTCTCAAACCATCCCGACATCTTCCTCGGGTTGGCATACAAAAGAACTAAATTAGCCGATCTATTAGCTCAAAACCTGGAAGAGTCTCCAGATCATGTGGATATCTAAAGTACTCAATCCTCTTCTTTTTCTTTACAACATAAACATTTATGTCTTCAAAATAAGCCCACGTGACGATTTTGCTAGACACTTTCTCATTTTTCTTTACACTGTATAGTTTGGTGTAGGCATTCTGCTTTGGAGGTTCATGTTGGGCTTTCGTTTCAGCAAAACAAGCGGCCCATCCAGCTTTCTTAAGATCAACATTTGTATCAAAAGCTTGGTCTTGATTTTCATCTTTCTCCTTTTCTTTCTCTATCTCGTTCAGCTTATCTAAAGTAGTATTGCCAAAAGTTTCACCCAAGTTGGGGATAACATTCCCTCAGGGTCAGTGCAGTCATGATAGTGGTCAGCTATCGCATCTTCAATCTCTATTTCATCAACATCCTGTAGCTCATCATCACTTAGAACTTGACTTCGGGAGCATCCTTGATCAGTTCATCTGGATCTAGTCTGAACATATCAGCTAGCTTCTCGTCGGTCAGATCATGTATGATTTCTCCTTCTTCGGGAGTGTAGCTCACTGACCTTCTGACAATCCCTTGCAAGTCAAGAATCATAGTTAGCTACATCTTGACGTGCTGAAGAGGAAGAACATCATAATCATCAACTTGTGGAGCTTTGTCTTTGCCCTGATCATGAGTCTCCTCAGCTGGAGCTGTAGAGGACGAGGCTCTTTTGGAGCGCCTCTCTCGAGCAGCTTGAGTCGAGGTTAATGCAGCACCATCACCTTCTTGCTCATCATCATCATAATCTTTGTCATCCTTTTTGCCATTCCCACTCGGTCCCGCTTCCTCTTCCTCATCTTCTACTTCTTCATCATCAATAAGCTCATCATCATCATCCACATCATCACCCTTTTTAATCTTTTAGGGCTCGCCCTTCGATCCTTTCAGCCTTAGCATAATCTTCTTGTTCTTTTTCTCCAGTCCCTCACTCCTTTTCACCGATGCCATCACCAACTTGTTTTGACTCTTTAGTGCATGGTGAGCTCGACCTAAAGCTCTCTCATAAAGTGCATTCATCTCACTGAGCTGTGCTATTTGCTTGGCTTGAGCTGCATTTACCACCATCAGCTGGTTTATCTAAGTAGCTCTCCGATCATCAGTAGCGATCAGCTTTAACACAAGGCGTTTAGGCTTGCCATTTGTTCCTCTAACCCGATAGTGGGTAGAGTGGAGCCATGTGTCATTGGGGATTGGGCGGATGTACCAGCTTATTGAGTGGTGGTTGTGGTGGTGGATGTGGTGAAGATGGTAGGAGGAATGGGAGTGGATTGTGGTGGAGTTGTGTTAGGTAGTGTGGGTGAGGTGGAGGTAGATGTATAAGTGGTGGTAGTAGTATCAATGTTTGTGGGAGTGAGAGTGGGTGTTGTGCTGGTAGTGGCTGTGGTAGTGGTGGTGGTTATAGTGATTAGGGTGATCCTCTGCCTCTTGCGCTTATTTCTGTGGGTTGGGCCATCCTCTTCTTCCTTGATACCTTGGAGATTGAGTTGATTGGCCAGTTAGGTGTGTAAGTAGGATCAGTGAAGTCAGTAGTACCACCCATCGACCCAGCTTGGTGCCCGCCGACCGCCTCTTTCCCTTTTCGGTAGCCACAACCTGGCTACCGACTTTCCTACAAGAGGCGCATCATTAGATTCTTCCTCTTCATCAAGCATGAAGTCTTGGTGAAAGGCAGCTTTCTCCATTCCACCAGGTGTATCGGTGGTGTCATGTGGAGATGGTGGAGATATTGTAAAAGTTTCAGTGGCCCTTGATTGACCGAGATCAGTATCTCCATCACCTTGACCACCATTCTGATCATCATCATCATGATCGTCCTCTTCGTCAGTGGGTACTACAATAGGCTTAGCATCAGAATCACTATCATCGTGACGCCATTTCTTACAAGCAGGCGCCGCATAGTCTTCATTGGCCTCATGCCCAAAGAATCTCCTGACCGGGGGCTTCACCTGCTTCCCCCGGTATACTTTCATCCTGCCTAAGTGGTATTATCCATCACCTCAAACATCACTGCATCATCTTTCTCCTTAGGCAGCATAGGAAGCTTCCCATCTATAATCATCTATAAGAAATATGGATACATGCAGAAGCCTTCCTTGCCTTTGGCCTCAATGTTCTCGAACACGTAGGAGAAGAGCATGCGAGAGAAACTGAACGGGTGGTTTAGTTCTAGTGCAACGTATGCATTTTGGATTTGGTCAGACATCTTGTCAAATCCTCCACGGCTTCAGGCTAACACTTTAGTATCACGTGTACCACATACTTGAACTGTAGGCACATGTTGCTCTTGTTCAGTACGCTAGCATTAACGTTACCGGCGTACTTGATCCTCAAAAACATCCCCGAACCGTTAGGGGATGCAGCTTGGTTGGGAGCCTCACCCAGATCTAAGACTCACCTCAGATCATCTTCAGTAATCTCAATCTTTTGTCCGAAGATGGAGCTCCGAATACAGTGGGGCGCAACGGACCTGTCAACCACCACGCTTTCCAAAAAAGCCTGCAATATGGATATGTAAGGTGTGCATGGGACAGAGATGGCCTTGAAGATCCTTGATGTGCTCAAAAAGACAATAATCCCGGGGGCTTCACCTGCTTCCCCCGGTATACTTTCATCCTGCCTAAGTGGTATTATCCATCACCTCAAATATCACTGCATCATCTTTCTCCTTAGGCAGCATAGGAAGCTTCCTATCTATAATCATCTATAAGAATGTGGATACATGTAGAAGCCTTCCTTGCCTTTGGCCTCAATGTTCTCGAACAGGTAGGAGAAGAACATGCGAGAGAAAGTGAACGGGTGGTTTAGTATTAGTTCAACGTATGCATTTTGGATTTGGTCGGACATGTTGTCAAATCCTCCATGCCTGCAGGCTAACACTTTAGTATCATGTGTACCAAATACTTGAACTGTGGGCACATGTTGCTGTTGTTCAGCACGCTAGCATTAACGTTACCGGCGTACTTGATCCTCAGAAAACATCCCCGAACCGTTAGGGGATGCAGCTTGGTTGGGAGCCTCACCCTGATCTAAGACTCACCTAAGATCATCTTCAGTAATCTCAATCTTTTGTCCGAAGATGGAGCTCCGAATACAGTGGGGCGCAACGGACCTGTCAACCACCGTGCTTTACAAAAAAGCCTGCAATATGCATATGTAAGGTGTGCATTGGACAGAGATGGCCTTGAAGATCCTTGATCTGCTAAAAAAGACAATAATCCCGGTGAACTCAGAAGCGTTCCGGGATGTAGCATCAAGATGAGCATAGATTTTGTGCTTGGTGCTCATAGTCAATTTATCAGCCATATTGCTGCAACACAAGAAACATATATATTCGATTGTTTGTAAGAGATACCAATTGAATTTCGGCTGATTTTGATCAATTTGTTCAATCGTGTGATTGAACCATACGATTGAGTTTAGTCGTACGATTGAGTTGAGTGGTACGATTGAGCCTGCGACTTAGATTAGTTGTATGCTATGCCATGCGGTTGAATCAGTCATTCGACTGAACCCATACACTTGATTCATTTGTGTGATTGAGTCGTACGCCCAGCTCAATCAAGCGATTGAAGTTCATCAGCATGTCCATTCGCATCCTTCACTATTGAACACCATGGATTGAATCTTTGTCAAAAACATGACGTTATACTTCGTGTTTATAGTCATTTGGACCGCAGAGACTTGAAATAGCACTTAGTTTCATTTAAATCAACATTAGTGTCCATTTAAGTGGTCTAGTCTTAATAGTTAGTCTTCGTTCTAGGTTTAGCATTATCGGTCCTTAATGGTGGGATTAAGACATTCATTTGGATCGATTTCAATTGCAAAGTATGTTAGGATCAGTGATCTATGTTTGATTAATTAAAGAGTATTGCAGCGGAATTCGAACAATGAATTAAACAATTCATTAGAACACAATTGATATTCAATGTCACAGTAAATGGTTATAGAAAGAAAGAATTCTGCAAAAGAAATATTTCATTCACATGCTTTTGTGGTGGCTCAATGTCACATGTTACAGCTAGGTCAACATTCCTTATATAGGATATGTGACGTCTGCTCATGTCACTTGATAGTGACATCTAACAGAATTATTCAAACTACTGAAACTATGAAAACAACGAGAATGTTCTCAACTACTGATTACATCTCAGAGAATGCTTAAGTACAAAAACATATAACTACTGAGCTATAACTACTAACGCTATAACTACTGAAAAGTAAATTACAAGTACTGAAAGGAAATCATCACCACTACTGAAGTTAATGACTTCAGCTGTTGTGACAACTACTAATCACTTTGGTCTTCAGTTTTGTCTCCAGTCTTTGTTCTTCATACTTTACTTTCAGACTTTGTCTTCAGCTGATAGCTTCAGACTTTGTCTTCAGTATTTTACTTTCAGACTTTGTCTTCAGTACTTTACTTTCAGACTTTGTCTTCAGCTGATAGCTTCAGACTTTGTCTTCAGTACTTTACTTTCAGACTTTGTCTTCAGTACATTTCTTTCAGACTTGTCTTCAGTAGAAGTCTTCAGATCTTGTCTTCAGACTTTGTCTTCAAACCTTGTAATCAGTTGATGTCTTCAGCTGTTGTGATCTTCTTCAGCAGTTGCAATGTCTGTGGGACTTAGAGGTTTTTCTGATCAGGCTCATTGGTTCTTTTGGTCGAACAAACTCCCCCTAAACCAATGCAGCCAAAACCTCTAAACTTATTGATGATCCCACTTATTCATGGCAGAAACAGTCTCTTGATCAGCTTCAGAGGTAATCATTAAGCACAGGCCGGGAAAAGGTTTCTACTCTTTTGATTGGCTAAGTATGGAAGGGAACTCTGTCTTGGGGAAAGTGGACACAGAGTCTTGTCCCAACCATGAAACCTAATTCCCATTAATGAGTCTATAAGACTCACTAGCATAGGCCTCAAGGAGAACAACTTGTTCCTCCTTAGTGAGTTCTTCTGCTTCTCCTTCGAAGAACAACTCTGGGCCATAATACTCAGACAGGTATCTCACTGTCTTTCCATTTTTCAACTCCACAGTTGTTATCTCTCTGTAGGCAAATTCATCAGAGTGAGAGCCTTCAAGCAACAACTGGAGTTCACTCTTCCAAAGATCTTCAAGTCTTTTTGTATAACACCCTTCTTGATCATTTTGTTCTCAAGAACAGATTGAGGGGTTGTCTTGGAGTTGTGAGCTCTCTTGAATTCTTCAATGATTTCCCAGGGTTAGACTACCATGGCCAACGTAATTGCAGCATTCAAGGTCTTCTTCACTTGGCCATGATATCTACTTGGTATATTCTCTTATGAATTCTAGAACTTACCCTGGGGTCTGGCCAAATCCGCACTCTTCTCTTTGATGTTGAAAAGTATGTCTAAGAGTGTACATCCTCAAAGCCTGTTTCTTCATTTCTTGAATTGATGAGGACTGAGGGAAATCCTTGTCAACCATCTTGAGAAACTGCTCATCGTGCTGCTTCTATTGTTCTGCTTCTTCAATCTTTACCTTCACCATCTGCATTTGCAAGTCAGGTAATCACTTGTTGACTTCTGTGCTCAGGTGTTTTAAGGTTGAGAACAACAGAGATTGGCAGACAATCTTCATCATCATCCTCTTTTTCATCTTCTTCTTCCTCAACAACACCCTTCTCCTCCTTCTGGGTGTATCACTGGGTAAGGTTTGAGGTGGTTTTTGGGGTAAAGGGATTGGTTTTGTGAGTTGAGTTGTGGGTGGCTTTGATTTAGGGATAGATTCGGAGATTTTAGAGATAAGAGTTGTATTTTAGTGGGAGTGTGAGAAGACTGACTTAGCATTTTGGTGATGAGTTTGGCTTTGGAGAGCTTTGCCATTTCACTTCTCTTCCCTGCATCTGCTTCATCCAGTGCTTCGATGATCAACCCTTTATTATAGCCTCCAGCAGAGCAGATTTTCTTGGCTATCTCCAAGATACTGTCTCTGGACCAGGCCTTTATCTCTATCAACGATCTTCCAAGGTATTTGGCAATGAATCTGATCATTATCTCCAATCTTTCCCTTTCCAACACATTATAACCAGCCCATCTAGCTTGAATCTCTTCTATTTCCAGCCTTCTGATCTCAGTGTCTAGTGTGACTGTGTCATGACCTTGTCGAAAGAGCTGATCTATAATTTTATCCATGGATCTGCTATGAGCTTCATCAGCATCTTTGACAAGATCTTCTGAGGATTTATCTTCATCAGCTTTTGACTCAGCACTTTTCTTTCTTTTATATCTGATCAGCTGATCTTCCTTCTCTTTATGTGTGATCAGCTGTTCTGAGATCAGTTCTTTCTCCACCCCTTCTCTTTTGCAGGTTCTTCTTTCTCATCATCAACTCTTTTTCTTTTCTTTTCTTTCACTACTGCCTTAGACTTGGAAGTCTCCCCCTTTTTGGTTGTATTGGGATTAGGGGCTTGAAGGCAGAAAGAGATTTGTGAACAGCATCATCAATGAGGGTTTGTAGATTTCAGGAGATCCGTTCATAAATGGCTTTATGCACTATGTCAGTGATGATGGGAGTAATGAGAGGTAAGGAGTTTTGAAAGATAGCAACCATCTGCTCAGAGGGGTTCTGCCCCTGAGAGGTGGTGCCAAAAGTAGTGGCTGGTAGCTCAGTGAAGTGTGTAGGCTTAGTGTTTGGTGAACCTTCAATTGAAGGTGACATCTGTGGGGGTTTTGGGGTAGATGGACTTTGATCCTGAGACGTTTTGGGTAGCAGCTCTTTGAGTCTACTCACCTCAGTCTCTAGGATGGTATTATGGGCTAATACATCATAGAAAAAGCCTAGGTCATCATCAGTCTGTGCTAAATCACCTGACCTCCTGATTGAATCAGGATGTACATGCTCTGAGTGTAGATCAGTAGAAGCATGTGCCCCTTGTTCTAGGTACTGGGGACTTCCTGCCTCAGGATTGTGTCCTTCATTGGCAGTTGCCTCTGGTAAGGTCTTATGGATGTTACCAGCTTCATCCTAATCATTTGCTGAATCAGTAGAAGTGGCAGCCTTACCAGATGTTCTAACCTTCGTTTCTACACTTGGAGATTGAACATTGTAACCCCTGTACTGTGGGTTATCAGAAGCATTGTGGTCCTCCCCCTCAATGGTTGAGGTATTCCTAGTGGTAAGTGCTTTCTGGGGAGGGGGTGAGGAATGCAACATACTTAGCACTTTAGCAACTATCAGTGTTGGGCTTTGAGGGCGGTTGCATGTGGAGATTGGTCCGAAGCAGATTGCACCCGTGGTGATAGGTGCTCTTCAATGCTAACCCTCTAAATGAGATAGGTTCCAGAAATGTGGGATCCCCAATTATGGTTGCAACAGGATCCTGTTGAGAGGATACCTGTGCGGCTTCAGCAGGTTGAGTCTTGGACATAACTGGGGGGTTAGAGCCAATATGTATTTCGTGTGTTTGTGGTACAGGGGCATCTTCAGGGGACTGATCTTCCTGAGTAGCCTTTTTGGGCTTTTTGGATTTGGGTTTGGTGGGGACTTTGGATCTGGAAGTGGAGGCTGTGGCTTCCCTCTACTTGGATTTAGCATCCGGGCAGCCCCTTTTAGAGTAGGGTCTGAGTTATGTCTGGAGTATACCTCAGCTAAACTAGCTGGAGCAGGGACTCCAAGACCAACAAGGCCATCAGATTGTAATTGATTCAAATTATGGCCATCAGAAACCTGGGATAAGTAGCCATCTGTTTGCCGTGGTTTTCTGAGCCAGATCCTCAGTTCAATGAACACTATCTTAGAAAAATTTAGATTTTGGCGTTCAAAGATAGAGTACAATACCTGTTGCCATCGGAAGACATCTGATCCCAAGAAGATGTCTTTGATGCAAGCCAGACATTCACCATATGAAAGATAAGTCGTTCAGCATCATGGAAGTGCTTTTTAAGTACGGTTGTAGCACTTAAGTCGCCTTCATACCCGTTATTGATGAAAGACATATCAGTGGTGCCTTTCGGATATTCTTTAACATAGGTGCCATCATGCAAATTTAGGGTTTTGCGAATGATTTCGGGGGTGATGACCACCTGTTTCTGGTTCACCAAGACTGGAGAGAGAGTTGGCTATCATTCTCACCAGTTATTACAAAGACATTGGTCCAGAACTGGTTTAAGAATCAGGGTATATGGTAGGATTCATAAGAAAGGTTGTTCGGTATTGGGAATCCACCATAAGATCGATGGCATTGTCATACTTGTTCCAGAAAGCCGATTTCGAAAGGTAGGCAACATAGTTGTGTCAGGGTTTGAGTTTCATGGTCGCCATTGTTGAGAGAGAAAAGGTTTGAAAAATGGCTAATGAAACGTGTGGCTATAAGTGCAGGTATTTATAGGTTAAGAAAAAGGATGAAAAGAAAACGACTGAAAGTGTTGGTGTTGGAATCAGTTGTTATGAAAACAACTGAAGACTTGGTTTTAACTATTAGACGTTTGAAAACAACCGAAGACTTAGTTTTAGTCATTAGTAGTTGTGAAACTACTTAAAACTTTGGTTTTGTCTTCAGCTGTTGTAAACAACTAAGGACTTGGTATTAGTCATCAGTAGTTGTGAAACTACTCAAGACATGGTTTTGTCATCAGCTGTTTAGAGTGAAACAGTAGTTTGTGGAAACGACTGAAGTAAAAATTCTCATCAGTAGTTTTCGTCAATTCTAAGCTTTTCAGTTGTTCATACTGTCCTCAACACTTACTCATCTGACTTTTTAGTTGTTTTCAGTTGTTTCATAGGACATCAGTACTTATCTGTTTTAACTGACATCAAGAGTTATAACTACATCAGTAGTTGTAACTGCATCAGTTTCTTTTAACAGAATTAGTACATATTTGTGACATGTTTACTAATGATTGTCAGTACTTGTTTACTGAGATCATTAGTAGTTATCACTTATTCTAGCTGCAGCATACCAAGCCTTAACACAAGGTTTTGGAATCTTGAACTATCCAAAGGCTTAGTAAATATATCTGCAAGCTCATCAGCACTAGGCACAAACTTTGGATCAATCAGACCTTTTTCAAAACAATCGCTAATAAAATGGTGTCTGATCTCTATATGTTTGGTCCTAGAGTGCTGGACTGGATTCTTGACAATACACAGAGCTGAAGCCCTATCCATTAATAATGGAGTCTTAGTCTCTGTAATGCCATAATCCAATAGTTGGTTTTGAAGCAAGAGTACCTGAGATGTACAACTTGCAGCAGCAATGTACTCTGCTTCAGCAGTGGATGTAGCAACATATGTTTGTTTCTTACTCTACCAAGAAATCAAACAGTTTCCTAGAAATTGACATCCACCAGAAGTTGACTTTCTTGTTAACTTACACCCTGCATAGTCACTATGAGAAAAGAAACTAATTTGCATGAGTGTCCAGTGGAATACCAAAGACCTAGAGATTGTGTACCTTGCAGATATCTAAAGATCCTCTTGACTGCAATCAAATGAGACTCTTTAGGAGCATCCTGAAATCTAGCACAAACACAAGTTGCAAACATGATATCTGGTCTAGAAGCTGTTAAGTACATCAAGGACCCAATCATACATTTGTAAAGGTTTCATCAACAGCTTTACCTTTCTGATGTGCATCCAGTTGTGTGGTTTTGCACATGAAGTAGAACAGGCTTACAATTTTGTAAATCAAACTTATTCAAAGTTCTTTGTATATTTTGATTGACGAATAAAGGTTCCATCAGCCTTTTGTTTGATTTGCAAGCTAGAAAGAACTGTAATTCTCCCATTGCACTAATTTCAAACTTTTGTTCATTAAACTTGTAAAATCATCACCAACTGGGATCCCAGGATGCAAAATAATATCATCAACAAAATTTGAACAAGTAGCTTATGCTAATCCACCTTCTTATAAACAAAGTTTATCTATGGAGCCTCTGGTGAAATTATTTTTAAGAAGAAAATTTGAAAGTGTTTCATACCAGGCTCTAGGAGCTTGCTTCAACCCATAAACAGCCTTATCAAGGTGATACACCCAATCAGGATGTTTATTGTCCTCAAAACCTGGTGGTTGACACATAAACCTCTTCTTTTATTTTGCCATATAAAAATGCACTTTTGACATCCATTTGAAAAACTTTAAGATTGTGGAATGCCGCATAGGCTAAGAACAATCTAATTGCCTCTAGTCTAGCTACAGGGGCAAAGGTTTCATCATAATCAATACCTTCTTCTTGTGAAAACCCTTGTACAACCAGTCTAGCCTTGTTCTTGACAATAAGCCCATTTTCATCAGTTTTATTCCTAACACCCATTTAGTGCCATTGCACACTTACCTGGGGGTAGAGGAACCAGTTCCCACACTTGCAGCTTTTTGAACTGAAGTAGCTCAAGCTGCATGGCTTCAACCCATCCATTGTCCTCAAAGCAACATGATAGTTCTTTGGCTCTAGCTGACTGATAAAGAGCATAGAAGCTGAAGTTAGACAATTGACTTCTGGTTGAGACACCAACATTGATATCACCAATGATTGAGACATGAGGTGATTCTTCAGCTCTTTGTATACTATAAGATTAGTGCAAGTGTTTGTAGTCGGTTCAGCAGCAACAGATGGTGATCCAGATTCTTGAAACCAAGTATTAGATGGCAATTCAATGATGTAGAGGTCAGAATCTCATCAGCATTTGTTGTGGATGGAGCTACAAAAGCTACAAGAACATCAAGTTTAAGACTCAGCAGTTGGTCACTAAACTAAAAAGGTGAGTACTGATATCATCATCATCTTCATACCACCAGGTGGAAGACTTGCTGCAGAAGATGATTTATCCACATGATCTGCAAACAGCTGGAGATTGATAAGGAACATATTGCAGTATGTCCAGATCAAACAACTCCACAGGGTTTTGTGAATTTTATCCTTAGGAGATTCATTGAATTTCACATGCAAAGTTTCTTCAACTATCTTTGTTCTGCAGTTGAAGACTCTGTAAGCGTTGCATGTGGATGAATACCTACAAAATACCCTGCATCCACCTTAGGATCAATTTGTGGAGTTGAACCTTTGTGTTGAGAATGAAACAAGGACACCCAAAGGCTTTGAAAATGAAATTAGAGGAGCCAAATGATGTAGAACTTCATATGGAGTCTTCATCAACCTCTGATTTACAAACACTCTATTCTGCACATAGCAAGCTGTGTTAACAGCTTCAGCCCAAAAGGTCAATGGCAAACAGAGTCAGCCAACATAGACCTTGCAGCTTCAATTAGGGTCCTCGTTCTTTCTCTCCACTACTCCATTTTGTTCTGGAGTCCTTGGGATGCTAAACTTGACTGATAGGATACTGCTTCTCAACTACAACACAAAGTGTATAATCACTGAGCAACCTCAACCTTTGAATGCAAGAAGAAAGTCCATACAAATCTGAGTAATCATCCACAATTACCAGGCAGTATTTCTTCTTTGCCATGCTCATCACTCTCACAGGACCAAATAGATCCATGTGCAGTAACTGCAAGCAGGCAGTGGACTTAGGTTCTTCAATAGGAGGAATGAGACTTTGTGTTGTTTTCCTTTTAAACAAGCAGTGCAGGTTTCATCACAGTGGAACTCCTTTATTGGTAGACCTCTCACTAAACTATTGTGGATCAGCTGATTCATGTTTTTGAGATTAACATGACCCAGCCTTCTATGCCACAGTTTAGATTCCTGAGGAGAGGCTTTGGAGAACAGACAAGGATGACCCTTCAAATCAATCTTCTTTGACAAATCTAAGGCATATACTCTTCCAATCCTGTTGGCCTTCAGGAGAGTATGATCATCCAATACCTTGTCAATCAGTCTCAGAACTTGGGAAGACAAAATCCTGCAGTTCTGGCTTGTGAAAAGTGCAACATGCCCTTTATCACACATCTGACTGACACTCAGTAGATTACACTTGAGATTCTCCACATGGTTAACATCATCAAATCTGATATCTCCATTTGACACATATCCTTTCCCGATGATGTAACCCTTGGCATCATTTCCAAATGAACAAATCCCTTCTTTCCTTGAGAGTAGTCATTAAGAAGAGAACTGCTCCCCGTCATATGCATAGATCCTCCACTGTGTACATACCAGATGCTCCTTTGGCAGCTGAAGAACCTTGCATTTATCATAAAGAACTAGTTAGGTTTTGAGACCCAAACCTTTTTGTTTTGGGTCTGTTTTCATCAAAAGATTTAACCATAACTTGTTTCTCATGATTAACAGCTGATGAAAGTGGATGGTGCTGAAATGGATTCCTTGGATTGGGCTTGGAATGCCTTTTCAGTGGTTTGATCACAGGTGCATCTAGTTGGTTAACTCTCCCCAAGAAATGTTGAACCATCATAACAATTGTGTCTGATTTGTAGCTAAGCTTTCAGCTCTTGTGACATATTAGTACTTTTTTTGATGAGTTCCTGTGGCCTACCATTTCCTTCTTGAAATTCACAGACTTCATCTGATGTTTATCATGAGAAGCACTATCAGCTGTTTTATGATAACCCTATCCTTCATTTTGGATTTGGATGAAGTCTGGGTTTATCACAATAAGATGACTGTGGTACAAACTTGTCTCAAACTCATTTTTCATTCATCCATCTGGATTTTAATGAGCTTATCTCTGTTGAGTTTGGAACCCTTTCTGTACCAACATTCATCAGAAAGATGATTGAATTTACCACATATTTCACATGGCTTATTCTTCATCTTGAATTGATCACTGCTGATGTGGAAACTACTGAAGGTGTGCTCTTTAGTACTTTCCTCCTTTCGGTACTTGTGTTAAGTACTGAAGGATCTGTAACAACTAAAGACTTGTTCTTCAGCTGTTCTCTATGAGCAGTTGTTAATCCTTTTATTCAGCTGATTTGAAATGTTTTTCAGATGTTGTGTCTTTCCCTTCAGTACTTGAGGTACTTTGAGGGACAACATCTGAAGTACTCAGCTTCATGTGCTTATCAGTAGTTGACCCATCAAGCAATTGATTTGTTGAGGTATCAACACTGATTTCATCTTGTGATTTTGGGTGATCACTTGAGGATGATACACATGATGATGTGGTTTGGAAATTACTTTCACCTTTAGGTTTTACTATTGATTTTGGAGTAAAATCTGTAGGTGGTGCAATGTGGTTGTAACCTATTCCAAACTTCACATTCGAAGATTGCTTGCTGAGCAGCATTTCAAATCCCTTGCAGGATGATACCCAGCGGTCACACTCAACTTGGGTAACTGCAAGTTTTTCTTTGAGTTCTCTGTGGTTCTCAAGAATTACCTCTAGCTTAGCCTTTCATCATTTAGTTGGCATTTAAGCTTATAAATCTAATCATCTTTATCCTTAAGGGCAGACTCATATTCAGCTTTTCTTTTGGAAATAGTTTTGCTCAAGCTCAGATTTTGATTAATTAAAGCTACATCTGCCTCTCTAATAGAGATAAATGCAGCTATGCAAGATTCAGAACAACTTGGCCTTAGCCTCAGAGGATACCTGGGTAATCTGTGATGAAGATGCATTGGAGCATGAACTCTCAGTAGACTCCAGGGCCATGAGAGCTAGATTCCCAAAAGGATGTTCACCACCATGTTACCCACCCAGCAAATAATTACTCATTACTAGAGAGATCATCTGGTAAACTGCTCCAGTCAACAACACCAGGGGTGAAGAAGCTATGATGAGGTTGTGATTTAGATGATTGAGATGGTAGGGATCAGGTAAGGCTTGAGGTTGTTGTGTAATAGGACTTGAACTTGATTTGGCTGAGGCATATAATAGCAGGGATATGGATATGACATTGGACCCTGAGGGACAAAATATGCAGGAGATATAGGTTGTGAATGATGACCAGAACTAGCAGGATGTTGCTCTATGTTTTGTGGACTATTGCTTGGAAAAGTCACAAAGGGTGCAGAGGAGTTAGATCCAGTTGATCTACACTCTCTTGCAAAGCGTCCAAGCCTGTGGCATTTGTGACACCTCAACTTACTCTTGTCAAAACCAACTTTGGTTTTGCCAGAGAGTCTTGGAAATTTCCTACCAGTTCTCTTGTAGAACTTTTGAGATCTGATATTAATCAAGGCCATTTGGCTCATAATATCCATTTCTTCTAAGTCATCATCAGCAATATCCTTTAAATCATCCATAATGAAAAACAATGTTATTACAATTACAGCCTGACTGACTATCAACACTAACAAATGCATGATCTGAACTGTTTGAAGAAAAATCTATATGCTCATCATAATTGCTTTCTGATGCAGCATATTCTGACTCATGACCAACCAAGGTAGTGTTCCCTGGTACAAAGTCATCAGTGAGCTTTCCTCATGATGCCAGTTTCCTTTTCTGCTCTATCTCTCTTTCAAATGTAAGCAGTTTCCCATGGAGTTGGGTGAGAGATAGGCTATCCAGATTTGCACTGGAGCGTAGGCCAATGGTATATGTGTCCGATCTGTCAGGCAGTGATCTGAGGAATCTGTTGTTCATCTCACTATTAGTGTATTCATGTTTGATCATTTTCAGCTTAGAGATCAACATGAAAAACACTCAAACTGTTGAGTCAGTGACTCACCTTCCTATGAGAGAATGTCTCATAATGTTGGGCAAGGATTTCTCTGTTGTTCGGTAAGACCTCATCTGTTCCACCAATAGATCCTCATCTGAGTATTGTTCCTTCTTCTTCGGAACCATTTGGTTGGTTTCCGGATTGTTCACCATAGGCTTTTGTGGACCATGTACCACAGATGTCCAACAACCTGAACTGTTAACAGATCGGTGATGAAGCATTCTTCGTTGCCATATGTTATACTCAGTCCTAACCAGCATCGGAGGCTTGGTTGAGGAACCAGTATTTTGAGGGTCATTAGAAGGAGTAGTCATTCTCAGATTCAACCAAATTCAATTAAGTTTTAACTGATTTAGAACAAAACACAACAAACCAATATGAACCAAGAGAAAACTCAAAGCAAATAACCAAAAGCAGCAGAAATTCAATCATCTATAACCAATTCTTGCAAATATGCTAATTCAATCAAACTTAGATATCGAAATAGCAGTTTCAATGATCAATTGTTAGATCGATCAATGATAACCGGCTTTGACACCATTTGTTAGTTCAGTGATCTAAGTTTGATTAATTAAGAGTATTGCAGCAGAATTCGAACAATGAATTAAACAATTCACAAGAACAGAATTGATATTCAATGTAATAGTAAATGGTTATAGCAAGAGAGAATTCTGCAAAAGAACTGTTTCATTCACATGCTTTCGTGGTGGCTCAATGTCACACGTTACAACTAGGTCAACATTCCTTATATAGGATATGTGACGTCTGCTGATGTCACTTGATAGTGACATCTAACAGAATTATTCAAACTACTAAAACTATGAAAACTACTGAGAATGTTCTCAACTACTGATTACATCTCATAGAATGCTTAAGTACAAAAACAAAAACTACTGAGCTACAACTACTGAAGCTATACTACTGAAAAGTAAATTACAAGTGCTGAAAGGAAATCATCACAACTACTGAAGTTAATGACTTCAGCCGTTGTGACAACTACTGAAGTTAATGACTTCAGCCGTTGTGACAACTACTGAAGTTAATGACTTCAGCCGTTGTGACAACTACTGATCACTTTGGTCTTCAGTCTTTGTCTTCAGTCTTTGTTCTTCATACTTTTACTTTGAGACTTTGTCTTCAGCTGATAGCTTTAGACTTTGTCTTCAGTACTTTACTTTCAGACTTTGTCTTCAGTACTTTACTTTCAGACTTTGTCTTCAGTACTTTACTTTCAGACTTTGTCTTCAGTACTTTTCTTTCAGACTTTGTCTTCAGTAGAAGTCTTCAGATCTTTTCTTCAGACTTTGTCTTCAGACCTTGTAATCAGCTGATGTCTTCAGCTATTATGACTTCTTCAGCAGTTGCAATGTGTGTGGGACTTAGAGGTTTTTCTGATCACGCTTATTGGTTCTTTTGGTCCAACAAGTACAAGTAGATATGTAGAAAACATGTCAGGATCACAATCAAGTAGTAATATCAGTTAACCAAAATTTTAGCAAAGTGTTGTCGTATGAGCGGTTTATGAGAGTTTTGAGGGTGTAATGAATACGACTTACCAACCCCCTTATTTATACTATCTTAACTTTCAGTCGTGTGACTGGACCCATACGCATGCTTCATTCGTGCGACTGGGGTTTAGTCGCGCAACTGGCTTATACTCCTTCATCCATTCGTATGATTGGTTTAGTCTTGTGATCCGATCGCTTGGCTGTTAATACTCATTATCCAATCATGTGACTGGCTCATACGTATGGTTCAAACGTGTGATTGGCTCATCTTTATGATTCAATCGTGTGATTGGCTCATACTTATGAGTTTGTCCTCCTACACTTTAAAACACTTCAAAATTTTCACTTTTGATATATAACATTATGACTTATGATCATCTCATAGATAACCTTTTAATTTAACATCATTTGATCACCTCAGACGTGATCCTTTTAGTTTAGAACTGATTGGTCACCTTAGACGTGACCCCTTTTAGTGAGTGATTCATAGATTTCATCTAGTTGTATAGTCCGACATCTACGCAACAACAAAGTAGAAAATAGAAAACAACTTGAAATTAAGGGAAACAAGACATATTTTGTGGTTTTGGGTTTGATATGGATGGAAACCTATTAGAATACATCTAACCAATTTTACTTCCTGAGAAGAACAATTTCAAGTTAATTGATCATTTCTAGAAAGATTCTTTCTGGAATCATACAAGTATATCATAATCATTCGGGACCCTTTAATATGCACTTTGATTCTAGATTCGTGTTTTGTCTGAGAGTCAATAGCACTTTCAAAAAATCATACTAGATCTATAAGATGGACATAATGATTTTGACTGTCAAGAGTTGCAACCATGATGATTGTCTGTATATTTGTGCAATTAAATTCATACACAGATTTTTGACTCACATTGGTGAGGGTTAGGTTTAATTATTTCAACAAGCATTTTTGGAGCCCAGAATTATATGGTAATCAACATTTCTCAGGAGATTTTACACCATCTACGGGTATTTGACAAGAAGAAACTATTCTATGAGCTTTCAAAGAGATGCAAGCCTCAGGTCAGTGCCATCACACATTGGAGAGGTGCAAACAACAATGAATTCTAGAATATTTAGGTTATGCTTATCCTCAAATCAGTGCCACCACGCATAGCAGAGAGGCACACAACCTATCTTCTTGTTAGAGCATTTGTTTTTCTTTTGCACATAACACACTACAACATTAGTCATTAGCTTGATTGCTCTTAACAATTTTTCCATGTGCTTTGCTCTAATTTATGGTCATCCGCACACATTTGTTGCATTTATTTTGCTCATCACCCCTTATTGAAATGTGTTGATTGTGATAACCAGGGATAAGAGACCACAGCCAGTTCAACATAATAGTTTGAATTTGATTCACCAATGAAGTCTACTCGTCTATTGTGTTGAATCTTCCGACACATCATATAATGAACTAGCAAACCCTAGGTCTACTTTCTCTGTGTTACCTTAGTAGCATACCAGTGTACTATCACTTCTTCGTAATTTTGCTTAGACTTCTCAGACTTGTAATTTGAATATAGCATTTTGAACATCTAAATTCTTTTGATATCCCAAACAATTTGTTCCCTATGTACTACCATTTTCCATAAACTCTGAATCAAAATCACAGATATAATTTCTTTGCTTTCAGCTTATCTGCCTTCCCCCTCATATTTTTAAAGTAATTTAAAAACTAAATGCTCCACTATTCTCCCCCCTGAAATTCTAAAAGAGAAAATCTTTTTCTATTTTTGGATTTTAAAAGACAAGAAAATAATATAAAAAATAAAATTAAATAGGAAAAAACTTGTCGGACTAAGAACTTTATTCTTCTTGAATCACATCACTTTTCTTTTACACGCCATTAACCTCTAAAGATATAAAAACCGAGGTTTGTCAAACACTTTTGTGTAGAGGTCGGCGCGTTAAAATCCGTATTAATTTTAACATCGATTAATTTTTTTCCAAAACAGTCACGTATAAAGTGATATTTAATACCGATGTGTTTTGCTTTTTGGGTGTTGGACCGGATTTTTAGTGACAAGAATTGTAGCAGAATTATCAACAAAGATAGGGGTGTCAGAAAATTTCAAATCGTAGTCTCACATTTGCTGTTGAATCCAATTGATTTGGGAGCAGCAGCTTGCGGCAACAACATATTTAGCTTCACATGCTGACAAAGCAATAGTTGTCTACTGCTTACACTGCCAGGTGACTACCGTCTTCCAAAGAACTGACATCCAACTGATGTTGACTTGTAATTCATCTTGCAACACACCATAATTCGAGTCACTATACATCGTAAGCTCAAGTCATCATCATGAGGATACTACAACCCGAGTGTTGGAGTACCCTTCAGATAATGAAAGATCCTCTTTCAACATGTAGCACTTCTTGTTGACAAACACAACTTTGAATCCTTTATCACAGATCTTGGAGACACAAAGCAAGTAGTTTTGTAGTTGTTGAATGTAGTTGACCTAGTCAAAATTCACTTTCTCATTTCCCATGTCGCCTTGAGCAGTGATGTAACCTCCTTTATTCCCAGCAAATGATACGTGTCCCCCTTAATTGTTTGACGTCGAAAAGGAGAGACAATTCCCTGTCATGTGCTTGGACGTCCCACTATCAATATCCAGGTATTAGTGATAGCGTTGTAGCGGACACCATGCACATTCAAGAAAATTGATTAGTTTATGTTGGGACCCAAGCTTTAACTAGCTTGGGTGTCCCAGTGGTATCACACATCATTAACTCAATCCACTGTCCTTTCGATGATGAAGGCATATCTTTCTTTTTCGTTTCCTCAATATTAGACACAATACCTGATTTTTTCTTCCGTAAACCAATTTTGTGTAAGGCCTGTTTGTGGTAAACTGATAACTGGATTATGGTTTGAACTTTAGGTTCACTATAGTCTTAGGTGTAACCTTAGGAGACATTCAATATGATTTTAAAAAACTTGGTTCTACACAAAATTTTCAATTTTCTTTTTAGGTGTCTGATAATCAGAACAATTTGGAGAGATATGTCCTTATTTTCCCACAACTGTAGCAGATCTCCCTTCAACAGATTGAGGAAAGTTTTGATGTGGGGTTGAGTTTGGTCGGGGTTTGAAATATGTCCGGTTGTGTTGTTTCACTTCTCTTTTAGATGTTTCACCTTCTTCAACAAAATTAATTGTTTTAACATTTTCAACATCTTTCACTTTCATTTTATTTGACTTTGATGATTAACACGTTTATGGTTAATTGGATTAGTCATTTAGGTTCTGAAATAGAAGTTTGTGAACCTAACCCTAAATTAATCTTTTCAATTTTATCATCCAATTCTCACAAGCATCTTCTCTTTTGATTTCAAAGTAGAAACCTTCTGTTTAGTGACAGATTTCGCAGGTTTTACCCATAGAATCGGGATCACTAACGAGAGGAGTAGACACTACATGATCCTTTACAGGGTTATTATTGATTGGTCAATATTTAGTGTTCAAAAGAACTCCTTGTGGTGGTGGAACTACTTTATAACCCAGACCTTCCCTATTATTTCGTTCTTTCTCTAAGTTTTGAACTATGTGAGAAGAACTAGCCAAACTATTTAGTTTTGTTTTAAAGATTCAACTTTGACTTCTAAAACTGCTTTTCCCTTTTTCGTTTCTTCAAAAGAACTTAAATAATACTTTTTTTAATTTGCTTGATTTAATTCAACAACGTCGGTTTTCCTTAGTTGCTTTCAGCTTATCTGACCCCCTCATTTTTTTAAAGTAATTTAAAAACTGAATGCTCCACTATTCTCTCCCCTAAAATTCTAAAAGCGAAAATCTGTTTGTGTTTTTGGATTTTAAAAGACAAGAAAATAAAATAAAAAATAAAAAATAAATAGGAAAAAAATATGTCGGACTAAGAACTCTATTCATCTTGAACCACAACACTTTCCTTTTTCATGCCATTAACCTCTAAAAGATATGAAAACCAAGGTTTGTCAAATGCTTTTGTAGAGGTCGGTGCGTTGAAAATCCGTATTAATTTTAACAACATCGATTAATTCCTTTTCAAAACAGTCACATATAAAGTGATATTTAATACCGATGTGTTTAGTTTTTTGGGTGTTGGACCAGATTTTTAGTGACAACAATTACAGTAGAATTATCAACAAAGATAGGGGTGTTAGAAAATTGCAAATCGTAGTCTTGCATTTGCTGTTGAATCTAATTGATTTAGGAGGAGCAGGTTGCAGCATAAATATATTTAGCTTCACATGCTGACAGAGCAACAGATGTCTGCTGCTTACACTGCCAGGTGACTAACCGTCTTCCAAAGAACTGACATCCCGCTGATGTTGACTTGTAATTCATCTTGCAATCACCATAATCCGAGTTACTATATGTTGTAAGCTCAAAGTTATCATCATGAGGATACCACAACCCAAGGAGTACCCTTCAGATAACGAAGATATCCTCATTCACATGTAGCACTTCTTGTTGTCAAACACAAATTTGAATCCTTTATCACAGATCTAGGAGACACAAGCAAGTTGTTTTGTAGTTGTTGAACATAGTTGACCTTGTCAAACTTCACTTTCTCATTTCCCATGTCGCCTTGAGTAGTGATTTAACCTCCTTTATTCCAAGAAAATGATATGTGTCCCCTTTTAATTTGTTTGACGTCGAAAAGGAGAGAAGAATTCCCTGTCATGTGCCTGGACGTCCCACTATCAATAATCGAGGTATTCGTGATTGCGCTGTAGCGGACACCCTGCACATTCAAGAAAATTGATCAGTTTAGGTTTAGGACCCAAGCTTTAACTAGCTTTGGTGTCCCAGTGGTATCACACA
Organism: Flaveria trinervia; assembly: GCA_025506515.1. Classification (NCBI taxonomy): domain Eukaryota; kingdom Viridiplantae; phylum Streptophyta; class Magnoliopsida; order Asterales; family Asteraceae; genus Flaveria; species Flaveria trinervia. The sequence continues at coordinate 29,714,415 of CM046443.1, read as the reverse complement.
TCATGAACTCAACCCACAATCCTTTAGAGGATGAGGGCATATCTTTCTTTTTCGTTTCCTCAATATCAAACACAATACTTATTTTTTTCTTCGTAAACCAATTTTGTGTAAGGTCTGTTTGTGGTAAACTGACCACTGGCTTATGGTTTGAACTCTAGGTTCACTAATAGTCCTAGGTGTAACCTTAGGAGGACTATTTGATACGATTTAAACAAAAATTGGTTCTACACAAAAATTTCAATTTTCTTTTTAGGTGTTTGATAATAAGGACAATTGGAGAGATATGTCCTTATTTCCCACAACTGTAGCAGGATCTCCTTCAACAGATTGAGGAAAGTTTTGATGTGGGGTTGAGTTTGGTCGGGATTTGAAATATATTCGGTTGTGTTGTTTCACTTCTCTTTTAGATGTTTCACCTTCTTTAACAAAATTAATTGTCTTATCATTTTGAACATCTTTCACTTTCATTTTATTTAGAGTTTGATGATGAACACGTTTATTGTTAATTGGATTAGTCATTTTAGGTTCTGAAATAGACGTTTGTCACCTAACCCTAAATTAATCTTTTCAATTTTATCATCCAAGTTCTCATAGGCATCTTCTCTTTTGATTTCAAAGTAGAAACCTTCTGTTTAGTGATAGATTTCACAGGTTCACCCTAGAATCGGGATCACTAACAAGAGGAGTAGACACTGCATGATCCTTTACGGGGTATTATTGATTGGTCTATATTTAGTGTTCAAAAGAACTGCTTGTGGTGGTGGAACTACTTTATAACCAAGACCTTCCCTATTATTTCGTTCTTTCACTAAGTTTTGAACTATGTGAGAAGAACTAGCCAAACTATTCAGTTTTGTTATAAAGATTCAACTTTGACTTCTAAAACTGCTTTTCCCTTTTTCATTTGCTTGATTTAATTCAATAACCTCGGTTTTCCTTAGTTATTTTCCTAAAAGTTTATGTTTTCTTTGAAACTGCACTCATTTTGTTTTAAAATACGATTAGCCTCAGTGCTGAGTTGTAAATCAGTTACTAAAGTATCATTGTATTCTAATAACTTTGCAAATTTTAGATCAATGCTTTCCCTAAATTTGTCATATTCACTACAAGCATGTTTTTCAAATAATTGGTCTTTAGAAATTACTTGTGAGAATCACATGAATCAACCATCAAAGCTATATGAGACTCTTTGTTGACTAGAGATTCTGAGTTTGTTGCTCTAAGCTCTCACTCAACCAAGTGATTTACAACATTCAAAGCTTCAGTATCTAACACATTCTTTCCATTTCCCTTCTCATCCTTTTATTGGATAAGTGCGTTGGTACTACACATTTTTCCAAGTTTAGAAGTTCCCACCACCTCGAATCTAGCTAAGATGAACACACCTTTTTCTCTTAGGGTCAATTTTCAGCTTTGATTCAGCCATATTCTTCGTAGTTTTTCTGGCTGCCTTAGCCTGGTTTCTTCTAGCTTTGGTGGTAAAGACTGGTCATCACCGGTAAATGGGGTAGGGTCTACCTGGATCTTCCCAATGATGGTTTCCACACTTGCATCATTCTTTGTCTCATGAGAAGGTGATCAGCAGATGGACCTCTCGCTCTTCAGTACCATACATTGGTTGTCTAATAGACTCATAAGTGTGGTGGAGCAATTTTATTGATCACCAAACCTCCTTTGTTTTGATAACATAGTTTTGAGTGACAGGATGATGCAAGGATGGCTTGTAAGTTTTCTCTAAGATAGCATGCTTCCTGGCTTGACCCTCAGCTATGACAAGCTGGGCTTGAGCCTCTAATAATTTGGATATTAATCCTCTATTTAAGACTTTGTAGTTTGTGTGTTCATGTTATAAAAGAGATATAGTTTTCTCTAACTCATAAATTTTTCTTTGATTGTCAAATTCTACTCTTTTTTAAAATTAGATTTTAAAATATTTAAAGACTCAATATCGGATTTAATCTCCATCTTGTAGTCCTGATATAATTTGACCTTAGCAATACAAGCTGGAGTATAGAGATGTTCATATACCTTGTTGTCATTTATTCCAGCCATGAGTGCTTGAACAAGAGTCACATCCTGTACCATTTCAGTTGACTTCCTAGGGGTTTAGGTTAGAGGCATTTGAGGAGGCATGAGAGGTTCCTGGATTTGACTTGGGAGCCTTGCATTTCCTAGCAAAATGATCAAGTTGGTTACAGTTGTAACACTTTGCCTTGGTTTTGACAAACCTAAACTTGTTAATAGTTGGGTTTTGAGGGAACTGCCATCCAATTCTTTTGAAGAACCTCTTTGCTCTGTAGGTAAGCGGAGCCATTTATTGGACTATGTCCACGAACTCCATATCATCTGGACTGAAGAACTCTACATCATCAAAGCAAACTGATGATCACTAGAGTACACATTTCCTGTGACAAAGGCACAATTGTCCTAGAAAGAACCTTGCTAAGCTTGTTAAGACCTTGAGTCTCGGGAAATATGATGTAGGTCCTGAAGAGCATGATGGCTGCTGAGAGTAAGTAAGGTACTATTGAGGTTGATTGAGTCCTGAGCCTTTAGCAACCATTAAAGCATTGCTATCAAGGAAGGCTTGAGGGTCTGCTCATCAGATGGTTGTTCTTGTTTTCCATCTCTACACGGTATCCATCAAGGATGCCGTATAGTGCAGTCTTGGTGAGGAAGTTCAGATTCTCTGTGCTATTATGGAGACATAGTAGAACATCCACTCATTTAGGAGTGATCTCATGAATTTTCTTGAGAGGTCTCTCAAGTTAATGGCAACTCCCACAGACTGAAGGGAAGGGATAAGATCTATGTACCTAAAGTATTGCTCGCTGAGAGTCTCTCTAGCAATGTAGGTAAAGTTCTCAAACTGTTGTTTAAGTGAATCTTTCTTTGAATCATTGGAGTTCGAATACATTTGGGATAGTGCATCAAACAGCTCTTTAGCTGACTTGCAATGCTCAAACCCCACCATAATGGAGTTGGGTATAATAGTCATAAGAGCAGTCATAGCATTGATGTCTATGTCCATCTTCTTCTGGTCTTCATTAGAGTAGTCTTCAACAGCCTTTTCGATCATGACACCATTTCCTCTAGGCGCAACAATCTTTGGCTTGTAAGGACCATTGACAATAGATAACAACATTTTACTGTCAAGGTACCTGACGAAACCTTCTATGAGTCTACTCCATTGTCTAAATTTTTAGGGGTGATGATAGGTGGTTTAGTCATGAGCCCCATCTCAACTTTAGATTTCTGAATAGGGGCCATTTTAGAGTGTGATGTTGGAGGAGTCAAAACAAGTTGATTATGATGGTAAGATCAAGCAATCAAGAGCCTAAAGAGCTCTCATACTAATTGATGGTTGATATTTGTCACTAACACTTGGTTTTCTTTGAAACACACTTATACTCACACGGTTATGATGAAGCAAAATCTCTCATAGAGTTGATTATAATATACTAAGTAACTTAAGAACCCAAAGGAAAAAATTTCAACACAAAGTTTACAAGACCCTTACAAGCATGATACAAGAATTATAATCAGAAACTATATATACTACCACCTACACCTGCTTGTACTTAGATACTAGCTGGAATCCTATAACTAATGTAGATACTATACAACTATAGTTAAGGTATCTTAGATAATGTCTTATATAAGATTGGTAGTCATGACATGTCCATGACTTACCTTTTGTTACCAACTAAAGTTGGCACTATACTAACAAAAAGGTGGATAGTGGAATAAAGTATTGTCAACTACATGGTCTTTTGTGAAAACGCCATGCAGTATCTCAGAGGTTTGTAGCGGAGTGTCAGATAAGCCATACATATGTCCACTGGTTCATAGCAGCATCCTTTGAAGGTTAATTGGCTTCGGAAGAACAATTTCTTGAGATGCCTTTTATACTTCGAAAGAGGCTTCTTTTTCCATGGCTTGAGGACTTCTACTTCGGAAGTCTTTGAATTCTTCTATTTGTTGAACTTTGGAAGGGAAGACTTTGTCTTCGAAAGATGGAGATTTCCTTTTGAAGTTGATCTTGCACTTTATCTTCGGAAGAATTCCATTTCCTTTAGAAGTTCCATACTTAGCTTGGGAATTACTTCATAAATTGCATCAAAATACTCTAAGTGTTTGGTTTTTATTGCACCAACCATTCTAGATCCAACAATAGATCCAATAGGGTCTTAAACTAATGAAGATTATGATTTTTCAGATCAGATGGAAATTCTTGATATCAAGTTGTCAACTTCTTTGATAGTTAAGATTCAAATAGTTGAAGAACATGTTAAAGACAATTATTTGTGGAATTTGTATCTAGTGATCTAATTAATAGTGTGTTTACTAAAGAAAAAGGGTTGAAGTTAAGAAAGTTGAGGGGAACAGGTCAAAGAAAGTTGAATGGGAACAAGTCGAAGAATACCGAAGAAGTGCAAGATAGTGATGAAATAACTGTTGATGTTAGTCCAGCTCAATGAAAGAATATGAAGGAAAGGCTGTTGAGTCAACTCTAGTTGAAGAAAAAAAGGTAGTCAAAGTTGTTAAGGAAACTCCATCATCTACTTATGTTAATCAAGATAATGTTGTTAAGATCACTCCTACATCTGAAGTAGAAAAGATTATGGAAAAGGCCTTCATGGTGAATGTTTTCCATGAAGAGACAAATAAGCAAGTAGAAACTGATGAGATATACATTAATCTTGTTCAAGTTATTGTATTGAAAAGGTTTAAAGATACAGAGTTCACAATGAACGTTTGATCATAAAAGTTGAGAAAATTCAATATCAAGCTTGTAAATATAAAACCAATAAGAACATTATTAAAGAAAAGATAGATGGTTTAAACAAATCAATATATTAGTCAAAATTTAATCTTTATGATAAAGATCGTAACATAAATAATTTGGCAAATCGTAACAATGAACTATCATTGGAAATTAATAAACTAAACATTTAACTCTTATCTTCAAAACTAATTGTTGAAAATTTTGAATTGTCTTCAAATATGGTTATTGGTATAATCAAGTGTCAAATGATATAGAAAATTAATGGTGGTAAATAAGGAGTTGATTACTCTAATATTGCACCACAAATTAATCATGATTATACTTCTTTGCCTTCACTAATTAGCATTTTTGCTGAAGAGACCTATGGATTAGGATTTCAACCAAAGTCTGACTTAAAACCTAAATTCAATCTTCCACTAACGGTTGACCAGATAATAAAAACTGAAATTAAAATTAATCATGACAATCCTAAGAAGGAAGTGTGAAGATGGATAAGTTGGTTGACAAATGAAAAAGTAATGAAGAATTAGTTTTTCAGGAAAATAAAATTGTAATGAGAAATCTTCATGTAATGGATCATTAGTGATTAATGAAAGTTCATAATTTTTAAGTGTTACAAATGTTTGTTCAAAATTTTCTAACAAAGAAAATAAAGTGAAATTCAAATTAGAATTCAAGACTAATGAAAGAAAACGAGTTACAATATATATATCTTACTTGAAAAATGATATCAAGAATAGATTTGTTTCAAAAGGGAATATTGATAAAGAAGATTATATTTTTAAGGAAACAAATGCAAGTTTCTTTAAAAATAAGTCTCCTATTGCGAACTATATGAAACGAGATGTGTGTAGATAGGGTACAACTGAAACTGGTCCTACTCTAATACCTTTCATTCACAAGGATAAAGACATAATTAAAGCCCCGTTAGTCTCAGAAAAGGATCATTCTATTAGAACAATTCACAATGAAAAAGGAAAAGAAGGGAATCTTAAAGAATCTATCGGCCAAAGAAATACTAAAGCCAGATTTTATGATAACAATGAAAGTTATCATCAACAGTTTGAAAGAACAATTCAAGAGCAAAATATGTATCATAATAGATGTTGTTATCTGTGTGGAAAGCCGAATCACAAGGCTAGAAATTATCATTAGCAACATCAATTTTCAAGTAAACAAAGATTTCATAATTTTATTGCAAACAATCGATAAAAATTATTTATAAATGCCAAATTTAAAAGAACTTAAGTTGGTCAAATTATTTTACTAATAACAAAAGTGCTCAAATGAATACAAATATGCAGAAAGAAAATACAAACAATTTTTAGATTTCAATCATGACAATTCATCTTCCATACAAACTAATTTCAAGAAATCGGTTACAAATTTTCTTAAACCAACTCAAATATGGAAAATTAAAACAACTCAACCAAAACCTGATATTGTTGAATTTATATCCTTAATGATAAAAGAGAAATGATATTGAAATCTGGATCATATTTGGATGAAAATGGTGCAATCAAGTGAACACTAGCTTAGGTTCCTAAAACTATAAATATCATTCACCTGTGTAGGAATATCCAAGTCCTAGCATCAACAATGTTTGGCACGTTGAATTGGATGTTCAAGGCATATGACTAGTAGCATATCTCTATTACATAGCAAAAAACCTTACAACTAAGGATATGTGATATTTGCTGGAGACAAAGGTGGTAAGATTACAAAGAAAGGTATAGTGTCAAATGCTGTGTTAAGCTTTGAAGATGTCAAATCTGTGGAAGAACTAAATCATAATTTGTTTATTGTCTCTCAAATTTGTGACAATAATATTCAACACACTTCAATAATAAAGAATCTAATCTAAAACTTGGATTTTTAATTCCTGATGAAAGGGTTTTATTGAGAACTCTGAGAGATAAAGACACGTATGTACTTGATATCAATAGATCACTTTCATTGTAACTATGTCTTACTTGTTGTCTGAAGCCTTGGAAAGTGTTTCATTGCTATGGCATCATGGTCTTGGTCATGTAAAGATTAAAAATATGAACAATTTAGTTAGAGGAAATCATGTTGTAGGCCTAACATTAAAAGAATTTCAAGTAACGGAACATCTTCTATCATGGCTCAAAAGGCAAACAACATAAACGTCCTCATAAACTAGTTGATCATAGAAAAATGACTCTATACCTTAACTATTACGCATGGATTTACTTGGTCCAGTTAGTGTTTTGAGTTTAAGATTTCATGCATATTTTTTAGTTATTACTAATAATTTCTCTAGATTACATGGATTTTCTTCTTAGCAACCAAAGATGAGACACCTCATTTGTTGATAAAATTCATGACACTCGTGAAGAATCAACTGACAAAACAATCAAGTGCATTTAAAGTGATAATGGAAACAAATTCTGCAATCATACATTGAATGAATTTTGAGATTGAAAGGGGATAGCTAGACAATTTAGATCTAGGAACTCCATAAAAAATGGAGTTGTTGAAAGGTGAAACAAAACTTTAATTGAAGCTGTTAGAACCATGTTATCCATGGCTAAATTACCATCTTTTTTTTGGGCTGAAGCTTTTAATATTGCATGTTATGTTAGAATCGTGTGTTAATCAATAAAGAAAAAAACATGATTCCTTATGAAATCTTTTTCAAACATAAAACCAAATTCAAATATTTCAAAACTTTGAATGTTATTATACTTTGTTAAACACATCTGATTTGAAGTCAAAATTTGATGTAAAAGCTGATAAATGTTATTTTGTTGGATATTCAGCCAACAAGTTAGCATACAGGTTTATAATAAAATATATAAGCAAATAATTGAGTAGTAGATATTGATTGGCATGAAACTACAAAACAGATGTTGATATTGCGCCCTCATGGGTATATGATTATGCTTGATTATTTAAAACTTTTAATCGATTGTCTGTTGATTTCACAACTACTCTACCTTTGACATCCTCTATTCATGATATTTTTGCTCATGATATTGGATTTATTCTTCTCAAACAATAATATTATCTTTATATATACCTTCTTCTTCAAAAAGTTTAGTTGCTCCAAAGGTTTCTGAATCTGACATGTCTTAAATAGAGCCAATTATTAAGCAAGCTCCACAAGATTATGATCAGATTTCTTCTTCTACTCAAGTTGATCCAATTGATACCATATAAGTTCTTATTTATCTAACAATGATGATAATCATTAAAAGGAATATTAGTTTATCAACCGAAAGGTTTAAGTCAAATTGGGGTGACTTGAATTCTCAAAAGTGTCTTGAAGCTAGGTAAGGGATTTGTAATGCCCCATTCAGGAACACTCACAGTTATTCAGTTATCGCACATAAACCATTCATTTACATTTTCTAAAATACGGCAGCAGAATTAATTAACTAAAACCATTTCATATATTAATATTCCCTTTTGCAAACTAATACATCATTGGTAAATTACAAAATATACCTTGTTGTATTACATCACAAAAGCATTATCATAATACAAAACGGATGTCATCCAAAACGATCAATTAGTTGCCTCGTGCCATCCTCAACAACAATCACCTACCAACTAGAAAATGCATGGAAAATCAACAACAACAACAAAACAACAAGTACTACTACTACAACTACTACAACAACAACTACTACTACTACTAAGATACCTTAACTACAACAACAACAACAACAACTACTACTACTACTACTAAGATACCTTAACTACAACAACAACTACTACTACTACTATGACTGGGGTTGACTAAGAGTGATATTCTTACTGTGAATCAAATATGATAATCAAGTCAATGATTGAGTGGCAGAAACAAACAATCAAAGAACATTCAATGCAAGAAAAATACTCATAAATGTTGTTTGAATTGATATATGAAAGTTGATAAATTACACAGAATAATTACAACAAAAATTCTCTATCTATCAGCCGTCACCTCAGTACGAGGTAAACTATTCTATTTATAGGCAGACAAGATGCCTTTACAAAATGACTAAACTACCCCTGACCTATTACATTAGAAACTAGTCTCTGGATCCGCATCTCCGCTTGTTCATCCGCATTGACAAATGCGGATGAGATAATCTTGATCAGCATCTCTTCACTTGATCATCCACATTAGTAAGTTGGTCATCCGCATTGGTTAATGCGGATGAACAAATACTTATGCGCATTTGGTCGGTCATCCGCATTTGTCAATGCGGATGAGCAAAGTCTTGTCCGTATCTTCTTTTGTTCTTTCGTATTAGTTAATATGGAAGAGAAACTTCTTGTTTAGCATCAGTATTATGTCTTCCGCATTAGTCAATGCGGAAGAGTAAACACTTGTCCGCATTAGAGTTATGTCTTCCGCATTAACTAATGCGAAAGATAACACTTGTTATTTTCCTTGCAGATCTTCATCCTCATTTCTTCTTGGACTTGTGGGATTCCAGCTGAGAAAACATCAATTCACCGATTAAGTTGGCATGTACGATCCTTTCAGGGTGCAACAATACTCCCCCTAAGGATTATACAGCCTAGTTTTCCTCAATGTTTAGGAGGTGATTGATGTTGTGATGATTCAGCTGGGTTTTGTGGTGCTAATATGAATGCAACTTTAGTAGGATCCAGGATAGCCTTGATCATGTTCATAAAGTTAGTTGCTTCTCACATCCTATCTCTACTTAGCACAAGGATCTTCATTTTGCTTATGTTGTAGATGGCTTCCATTGGTAACTTTTTCAGTGAAATAGGATCCCAAATGGAGATTGTAGAAAGACCGTCTCTATGAATTAGTAAGCTCCCCCACATCCACTTCAAGTTTAACAATATTTCTAAGTTGCAGTGGTGTTTCTTCTTCTTTCTTTTGTCTCTTTTAGCACTTATCCAATCATATGCCAGTTTCAGTAACTTGATGCATTTCAGAAAGAAGTGCATGTCTTGTTCACCCAATTTGTTGTTTTATTTCCCTGATGTATCTGGTATAAATGTAGTGGATGTATGATTCATCAAGTAGTCTTACTTCATATCCACTGAATAATCTTATTTCAGCTCCCTCCTTTCCTCCCCACTTCCTTTCAATCACCATCTCATAGGTTTTCTCATCATAGTACACGTTTGAGATAGAGTGGACGAATGAGTACCAGACATTACTTTCCTCTTCAATGATTTGGTTGGCTTTACCTTCAACTCAGGGAATACATTTTCTTCTGCTTGCACCTTTTTCTTCTTATCAAGGGGATTGACAAATGTTTTATCTTTTCTCAAGCATATTGTCTTTAATAAATTGAAGTTGTTTGTTCTTCTGAACATCTTAAGTATGTTCTCAAATTCATATCCCCTGAACATAGCTGCATGATAGTTCAAGTTGAGCTAGCTCCTTCAAATCTTGAATCTTCAGGGCATTTACAAGAGCTGAGTACTCTATAAAGAATTGTACTAGCCCTGAGATCCTCTTGACAGGATCAGCGATCACAAGTTTGATGTATTAGAGTTCAAGGCAGCGGAATAAGAATAGGAATTAGACAAATTGTAGCAAGAAGTCGATGCTTGTATGCATTAAGAGCACATACGGTTATAGAGAGAGAATATATTTCTGATTCAAGGAATGTTTATAGATATGGAATGTTTCTAATCAAATCACTCATTCATTCACGTCATTCATACTATTACAATAGGTTATCACTCCTTATATAGAGTGCAACAAACACTGCTGTTATCACGGAAAGTGACAACTGGTAGATCTAATACAAAATTAACTAACTCTTAACAAACTACTGAAATGTTCACAACTACTGAGAACATATCAGAGTGTTAAGTACAAAATATAAAACTACTGATTGGAAACTACTGAAACTACAACGACCGAAGAACAAGCTCTTCAGTCGTTTTACAAAACTACTGAAACTAGAAATATAAAACTACTGATATCACAACTACTGAAGAAGTACTCTTCTGCAGTTGTGACAAACTACTGACGCTTCAGTACTTGATCTTCAGACTTTGACCTTCAGATGTTTCATGAGCTGATGACTTCAGTAGATATTATCAGCTGATGTCTTCAGTCTTTGTCTTCAGACTTTGTACATCAGTTGTTGATCTTCAGCACTTGTAAACTCTTCAACGTTGTACTTCAGTACTTTGGTCTTTCAGCTTCAGCACTTGTGTTCTTCAGCTGTTGTACTTCAGCACTTTAGTTCTTCAGCTGTTGGAATCTTCAGCACTTGATCTTCAACTGTTGAAGTCTTCAGCACTTGTCAAACTGCTGATGAGGCTTTCAGCAGTTGTTGTGATACCATGTGGGACTTAGAGGTTTTCTGATCTTGGCTCATTGGTTCTTTTGGTCCACACCTCTTCACCATGAACATATTCCATGTACTGTCGTACTTCCAGGCTATTATCTTTTGATCTACCTTACCCTTGGGAGTAGACACCCCTCTGATCAGTTCTGCAATAGTCAGTCCTTCTTGTAGTTTTAACTGAGATGGTTCAGCAAACCATCCAGGGTACTTGTGGAGCACTAGGGCAAGTAGTTCTTGGTCTTTCTGGTTCAGCATCATGTCTTCAGCTCATACTCTGCTTCTTGGTTTGGAGCTTGCTAATTCTTCTTCCAGCTTCTTGAATTTTTCTTTCTTCTCATTAATCAATTGAAGAGTTGCAGCCCTTAATAAGTTGTCTTCATGTTTCCAATCCTTCTTCTCGTGAACCCCTGACTTGGGAGATATTCCTTCATTTCCTTATCAGATATATTATAAGGATCAGGAAATAATGGTTCATAGGATGGAGATGATTTCTTCATTGAAGACAGCTTGTGTAGGGAACCCCTTCTTAGCAATGGTCTTTCATACTCAGTTGATTTCTTCAAAGAGGAATCTTTATGCTTTAGAGTATCCTTGGTCATTGCTTTCTCATATTCTGTTTCAATGAAGCAACCTTTTCATGTTTTTTTCTTCTTCTTTCATCCCTTCATATGTCATTCCAAACACTTCATCGGGATCATATCCTTGATTTATCAGAAACATGGCTTGAATCATCAAGTCATCAATTTGTGCTTTGGATACTATGTCTTCCACTGCCTGTTCTGCTTTCATGGGACTTCCATAACAACATCCTTTTCAGCTTCATATCTACCAGTATTCTCACCTTCTTCTAAATCAACTGCACAAGCCAATTTCTTCAATTGAGCTTTTGCTTACTCATGTTCTTCCAAAAATTCAGCATTTGCTGTAGACTTCTGGGTCGTCTTTTTGTTTCTTAACTGGTTCTTCTTCAACTATTGGTATTTTACCCTTAGCTTTTTCAACTAAGTATTTCCTTTTTCGTGAGTAGGTTTGAAGTTGAGGGCTGGAGGTTTTAGCTTGTTCTTCTGGTTCAGGTACCTTTTCAGGTGTGCTTGGCTCTTGATCATTCATTTTTTTTCTCCTCCTCTTTAAGTTTTGTTTCTGTTTCTTCTTTCCTTTCTTTTTCATACATTTCCTTTATTTTTTATTTTTGTTCTTCAGATGATGGTAAAGGTTGGTAAGGAGACATAGATGATTGATGTGGTGGTAATATTGGAGATTGATGATGAGGTGATATAGGTGTAGGTTGGGGGGTTGTTTGTGGTGTTGGTTGAGGTGATTGTTGTGGTTGTGGTTGTGGTTGTAGTGATGGTTGTGGTGATGGTTGTAGTGGAGGTTGTGGTGAAGGTTGTGGTGATGTTTGTGGTAATGTTTGTGGAGATGGTTGTGGGGATGGTTGAGGTATTGGTTGTGGTGATGTTTGTGGAGATGGTGTGGAGATGGTTGAGGTATTGGTTGTGGTGGTGGTTGAGCTATTGGTTGTGGAGGTGGTTGAGCTTGACTTGCTTAGTTTAGTTGTTGAATCATCCAAGGAAGAAGAGGTGAGTGGGCAGCACTATAAAAGTTCGTTGGGTCCTTCTTCTTGATGTACTTATAGGATCTTGCATCATAGTAAGGGATGTTAAGCATAGGTCCTTCATTAACAATGTAATGAAATGATTCATTGGTTAGACATTAAATGAACCTGGGATACATCAGAAACTTGTACCTTAATCCTTCTTGAATGTTAGAGATTAGGCCATTGAACACATATGCAGACATATTAAACGGTCTGTTGGTGCAGAGAGCACATATTGCAGAAGATGTGAGGACTGGAATGTCATTCCATCCTGTTTTTCTTTTTGACAGATTGTGTTGGAACATATGAATTAGGAACCTCCAAGGCAGATCGACTAATCCTTTGACTATCTGTTTTGCTTCATAACTCCTTTCATGACCACTTTTAGTGAAAAATGTGGTTATTTCTTCATCATCTAATTCAATAGGATCATCAGCATTATCATCGAATTGTAGACATCTTCTAACAGACTCTTCTATGATCCTCAGAGTGGGCTCTTTGTTGATTCTCCCAGTTAGTGTTCTCACACCATCCTCTTCAACTACCTCAGTTGATTCCCAGAAGGACTTGATGGGATTTTCATAGATTGTTGGTCTCACAGTCATGGCATATGCTACCCTAGTGGTAGATAAGAATCTTATCATATCTCTAAGTCCTTCGGCTTCAAGCACATCAGGGTTAAGTAACCGTTGACGTTATGGAGCTTGCTCCATGTAAGATTTGCCATGTAATGTGCACAAGAGACATGTGTGCTAGGTATCAGTTTTGACTTTAAATTGACAAAGAAGACTGCTTGTTATTTTTGTTGAATTGCTGTCATAGCAAATGGTGAATTTGTCATTTAACAATCACAATTTCAATGTTTGAATCATTAGAGAGGTATTGTTTTATTGATTTGTTTCAAATGTGTAATTTCAACATGCTTAGTTCTTACAACGAACATGAATATCAAGATTTTCATGATGACCAGAATTTCTATTGGTTTTCATGCTCATTGAAGTTGAAAAGGTGTATAATGTCACATCAACGAAACATGTTTTTGTGTTCTTCCTTATCATTTGGTTCTTGACTGATTTAGGTTTGTCATTCTGAAACTTAGGTTTTGATTAAACTTCTTATGAAAATTTCACCTTATTTCTGATCCGAATGTTGTTTCAGAATCGATATCAAAAGTCGATTGAGTAGATTCACACAAAAGATTTTGAATCTTTATGATGATGATGATTGAAAATGGTGTACTGTATGTTTGCGCTCGTCTCACTATAAAGTCTCTCAAATTTGAAAAGTATTTACTGACCCGTTTGAATTCCTTTAAATAGTCAAATAATACATTTCGAAAATTTTACAAGTTTAAAAGTAGATACAGTCACCACTGTAGCAAATGCTGAAGGTTAATTTGTTTGATTTTTGGCCATCTGCATTTGTTGACTGTAGTAAATGCGGAAGACAAACTTTTGACATTAAGAGTCTACATTTGGTTACATCTGGTCATCCGCATATGTTAACTATAGCAAATGCGGAGGACAAACTTTTGACTGACTGTCCGCATTTCACTAGTGTTGCAAATGCGGAAGTTTTGTTTCTTATTTTTACTCTTTCCGCATTTTTCTACTGTTGCAAATACGGAAGCTAAACTTGAAACCTTTGGCAGTCCGCATTTATGTTGTAGTAAATGCGGAAGAATAACTTGTGATTGTGTTCTTCAGCATTTTGTAACAAATGCGGTAGAGTTACTCGTTTTATCCTATACGTTTTTGTACACAGTAGCAAATGCAATAGAACAAAGTCAATCAGCATTTGTGCAACTATATCAAATGCGGTTGACAACGCGGTCAACATTGCACTGTAGCAATGCGATAGACCTGTTCATCCGCATTTGTTAAGTGTAACAAATACGGTAGAGTAAATTCCACATTTACTTCACACACTAATGTGGTAGCGTAAAATCATTATCCGTATTAGTTGCATTTGAAAATAAATATTGTTACCCGCATTAGTTACATGAATGGGTTACCTTCACCCGCATTAACTAATGCACTAATCTGCATTAGCTTTTGAACTTAATTAAAAGTTAATGTGATAGAATTGATTATTCATCTTATGAAGAGGTGTCCTTGATTGATTTTTCTTATGAAGTTGGCTGTTGAAGTTGTCAATTCTTGCTTGGATTGACTTGTATGTCACAATTAATACAAGTTTCCAAATTTTGATAGATCTTGGACTTATCATGCTTCTAAGAATCTGCATAAGCTGAGATATAATGTATGACTTATTGTAAAAATACCAACTAAAATTATTTTTGTTTTGTTTTTCAAAATTAAGTTAATAAACAAAAATTTGGACTTACTCAAAAATTTTAAATTACTCCCCTAAAGTTTATGTCCACATTTGGAGAGAAACTTTAAAGATTTAAAACTTTTTGAATATTATTTTGATTAATATTAATAATGAAGAGAAGAATCTCTTTGTTGGGATCATATCAGTCTTACATTACACTTGTGCATCCTTTATGATTAAATGGACATGATTATGAACTTGAAGATTGAAGGTATGTTTGTCCTCTTAAACCCATACCTGGTTGATATTTTGATGCAAATGACTTTTATCATGTTTTGGTTGATTTATTATTCAATGTGTACCTCACACACATAAGCATGAAATGCTCAACCCTCCTTATACAATGCATGGTAGAAGTTTTTCACAACTTTTCTTACGAGGTTACTTAAGTCATGAAATCTTATTTTCACTGATCCTCATTGGGATTCTTTTAATTTGATCCTTTTTCATGTTGATCCATATTGGGATTCCTTTTAATTCACTTTGGAAGGTGATCCATGATAGGATTCTTTTGTTCATTCACTTGGAATGTATTACTTTGTTGATTCATCCAATTTTGGATGTGTTCCACATTGGGAATCTTTTGGATCATGACATCTGCACTATGCGCAAGTTTCATGAGGTCTTTGCTCGGCAAAACAAAGATGAAACTGATGTGTTGAAAGAGATTCATAAAGTATGATTACATGGTGTGTTTAGGCTACTACACACACATGCATTCACATAAGCCAATACATACTTGTATTTTGTGATGAGTGTCTCACAATTAATATGTCTTTAATTCATCACGACATGTATCTTTCTTCCAAGTTGAGCCTACCAACATATTTGGTAAGTCATTTAAGTCTTTTACATTTTGAAATTAAGTACAGTGAATGATATAACGACTGTAATTTTATCATTTCCCTTAGAATTCTTTTCTTCATTAAACTTGATTTCTTTTTGTGATTTTTCTGAGTGTTTAAATTGTTTTTGATGTTTTTCATAGTTTTTACTCATGGTTAATCATGCCAATTGACTAAACCAGAAATTCAAAACTACTCGCTTCAAATGCTTTGGTAAACAAATCAGCTAATTGAGTTTCGGTTGGTACTTGAATCAATTTGATTAAACCCTTTTCAGCACAGTCTCTCAAAAAATGATATCTCATCTCAATATGTTTTGTTTTTATGTGCTGAACTGGATTATTAGTTATAAAGACAACAGCTGTGTTGTCAATAGAAATTGGTGTGTGCAAGAAGTTAAAACCATAATCAAGCATCTGGTTTTGAATCCAGAGAACTTGAAAGCAACATGCTCATGTAGCAATATACTCAGCTTCTGCTGTGAACATAGACACATTTGTCTACTTCTTGCATTGCCAGGATACTAGTCTGGGACCAAGAAATTGACAACCGCCAGAAGTGGATTTTCTGTTGATGTTCCATCCTCCATAATCACTGTCTGTGTAAGCATAGAGATTAAATTCTCCTTCCTTGGATACCATAATCCAAGAGCTGGCTTTAAGACATATGTATTATTATTCCTCGGAGTCTTTAAGACAACCCATTCTTCAGGAATCTGAAATCCAGGTTTCAGAGTGAGTGGAATATTTTTGTCGCAGATCTGAGACACGCTTAGCAGATTGATTCAGTTGTTCACAGTAATTCACTCTGTCAAAGCTCAGCATCTCGTTTGTCACAGATCCTTCTCCTGTAATTCTACCACCTTCTGAATCTCCACCGAATGCCACAGTAGTTCCTTGTATGTACTAGAAATCATGAAGGGGGAACGATCTCCAGTCATGTGTCGGGAGCATCCACTGTCTACATACCATAGGCTATTAGACCTGTATGGATGAACCTACAAGCAAAATGAACTATTAGAATAAGGAACCCAAGCCATGATGTGATAGGATCTCAGCATCTAGTTTGATCGATTCGAATGATTTCAGTAGCGGAATAGAGTACCAACTAGCACAATTCGAGTAAGAATACCAAAGATATTGCAATGAACAGAATTAGTTATAGAGAGAGAAAGTTTCTGCAAAAAGAATATTTCATTCAATCACACGCTTTCGTGGTGGCAAAAAGTGCCACATGTACAATCAGGTCAATCATCCTTATATAGGAATGTCGTGCTGGAACATTCTTATATAGGAGATGTGACGTCTGCTGATGTCACTTGATAGTGACATCTAACAGAGTTATTTAAACAACTGAAACACAACTACTGAAGATGTCGAAACAGCTGACATCTTCTTACAAAAATACTAAGTGTTATCAGTTACTACAACTACTGAAAAGAAACTACTGAAACTACAACGACTGAAGAACAAGCTCTTCAGTCGTTTTACAAAACTACTGAAAGTAAAAACATAAAACTACTGATATCACAACTACTGAAGAAGTACTCTTCAACTGTTGTGACAAACTACTGAAACTTCAGTACTTGGTCTTCAGACTGAACTTCAGACGTTTCATCAGCTGATGACTTCAGTAGATGTCATCAGCTGATGTCTTCAGTCTTTGTCTTCAGACTTTGTACATCAGTTGTTGATCTTCAGCACTTGTGGACTCTTCAGCTGTTGTACTTCAGTACTTTGGTCTTCAGCTTCACCACTGTGTTCTTCAACTGTTGAGCTTCAGCACTTTAGTCTTCAGCTGTTGAAGTCTTCAGTACTTGATCTTCAGCTGTTGAAGTCTTCAGCACTTGTCAAACTGCTGATGAATCCTTCAGCATTTGTTGTGATATCATGTGGGACATAGAGGTTTTCTGATCTTGGCTCATTGGTTCTTTTGGTCCAACAAAAACCCCCTGAACCAATGCACCAAAACGTCTAGTTGATTTATTTTCCCATTATTGTTGGCACAAATGGTTGGTTTTTCCTTCTTGATCAGTTGAGAAGATGACCCATATATGCACTGGCCTGGGAATGAGTCTCTGATGATTTGGTTGGCAATGTATGGATGGGAACTCTGTATTGGGGAATTGGACACTGAGCTGTTCCCCATCCATGAGACTCACTTCCCAACTATGAGCTTGTAGGATTCCCTGGTGTAGGCCTCCAAAAATACAATTTGTTCCTCCATGGTGAGCTCCTCCGCCTCACCATCGAAGAATCATTCAGGCCCATAGTACTCAGACAGGAATTTGACCTGTTTTCCATTTTTGAGTACCACTGTTGTAATCTGTCTGTAAGCAAATTCATCAGGATGATGACCTTCTAACAGCAGTGGTAACTCATCCTTTCTGATCTCATTCAGCCTCTTATACACCAGCCCCTTTTTGATCATTCTGTTCTCTAGCATCTTTTGTGGAGGCATGTTTGAGGTGTAGGCCTTTTGAAATCTTCCAGGATTTCCCAGGGTGAAACTACAATGGCCAAGGAGATCACTTCATCTACAATCTTTTTGACTTGACCACTGTATCTCTGAGGGATGTTTTTCTTTTGTATTCTATAAGCCACCCTAGGATCAGGCCAAATTCTTACTCTTTCTTTCACATACTGAAAAGTATGTCTAAGAGTATAAATCCTCTGAGCTTGTTTTTTCATATTGATGATGGAGGACTGGCTGCATATGCTTTATCTACTCTCCTCAATAACTCTTCATCGTGCAATCTGTGTTGTTCTTCTTCTTCAATTTCACTTTGATTGCATCTCTTTGTAGCTCAGGAGTTATTGCAAGAGAGAGATCTTTGGCCTTAGGCAACTGCAGAACAGCTGAGATCGGCAACCTATCTTCTTCATCATCATTTTCTTCTTCTTCCACAAGCCTCAAAACACCTTTTCTTCTTCTGCTTAGGTGCATCATCGGCTGTTGGTTTTGAGGGTAAGGGAGTTGGTTTTGTGGGTTGTGGTTGTGGTTGTTTTGGAGAGGGAATGTTGATAGGCTGAGTTAGCATTTTGGAGGTGAGTGTGGCTTTTGAGTGTTTGGCTAGCTCAGTCCTGCTCCCTGCTCCTGCTTCATTCAAAGCTTCGACTACTAAACCCTTAGTGTATGCTCAGACAAACAGATCTGGAGGTTATGGCCAAGATGCTGTCCCTGGTCCATGATTTTACTTCGATCAATGATCTCCTAAGGTATTTGCTGATAAATCTGATCATGATCTCAAGTCTCTCTCTATCCATAGTGCTGTAGCTGGCCCATATTTGTTGGATCTCTTCGATCTCTAATCTTCTTATTTCAGAATCCAGCTTTTCAGCGTCGAAACCTTGCCTAAATAGCTGATCAATGATATTGTCCATTGATGTGTTGTGTTCAGCATCAGCCTCTTTAACCATTTCGTTCAAGTTCTTCTCTTTCTCAGCACTCTTCTTTTTCTGTATGTGACATGAAAATCTTTTTGACTTTCATGTACTTTTTCAATTTCAGCTCCCTTCAATCACATTCTCCTTCTCTTTTTCCGCCTCATACACACAATCCTTCTCTTTTTACCTCTTTATCTTCTCTTCTCTCTCTCCTTCTCCATCCTCTTTCTTTTAGCTTTCACTGCTAAACTCTCCCGTTGGGTGCATTGGTAGCAAGGGATTGAGTAGCAGAAGTTGTTGGCTCAGTACATCCTCCACCAGGGGTTGTAAGACAGAAGAAAGTCTCTCATCAACAGTTTTAATAACAAATTTGGTTAGCAGCGGGGTGTGATGAGAGATAGGGGATTTTGAGGGATAGCATCCATTTGCTCAGGGGGGTTTGGTCCTGAGAAATGATGCCAGAAACAGAGGCAGGTGGCTGAGAATTTGGTAGTGGCTGTGTGTTTAAGGACCTTCAGAGGAAGGTGCCATATGTTGGGTTGATATGGTGGCAGATGGTCTTTCTCCTTGAGAGAGTTGGTCAAGTAGTTTTTGCAGCCTACTGCCTTCCTCCTCCAGGATTGTGTTCTGGGCAAAACATCATAAAAGAAGCCCAGGTCATCATCAGCAGATGCTGAATCACCTGACCTCCTGCTTGTAGCAGGATGTACATGCACTGGGTGTAGACCAGTTGTAGCATGTGCCCTTGTCTTGGAACTGGGGACTTCTAGCCTCAGGACTTTGTCCTTCATCAGCTGTTGCCTCTGGTGAGGTCTTAGTTATGTTACCAACCTCAATTGATCATATGCTGATTCAGAAGAGGTGGCAGCCTCACCAGATGTTCTGGTCTCCATATCCACACCAGAAGATAGAACATTAAACCCGGTGCTGTGGGTTGTCAGAAACATGTGATCCTCTTCCTCAATTGTTGTGTTGTTCCCCTTTGTTGGTGGTGGGTAGGGGAGGAGGAGAGGCATGCAGCTGAGTCAGCACATTGGCAATTATAATGGTTGGCCTTTGAGGGGCATTTGCATGGGGAGAGGGGGATAGAAGCTGATTGCATCCGGGGAGAGGGATGCTCTTCAATGATAACCTCCTCAAGTGAGAGAGGTCTCAGCAATGTGGTTTCCTCCCTGAAGTGGTTGCAACAGGATCCTTTTGAGAGGATACCTGTGCGGCTGTGGCTGGTGAGTCGTTAACACTACTGGTGGGTTGGAACTAGTAGGTTTATCCTGTTTGGGGTGGTACAGGAGCATCATCAGGGGACTCATCTCCCTGATTAGCTTGTTTGGGTTTGGATTTTGGCTTGGTGGGGACTTTGGATCTGGCAATTGAAGCTGTGGGTTCCCTTTGCTTGGGTTTTAGCAAGCGGGCAACTTCTTTGAGGGATGGTCGAGTTATGCCTGGAGTATACCTCAGCTAGAACAGCTGGTGCAGGGACTCTAAGGCCAACAAGGCCATCAGTTTATAATTCATTTAAAATTATGGCCATCAGAAAACTGGGATATAATAGCCATCTTTTTCCCACAGGTTTCTGTGCCAGATCTTTGATTTGTAGAAACATAATTTGTGAACAATTTAAAGGTTGGTGTTCTAGAATTGAATATATATACCTGTTGCCACCGGGAAGACATTTGATCCCATGAGGATGTCTTCGAGGCTAAGCAAACATTCACCATTTGAAATATTAATCGTTCAGCATCAGGGAAGTTCTTCTTCAGTATGGTAGCAGCTCGAAGATTTCGGTCGTACCCATTGTTGATGAAGGACATATCAGTTGTGCCCTTGGGTACTCAGTCACACAAGCAGCATCTTGTAAATTTAGCACTCTCGAATGCTTTCAGGTGTAACTCTACTTGGTTTTGGTTAACCAATGACCAACAGAGATTTGGCCGGTAGGCACATCAGTGTGAACGTAGGCATTGGACCAAAGTGACTGAGTGACTATGGGTAGATGTCGGGTTTAAGAGCCAGAGCTGTAGTATATTGAGAGTCAGCCATTAGGTCGATGGCGTGCTCAAACTTTGTCCAGAAGGCCGATTTCATGAGGTAGGCGACACAGTTATGTCGGGGTTTTGGACTCATGGTTGCCATTTTTGAAAGTATGAAGGTCAGAAGAACGGCTAATGGAACGTTTGAGAAGAAGACAGGTATTATAGGGTAGGAGAGGAAAAGGCTGAAAGAAAACTACTGAAGGTTTTGGTGTGGTCATCAGCTGTTTGAAACTACTGATGACGTGGTATTAACCTTCAGAGGTTAAAACGACTGACAGTGGTGGTGTTGTCATCAGTTGTTATTAAAACAACTGAAGACTTGTTTTGACCATCAAACATTGAAACAGTTGAAGTCTTGGTGTTAACCATCAGTATTTATGAAACTACTGAAGGTAGTGGTTTTGACTTCATATAATGTAAACAACTGAGGACTTGGTGTTTGTCATCAGTAGTTGTAAACTACTGAAGACAGTGGTTTTGTCATCAGTTGTGTAAACAACTGAAGACTTGGTATTAGTATCAGTAGTTGTGAACTACAAGGCGTGGTCTTGCTTCAGTTGTTTTAGAAACAGCAGTTGTAGAAACAACTGAAGAGAAATATCATCAGCTGTTTCGTCAATTCTTAGCTTTTCAGTTGTTTCATACACCTCAACACTTACTCATCAGACTTTTCATCTGCTTTTCAGGTGTTCATAGGACGTCAGTACTTATCTGTTTTTACTGATTTCAGTAGTTGTAACCATCAGTAGTTGTAACTACATCGGTAGTTTAGAACAGATAAAGTACTTCAGTACTTGTGAGGCATTTAGCCTTCAGTAGTTATAAAAAATACTGAGGGTAAAAGAACTCATCAGTACTTATATGTGACATGGTTACCAATGATCATCAGTATATTACTGAGATCATCAGTAGTTGTCACTTATTCTAGCTGCAGCATACCAAGCCTTAACACCAGGTTATGGAAAGTTGAACTATCCAAGGCTTAGTAAAAATGTCTGCAAGCTCATCAGCACTAGGCACAAACATAGGATTAATTAGACCCTTTTCAAAACAATCTCTTATAAAATGATGTCTAATTTCTATATGTTTGGTCCTAGAGTGCGGTACTGGATTTTTGACAATGCAAAGAGCTGAAGCTATCCATTAATAACGGAGTCTTAGTCTCTGTAATGCCATAATCCAAAAGTTGATTCTGAAGCCAGAGTACTTGGGATGTAGAACTTGCAGCAGCAATGTACTCGGCTTCAGCAGTGGATGTAGCAACAGATGTTTGTTTCTTACTTACCAAAAAATCAAACAGTTGCCTAGGAATTGACATCCACCAGAAGTGATTTCCTGGTGAACTTACACCCTGCATAGTCACTATCAGAGAAAGCAACTAATTTGCAAGAGTGCCCAGTGGAATACATAGACCTAGAGATTGTGTACCTTGCAAATATCTAAAGATCCTCTTGACTGGAATCAGATGAGACTCTTTAGGTGCAGCCTGAAATCTAGCACAAACACATGTAGCAAACATAATATCTGGTCTAGAAGCTGTTAATACATCAAGGACCCAATCATACATCTGTAAAGGTTTCATCAACAGCTTTACCTTTCTGATCAACATCCAATTGTGTGGTGTTGCACATGGGAGTAGAACAGGGCTTACAGTTTTGTAAATCAAACTTATTTAAAAGATCTTTTGTATATTTTGACTGATGAATGAAAATTCCATCAGCTTTTTGTTTGATTTGCAAGCTAGAAAGAACTGTAATTCTGCATTGCACTCATTTCAAACTTCATTTGCATTAATTTTGTAAAATCATCACACAACTGGGATCAGAGGATGCAAATATAATATCCTCAACATAAATTTGAACAAGTAGCTTATGCTGATCCACCTCTTAATAATAAAGTTTTATCTATGGAGCCTCTAGTGAAATTATTTTGCAGAAGAAAGTTAGATAATGTCATACCAGGCTCTAGGAGCTTGTTTCAACCCATAAAGAGCCTTATCAAGCTTGTATACCCATTCTGGGTGTTTATATCCTCAAAGCCTGGTGGTTGAACCCATAAAACTTCTTCTTTTATTTTACCATATAAAAATGCACTTTTAACATCCATTTGAAAAACTTTAAGATTATGGAGTGTAGCATAGGCTAAGAACAATCTAATTGCCTCAGTCTAGCTACAGGGGCAAAGGTTTCATCATAATCAATACCTTCTTCTTATGCAAACCCCTGAACAACCAGTCTGGCCTTGTTCTTAACAATAAGCCCATTTTCATCTGTTTTATTCCTAAACACCCATTTAGAGCCTATTGCACACTTACCTGGGGGAAGAGGAACAAGCTCCCACACTTGCTGCTTTTCGAACTGAAGAAGCTCAAGCTGCATTGCTTCAACCCAGCCATTGTCTCTAAGTGCAACAGATAATTCTTTGGCTCTAGCTGACTGATGAAGAGAGCATAGAAGCAGAAATTGGACAATTGACTTCTGGTTGAAACTCCAGCATTGAATCACCAATTATTTGAGACATTGGGTGATTCTTCAGCTCTGGATAAACAATGAGATCAGTGCAAGTGTTTGTAGAACCTTCACAGCAACAGATGTTGATGTAGATTCTTGAAACCATATAGATGGTGGCAACTCAAATGAAGTTGAAGATGTAGAAATCTCATCAGCACTTGTTGTGGCTGAAGCTACTGAAGCTACAGGAGCATCAGGTTTAGAGGACACAGGCAGTTGGTCACTAAACCTGAAGAGGTGAGTACTGCTATCATCATCAGCTAGCACCAGCAGTACCACCAGGTGGTGAACTGTTGACAGGAGCAACAAAGGAGTTTGATAAGGAACATATTGCAGTATGTCCAAATCAAATAGCTCCACAGGGCTTTGTGGAATCTTGTCCTTTGGAGATTCATTAAACTTAACATGTAGAGTCTCTTCAACCATCTTGTTCTACAGTTGAAGACTCTGTATGCTTTGCAAGTTGATGAATAACAACAAAGTACCCTGCATCCACCTTAGGATCAAATTTGGAGTTGATCCCGTGTATGAGAATGAAACAAGGACACCCAAAGCTCTGAAGAATGAAATTAGAGGGGCCAATGATGAAGAATCATATGGAGTCTTCATCAACCTCTGATTTACTAGAACTCTATTTTGTACATAGCAAGCTGTATTGACAGCTTCAGCCAAAAAGTCATTGGCAGTCCAGAATCAGCCAACATGGACCTTGCAGTTTCAATAAGGGTCTTGTTCTTTCTCTCCATTACTCCATTTTGTGAGGAGTTCTTGGAATGCTAAACTGCCTCTTGATTCCCTTTGAGAGTAGAATCATCAAGTGTATTGTTTCTGAATTGTTCCTTATCACTTTAATACACTTGACTGAGAGGGAATACGCTTCTCAACATACAACACAAAGTGATAATCTTTGAGCTGCCTCATCCTTTGAATGCAAGAAGAAAGTCCATACAAATCTGGAGTAATCATCCACAATACCAGACAGTATTCTTCTAGCCATACTCATCATCTCACGACCAAAGAGATCCATGTGAAGAAGCTGTAACCAGGTAGTGGCTTAGGTTTTTCTATGGAGGGAAATGAAGCTTTGTGCTGTTTTCCTTTTAAAAAAGCAGGCAGTTATCTTACATTTGTACTCCTTCATAGGCAGTCCCCTTACTAAACATGGTTTGTCAGATGATTTTGTTTTTGAGATTAACATGACAGCTTCTATGCCATAGAGTAAGATTCTTAAGGGGAAGCCTTGGAAAATAGGCAAGGAAAGGATGCCTTTGAGATCTATCTTCTTGAAAGAATCTAAGGCAGAAACTCTTCCTGTCTGTTGGCCTTAAGGAGAGTGTATTCATCCAAACACCTTATCAATCCAACTTAGAACTTTGGATGACAGATCGACAGTTCTGACTGGTGAAAAAAGCAACTGGCCTTGTCACACATTTGACTGGACACTCAAGAGATGTTGTAATTGGATTTCCCACATGGTTAACATCATCACACTTTATTTCTGTTGGACCAAAAGAACCAATGAGCCAAGATCAGAAAACCTCTAAGTCCCACACGGTATCACAACAACTGCTGAAAGCCTCATCAGTAGTTTGACAAGTGCTGAAGACTTCAACAGCTGAAGATCAAGTGCTGAAGACCTTAACAGCTGAAGAACCAAAGTGCTGAAGTACAACAGCTGAAGAACACAAGTGCTGAAGCTGAAAGACAAAGTACTGAAGTACAACAGCTGAAGAGTTCACAAGTGCTGAAGATCAACAACTGATGTACAAAGTCTGAAGACAAAGACTGAAGACATCAGCTGATGATATCTACTGAAGTCATCAGCTGATGAAACGCCTGAAGGTCAAAGTCTGAAGATCAAGTACTGAAGCCTCAGTAGTTTGTCACAACTGCTGAAGAGTACTTCTTCAGTAGTTGTGATATCAGTAGTTTTATTTTCTTTGTTTCAGTAGTTTTGTAAAACGACTGAAGAGCTTGTTCTTCAGTCGTTGTAGTTTCAGTAGTTTTATATTTTGTACTTAACTTGCTGATATGTTCTCAGTAGTTGTGAACATTTCAGTAGTTTGTTAAGAATTAGTTATTTCTGTATTGGATCTGCCAGTTGTCACTTTCCGTGATAACAGCAGTGACTGTTGCACTCTATATAAGGAGTGACAACCTATTGTAATGGTGATGAAATGAGCAATTGAATGGAATGATGATTGATTCGATTAGAAATATTCTACATCTATAAACATTCCTAGAAATCAGAAATTCATATCTCTCCCTATAACCGTATGCGATCTTAACGCTTACAAGTATCGATTGCTTGCTACAATTTGTCTAATTCGTGTTTGTATTCCGCTGCTTTATATTCTGATACATCAAACTTGTGATCACTGATCCTGTCAAATGGTATCAGAGCAGGTTAATCATTGATCGATCTAATAATTGATCATTGAAACTGCTATTCAAGATCCAAGTTTGATTGAATTAGCTTTTGTTTTGCAAGAAACGGTTATAGAGATTGAATTTTCTGTATTTCTGCTCATTCATCCTGAGATCTTCTTGGTTCTCATTGAGTTGTTGTGGTTTGTCTAAAACTTTTTAAACTTGAACTAAACTGTTTTTGAACTGAAAATGACCACTCCCTCCAATGATCCTCACAATACTGGTTCCTCAACCAAGCCTCCTATGCTGGTTAGGAATGAGTATAACATATGGCAAAGACGTATGCTCCATCACCTGTCTGTTAACAGCGCAGGGTGTTGGACATCAGTGGTACATGGTCCACACAAGCCTATGGTGAATAACCCGGAAACCAATCAAATGGTTCCGAAGAGGAGGGAGCAATACTCAGATGAGGATAAAAAGTTGCTTGAGATTGATGCAAAAGCCCATGGAATTCTGGCCATGGCTTTGCCCAATGAAATCTATTCTGGGCTAATGCATCATGAAACTGCCCATGACCTCTGGATTGCTTTGAAAGAACAATTTGGAGGAACAGATGAGGTCTTGGCAAATAATAGAGAAATTCTTGCCCAACAATATGAGACATTCTCTCATAGAAAGGGTGAGACACTGACTCAACAATATGAGCGGTTTTCTTGTTTGATCTCTGAACTAAAAATGGTCAAACTTGAATACACCAATATTCAGATGAATAACAGATTTCTCAGATCACTGCCTGAGAGATGGGACACATATACTATTGTCCTACGCTCCAGTGCAAGTTTGGACAAACTATCTCTCACCCAACTCCATGGGAAATTGCTCACTTTTGAGAGAGAGATAGAACAGAAGAGAAAGCTGTCTTCATCTGGAAAGCTCACTGAAGACTTTATACAAGGCAACACTGCCTTGGTGGGTCATGAGTCAGAATATGCTTCATCTGAATGCCAGTATGATGAGCATATTAATTTCTCTTCGAGCACTTCTAATTCTGCATTTGTAAGTGTTGATGGTCAGTTTACTGGTGTAATAATGACAATTTATGTTTCATTATGGATGATCTCAAGGGGATTGCTGATGATGACTTAGAAGAGATGGATATTTTGAGCCAAATGGCCTTGATAAATATCAGATCTCAGAAGTTCTACAAAAGAACTGGAAGAAAATTCCCAGGACTCTCTGGCAAAACCAAAGTTGGTTTTGACAAGAGCAAGTTGAGGTGTCACAAATGCCAACGGCTTGGACACTTTGCAAGAGAGTGTAGATCAACTGGATCAAACTCTACTGCACCCTTTGTGACTTTTCCTGGCAACAGTCAACAAAACAGAGGGCAACATCCTGTCACATCTAGTCATCATCCTCAACAACAATCTCCGGCATATTTTGTTCCTCAGGGTCAAATGCCTTATCAGTACCCTTGTTATTACATGCCACAGTCAAGTCAAGTTCAAGTTCCTATGACACCACAACCTCATGCATTACCAGAACCTCAGCCTTCCCTATCTCATCAACAACCTTCATCTCAACAACACAGCTTCTTCACCCCAGGAGTTGTTGACTGGAGCAGTTTACCAGATGACTTGTCTGGTCATGATCAACTGTTCTCAGGTGCTGGTCAACATGGTGGTGACAGTCCCTTTGGGAATCTAGCTCTTATGGCTTTGGAGTCTGCTGATACTTCATCTTCCAATGCCTCTACACCTCAGGTATCACAGGTATCCTCTGAGGCAAAAGCCAAATTATGTTCTGAACAATGCATAGCAGCATTTGCTTCCATTAGAGAAGCAAATGTAGCTTTAATTAATAAGAACATTGAGCTAGAACAAGTAATTTCCAAAAACAAAGCTGAGTTTGAGTTTGTGCTCAAAGATAAAAATGATGAGGTTATAAACTGAATTGCAAAATAATTGATGATAAGGCTAGAGAAGATGTACTTCTAGAGAAGTACAAAGATCTCAAAGAAACCCTTGCAGTTACCCAGGTCGAGTGTGATAGATGGGTACAATCATGCAAAGGTTTTGAAATGCTTCTTAGTAAGCAATCTGCTTCAAATGTGAAGTTTGGAATTGGTTACAATCACACTGCTCCACCTACAGATTTTACCCAAGAGCAGAGGTAGAATCTGATGGTGAGAGTGATAACCAATCCATCAAGTCATGTGATCTACCTTCTGATACAGCACAATCAGAAGTAGCAGTCAGTATCAAGTCCTCTTTGAACCTATCAGCTGATGTTGATGGTCCAAATGCTGACATTCACATGATCAATAAGTTGATCAACTCAGGAGTCAATCCTGAAGGTCCTGAAAGGACTGGAGAGCAGGATTCAACTCCTGAAGTTCAAACTTCAACTGCTGTCAGTACTGAAGAGAAGAAAACTGGCAGTAGAAAGAGTTTGAAGACTACTAAAGATGCTGTCAAGAAAGCAACCAATGCTTCCAAAGCATTGAAGAACAAGTTGCTTCACCATCTTTAGTTGATGATCAACCTAAGATGAAGAAGAAACCATGTGAAGTATGTGGTTTGTTCAATCATCTTACAGATGATTGTTGGTACAAAAGAGGTTCCAAACTCAAACAAAAGGAAGAAATTAATGAGAAAATGGTAAAAATGAAAACTGAGTTTGAGACCACATTTGTATCAGCAACATCAAATCCTGTAACCCTTAAGTCCTTAAAGCAATCCAAAAGGAAGGAGTTAAACAGGTGACAGCTGAGGGTGCTCAAAAGAAGAAGGTGCAACATAGGACCTTATCTAACTCCACTAGCAATGTGTCTGATGAGCTGAAAGCTTTATCACAAAATCAGACACAGCTGGTGATGATGGTACAACATCTGTTGGGTAGAGTTAACCAACTAGATTCTCCTATGTTGAAACCACAGAAAAGGAGGTCTAAGCCAAAGGACTCCTCTTCTGCACCATCTTCTTCCCTCAGGCTGTTGTTACAAATAAACATGCTAGTTTACCATCTATTGATGAGACCAGGCCCAAAACCAAAAGGTTTGGGTCTCTAAAACTAACTGATTGTTTATTATTGCAGGGTTCTTCAACATGCCAAAATAGCATCTGGTATGTAGACAGTGGGGGATCCATGCACATGACTGGGAACATCTCTCTTCTTCATGACTACTCTCAAGGAAAGAAGGGATTTGTCTCTTTTGGCAATGATGCTAGGGGTTACATCATCGGTAAGGGCTTTGTCTCCAATGGAGAAATCAAATTTGATGATGTTAATCATGTGGAAAATCTCAAGTACAACCTCTTGAGTGTCAGTCAAATGTGTGATAAAGGCCATGTTGCCCTTTTCACAAGTCAAAACTGTAGGATTCTGTCATCCAAAGTTTTGCCCTTGATTGACAAGGTGTTGGATGATCACACTCTCCTGAAAGCCAACAGGACAGGAAGAGTGTATGCCTTAGATCTCTCTAAGAAGATAGATCTCAAAGGCAATCCTTGCCTATTTTCCAAAGCCTCTTTTCAAGAATCTAAACTATGGCACAGGAGGCTTGGTCATGTTAATCTCAAAAACATGAATCAGCTTAGCCACAATAGTTAGTCAGAGGCTTACCAATAAAGGAGTTCCACTGTGATGAAACTTGCACTGCTTGTTTAAAAGGAAAACAGCACAAGGTCTCATTTCCTCCTATTGAAGTGTCCAAGTCCACTGCCTGCTTGCAATTACTGCATATGGATCTATTTGGTGTGAGAGTAATGAGCATGGCAAAGAAGAAATACTGTCTGGTAATTGTGGATGATTACTCCAGATTTGTATGGACTTTCTTTCTACATTCAAAGGATGAGGCTGCTCAGAAGATTATCCACTTTGTGCTGTACATTGAGAAGCAGTATTCCCTTCCAGTCAAGTGTATTAGGAGTGATAATGGAACTGAGTTCAGAAATCATACACTTGATGACTTCTATCTCTCAAAGGGAATCAAAAGGCAGTTCAGCATTCCAAGGACTCCGGAACAAAATGGAGTAGTGGAGAGAAAGAACAGGACCCTCATTGAAGCTGCAAGGTCCATGCTGGCTGACTCAGGTTTGCCATTGACCTTTTGGGCCGAAGCTGTCAACACAGCTTGTTATGTGCAAAATAGAGTTTTAGTAAATCAGAGGTTGATGAAGACTCCATATGAAGTTCTCCATCATTTGGCTCCACTGATTTCATTTTTCAAAGCATTTGGGTGTCCCTGTTTTATTCTCAA
Organism: Flaveria trinervia; assembly: GCA_025506515.1. Classification (NCBI taxonomy): domain Eukaryota; kingdom Viridiplantae; phylum Streptophyta; class Magnoliopsida; order Asterales; family Asteraceae; genus Flaveria; species Flaveria trinervia. Next base: position 29,683,985 of record CM046443.1, on the reverse strand, counting down.
CACAAAGGATCAACTCCACAAATTTGATCCTAAGGTGGATGCAGGATACTTTGTTGGTTATTCATCTACTTGCAAGGCATACAGAGTCTTCAACTGCAGAACAAAGATGGTTGAAGAAACTCTACATGTTAAGTTTAATGAATCTCCAAAGGACAAGATTCCACAAAGTCCTGTGGAGTTATTTGATCTGGACATACTGCAATATGTTCCTTATCAAACTCCTGCTGTTGCTCCTGTCAACAGTTCACCACCTGGTGGTACTGCTGATGATGATGATGATTGCAGTATCACCTCTTCAGGTTTAGTGATCAGCTGCCTGATTCAACTAGACCTGATGTTCCTGTAGCGCCAGTAGCACCATCCACAACAAATGCTGATGAGATTTCTTCGAATTCAACTTCCTTTGAATTACCATCCACTGATTGGTTTCAAGGAAATGATTCACCATCACCATCTGTTGCTGCTGAACCGGCTACAAACACTTGCACAGATCTCATTGTGTATCAAGATCTGAAGAATCACCCCATGTCTCAAATCATTGGTGATATCACTGCTGGAGTATCAACAAGAAGTCAATTGTCAAATTTCTGCTTCTATGCTCTCTTCATCAGTCAGCAAGAGCCAAAGAATTATCACATTGCTTTAAAGGACAATGGATGGGTTGATGCCATGCAGCTTGAGCTTCTTCAGTTCAAGAAACAGCAAGTGTGGGAACTGGTTCCTCTACCTCCAGGTAAGTGTGCAATAGGCACTAAATGGGTGTTTAGGAACAAAACTGATGAAAATGGGCTTATTGTTAAGAACAAGGCCAGACTGGTTGTTCAGGGGTTTGCACAAGAAGAAGGTATTGATTATGATGAAACCTTTGCCCCTGTAGCCAGACTGGAAGCAATTCGATTGTTTTTAGCTTATGCTGCTTATCAAAAACTTAAAGTCTTTCAAATGGATGTCAAAAGTGCATTTTTGTATGGAAAAGTTAAAGAAGAGGTTTATGTATGTCAACCTCCAGGCTTTGAGGACAACAAACATCCTAATTGGGTGTATAAGCTTGATAAAGCTCTTTATGGGTTAAAACAAGCTCCCAGAGCCTGGTATGAGACATTATCAAACTTTCTTCTGGAAAACAATTTCACTAGAGGCTCCATAGACAAGACTTTATTATTAAGAAAGCTGGGCAGCATAATCTACTTGTTCAAATTTATGTAGATGATATTATTTTGCATCCTCTGATCCAAAGTTGTGTGATGCCTTTACAAAGTTGATGCAACAGAAGTTTGAAATGAGTGCCATGGGAGAATTACAGTTCTTTCTGGGGTTGCAAATCAAACAAAAGGCTGATGGAATTTTTATCAAATCCAAATATACAAAAGATCTTTTGCAAAAGTTTGATTTACAAAACTGTAAGCCCTGTTCTACTCCCATGAGCAGCACCACACAACTGGACTCAGATCAGAAAGGTAAAGTGGTTGATGAAACACTTTACAGATGTATGATTGGGTCCTTGATGTATTTAACAGCTTCTAGACCAGATATTATGTTTGCTACATGTGTTTGTGCTAGATTTCAGGCTGCACCTAAAGAGTCTCATCTGATTGCAGTCAAGAGGATCTTTAGATATCTGCAAGGCACTCCATCTCTAGGTTTATGGTATTCTACCAGACATTCTGGTAAATTAGTTGCTTTTTCTGACAGTGACTATGCAGGGTGTAAGTTGACCAGGAAATCAACTTCTGGTGGATGTCAATTCCTAGGCAACTGCTTAATTTCTTGGCAGAGCAAGAAACAGACCTCAGTTGCTACATCCACTGCGGAAGCAGAGTACATTGCTGCTGCAAGCTGTACATCTCAGGTACTCTGGCTTCAAAACCAACTTTTGGATTATGCATTACAGAGACTAAGACTCCATTGTTAATGGATAGTGCTTCAGCTCTTTGCATTGTCAAAAATCCAGTCCAGCACTCTAGGACCAAACATATAGAGATCAGACATCATTTTATAAGAGATTGTTTTGAAAAAGGTCTGATTGATCCTAAGTTTGTGCCCAGTGCTGATGAGCTTGCAGACATTTTTACTAAGCCTTTGGATAGTTCAACTTTCCAAAACCTGGTGTTAAGGCTTGGTATGCTGCAGCTAGAATAGGTGACAACTACTGATGATCTCAGTAATTCATATTGATGATCATGAGTGCCTGTCACATATAAGTACTGATGAGCTCTTTTAACCTCAGTAGTTTTATAACTACTGAAGGCTAAAAGTTCTCACAAGTACTGAAGTACTTCATCTGCTCTAAACTACTGAAGTAGTTACAACTACTGATGCAGTCATAACTACTGAAATCAGTAAAAACAGATAAGTACTGATGTCCTATGAAACAACTGAAATCAGCCATAAAGACTGATGAATGTGTTGAGGACAGTTTGAAACAGCTGAAAAGCTAAGAATTGACGAAAACAGCTGAAGAGAACTTTCTCCTCAGTCGTTTGTACCACTGCTGTTTCATTTTAAACAACTGAAGCAAAACCACGTCTTCAGCAGTTTTATAAACTACTGATGACAATACCAAGTCTTCAGTTGTTTACAACAGCTGATGACAAAACCACTGTCTTCAGTAGTTTCATAACTACTGATGACAAACACCATGTCCTCAGTTGTTTCAATCACCTGAAGTCAAAACCACGGTCTTCAGTAGTTTTCTAAACTACTGATGCCTAACACCGCGACTTCAGCTGTTTCAACGTCTGAAAGGATAATACCATGTCAACGGTCGTTTAAAACTACTGATGACTAACACCACATCCTTCAGTCGTTTCCTCACCGTACCCTATAAATACCCTTAACCTGAGCTCTCCATGCTTTATCTTCTTCAAACCTAACGTTCCTCTCCAACAAATTTCCATGGCGTCTATGCAAATTAAACCGCGACACAACTGTGTTGCCTACCTCACAAAATCGCCGATCTGGACTAAGTTCGATACTGCTATCGATCTTATGGTTCAGTCCCAATACAACAAGGCATTCCTTCTGAACCCCGTTTTACATACGAATCCTTGAACCAATTTTGGATGAACGTTAATGTTACTACTGAGGAGAGCAACACACGATCCCTCCGGTCAGTCGTCAACAACAAAGAAGTAGTGATTACTCCTGCAACAATCCGTAAAATTCTTCAACTGAGTGATGCTACCTCTCCTGCTGGATATCCGAAGGGCACCTAGATCTATCATTTGCTCAGCATGGATATCAAGGTGATCTCAGTGCCACCACCATCATGAAGAAACATTTTAATGACGCTGAGCGCCTGATCTTTCACATGGTCAATGTATGTTTGGCCCCTAAGACATCGTCTTGGGATCAAATGTCCACCAAATGGCAGCAGGTAATGTATTCTATCCTTGAGCAACAACCACTGAACTTTTCAGAATTAATATTTTCAGAGCTCAAAGATATGGCTCAAAAACTAACTGCCAACCGTTGGATACTCTATCCACGGTTCATAATGGCCATTATAATAGACCAGCTTAATGCTGAGGGACTTGTTGGCTTGGGAGCCCTGCTACGGCTGTTTTGCCAGAAGTATACTCCCGGCACAACTCCGACGGACACTCAAACTGGCTGCCAAGCTGCGAAAACCCACGCAGCTGGAACCCACAGCCACCACCTCCAAATCCAATGTCCCCACCAAACCCACCAAAAAGAAACCCAAAATGGCTACTCAGGGAATTGAGTCCCTGAGGATGCTCCTGCACAACAAACGCAGGATATATCCACTAGTCCAAACCCCCTAGTGGATACATGACTCCTCCAGCCACAGCCGCTCAGGCTTCCTCTCAACAGGAGCCTGCAGCAACCCAAGGGGCACCTACTTATCTGGGATCTTCCTCACTTGAGGAGATTGCCATTGAAGAGCACCATCCACCCCAGGTGCACACTGCTTCTACCCCTGTACCCCAAACAACCGCCCCTCACAGCCCAACTTTAATAGTTGCTCAAGTGCTGACTCAATTGCACTCCTCACCCCCTCCCCAGAAACCACTTATTACTGGGAATACCTCTACAATTGAGGGAGGAAACACAGTGCATCTGAGAACCCACAGCACAGGGGTTTCCCAATTCTATCTCCTGGTGTAGAGAAGGAGCTTAGAATATCTAGTGAGGCTGCCACCTCCTCTGACTCAGCACATGACCAGAGTGAGGCTGGTAACATTGCTAAGACCTCCCTAGAGGCAACAGCTGATGATGGACATTGTCCTGAGGCTGGAAGTCCCCAGTACCAAGCACAAGGGGCACATGCACAACTGGTCTACACCCAGTGCATGTAAACTGCTCTAAGCAGGAGGTCAGGTGATTCAGTATCAACTGATGATGACCTGAGCTTCTTCTTCGATGTAGTTGCTCAAACACCATTCTAGAGGATGAGGTTAGCAGACTCAAAGAGCTGCTGGCCAAGATGTCTCAGGATGCAAGTCCATCTGCCACATCATACACCCACAGATGGCACCTTCCCTTGAAGGTTTCCCAAACACAGAGCCACCCCAAAATCAACCACCTGCCTCTGCTTCAGGCCCTACTTCTCAGGACAGAACCCTCCTGAGCAAATAGGTGCTGCACAAAAATTCCCTCCCTCTCATCACCCCCTAATCACTGATATAGTGATCAAAGCCCTTGATGAGAGGCTTTCCTCAACATTACAGCCTTGGTTGATGCTGCTGTCCACAAGACTCTTTCTGCGGTCTCAACCCCTTCCTCCAATGCAACCAAAAGGGGGAGAGTCCTGCAGTGAAAGAACAGAAGAGGAAAAGACGAGGAAAGAAGGAAGGAAGCAAGCCAAAAGGAGAAAGAACAGCAACCAATGCTCACCTACAAGCGAAAGAAAAGTGCTGATGAGCACATTGCTGAAGATAAAGCCTTGGAGCTACTGATAAAAGAGGCTGATGCCGAACACAGTAGATCAATGGACAACATCATTGATCAGCTGTTCAGGCAAGGTCATGACACCAACAAACTTGACTCTGAGATTCGACGACTAGAGATTGAAGAATCCAGAATAGATGGGCAAGTTATGAAGTGTTAGAAAGAGAAAGGCTAGAAATCATGATAAGATTTATTGCAAAATATCTTGGAAGATCAATGATTGAGATCAAAGCTTGTCCAGGGACAGTATCTTGGCAATCACCACCAAGATCTGTTCGTCTGAAGCATACACTAAGGGGCTTGTTATTGAAGCTTTGAATGAAGTGGGTGCTGGGAGCAGGACTGAGCTAGCAAAGCAATCAAAAGCCACACTCACCTCAAGGATGCTAGCAGCCTGTCAACATTCCCACACCAAAACCACCCAAAACAACCCACCAAACCAACTCCCCTCACCTCCAAACCATAGCCGATGATATACCCTTGAAGAAGAAGAGAAGGATATTGAGGCTAGAAGAAGATGAAGAAGATGATGAAGACAGGCTGCCGCTATCAGCTGTGATTCAGTTGCCTAAGGCACAAGTCACTCCTCAGCAATTACTCCTGAAGTCCAGAGACAAATGGTTAAAGTGAAGCTAGAAGAAGAAGAGCTTCATAAACAGCATGATGAGGAATGCTGAAGAGAGTTGACAAAGCTTTGCAGCCACATTCCATCATCAATATGAAAGGAGCAAGCCCTCAGACTTACACTCTCAGGCATACCTTTCAATATCAAAAGGAAAGAGTGAGGATTTGGCCTGATCCCAGGGTCTCTCACAGAATCATAAGAACAATATACCTCGGAGATACATTGGCCAGGTGAAAAAGATCGTAGATGAAGTGATCTCTTGGTCTTGTAGTTTCACCCTGGGAAATCTAGAAGACTTCAAGAAGGCCTACAAAGCTAATCTAACCTCAGAAGATGCTGGAAAACAAATAGTGAAAAAGGGTTAGTTACAAGAGGCTTGAGGAAGTCAGGAAAAATGAGCTCCAGTTGTTCCTAGAGGGTAATCACCCGGATGAGTTTGCTTACAGAATAATAACAACTTGGAGCTAAAGAATGGGAAACAGGCCAAATACCTGTCTGAGTATATGGGCCAGAATCATTGTTTGAAGGAGGTGCTGAAGAGCTAACCATGGAGGAACAAATCACCTTCCTTGAGGCCTACACAAGTGAGTCGTACAGACTCATTATGGGGAAGTGAATCTCATGAATGGGATAACAACTCTGTGTCCAGTTCCCCAAAACAGAGTTCCCATTCATACTCTGCCAAACAAAATTTGAGGTTCTTCCCAGGCCGGAGCGTACATGGGTCATCTTCTCTACTGATCAAGAAGGAAAAAGACCAACATTTTTGCCATCAATAAGTGGGAGTATAAATAAGTTAGAGGTTTTGGCTGCATTGGTTCAGGGGAGTTTGTTGGACCAAAAGAACCAATGAGCCAAGATCAGAAAACCTCTAAGTCCCACACGGTATCACAACAACTGCTGAAAGCCTCATCAGTAGTTTGACAAGTGCTGAAGACTTCAACAGCTGAAGATCAAGTGCTGAAGACTTAACAGCTGAAGAACCAAAGTGCTGAAGTACAACAGCTGAAGAACACAAGTGCTGAAGCTGAAAGACCAAAGTACTGAAGTACAACAGCTGAAGAGTTCACAAGTACTGAAGATCAACAACTGATGTACAAAGTCTGAAGACAAAGACTGAAGACATCAGCTGATGATATCTACTGAAGTCATCAGCTGATGAAACGCCTGAAGGTCAAAGTCTGAAGATCAAGTACTGAAGCCTCAGTAGTTTGTCACAACTGCTGAAGAGTACTTCTTCAGTAGTTGTGATATCAGTAGTTTTATTTTCTTTGTTTCAGTAGTTTTGTAAAACGACTGAAGAGCTTGTTCTTCAGTCGTTGTAGTTTCAGTAGTTTTATATTTGTACTTAACTTGCTGATATGTTCTCAGTAGTTGTGAACATTTCAGTAGTTTGTTAAGAATTAGTTATTTCTGTATTGGATCTGCCAGTTGTCACTTTCCGTGATAACAGCAGTGACTGTTGCACTCTATATAAGGAGTGACAACCTATTGTAATTAGTGGTGAAATGAGCAATTGAATGGAATGATGATTGATTCGATTAGAAATATTCTACATCTATAAACATTCCTAGAAATCAGAATTCATATTCTCTCCCTATAACGTATGCGATCTTAACGCTTACAAGTATCGATTGCTTGCTACAATTTGTCTAATTCGTGTTTGTATTCCGCTGCTTTATATTTTGATACGTCAAACTTGTGATCTCTGATCCTGTCATTTCCCCATTAGAAACAAAGCCTTTGCCGATTATGTAACCCTTTGCATCTTGCCAATGACACAAACCCCTTCCTTCCTTGAGAGTAGTCATTAAGAAGTGATCTGTTTCCTGTCATATGCATGGATCCTCCACTGTCTACATACCAGATGCCTCTGTGGCATGTTGAAGAACCCTGCAAAACACAACAAATTAGTTAGATTTTGAGACCCAACCTTTTTGGTTTTGGGCCTGTTCTCATCAACAGATGGTAAACTAACAGGTTTGTTGGAAACAACAGCCTGAGAGGAAGAAGATGGTGAAGAAGATGAATCCTTTGGCTTGGACCTCCTTTTCTGTGGTTTCAACATAGGAACATCTAATTGGTTAACTCTTCCCAATAGATGTTGAACCATCATAACCAGCTAAGTCTGATTTTGTGATAAAGCTTTCAGCTCTTTAGACACATTGTCATTGGAGTTTGATAAGTTCCTATGTTGCACCTTCTTCTTTTGAGCAATCTCAGCTGTTACCTGTTTAACCCCTTCCATTTTGGATTTCTTTTTGGACTTAAGGGTTACAGGATTTGATGTTGCTGGTACAAATATGGCTTCAACCTCAGTTTTCATTTTAACCATTTTCTCTTTAATTTTCTCTTTATGTTTGAGTTTGGATCCTCTTTTGTACCAACAATCATCTGTAAGATGATTGAACAAACCACATATTTCACATGGTTTCTTCTTCATCTTGTGTTGATCATCAACTAAGAGAATGAAACTACTAAAGACTTGTTCTTCAGCACTTTGGAAGCACTATTTGCTTTCTTGACTTCCTCTTTAGTAGTCTTCAAACCATTTCTACTGACAGTTTTCTTCTCTTCAGTACTGACAGTAGTTGGAGTTTGAACTTCAGGTGTTAAATCTTGCTCTCCAGTCCCTTCGGGACTTCCGGAAATAACTCCTGAGTTGATCAACTCTTTGATCATGTGAGTGTCAGTATTTGAACCATCAAGATCAACTGATAGGTTCAACGAGGGAATAATACTAACTTCAACTTCTAATGGTGCTCCATCAGAAAGTAAATCACATGATGAGGTGGATTGGTTATTGCATTCTTCATTAGATTTCACTTCTGCTCTTGAAGCAAAATCTGTAGGAGGAGCAGTGTGATTATAACCAATGCCAAACTTCACATTGGAAGCTGATTGCTTACTAAGAAGCATTTCAAAACCTTTGCATGATTGTACCCATCGATCACACTCTACCTAGGTGACTGCAAGGGTTTCTTTGAGGTCTTTGTACTTTTCTAAAAGTACCTCTTCCCTAGCCTTATCATCAGTGATTTGGCATTTAAGTTTATAAATCTCATCATTTTTCTCTTTAAGTGTAGACTCAAACTCAGCTTTTCTTTTGGAAATGATCTTTTCTAGCTCTATGTTCTTATTAATTAAAGCTACATTTGCTTCTCTAATAGAGGCAAATGCTGCTATGCATGTTTCAGAACATAATTTGGCCTTAGCCTCAGAGGATACCTGTGATACCTGTGATGAAGAGGCATTTGAGGATGATCCATCTGCAGACTCTAGAGCCATAAGTGCAAGATTCCAAAAAGGACTGTCACCACCATGTTGACCAGCACCTGTGAGCAGTTGTTCATGACCAGACATGTCATCTGGTAAACTGCTCCAGTCAACAACTCCAGGGGTGAAGAAGCTGTGTTGTTGAGTTTGAGGAGGATGATGAGATTGAGATGGTTGAGGCTCAGAAGAGCATGTGGTTGTTGAGCAATGGGTGCTTGAACTTGAGGAACAAAATATGCAGGAGATTGTGGTTGAGAATGATGACTAGAATTGACAGGATGTTTCCCTCTGTGTTGTTGACTATTGCTAGGGAAAGTCACAAAGGGTGCAGAAGAATTAGATCCAGATCATCTACATTCTCTAGCAAGGTGTCCAAGCCTATGGCATTTGTGACACCTCAACTTACTCTTGTCAAAACCAACTTTGGTTTTGCCAGAGAGTCCTGGGAACTTTCTTCCAGTTCTTTTGTAGAACTTCTGAGATCTGATATTTATCAAGGCCATTTGGCTCAAAATATCCATCTCTTCTAAGTCATCATCAGCAATCCCCTTGAGATCATCCATGATGAAGCATAGATTGTCATTATTACACCCAGTAAGCTGACTATCAACACTCACAAATGCAGAATCAGAAGTGTTTGAAGAGAAATCAATATGCTTGTCAAACTGGCATTCAGATGAAGCATATTCTGACTCATGACCAACCAAGGCATTGTTTCCTGGTACAAAGTCATCAGTGAGCTTTCCAGATGATGACAGTTTTCCTTTCTGTTCTATCTCTCTCTCAAATGTGAGCAATTTCCCATGGAGTTGGGTGAGAGATAGTTTGTCCAAATTTGCACTGGAGCGTAGGACAATAGTATATGTGTCCCATCTCTCAGGCAGTGATCTGAGAAATCTGTTATTCATCTGGCTATTGGTGTACTCATGCTTGACCATTTTTAATTCAGAGATCAAACAAGAGAACCGCTCAAACTGTTGAGTCAGTGTCTCACCCTTCCTATGAGAGAATGTCTCATATTGTTGGGCAAGGATTTCTCTATTATTTGCCAAGACCTCATCTGTTCCTCCAAATTGTTCTTTCAAGGCATTCCAGAGATCATGGGCAGTTTCATAATGCATTAGCACAGAATAGATTTTATTGGGCAGTGCCATGGCCAGAATTCCATGGCTTTTACATCAATTTCAAACAATTTCTTATCCTCATCTGAGTCTTGCTCCCTCCTCTTCGGAACCATTTGATTGGTTTTCGGGTTATTCACCATAGGCTTGTGTGGACCATGTACCACTGATGTCCAACAACCTGAACTGTTAACAGACAGGTGATGGAGCATTCGTCGTTGCCATATGTTATACTCATTCCTAACAGCATTGGAGGCTTGGTTGAGGAACCAGTATTGTGAGGATCATTGGAGGGAGTAGTCATTTTTAGAAAATTCAGACAAATTCAAGATAAACAAAACAAATTTAGCTCAAAACCACTAAAAGCCTCAATTAAAATAGCCAAAAGCGACAGAACTTCAATCTCTATAACAGATTCGTGCGAATTTGCTAGTTCGATCAAACTTAGAGCAAATGAGCAGTTTCAATGATCAATTGTTAGATCGATCAATGATTAACCTGCTCTGATACCATTTGATAGGATCTCAGCATCTAGTTTGATCGATTCGAATGATTTCAGCAGCGGAATAGAGTACCAACTAGCACAATTCGAGCAAGAATACCGAAGATATTACAATGAACAGAATTAGTTATAGAGAGAGAAAGTTTCTACAAAAAGAATATTTCATTCAATCACACGCTTTCATGGTGGCAAAAAGTGTCACACGTACAATATGGTCAATCATCTCTTATATAGGAATCTCGTGCTGGAACATTCCTTATATAGGAGATGTGACGTCTGCTGATGTCACTTGATAGTGACATCTAACAGAGTTATTTAAACAACTGAAACACAACTACTGAAGATGTCAAAACAGCTGACATATTCTTACAAAAATACTAAATGTTATCAGTTACTATTTGATAGGATCTCAGCATCTAGTTTGATCGATTCGAATGATTTCAGCAGCGGAATAGAGTACCAACTAGCACAATTCGAGCAAGAATACCAAAGATATTGCAATGAACAGAATTAGTTATAGAGAGAGAAAGTTTCTGCAAAAAGAATATTTCATTCGATCACACGCTTTCGTGGTGGCAAAAAGTGTCACACGTACAATCAGGTCAATCATCCCTTATATAGGAATGTCGTGCTGGAACATTCCTTATATAGGAGATATGACGTCTGCTGATGTCACTTGATAGTGACATCTAACAGAGTTATTTAAACAACTGAAACACAACTACTGAAGATGTCAAAACAGCTGACATCTTCTTACAAAAATACTAAGTGTTATCAGTTACTACAACTACTGAAAAGAAACTACTAAAACTACAACGACTGAAGAACAAGCTATTCAGTCGTTTTACAAAACTACTGAAAGTAAAATCATAAAACTACTGATATCACAACTACTGAAGAAGTACTCTTCAGCTGTTGTGACAAACTACTGAAACTTCAGTACTTGGTCTTCAGACTTGAACTTCAGACGTTTCATCAGTTGATGACTTCAGTAGATGTCATCGGCTGATGTCTTCAGTCTTTGTCTTCAGACTTTGTACATCAGTTGTTGATCTTCAACACTAGTGGACTCTTCAGCTGTTGTACTTCAGTACTTTGGTCTTCAGCTTCAGCACTTGTGTTCTTTAGCTGTTGAGCTTCAGCACTTTAGTCTTCAGCTGTAGAAGTATTCAGTACTTGATCTTCAGCTGTTGAAGTCTTCAGCACTTGCCAAACTGCTGATGAAGCCTTCAACAGTTGTTGTGATATCATGTGGGACTTAGAGGTTTTCTGATCTTGGCTCATTGGTTCGTTTGGTCCAACATGATGGTCTTAGGTTTCACATTCCTATTCATGATAGTCACCTCCTAGTATTTCCCTCTGAATTATGATTTGGATAGAGGTGTTCTGGGAGATTTTTGATGATGAATTGGTTGAGTCATCTCATCAACATCTACTGAGGATTCAGATGAATAATGAAACCGCTGGTCTCTATTTCTTTTTAAAAATTTAGCCTGAGTTTCATTATCAAAAGTTGGTTTTTACTTAGGAAGGTCAAGTTTGTGTTTCATTGTGAGATGATTTCTTTGACCCTTCCTTATATCCTTCAAATTATTTCTATCATTTATTGATCTAGGTGTCCTAGATTGAGTATTATGAAGATGAGGTCTGACAGAGAGCATCACAGTAGATGTTTTTGAGATGGGCTTGTGTTGTGGAATTCTCAACCCCTTCTGATTAAAGTAACAATTAGATGTATTGTGATTGTTCATGTCACAGATTGAACAATACTTGGTGAAATAGCAATTTTTGGTGGAGTGATTATTCATATCACAGATAGAACAATATTGATTGAAGAAGCATTTATCTGTCTTGTGATTGAACATGTCACAAATATCACAATACATTTGTTTGTTTCTTGAATCAAAATTTTCCTTGTGTGTCTCAACTGATACTTTCTTTTGATGAGTTACTTTCTTTTCTTAAGCGATGAATCAGAATCAGCCCTTTTAGTAGTTTGCTTCACAACACTAATTTTGTTCAGTTGTCTAGGTTGTTTCTGTTTCTTCAACCTATTTCTCACTTCTTTCTCAAACTGGTCAACATGTTCCTTGTTATAAATATCAAACCCAACTCCCTGCCTTAACCTTGATGACTGAGGGTCTGATGAAGTTTTATGTGTTGAACTCAGTTTTACAGTTTGTTTCTTTTTTAGTGAAACCTTTTCTAATTTGCTTGAGTTATGTGGAGATATAATCTCATTATCAGAACTACTCTCAGTAGTGGGTTTCACTGTCTTGACATATTTCTTTTTGCCTTGTAAAACAGATGGTAGTGTCTTGACATATCTCTTTTTGCCTTGTAAAACAGATGGTATGAATTTTATAAAAGGTACAATTGCTTTTATAGGGCTTTATTGTTTCATGACACTCATTGTCTTGTCTAAACACTCTTTGATTTTGATTAGGTGACCTAACTTGATTTTATCCTCATTGGTTTCAAAATAAACATCAGGCTTCTTTTGAGGATTTGTCACTTGTTTCACTACTGATTTAGGTTCGATAATTTTAGGTTCAATTGATTCAGAGAGTGAGACAGAGTCAGGAATGATAGTGTAATTGTCACTGTATGGTGGAGGACATCAATTATACCCAATCCCTAACGTGTCCTTTGGATCCTTTTGGGAATCCAGCATTTCTTGCCACAGTTCCTTTGATAGTTGTTTCTTTTGGGGGCATTGCACTCTCTCAAGAAATGGCCAGTCATGCCACAGTTGAAGCATTTCACCTTGGATTTATCATATCCAAGTTTTGTGTTCTCATTCAGCTCAGCTTTCTTCCTTTTCTGAAGAATTTCTTGGCCCTCATGGCAATCATTGCCAATTGCCACTATAGATCCATTTCCTCAACATCATCAGGATCCATTTCTTCCAAGTCTTCCTGAATTAGGTGGGCAGAAGTGAGTCTTCCTCCTAGGTAGGCTTCAAAGCTTGCAACAAAGGCATTGTAAGTTGTCTTTTGCTCTTCTGATCTTAAGTCTTCAGGAGAGGTTTGAGGAGCAGTGGAGACTTAAGTGCTTGTGATGACATTGATGGATGATTGAATGGTGGAGTTGCAATGAATCCAGTATTGTTCATTTGATCTCTTGATGAGATGAAATCCTCTTCCTCAGTGATGAAAGCATTTTCAATAGAATGAGATTCTGAAGGAAATTTGTAAGCCTTAATCACTCTTGGTCCACTCAGGTTTCTGCTTCGTTCATCAAGTTCCAAAGCTTCAATTTTGGCTATCATAACGTCTAGTGTGGTACTCTCATGATCAAGAGTATTTTTCAGCATGGTCACATTCTGTTTCCAGCTTTTAGGGAGACTGTGAATCATTTTCTTGTTAAGTTCTTTAATATTGTAAGAGACTCCCATGATTTCCAAGTCATTACCAACTATACAAATCTGTGCAGTTGTTTTGATATGGATTCTCCTTTGGTGTGGTGGATGGTTTCATACTGATTGACCAGCTTGTCTTTGTTAATTTCAACCACTTCACTGCTTCCTTCACACATAATTTTTAGTGCATCCCAAATAGCTTTTGCAGTTCCATACTTTTCCAATCTTTTCGGCACATCCATCATGAGTGCTTGAGTCAAAATTGAGTATGCTTTGAGGTCAATTTGGATTTTCTTATAGTCATCTTCATCCAGCGTTAAGTCTTCAATGGGTATTCTAGTAGTCTTGTCAAATGCAACTTGAGCTGTTGATGGAGTAACAGGGATGTGTGGACCCTTACATATTGCACTCCAAAAATCAGGATCTACACATGTGATATAATTTCTAAACCTTATTCTCCTCTGTTTAAACTTAGATTTGTGTTTAAGCATGGGAGGTTTAGGTGTATGACCAAGTTTAGAGTAACTGTTAGAATCCATGTTGATTTGTGTAAGTATAGATTTAGTTGATTTTAAGATTGATTATGTTTGATGAGTCCAACTTGTTCATGTAGTTCTTTCGAGGTTCAGAATGAGCTCTGTAATGATTTTCTTGTTGTTTGACAGGGGTTTTCTTGTTGTTTGACAGGGGTATTCTTGTTGTTTACTAAGTAGAGATGATGATATCCACTACTAGCAACTTCATTACTAGATCAATCAAATTCTATTCAGTCTTTGCGCAAATCTAAAAGAGAATCAAGAGCCAAAGCTCTGATACCAATTGACTGGGGTTGAGTAAGAGTGATATTCTTATCGTGAATCGAATATGATAATCAAGTCAATGATTGAGTGGCGAAAACAAACAATCAAGAACATTCAATGCAAGGAAAATACTCATGAATGTTGTTTGTATTGATATATGAAAGTTGATAAATTACAGTTAATAATTACAACAAAAATTCTCTATCTATGAGTCGTCACCTCAGTACGAGGTAAACTATTCTATTTATAGGCAGACAATATGCCTTTACAAAATGACTAAACTACCCCTGACCTATTACATCAGAAACTAGACTAAGTCTTGATCCGCATCTCTGCTTGTTCATCCGCATTGACAAATGCGTTTGAGATAATCTTGATGAGCATCTCTTCACTTGAGCATCCGCATTAGTAAGTTGGTCATCCACATTGGTTAATGCGGATGAACAAATACTTATGCGCATTTGGTCGGTCATCCGCATTTGTCAATGCGGATGAGCAAAGTCTTGTCTGCATCTTCTTTTGTTCTTCCGCATTAGTCAATGAGGAAGAGTAACTTGTTCTTCAGCATTAGTATTATGTCTTCCGCATTAGTCAATGCTAAAGAGTAAACACTTGTCCGCATCAGAGTTATGTCTTCCGCATTAACTAATGCGGAAGGTAACACTTGTTATTTTCCTAACAGATCTTCATTCGCGTTTCTTGTTGGAATTGTGGATTCCAGTTGAGGAATCATTAATTCACCCATTAAGTTGGCATGTATGATCCTTTCAGGGTGCAACATACTACTACTACTACTACTGCTACAACAACAAATACTACTACTACTACTATTACTACAACAACAAGAACAACAACAACAACAACAACAATGGCAACAACAAAAACAACGAAGAAAACAACATCAACAACAACAACAACATCAACAACAACAACAACATCAAAACAACAACAAGAACCAAACAACAACGACAACAACGAGAACAACAACAACAACATAAACAACAACAACAACAACAACAACCACAACAACAAGAAAAACAACAATAACAACAACAGACTCCGAACATTATGCATGAACATATGTGTTATACCCCGAACATTATGCATGAAGCTGGTTACTAGGCTTGAGGTCTATAAATAGACCCGGAACATTGTGCATGAAACTGACTCCAATACTTGGGGAAAGTGATAAGGGTCCCATTCATATGGTCAACCACAATGATTAGACCTAGTGTTCATCCTGCGGGGTAGCTAACCCGCATACAGTTAAGCTAAAACCCTTCCTTGGGGGGTAAAACTTGTCATATTTCTTGCAAGACTTTTCATATGTTCATTCTTACTTTCATTTATTCTTCCTTATGTTCCCCTTTTATCATCATTAATTTCTGCTTTCATAACATGACACATTACGTTTAATAACATACCATGCAAAGCCACAGAAATATACATAATTAGAACACAAAGGAAACACAACATGAACAAACATAACATAGGCATGCATGACAACATCACACCCCATCAAAGGCAGCCTATAATCATCCTACATTATCCGTAGGAACATCCCAAATCATAACCTAAAACTTCCCTTTTTCCCTAGAATTTCAGAAATAATTCTAAGGCATTAGGCGCATGGGCACTATGCATGTGCATGGCCACTATGCGAACGCATGACCTTCCAGTCTCATGGAACACTTAGGCGCATGGAAAAAATATTAGGTGAACGAGCACTATATGGGCACATGTCCAACACTTTGTCATTTAAGGCAATATTATAGGAGCATGGTAACTATGCATGCACATGAGCCTGACTTAGGTGCATGGGCACTTTGAGCGCCTGGGCACTATTGCGCGGATGAGATTTTGGGAATTTGGGACACCTAGGCAATTTGGCACCTTCCTAGGCGCATGGGTACTATTTGGGCGCATGGTGTTTCAGGCGCATGGGACATAGGTGCATGGGCAACTAACTTGAATCACAAATTCATTTCACTCCCCAAGTCAAATCCAAACATGTTCATGCCTGATTCTAACATGCAAAACAACCTACATATGCTCATAACATCAACCAAAACTATAAATCATCCCAACATACACCCACCCACATTCACACACACACACACCTCAAATCTGACTTCCTTTTTCTTCTTCTTCAAAAATCCAAAGCTTTCTCTGCTTTCTCTCTCTAAAATTGATTGAAAGATGTACAAGTAACATGGCATGGGCGGCCATGTTTCTTTTGTAAGAAATGATATAAATTTTTGTATTTTTTTACACATTTAACCCCTTAAATTTGGTTTTATTGCATGTCTTTCTTTCCCTTCACTTTAATTCTTTCTTTCTCATCTTTTAAAATTTATGGATGTTACAAGTCCACCCCCTTATATAGGTTTCATCCTCTAGTGGTACAACCATTTCCATATCAGTTAAGCACTTCCTAAGATGAGATACATGGAATGTTAGTTGAATCCCATTTAATTCATCAGGTAATTCCAACCAATAGGCAAACTCTCCTACTCGAGCAATGATTCAGAAAGGCCCTATGTACCTTGGGCTCAACTTGCCCCGCTTTCTGAACCGAATGATACCCTTCCAAAATGAGACCTTCAGCATAACTCTATCACCTACCTTGAACTCAATCATCCTATGTCACTTATAAGCGTACGACTTTTGCCTATCCTTTGCTGCCTTCATAAAGGCCTTGATCTTTTCTAGTTTCTCAGTCATAGCCTCGATCACCTTGATGCTCCCTAAATCTTTCTGACCAATATCACCCCAACAAACGTGCATTCTACATCTCCTACCGTATAGCATCTCATAAGGGGGCATACCAATGTTGGCATGATAACTGTTGTTATATGAGAATTCAGCTAACGGTAAGTGGTCATCCTAATTTCCTCCAAAATCAGTGACGCATGCCCGAAGCATATCTTCTAGCATCTTAATAGTTCTCTCTGATTGACCATTAGTCTGTAGATGATAAGTCATGCTAATGTGTAACATTGTCCCCATCGGATCATGAAATTTCTTCCACAACTAGATGTAAACCGGGTGTCACGATCAGACACAATAGAAACCAGTACACCATGACGAGTTCAAAATCTCTTTGATGAACAAATCTGTTAACCTCTCGGAGGAATATGTTTCATGGATCGGTGGGAAGTGAGCACTCTTCATCAAACGGTCAACTATCAACCATATAGCATCGTACCCCCTCGCGTTACGTGGTAGCTTTGTAATGAAGTCCATGGTGATATGTTCCCACTTCCACTTAGGTATATCCAAAGGTTGGATTTTCCCATACAGCTTTTGATGCTCCGCCTTCACTTGCAAGCAAGTAAGGCACTTACTCACATACTCCACTACCTCACGATTCATAAAAGGCCACCAATAATCTTTCTTCATATCTTGTCACATCTTTGTGGCACTAGGATGGATAGAGTATCGAGTCTTATGAGCCTCAATCATGATCTTTCCACATAGATCCACATTCATTTAATTTAGGCACTAACACCTAGAGTGTTTTCACCCAACATCGTGACTATGCCTCTCATCCTTTCAAAGTTAAGGAGATCTTCTTTCAACGCCTAGTCTTGAAACTCCTTAACATGCTTCATCACATCCGAGGTCATAGCCAATTGTTTAGCCTTCACCTGAATTGGTTCAGGGCTCTCCTTTTGGCTAAGGGAAACCGCCACTACGTTGGCTTTGCCCGGATGGTAGTGGATCTTGCAATCAAAATCTTTTATAAGCTCCAACCATCTCCTTTGCCTCATGTTCATGTTTCTGGTCAAAGAAGTACTTCAAGCTCTTGTGGTATGTGAAGATGGTGAACTTCGTCCCGTATAGGTAGTGCTTCCAAATCCTTAATGAAAAGACAACAGCTACTAGCTCCAATTCATGAGTAGGGTAATTAACCTCATCAACCTTTAATTATTGGGATACGTATGCCATAACCTTTCCTTTCTGCATCAACACACAACCCAACCCGAATAAGAAGCATGAGAATAGGACAGCAAATCTTCATTTCCTTTGGGTAATGACAAAACAGGAGCTTGAGTCAACATTTCCTTTAGCTCTTCGAAAGCCTTCTCTTGCTCTTTACCAGACACAAACTTCACATCTTTATAGGTCAACTTAGTCAATAGAGAAGCTATAATAGCGCACCAACCCCCAAGAAACTACGGATCTCGGATGCTTTCTTCGGAGACTTCCGTTGCAGCACATCGTCCACCTTTTTCGGGTCCACCAAAATCCCTTCGGATTTACCACGTGACACAAAAACTGAACTTCATGCAACAAAAACACGAATTTCAAGAACTTAGCATACAACTTCTCCTTTATCAACGTTTCCAATACTTCATGAATTTGACCGGCATGCTCCTACTTACTCTTCGAATAAATCAGGATATCATTGATAAATACAATCCTTGATTAATCCAACATTGGCCGACACACTCGATTCATTAAGTCCATAAGAGTAGTTGCGTGTTAGTTAAACCAAAAGGCGTAACAAGAAACGTGTAGTGTCCATAACGCATACGGAAAGCTATTTAGGAATATCCTGCTCTTTCACCTTCAACTGATGGTAACCAGATTAAAGGTCTATCCTCGAGAACAAACTATCACCTAGGAGGTGATCAAACAAGTTGTCAATCCTCAGCAATTGGTACCGGTTCTTTGCTGTCAGCTTATTTAACTCACGGTAGTCGATACACATCCTCATACTACCATCCGTCTTCTTGACAAATAAAGCCAGAGCACCTAAATGAGAGATACTTGGTCTAATGAACCCCTTATTGAGCAAATCATTCAATTACTCCATTAATTCCTTCATCTCGGAGGGAGCTAGATACGGTGCCTTAGAGACAGGCTGAGCACCGGGTATCAAGTCAATCTGAAAGTTGATCTCAAGGTCTAGTGGCACCCCTAGTAATTCTTCTGGGAACACATCCAGGAAGTCACACACAACATGTATATCAGACCATTATGGTGTTGGCATGTCCACGTCTTTCACATAGCCCAGGCAGGCAATACATCCACTCCTTATGCACTTTCCCGTCATCGCCTTTGAAATCTCCTTTTGAATCATAGTGACTCGATCATCATAAATCACCACTGAACTCCCATCAGGCACTTTCAATCGAATCATCTTCTTACGACACATAATATTCGCCTCATACGCCACCACTAGTCCATTCCTATGACTACATCTAATCCGCCTAAGGTCATCATAAATAGTCTAGTAGGAAACTTATGACCTTCTAACTCTATGTCACATCCTTCTATCAGATCAACAATCCTGGTAGACTTACCTATGGTAGTTTCTACATCAAAGGGCTCATCTACATTTCTACTACTAACGGGAAAATTAGCATAGAAACTAGCAGAATTAAAACTCTTACTAGCACTAGAATAAAATAACACAGAAGCAAGAGTTTGGTTTACTAGACACGTATCCGACACAACATTATGGTTCGTCCTATCGTCCTCCTGGGTAATCGTGAAAGCTCTGGCGTTCGCCTTCTGCCCCTCAATCCTTGCGTTCTTCCCTGCCCCGGAAGTCTCCGCCCTTGGCTATATGGAGTCCCTACTCATGTGATAAAACAATTTACCACCCCATATTCTCTCACCATGTGGTCGGGCTTTCCACACTTGAAGCACACATTCAATCCCCAGCTACACTCACCTGTATGCTCTATTCGACACTTGCCACACTCTTTCGACCCCGCACCGGGTGTGACCACACAACGGTTATCCACCCTCGCAACCATATTGTTTGGGGCGGCCCTACCATTCCCAAACCTCTTCCCGTTCCAATCCTAATCACCACCACCTTTCTTGCTCACCTCAGCCACAACCACCTCCCTCTCATTGTACAACCTCCCTGCCAAATTCACCATCGAACTAAACTTACTTGGGCGGGCCACGATCAGGTGCCAACGAATATCCGTCAGCAAGCCCCGATTATACCTTTTAACTTCGTGGCAAAGGTGTACCTGTTCTAGCACTAGTCATGCCATCTCATTGATCTTGATGGTGTATTGTTGGTGTGTAATGGTTCCCGCCGCCAGCTACAAGGACTCTCTTGCAACCTTGTCGAGCTCTCAGTGAGGACAGAACTCCTCGATCACCAACTTCTTCAACTCTGCCCACTTCATCCTCTTGATAGCCCTACTGCCCTCGGCTTGGACAATATTGTCCCACCAATACAAGGCTGAGTCCATGAATGAGTGAGTGGTAAACTTGACATTTTGATCTTCCCGACACTCAATGATATCAAGTACAACCTCCATCTCTCTCACCCACCGGTGAGTAGCGACAGCAGTGCCATTGCCATCAAAAGTTGGGGGCTTGCATCTCTGGAATACCCGATAGTTGAAGCCTTGTCTTGTCTCATGAACAGGCTCCTCCTCTTCCTCTTCATCGGAGACAACTGTTTCAGTCTCCACTTGCTCTCTCTCTCCCGCGGGCTTATTCCTCTCCTTCCCCTTACCTTCCTTTATCGCCTTATCACTTCGGTCACCACAGACGGCAGGATCGTTTGCATGACCTGATGAACTTCCTCCACAACCACCTTCTTCACTGAGGCCCTCAAATTAGCACTCTCATCCCCACCCTCCAGATGAGGAGTCTCAAGCTCTTCATAAAACATCTCATTGGCCCTAGCCTTGCCTCTCGTGACCCGTGGTCCAGTAGCACGTCCACCATGACCTCCACCTCGAGAAACCTTAGAAGATCTACATCCAACCAACCTCTAACACGCTATAAGATCCAAACACCAACATGGTTATTCAAGGTAATAGCTCAGTTTATGTCATGTATAGTAAGTCCCTAATTACAGTGACGAGTTTTGATTAGCCACTTACTTTACTCTTCATACCCCAAGCATTTCCTATCCTGACTACATTAGTATCTAAATCTACTATAAGCACATAAATCACATAACATACGCACATAATACTGGTTAACATTAATGAAAATACCTAATGGCACGCAACTATTCGGACTAGCATCCTTCCATTTTGTCCCATCTCAATTTAAGTTTAGGCTTTTGTAAATATCTACCCATTTCTCTTAAACTGTTGTTTTGATACCAACTTGTAAGGCCCCATTTCTAGAACACTCACAGTTGGTCTATCATCACACATAAAACATAAAACAGTCAATTACATTTACTAAAATAATACAGCGTAATCAATTAACTAAAACATTTTCATATATTAATAATCGCTTTTGAAAAGTAATACATAATTGTTAAATTACAAAATATCACTTGTCGTATTACATCATAAAAACATTATCATAATCCAAAATGGATGCTATCCAAAAGGAGCCAAGTAGCTGCCCCGTGCCATCCTCAACAACAATCACCTGCCAACTTGAAAATACATAACATCCTATACATTTATTCAAAACCGTCCTTTACTTTCATTCGTGATCTTGAATCATACGTACAAATAGATCATCTTATTATTATCTTTCTCATCATTCATCATCTTCCATTCACACATCATTGTATGTCATCGTTATCTTTTGTTCTTATTCATTGTCATCCTTACCGTACATTTTGTACATTCAACATGTTAGATCAAGAAGAAGGCTAATGGAACCAATACTTTGTCACTTAAGTTATTTTGGCGCTGCATGCAAAAGGCTTCCGAAGCATAGCATGGAACTTCCAAAGGTTGTATAGTTCTTCCGCAAACAAAATAAAAGATCAACTTCCAAAGACAGAACTCTACTTTGTAAGAGAAGTGCATACTTCCGAAGTTCAAGACTTAGAAGAATAAAGTAAAGACCACTTCCGAAGTATGATGAAAAGAAGAAGTCTCCAAGCCTTGGAAGAAGCAGCCTCTTCCGAATATAAGTGGCTTCGGATGTACTAACTCTTCCGAAGCTATTTAACCTTCGGAAGACACTGATATGAACCAGTGGGCACAAGTATGGTCTCTGACACTCCGCTGCAGACTTCTGATACAACATGGCTTCTTCCTAAAGAGCCATGTGGTTGACCATACTTTATTCCACTGTTCACCTTTTCATGATAGTACATGTTAACAAATTTAGTTGGTGACGAAAGGTAAGTCAGGGACATGTCCTGACTACCAAATCTCAGATAAGACTTTATCCGAGATACCTTAATCTTTAGTCTGGTAGTATAGACTTTAGGTATAGGATCCCAGCTGTTATCAAAGTATATCCGGCGATAGATAGTATTATAAATAGGTTCTCCTTGTAATTCATTGACACATAGATATCATCTGCTTGTAAGAGTCTTGTATTTTGAGTTGAGAATCAATATATAAAAGTATCTTGAAAATTATCTCTCTGTATTCTTTATTACTTTCTATATTTTGATCAACTCTTACTGATTCTTCATATTTCCGAGTGTTGTTCTAGGTGATTTTGAGAAAAACATTGTGTTTATGTGAGAAACACCGATCCAAAAACCATAATCTTTGTCCTGACCTTGAGAGAGAGGATACTGCTCAACATCAGTATAGGGCAATTATTGGTTCTCTGATGTATCTCACAGCTAGTAGACCTGATATCATGTTTGCTACTTGTATCTGTGCAAGATATCAGGCTGCTCCAAGGTGTCTCACCTAGCTGCTGTTAAGAGAATCCTCAGATACCTCAAAGGAGCACCTAAACTAGGTCTCTGGTATACCAGAAACAAAGATTTCAATCTCTACGGATACTCTGACCATGACTATGGAGGCTGCAATGTTGACAAGAAATCAACATCAAGAGGATGTTAATTTCTTGGTGGAAGGATCATCTCATGGCAATGCAAGAAATAATCTTGTGTCTCTACATCAACTGCTGAAGCTGAATACATTGTTGCTGCTAACTGCTGTGCTCAATTGCTATGGATTCAAAATCAGATGTTAGACTATGGATTCAACTTTATGAGTACTCCTATCCATATTGACAACAACAGTGCTATCTCAATTATTGAAAATCCGTGAAGCACTCCAAGACAAAACATTTTGACATCAGGTATCATTTCATTAGAGATATTCATGAGAAAAATCTAATTAAGCCAATCAAAGTTGATTCAAATGAACAATACGCTGATCTGTTCACCAAAGCATTTGATGAACAAGATTTAAGTATCTCATAACAGCTATTGGGATGATAAACATTGATTAATTTAATCTCTTTTGAAAAGCTTTTAATATGTAAGCCTTGTGTCAATACAATTTTAAGCCCTATAATCAGAAGTTCTCTCCAAAATTTTCTATGTGTAAATTCCTTCCAAAGAGAAATTAACCCTCGAAAGACATTCTCATATCTTCCAAAGCCAGATTTCTCGAAGGATAAGTTTCTTCTCGGAAGAATTTTTGGCCTCAGAAGAAGCAATTGATTGCATATCAGATCTACTTCCGAGACTTACAGATTCTCCATTCGGAAGCAACTCTAACCTTCGGAAGCAGAGTTTTGGCTTTGGAAGTAGGAATTGCCTTCGGAAGACAAGTTACCTTCAGAAATGTTGTCCACTCGAAAGAGAGATTCTACTATGTAACGTAAATATCTTGGGCCCCACATTGTAAAATGCAAAGATTTTGTTAATGATGTCGGATTATTTAATTGATTTTAACCTGACCGCCACTGTTAATTCATCCACGAAACCATCACATCACCTTATCCTAACCTCCATTGTCACCTTACCATCCACTTTTAAATAATCTCGACTGTTCAATTTCATCTTCTTACTACCCTAGAAATATCTGCACTCCAACTTTACCCAAGCTCAAAATCATCTACATTCACCTTTCCCAAATGGCACTCAACCCTTAGCACAACCAAGTCGCACTTCTTGATTCTTCACGAGATGCTGACTTCTCTGAAATTATCTCCTTTCTCACCCAATCAACCTAGAACCCTGCCCTTACCGTTAACCCTATTGTTTACTCCAACTGAATGGCAAAATTTTGGGGAAATGGTCAGGTCGAAACCCTAAATGGTATTCGTGTACTGCGGTCCAGCATCTGTGGACAGGAGTTGATCATCACTAAACAACTCATCAGGGAGCACCTTGAGCTTCATGATGAAGGAGCTCCTACTGAATTCCCAAAGGAAGGTTTGGATAGGACTTATATCCTAATGGGATATGGTGGAGACATCAGCAGGTCGACTTTTTACAAGTTCAACTTCTTTATAATTGGAAGTTCCTCCTGCATGTTGTTCTTCATTTCTTGTTCAACAAATCTGAAGGATGGGATCAAATCCCTTATGAACTAGGATGCTTAGTTCATGGATTGGTGAGAGGCCTGCGCTTTAATTACTCACGATTTGTGTTCTCAAATCTGATAGGGAATGTGCAAAGGGAGACATTCTTCATGTATCCTAGATTCCTTCAATACATAATCAACTGTGAGTTGGACGAGAGCATGCTTGTCTGTGAAGCTGCTCTGACTATTCACCACATGCGGCCTACCATCTTCAAGACATTGAAGAAGGTATCCGCCAACTTCACTCGAAGGTACACCATTCTGCTTCCAGGTATGATTGAGCGTATAGCTCCTGGTGACATCCCTGTTCACCCCACAGGTGATGAACCCACACCAGCAACCACCACCATAGTGCCAACACTACCTTCTCCACCCATCCCCATCACTTATCAAAGATGCCCCAAACGAACCATTGTTCAATCTACTCTGATTGAACAAGCTTCTCCTGTTCAATTCAAAAAGACTAGAGTGGAAACATGGGCCCCCACTCAGTCAGAGGTCTCTCCATTCTTCTCTTTCGACCTCAATTTGGATTTTAAGTCTCCTCAGTCTCAAACCCAGGAGCCTGATACCCAAACCAACAGCCCTCAGAATGAGTATCTACACTCTTCTGAGCTGCCAACAAGGGATAGCCCCACCAGAGGCTCAATGCCTGTAGACATTGACCAAAGTCCCAGGTCAGTAGGCTTAACCTCCCTATCTTTCACTGACTTTCTATTCAAACTAATGAAGAGATAACATCTCTCCATGGCAAGGAAGTTGATCTCCAATACCCACTTCAACTTCAACAGAGCTCGGAGAAATCCCTTATCTCTAGCTCCCATCAGCAATCAATAACTGAGGTGAGTCCCACTGATATGGAGGGGTCTCATGTATATTCAGCTGCCACTACAGAAGGTGCCTCAATGGACCTTATGGACAGTGGTAACATTTCTAGACTGAATCTATAGCAACCGAGCCCTTTGATGACTCTGAAAGAGACATCATTGAGCATGGGAAACCAGGGTGCCAAGAAACCACATCTGGTGGTGAGGCTGAACATACTAGCTATGTTACCTCATCTCCCCGTGATTCTTCAAAAGAAGATGAGGGAAACATGTAACTCCTTGTTAAAGACCTTCTATCTAAAGTCTCAAACCTTGAATCCTTGGTTAGGACTTTAGAAACAAGGTCTGCCACTCAGCAACTTGAGATTGACAATCTGAAGGCTCAACCAGCTGAGAAACAGACAGAGAGGTCTGTTAGGCATGTACCTATTCAGGTCTCACTGACTTCTTCCTATAGCTCAAATAGATCTCAAGATGATGCTACCAAAAAGGGGGAGAATGTTCAAAGACAAATACATGAGGAACCACAGAGCCGATCTTCAACTTCAACATCTTCCTCTCCCATCATTTCAGCAGCTGAACCACCTCAAGTCATTCTTCAGATTGACCCAAGGATGCTCAGTGATCTCTACAGACTCTTCACCAAGTTTTTGTTGAGATCCTCCTTTGAGCAGCCAAGCCATGATGCTACAATGATCTATTTTGGAGCAGAAGAGCTTCAGAGGCTGACTGCACCTTCTACCACTTTTGAAGATGTTGGTCAACCTAAGGTCCATATGGAACCCAAGATTCAATTCGAAGGGGTAATGGGGATTGATGGCCCAGCAACTGAAACAGTTGGGACAGAACAAGCTGAAGTTAAAGCCTCGGAAGAACAAGCTGAATCTTCCGAAGCTGAAATGGAAGCTGTGGAAGGATTGTTCAAGATGTCCGAGGAACTGATCATCATAGATGCAATCCTGAAATGGCATCTGAGGTGAGCAGTGAGGACTTTCCAATTCCACCTCCATCCCAGACACTCTCTATGCCCTTCTCATAATCAGAAACCTCTCTCGAAGAACCACCACAGTCAGGATCTTCAAAAGACAAAGGAAAAAGGAAGATGACTGCGGAAGAGCTTCAGGAAGAGGAGAATATTGAGAAACTCAAGAAGAAAGGAAGACTTCAGACTGAGAAGTTGCTAGCTACCGGTACAAAAGTAACTGCTTCCAATCAGGAGGTTGTCATCAATAAAAGAAGAGAGCAGATAATTAACCAGCTCATTGAAATGGGATCTGCCAATGAAGAAACACTCCTGCTACCATTAGAGGAGTTGGTGGATCTGGAGAAGGCAACCAGACTGAAACTTGAGGAAGAAGCCAGGTTGGCCTTGGAGAAAGAAGAAGAAGAACAGAAGGAGGCCGAATTGCAGCTAAGGAGAGACAGGGTGAACTTCCTCCTCTCCAGAGGCTTTGAACTTTCTCCACACAATGATGATACGATCCTCTGGCTCTACGACAAAGAGCATGATCAAATGGAGAAAGAAAGGAAAAGGGCTACAAAAGAAAAGGCCAGAGAGAAGAAGAAGGAAGGAAGGAGAAGCCAGTGTCACTGCCTCCGAGAAGCTCACTGAGAAAGCCTGGATGAAGGACTATCTTTAGGCTCATGGATTCCCTGGGAGGAAGGTGGGTCCCATGTCTGAAAGGACTCTCCAACGGATTGTCAGTGAAATTAAGGCTGACATCCAGATGGGGAAAAGGAAAGAGATGTATAGAAGGGTAAAAGGGATGACCTTTACTGCTACCACCCAACCACAACCTGAACCTTCACCCTTACCATTTACCATTAAACCTGAACCTTCACCCTTACCATTCACCATTAAACCCGAACCTTTCACCCCTGAACCCACATCACTACCCTCACCTACTCCCTCACCTCAACCACCCAAACTTCCTATCATCCAATCCAAAACACTAGCCAGAACCTCTAAACCTAAACCTACCCAATTACCATCCAGACCCTCCCCTCTGCCTTCTCAACATCTCTCCCTTGAGGAGTTTAAGGCAATCAAGACGAAGCTCGTCAACTGCACTACTCTGAGCCAAGTCTCTTGTGTAGAAGACTCTGTTAACATCACCTATGTTCATGGTTCTTCAAGTTCCCTCACAAGAGATAAGTTCCTTGATTTGCCTAGAGGAACTTTGGACTAGGCTACGAGACTTTTGGGACTATACTCAGATTCTTTGAATGATGAAGAGAAGAAGCTCAGAAGGAAACTGGTGACTCTGCTGGATACAAAGAAGAGGACAAGATTCCTAGTGTGTCTCTTGCGCCCAGAAGGAAGATAATCCAGTGGAGGTTCGATGAACCTTCTCACAACTTTGTTGTGGAAAGGGAGAATGGTGAAGTCAATAAACTCAATGCAACCTCTCTGCTACACTCCAGTAGGTTCGACATTGCTGACCTAGCAGAGAATCCATTCTCCAACCCTTCCAACTCTGAAACTGCTGCACTCATTAGAAATCATCTCAGCAGTCTTCATCTAGTTGACTTAACTGCAAAGGCAAAGATTAAAGAAGAATTGAAGTTGAGAAGAAAGGAAGACAAGGAAAGATCTCCCACCAAAGGTACTGCCTTTCTACACATGGTGGAAGGTCTTGAATTGGAACCTATAGTTTGATGGGAATATGATTATAGTTCCCATCAACTAACTCTTTTTAGAGGGCAACAACAAAGGGTACATGTTATCCAAGGTGACAGACTGGATTTCCTGTCTACCAAGGATCTGTACAAACTTCTCAGCACCACTTCAGGGAAGAACAAGGAGACAGACAAATATTTACTCTCCTTGGTGCTGAAAGTTTTCAGAAGTCAAGACAAGTGAAGTTTTGGTAGCATCAGCTTAGGGGGAGTTTGTTGGATCAAGAAGAAGGCTAATGCAACCAAAACAATGTCATTTAAGTTATTTTGGCACTGCATGCAAAAGGCTTCCGAAGATTAGCATGGAACTTCTGAAGGTTGTAAAGTTCTTTCGAAGACAAAATGAAAGATCAACTTTCGAAGACAGAACTCTACTTTCGAAGACAAGTGCATAACTTCGAAGTTCAAGACTTAGAAGTATAAAGTGAAGACCACTTCCGAAGTATGATGAAAACAAGAAGTCTCCAAGCCTTGGAAGAAGCAGCCTCTTCCAAAGTATAAGTGGCTTCGGATGTACTAACTCTTCCAAAGCCATTTAACCTTCGGAAGACACTGCTATGAACCAGTAGACACAAGTATGGTCTCTGACACTCCGCTACAGACGTCTGATACAATATGGCTTCTTCCTAAAGAGCCATGTTGTTGACCATATTAATTCCACTATTCACCTTTTCATGATAGTACATGTTACCAATTTAGTTGGTGACAAAAGGTAAGTCAGGGACATGTCCTGACTACCAAATCTCAGATAAGACTTTATCCGAGATACCTTAATCTTTAGTCTTGTAGTATAGACTTTAGCTATAGGATCCCAGCTGGTATCAAAGTATATCCGGCTGTAGATAGTATTATATATAGGTTCTCCTTGTAATTCATTAACACATAGATTTCATCTGCTTGTAAGAGTCTTGTATTTTGAGTTGAGAATCAATATATAAAAGTATCTTGAAAATTCTCTCTCTGTATTCTTTATTACTTTCTATATTGTGATCAACTCTTACTGATTCTTCATATATCCGAGTGTTGTTCTAGGTGAGTTTGAGAGAAAATATTGTGTTTATGTGACAAACACCAATCCTGCACAACATTATCTTTCACTTCTCATCAAGACCAATGTCACGTGCTATACCCCAAACATTATGCACAAAGCTGGTTACTGGGCTTGAGGTCTAAAAATAGACCCCAAACATTGTGCGCAAAACTGACTCCAGTACTTGGGGCAAGCAACAAAGGTCCCATACATATGGTCAATAACTAGGATTAGACCCAATGTGCATCCTTTCGGGGTAGCTAACCCGCACACAGTGAGCTAACACACTTGATGGGTGTGAACCTCCACATATTCCTTGCAAGACTTTTCAGATGTTCATTCTTACATTCATTCATTCTTCCATATGTTCCAATTCATCATCATTAATTTCTACTTTCATTACATAGTACTTTACATTTATTGATAATAACATAACACACAAACTTATAGAAATATACATAATAAGGAACATAAAAGAAACATAACATGAACATACATAACATATGCATGCATGACAACATCACACCCCATCAAGGGTAATATATAATCATCCTACATCATCCCCTGAACATCCGAAGATGTTCATAACCTAAAACTTCCCTTTTTCCCAAAATTTCAGAAATAATTCTAAGGCATTAGACGCATAGGCACTATGCAGGTGCATGACCTTCCAGGCGTATGGAAGACTTAGGCGCATGGAAAAATGTAACACCCTGAAAAGTCAAAACGCGTCATCAAGGATAATGGGGTTAATTATAGGGTATTTAATAAAGGAAAGAAATGGCCATGGGCTAAATTAGTCTTATTGGGTAGTAGCCTAAAGGATTAAAGGCCCATAATTGGTCCTTAAGCCACATAACTAGCAATCATCTTCTTCATTTGAATCGTAGACACCCAAATTCATAGAGAGAGAAAGTAAAGATAGAAAGTAGATAGAAAAATGAAGAAAACTCAAGATTGGAGCTTCAAATGTTAAAAGATTGAAGATCTGGGTGTTGGAGCATCAAACCATAACAAACGAGCAACAAATCTTTAGATCAAACCCAAATTCTAGGGTTTTGGATATTCAAAAGTTGAAAAGAATCACATAAAGGTCAAATTTTTATGTACGAAAACATGTTAAAAGCTTAGATATAGCCTCATGGTTGATAAAATAAGAGATTGGACATAAAAAGTTATAACTTTGGGTTAAAAACGGGCTGGTTCGTAATTTTTATACGTTTTGCGAAACTGTCTGTGCATCTAGCAAAATTGGGTGTTCAAGCTACGAAACTATTAGTCTTTTATGAAACTATACTTTCACAGGTAATTTCACAGCCATGGAATTCCAACAAAAGCTGGCGGCGAGGCTAGCGGCGAGGCTGGCGGCGAGGCTGGCGCGAGGCTGGCGGCGAGGCTGGCGGCAAGGCTGGCGGCGAGGCTGGCAGCGAGACTCGCAGCAAGACTGCTTATCTGGCAGCAAAATTAGCAACCAAATTAGGTAGAAATTAACCCCTTTAAGTGTTAACTTCTCTGCAGGCTGTGTAGTGTGATACTAGCCTAGAATGCTTAGTTTAGAAGATACTCACTCCATTGAGATGAGTTCCAGATCCTGTTATTTTTGAGTTTTTCCATGTTTTGGGGTTATTATGCATACTAAATATACGTGTTTAAGTGACCCAGATTTATGAGGGTTTAACAGGAAGATCGATTTTTCTATAAGGAAATGTGTTATATAAATGTTTGAAAATAAAAAAATTTCACTTTGACCTAGCAGCCCGGCCCCAGCCAGGGATGTTGCCCCTTGGACCCCACTAGGGGCTGCGGCCCATAGGACCCCGCTGTCAGGGACTTCCACCCCCGAACCCCTGTTGTCCTGCGGAGGGTAGGTTATGTTTTATGATGACTAGTACTTGGTATGTCGTGTACTTAATAAGTTAAGTATTATATATTAAAGTTGAAGATAATATTAATAAGAAATGGAACTTAACGAATGTTACCCCAGGCCTATTTGATGATGAAAAGCCTTGCAAGCACTATGATTTACTTCACTAATGTGAGTCTAACGTATAATAATGGATCCGTATTCATGAGCGAGCTATGTGCCTTGTAATGTGGATCAACTGTCGGGGGTTAGCTACCATGACGATGTGTACTAACAGGGATCTACATTCGTTGTCGATCAACATGGAGCTCTTACTTTGTGCAATCTCATTTATGATGAAGTGAAAGATAATGAAAGAATGAAAGATAATGAACATGCTTATTATGATGCAAGAAATGTTATATAGTATGCTGTATGCATGGTCATTATATGGAGGATATAGCTTATATTTTCTTATTTATCTTAGACTAGAACTCACTCAGCAAAGCTGACTTTTATGCATAATAGTGGGCAGGTAAATATTGATACTAAGAATGGCACCAAGCGGCTACTTGGAGAGTAATAGATGGCATTCTTGTTTATGAAATTTTTATTGTAATTTCAGACAATGCACTATGTTTTTTTCTATTTAAAGACAAATGTATGAGTACAATATGATTTCCAAGTTTTAAATGAATGTCTATTTAATTCTACTGCAATTTGGTTTGGTTATTAAAAATTATTTTTTGCTATGATTTTGGTTATTAGTCCCCAAATCATATCCGAACATGTTTAAGCTTGATTCTAACATGCTAAAAGTGGGATTCTAGAACTCACCTCTTGGAACTTCGTGTATGACTTCCTACAAACCCAAATGCTATGAGTTCAAACACCTAAAACCCACCAAAATCACATACCCGAACACATAAAACACATATAAGCACATACCCGAGGCTATAAACTAGCCAAGAACACTTAATTCACTAAATACTCACCTTAAATCCGACTTCCTTCTTCTTCTCCTTCAAAAATCTGAAGCTTTCTCTGCTTTTCTCCCTAAAACGATTGAAAGATGTAAAAGTAACATGGCATGAGCGGCCATGTTGCTTTTGTTCAAAATAATACAAAATGTTGTACGTTTTTACACATTTAACCCCCAACTTGGGTTTTATTGCATTTCTTTATTTCCCTTTCATTTACTTTAATTATTTATTTCTCATCTTTTAAAATTTCTGGGTGTTATGGTTTGCAAGATTTCTGATTGTGCGCTCAACTACTTGAAGTCTAAGTTTAACAAGGATACAATATATTAACAATCAAATTATATTTGAAATTTTATCACATATAATTAAGTTAATAGTATAGTTAGTGTGTGAAATTGTATTTGTGTCAAAAGTGTATTTTTTTTCCTTGTTTTGTTTTACAAAATGTTACAAATTTAAGGGTGTTAGAATAATTGTAAAAACTTAGCTCAATATAATCATTTTTCATAACAAATCAAAAAGGCTCTATAAGATTATTAAAATTAAAAATTTAAAAAGCCACAATGTCAAAAAGCGTTTAACTTGTCACATGGAAGGTGCAAATCGCGCGAAAAGTTCAAGTGGTGAGAAATTTGACTTTTCTTGCGAGAAGTCATAGTACTATAAAGTACACGGTTGGGTGATAAGTTGACTATTAGCACGAAACCTCTAAAATTTTTCACTAGAAAATTATGTGTTGAAACTTTGTCAAACTGATTAAAAGTGTTAATTGTGGTCGCTTGTTGATTCCGAAGTGTTTGTTAAGGTATATTGATGTTTAAAAATCAATTTGAGTGTGTTTGTTTAATAACCGAGTGTTAAAAGGACTAAAACATGTTAAATTGAACAATCTAACATAATAAAAATTAAAAAAGACTTAAATGACACGTAATGAACATGTTTAATTGATTACAACACTTTGAAATTGATGAATTGAAAATCTTGAATCTATACAGACCTTTTGCGTGCCATGGGTTCTTGGAATATGAAGAGAAGGGAAAAGTTTCAACTGATTAGAACTAATCACGTGGAAAGTAGCCTTGTCGCATGAGAAGTGAATTCTAACAAAATTCAAAATCATGTAATTACTTTACTAGTTGCGCGAGAAGTTGAATTCTGACAAAATTCTAACTCATGCGATTACTCTACTAGTCGCCGAGAAGTCCAATTTTTCAAAAATTTTCGAAATGTTAAATTTTTTCCAAGTTTGAGTTTCTAAGCATTGTGTATACTTATAAAATTTGCTTAATGTTTTAGATGGGTAGACCTATGGTGTTAAAATCCATAATGTTGTTGGTGAAAGATTTGATCTGCCCAAGATGCATATTAAGTTGATGTGGCTAGTGTGATATGATCCAAGTCGGGTCATACCAATAACAAGATAAACAAACACCTATAATATTTATACGTTGATAAGATCATGCATATAAATATTGACACCAATTTAGAAAAGGTGGGTTTTCTAAATACATTGCTTTTGAAAATGAACATCATTATGTGGATAATAGTTCATGAGGTATTATTTGTTTCATTATTTAAGATTGTTAAATAATAACATTTAAAAGGGTGCTATGTTTATAAAGTTTAAATTGGTTTCAACTTTATAAAATAAGAGATTAAAGTGTGTTTATAATAAAAAGGAGGCAAATGGATTTTAAAAAGGGGCTTGGACATTTTCGGCCGCCCAAGGGCATAAATGTCCCACCTCCTTTTGTCTTGATGTGTGCAAGACTTAAACACACACACTCTCCAATCTTGTTCTCTCTCTCTCTTGCATGCAAAGGCAAAATCCTCTCTAATCTAAGTCTCAAAAATTGGTTTTTGGAGCTTGAACAAGGAAGGAAGATTCAGCAACTACAAAGTTCAAGTTGCTGAAATTTGGTGTTGAGAAACCTAGCATTCCAAAGGGGTTTGTTGGTGGCTTGGGGTATCACTTTCTTGAGGTCTTCTTGGTTGAAGATTCGGCGTATATTCATCCCTTGCACTCTCTCAATCTCGGTTTCTAGCAGCACAAAAGGTTGTCTTCTTACCTCCTTTGGTTGTCCTATTTTATATGCATTTCGTATTTGGATCCATGGTTTGGGTTTAGCTTTTCAAATGGGTTTGATAATCTATACATTAACAAGATTTTAAACTCTTAATCCGCTGCGTTTTTCATATATATTGGCTTATATGGACTTTGATAATCTTGTTAAACCCCTTCAATGGCATCAAGAGCCACTTATAGGATTGCATACATGTATATGACACTCTTGTTCACGGTTTTGTGGTGTATGACACCATATTGCCGAGAGTTTTGGTGGCTGGATTGGTCCCCTTTTCAGATTATAAAGATACTATTTTATATGCATGATTAGGATCTTTAAAATTCGGGTAATGGTTGTTTGTTTGTTTGAACCAACCCATTTGTTCTTGGTTTATGTTGGCCAAGAATATGGGTTGAAAAGGGGCTGCAAAATCGTTTGTTATGTGCATATTTGGATGTGTATATGGATGTTCATAACCTAGCCAACACCTTGTATTTGGATGTGTTTTGTGTTGTGATGTTGTTTGATTATTCCATTGGGTTGCAATAATTATTTATTTGGGTTTGTAATCTATTTATTATTTATGTTGGTTTGTAATAATAAGTAGATTAGTTATATTTCTTTTACTAGTAAAAATGTATTAGGATATATTTTGTAAAAGGAGTTCAAGAAGACTTTCGTTTTTTGGGGGCCATTTTAGGCCCAAATGGGCCTGATAGCCCAAGATTGGTTTTAAGCCTAATAACCACGCCCAAAGCATGAAGGCCCAAGAAAGCTAGGAGCTGAAGTTGGAGCCCAAAAGAAAGCCCAAATAAAACAAATCGATGACAACACAAAACGGACACTTGATGCATTAGGATGCGGGATCAAGTGGGAGCACACCATCTCAATGCCTTGTGTCATGTTTATGCCTTATTATTGACCCTCTTGGCACACTTGTTTTGGCCAACAAGTGTTGCCAAATCAATTGGCTATGGTTATGGACTTGTGGTTGTTTTATCATGCATGTATGGTTGATTTATGTTCTACTTATCTTATTATGGAATTGGATAGTTAACACTCGAAATCTACCACACGCATAAAATTGGTTCCTTAGAAATCAATAAGTGATAAAATGGGTTTTACCAAAGGTTATTGATTTCATAATTAAATGAGCCATTAAAAGGATTTTTGAAATAAGTTTTCAAATTAACTACCATGTATTTGAATGCATACAAATGCAAGATATAAAATTGTTTTCCAAACTAGAATTTTGTGAAAAGTAAATCCCTTTTATATCAAGTCAAACACCATCCTATTATACAACACTCGAATCATTTGAGAATTTAATGTGGAAAAAGGTCACCTAACCCACATTAAAAGGAACTTATGGTTTTGAGGTGGGTTTGCCATATTTATGGGATAAAGGTCACCTAACCACTAATATTAGCAAATCCACACGTGGTCTAAGTAGGACGACTTAATTTGGAAATCATGCATTAGGATCACCGAAGCATGACGTACAAAGGGTTGATAGGATAACATGCCTAACAAACATAAGATGTTTAACCGATCCCATACACTAGAAATTGTAATAGGTTACAATTGTCAAACGTTGACTACCTTGTTAATTTAAATAAAGGGATAAAGGTCACCTAACCAATATTTGAATGTAACGTTGGATTCTAAATTTTGACTATTAATTGTCTATGTGACAAAAGGTATTAATAATCAAAATACATTGATATTAAAAGTACTAAAAATTTAACTTTGTAACATTGTAGATGGCTAACAACAACAACGCAATCCCGACCGTCCATAACCTATCACTAAGAACCATCCTTGAAAAGGAAAATCTAAACCATGGGAACTTCATGGATTGGTACCGAAACTTGAGAATAGTTCTCAAACAAGAAAAGAAGTCCTATGTATTAGACGATCCCATTCCTGATCAACCCGATGAAAATGACGTTGAGGCCTTTGCCGAATGGGTCAAGTACACCGAAGATTCTGTACAAGTCTCGTGTCTCATGCTGACGAGTATGATACCCGATTTGCAAAAAGACTTTGAGAACTACAATGCCTATGACATGATCACCCAGTTGAAGGAAATGTTCCAACAACAATCAAGGGTGGAGCGCTTCGAAACCGTTCGGGCACTTCATGCATGTCGAATGGACGAGACCCAATCGGTATCATCCTACGTTCTTAAGATAAAGAGCCACATTGATCGCCTTGAAAGTCTTAACTGTCGTGTGTCCAACGAGTTGGCAACGGATTTGATCCACAACTCCCTATCCAAGAAGTTTGATAGCTTCGTTATGAACTATAACATGAATGGATGGGACAAGAGCATTGGTGAGCTTCACTCAATGCTCAAAAACGGCTGAGGCAGGCATGGGTAGAAAGGTTCTACCGGTCCTTACGATCAATGAAGGTGGTTGTAGGAAAAGGCACCTCCCCGACCCTAGGGCAAGTGTTGCCAAAGGGAAGGGACACGTCAAAGGAAAGGGTAAGGCAAAATTGCAGCCGCCCAACCGAAAGAAAAGAAGCAAAAGGTTGCTCAAGATGACCCGCATTTTGAGTGTGGTGAAGTAGGCCATTGGAAACGCAATTGTCCGGTCTATCTCAAAGCGTTGAGATCGAAGAAAGACGCGGGGAAAACTTCAGGTACAATGTTTATGATACATGTTAAGCTTAATGTTTTTCTTCTAACACATGGTATTAGATACTGGATGTGGAACTCATATTTGCAATTTGTTGCAGGGGTTCAAAGAAGTGAACATATGCAAAAGGGGAAATAAGTCTCTTTATGGGCAATGGTGCAAAGGTTCACGTGGAAGCCCAGGAGACTACATTTGAAGCTTCCAAGTGGGTTGGAAGACATTTTGAAGAATGTATTATATGCTCCTAGCTTGACTAGGAACATTATTTCTGTTTCCCGTTTAGACAATATGATTATGATTTCAAGTTTGTTGACAATGATTTCATGTTTCTTTAAATCATGTGTTTTATTTTAATGGTATTTATGAATTGGTTCATATAACACAACATATGATAGCTCTATGTACCAAGCAACCACCAAGAAGCTCAAACTTAATTTGAGTGATTCCTATCTTTGGCATTGTCGCCTTGGTCACATAAACAAGAATCGTATGCAAAAACTTCAAAAGAATGGTCTTTTGAAAACCAATGAATATGATTTATTTGATGTATGTGAGTCTTGTTTACAAGAAAATGACAAGGCCCCTTTTAGTGGGAGTAATGAAAGGGCAAAAGATTTATTAGGGATCATACTTCATGTATGTGGACCTTATAAACCAACAACTAGGAATGGTGAAAGATACTTCATTACCTTCACCGATGACTATAGTCGATATGGGTATGTACTTGTTAAGACACAAACATGAATCTTAGAAATGTTCAAAATCTTCAAGAATGAAGTAGAAAATCAACTCAACAAAACGTCAAGATTCTTCGTACAGATAGAGGAGGAGAATACCTTAGAAGTGAATTCAAGAATATCTTAGAAGTTGTGGGATTATCTCACAACTTACTCCACCTAGAGCACCACAACATAATGGTGTGTCTGAGAGGAGGAATCGGACTCTATTGGATATGGTTCGATCTATGATGGCTAGAAGTACGCTACCTCTATCATTTTGGGGTTTTGCATTCTCTCTGCGGCCCGTATTTTAATATAGCCCCAACCAAGAAAGTGGAAAGGACACCTTTCGAAGTATGGCATGGAAGGGTTCCCATCATTGTCATATTTAAAAGTTTGGGGTGTGATGCTTATCCTAAGCAATATACTCAAAACAAACTGGAAGCCCGATCCACAAAGTGTATCTTCATTGGATATCCTAGAGATTGTATTGGATATTATTTCTATGATCCATCAGAGCAGAAAGTGTTTATTGCTCGAAAAGCAAGTTCTTGGAAACTAAGTTTCTTTCGGAAAAAACTAGTGAAGAGCAGTGGAACTTGAAGAGGTTCAAGCACAAAACGATACGCAATTGGTTTATACTAGCAATCAACATCAGGATGTTGAGAATGATCATGTGGATGATCTAGATACACAAAACTTTCGTAGATCCGGTAGAATTAGTGTTCCTCCTGAGAGAATTGATTCTCATGGATGGATGCTTATGGTAGATTCGGATGAACCAACCACTACCATGATGCAATGTCAAAACTGATTTTGACAAATGGCAAAAGCCATGAACGTTGAAATGAAATCCATTATGATAACCAAGTTTGGGAATTGTTCACACCACTCTTAGTCCCAAGAAGTTGGAAGTAAGTGGGTTTTCAAGAAGAAAACTGATATGCATGGAAACTTGGAACTTATAAAGCTAGACTCGTAGCAAAAGTTTCACCAACTCAAGGGATTGATTATGATAAACTTTCTCCCCTGTGGCAATGCTAAAGTCTATTAGGATATTATTTACCATAGCCGCATAATATGACTATGAGATTTGGCAAATGGATGTCAAAACTGCTTCCTAAATTGATATCTTGAGGAAGATGTCCACATGGAACTGCCTGAAGTTTTTGGTTGATCCAAAACACATCCTAACAAGGTATGCAAGTTAAAGAAATCAATCTACGGATTGAACAAGCCTCAAGAAGTTGGAATCACCTTTTTTGATGATGAAGTAATGACAGGATCAGTGATCACAAGTTTGATGTATCAGAATATAAAGCAGCGGAATACAAACACGAATTAGACAAATTGTAGCAAGCCAACGATATTTGTAAGCATTAAGATCGCATACGGTTATAGGGAGAGAATATGTATTTCTGATTTCTAGGAATGTTTATAGATGTAGAATATTTCTAATCGAATCAATCATCATTCCATTCAATTACTCATTTCATCTCAGATTACAATAGGTTGTCACTCCTTATATAGAGTGCAACATCACTGCTGTTATCACGGAAAGTGACAACTGGCAGATCCAATACAGAAATAACTAATTCTTAACAAACTACTGAAATGTTCACAACTACTGAGAACATATCAGCAAGTTAAGTACAAAATATAAAACTACTGAAACTACAACGACTGAAGAACAAGCTCTTCAGTCGTTTTACAAAACTACTGAAACATAAAACTAGAAAAGAAATAAAACTACTGATATCACAACTACTGAAGAAGTACTCTTCAGCAGTTGTGACAAACTACTGAGGCTTCAGTACTTGATCTTCAGACTTTGACCTTCAGGTGTTTCATCAGCTGATGACTTCAGTAGATATCATCAGCTGATGTCTTCAGTCTTTGTCTTCAGACTTTGTACATCAGTTGTTGATCTTCAGCACTTGTGAACTCTTCAGCTGTTGTACTTCAGTACTTTGGTCTTTCAGCTTCAGCACTTGTGTTCTTCAGCTGTTGTACTTCAGCACTTTGGTTCTTCAGCTGTTAAGGTCTTCAGCACTTGATCTTCAGCTGTTGAAGTCTTCAGCACTTGTCAAACTACTGATGAGGCTTTCAGCAGTTGTTGTGATACCGTGTGGGACTTAGAGGTTTTCTGATCTTGGCTCATTGGTTCTTTTGGTCCAACAAACTCCCCCTGAACCAATGCAGCCAAAACCTCTAACTTATTTATACTCCCACTTATTGATGGCAAAATGTTGGTCTTTTTCCTTCTTGATCAGTAGAGAAGATGACCCATGTACGCTCCGGCCTGGGAAGAAATCTCAAATATTGTTTGGCAGAGTATGAATGGGAACTCTGTTTTGGGGAACTGGACACAGAGTTGTTATCCCATTCATGAGATTTACTTCCCCATAATGAGTCTGTACGACTCTCTTGTGTAGGCCTCAAGGAAGGTGATTTGTTCCTCCATAGTTAGCTCTTCATACCTCCTTCAAACAATGATTCAGGCCCATAATACTCAGACAAGTATTTGGCCTGTTTCCCATTCTTTAGCTCCACATTGTTATTATTCTGTAAGCAAACTCATCCGGGTGATTACCCTCTAGGAACAACTGGAGCTCATTTTTCCTGACTTCCTCAAGCCTCTTGTAAACTACCCCTTTTTCACTATTTTGTTTTCTAGCATCTTCTGAGGGTTAGATTAGCTTTGTAGGCCTTCTTGAAGTCTTCTAGGATTTCCCAGGGTGAAACTACAAAGACCAAGAGATCACTTCATCTACGATCTTTTTCACCTGGCCAATGTATCTCTGAGGTATATTGTTCTTATGAATTCTGTGAGAGACCCTGGGATCAGGCCAAATCCTCACTCTTTCCTTTTGATATTGAAAGGTATGCCTGAGAGTGTAAAGTCTGAGGGCTTGCTCCTTCATATTGATGATAGATGAGAAATGTGGCTTGCATAAGCTTCCTCTCTTCAGCAATTCCTCATCATGCTGTTTATGAAGCTCTTCTTCTTCTAGCTTCACTTTAACCATTTGTCTCTGGACTTCAGGAGTTATTGCTGAGGAGTGACTTGTGGCCTTAGGCAACTGAATCACAGCTGAGAGCGGCAGCCTGTCTTCATCATCTTCGTCATCATCTTCTAGCCTCAATATCCTTCTCTTCTTCTTCAAGGTATATCATCGGCTATGGGTTTTGAGGTAAGGGAGTTGGTTTGGTGGGTTGTGTTTTGGGTGGTTTTGGTGTGGGAATGTTGACAGGCTGTTCTAGCATCCTTGAGGTGAGTGTGGCTTTTGATTGCTTGGCTAGCTCAGTCCTGCTCCCAGCACCCCTTCATTCAAAGCTTCAATGACAAGCCCCTTAGTATATACTTCAGATGAACAGATCTTGGTGGTGATTGCCAAGATACTGTCCCTGGACCAAGCTTTGATTTCGATCATTGACTTCCAAGATATTTTGCAATAAATCTGATCATGATTTCAAGCCTTTCTCTTTCTAACACTTCATAACTTGCCCATCTGTTCTGGATTTCTTCAATCTCTAGTCGTCGAATCTCAGAGTCAAGTTTATTGTGTCATGGCCTTGCCTAAACAGCTGATCAATGATGTTGTCCATTGATCTACTGTGTTCGGCATCAGCCTCTTTTATCAGTAGCTCCAAGGCTTTATCTTCAGCAATGTGCTCATCAGCACCTTTCTTTCGCTTGTAGGTGAGCATTGGTTGCTGTTCTTTCTCCTCCTCTCCTTTTCCTCAGATCTTTTCCTCTTTTCTTTCTTTCACTGCAGTACTCTCCCCCCCCTTTTTGTTGCATTGGAGGAAGGGGTTGGTACCGCAGAAAGAGTCTTTTGGACAGCAGCATCAACCAAGGGCTGTAATGTTGAGGAAAGCCTCTCATCAAGGGCTTTGATCACTATATCTGATTATTGGGGTGATGAGAGAAGGGAATTTGGAGTACAGCACCTATTTGCTCAGGAGGGTTCTGTTCCTGAGAAGTAGGGCCTGAAGCAGAGGCAGGTGGTTGATTTTGGGGTGGCTCTGTGTTTGGGAAACCTTCAAGGGAAGGTGCCATCTGTGGGTGTATGAGGGTGGCAGATGGACTTGCATCCTGAGACATCTTGGCCAGCAGCTCTTTGAGTCTGCTAACCTCATCCTCTAGAATGGTGTTTTGAGCAACTACATCATAGAAGAAGCTCAGGTCATCATCAGTTAATACTGAATCACCTGACCTCCTGCTTAGAGCAGGATTTACATGCACTGGGTGTAGACCAGTTGGTGCATGTGCCCCTTGTGCTTGGTACTGGGGACTTCCAGCCTCAGGACAATGTCCATCATCAGCTGTTGCCTCTAGGGAGGTCTTAGCAATGTTACCAGCCTCACTCTGGTCATGTGCTGAGTCAGAGGAGGTGGCAGCCTCACTAGATATTCTAAGCTCCTTGTCTACACCAGGAGATAGAATTGGGAACCCCTGTGCTGTGGGTTCTCAGGTGCACTGTGTTCCTCCCCCTCAATTGTAGAGGTATTCCCAGTAGTAAGTGGTTTCTGGGGAGGGGGTGAGGAGTGCAATTGAGTCAGCACTTGTGCAACTATTAAAGTTGGCTGTGAGGGGCGGTTGTTTGGGGTAGGGTTAGAAGCAGTGTGCACCTGGGGTGGATGGTGCTCTTCAATGGCAATCTCCTCAAGTGAGTAAGATCCCAGATAAGTAGGTGCCCCTTGGGTTGCTGCAGGCTCCTGTTGAGAGGAAGCCTGAGCGGCTGTGGCTGGAGAGTCATTGTATCCACTAGGGGGTTTGGACTAGTGGATATATCCTGCGTTTGTGTGCAGGAGCATCCTCAGGGGACTCAATTCCCTGAGTAGCCATTTTGGGTTTCTTTTTTGGTGGGTTTGGTGGGGACATTGGATTTGGAGGTGGTGGCTGTGGGTTCCGCTGCGTGGGTTTTCGCAGCTTGGCAGCCAGTTTGAGTGTCCGGTCAGAGTTGTGCCGGGAGTATACTTCTGGCAGAACAGCCGTAGCAGGGACTCCCAAGCCAACAAGTCCCTCAGCATTAAGCTGGTCTATAATAATGGCCATTATGAACCGTGGATAGAGTATCCAACGGTTGGCAGTTAGTTTTTGAGCCATATCTTTGAGCTCTGAAAATATTAATTCTGAAAAGTTCAGTGGTTGTTGCTCAAGGATAGAATACATTACCTGCTGCCATTTGGTGGACATTTGATCCCAAGACGATGTCTTAGGGGCCAAACATACATTGACCATGTGAAAAATCAGGCGCTCAGCGTCATTAAAGTGTTTCTTCATGATGGTGGTGGCACTGAGATCACCTTGATATCCATGCTGAGCAAATGATAGATCTATGGTGCCCTTCGGATATCCAGCAGGAGAGGTAGCATCACTCAGTTGAAGAATTTTACGGATTGTTGCAGGAGTAATCACTACTTCTTTGTTGTTGACGACTGACCGGAGGGATCGTGTGTTGCTCTCCTCAGTGTAACAGTAACGTTCATCCAAAATTGGTTCAAGGATTCGGCATGTAAGACGGGGTTCAGAAGGAATGCCTTGTTGTATTGGGACTGAACCATAAGATCGATAGCAGTATCGAACTTAGTCCAGATCGGCGATTTTGTGAGGTAGGCAACACAGTTGTGTCGCGGTTTAATTTGCATAGACGCCATGGAGAAGGAAGTTTTGGAGAGGAACGTTAGGTTTGAAGAAGATGAAGCATGAGAGCTCAGGTTAGGGGTATTTATAGGGTACGGGTGAGGAAACGACTGAAGGATGTGGTGTTAGTCATCAGTAGTTTTAAACGACCGTTGACATGGTATTATCCTTTCAGACGTTGAAACAGCTGAAGTCGTGGTGTTAGCATCAGTAGTTTAGAAAACTACTGAAGACCGTGGTTTTGACTTCAGATGATTGAAACAACTGAGGACATGGTGTTTGTCATCAGTAGTTATGAAACTACTGAAGACA
The DNA here is from genome assembly GCA_025506515.1 of Flaveria trinervia. NCBI lineage: Eukaryota > Viridiplantae > Streptophyta > Magnoliopsida > Asterales > Asteraceae > Flaveria > Flaveria trinervia. The sequence goes on along the minus strand of CM046443.1, from coordinate 29,640,397 downwards.
GTGGTTTTGTCATCAGCTGTTGTAAACAACTGAAGACTTGGTATTAGTCATCAGTAGTTATAAAACTACTGAAGACGTGGTTTTGCTTCAGTTGTTTAAAATGAAACAGCAGTTGTACAAACGACTGAAGAGAAAGTTCTCTTCAGCTGTTTTCGTCAATTCTTAGCTTTTCAGCTGTTTCAAACTGTCCTCAACACATTCATCAGTCTTTATGGCTGATTTCAGTTGTTTCATAGGACATCAGTACTTATCTGTTTTTACTGATTGCAGTAGTTATGACTGCATCAGTAGTTGTAACTACTCAGTAGTTTAGAACAGATGAAGTACTTCAGTACTTGTGAGACATTTAGCCTTCAGTAGTTATAAAAAAACTACTGAGGTTAAAAGAGCTCATCAGTACTTATATGTGACAGGTACTCATGATCATCAGTATGAATTACTGAGATCATCAGTAGTTGTCACTATTCTATGCAGCATACCAAGCCTTAACACCAGGTTTTGGAAAGTTGAACTATCCAAAGGCTTAGTAAAAATGTCTGCAAGCTCATCAGCACTAGGCACAAACTTAGGATCAATCAGACCTTTTTCAAAACAATCCCTTATAAAATGATGTCTGATCTCTATATGTTTGGTCCTAGAGTGCTGGACTGGATTTTTGACAATGCAAAGAGCTGAAGCACTATCCATTAACAATGGAGTCTTAGTCTCTGTAATGCCATAATCCAAAAGTTGGTTTTGAAGCCAGAGTACCTGAGATGTACAGCTTGCAGCAGCAATGTACTCTGCTTCCGCAGTGGATGTAGCAACTGAGGTCTGTTTCTTGCTCTGCCAAGAAATCAAGCAGTTGCCTAGGAATTGACATCCACCAGAAGTTGATTTCCTGGTCAACTTACACCCTGCATAGTCACTGTCAGAAAAAGCAACTAATTACCAGAATGTCCGGTAGAATACCATAAACCTAGAGATGGAGTGCCTTGCAGATATCTAAAGATCCTCTTGACTGCAATCAGATGAGACTCTTTAGGTGCAGCCTGAAATCTAGCACAAACACATGTAGCAAACATAATATCTGGTCTAGAAGCTGTTAAATACATCAAGGACCCAATCATACATCTGTAAAGTGTTTCATCAACCACTTTACCTTTCTGATCTGAGTCCAGTTGTGTGGTGCTGCTCATGGGAGTAGAACAGGGCTTACAGTTTTGTAAATCAAACTTTTGCAAAAGATCTTTTGTATATTTGGATTGATGAATAAAAATTCCATCAGCCTTTTGTTTGATTTGCAACCCCAGAAAGAACTGTAATTCTCCCATGGCACTCATTTCAAACTTCTGTTGCATCAACTTTGTAAAGGCATCACACAACTTTGGATCAGAGGATGCAAAAATGATATCATCTACATAAATTTGAACAAGTAGATTATGCTGCCCAGCTTTCTTAATAAATAAAGTCTTGTCTATGGAGCCTCTAGTGAAATTGTTTTCCAGAAGAAAGTTTGATAATGTCTCATACCAGGCTCTGGGAGCTTGTTTTAACCCATAAAGAGCTTTATCAAGCTTATACACCCAATTAGGATGTTTATTGTCCTCAAAGCCTGGAGGTTGACATACATAAACCTCTTCTTTAATTTTTCCATACAAAAATGCACTTTTGACATCCATTTGAAAGACTTTAAGTTTTTGATAAGCAGCATAAGCTAAAAACAATCGAATTGCTTCCAGTCTGGCTACAGGGGCAAAGGTTTCATCATAATCAATACCTTCTTCTTGTGCAAACCCCTGAACAACCAGTCTGGCCTTGTTCTTAACAATAAGCCCATTTTCATCAGTTTTGTTCCTAAACACCCATTTAGTGCCTATTGCACACTTACCTGGAGGTAGAGGAACCAGTTCCCACACTTGCTGTTTCTTGAACTGAAGAAGCTCAAGCTGCATGGCATCAACCCATCCATTGTCCTTTAAAGCAATGTGATAATTCTTTGGCTCTTGCTGACTGATGAAGAGAGCATAGAAGCAGAAATTTGACAATTGACTTCTTGTTGATACTCCAGCAGTGATATCACCAATGATTTGAGACATAGGGTGATTCTTCAGATCTTGATACACAATGAGATCTGTGCAAGTGTTTGTAGCCGGTTCAGCAGCAACAGATGGTGATGGTGAATCATTTCCTTGAAACCAATCAGTGGATGGTAATTCAAAGGAAGTTGAATTCGAAGAAATCTCATCAGCATTTGTTGTGGATGGTGCTACTGGCGCTACAGGAACATCAGGTCTAGTTGAGTCAGGCAGCTGATCACTAAACCTGAAGAGGTGAGTACTGCAATCATCATCATCATCAGCAGTACCACCAGGTGGTGAACTGTTGACAGGAGCAACAGCAGGAGTTTGATAAGGAACATATTGCAGTATGTCCAAATCAAATAACTCCACAGGACTTTGTGGAATCTTGTCCTTTGGAGATTCATTAAACTTAACATGTAGAGTTTCTTCAACCATCTTTGTTCTGCAGTTGAAGACTCTGTATGCCTTGCAAGTAGATGAATAACCAACAAAGTATCCTGCATCCACCTTAGGATCAAATTTGTGGAGTTGATCCTTTGTGTTGAGAATAAAACAGGGACACCCAAATGCTTTGAAAAATGAAATCAGAGGAGCCAAATGATGGAGAACTTCATATGGAGTCTTCATCAACCTCTGATTTACTAAAACTCTATTTTGCACATAACAAGCTGTGTTGACAGCTTCGGCCCAAAAGGTCAATGGCAAACCTGAGTCAGCCAGCATGGACCTTGCAGCTTCAATGAGGGTCCTGTTCTTTCTCTCCACTACTCCATTTTGTTCTGGAGTCCTTGGAATGCTGAACTGCCTTTTGATTCCCTTTGAAAGATAGAAGTCATCAAGTGTATGATTTCTGAACTCAGTTCCATTATCACTCCTAATACACTTGACTGGAAGGGAATACTGCTTCTCAATGTACAGCACAAAGTGGATAATCTTCTGAGCAGCCTCATCCTTTGAATGTAGAAAGAAAGTCCATACAAATCTGGAGTAATCATCCACAATTACCAGACAGTATTTCTTCTTTGCCATGCTCATTACTCTCACAGGACCAAATAGATCCATATGCAGTAATTGCAAGCAGGCAGTGGACTTGGACACTTCAATAGGAGGAAATGAGACCTTGTGCTGTTTTCCTTTTAAACAAGCAGTGCAAGTTTCATCACAGTGGAACTCCTTTATTGGTAAGCCTCTGACTAAACTATTGTGGCTAAGCTGATTCATGTTTTTGAGATTAACATGACCAAGCCTCCTGTGCCACAGTTTAGATTCTTGAGAAGAGGCTTTGGAAAATAGGCAAGGATTGCCTTTGAGATCTATCTTCTTAGAGAGATCTAAGGCATACACTCTTCCTGTCCTGTTGGCTTTCAGGAGAGTGTGATCATCCAACACCTTGTCAATCAAGTGCAAAACTTTGGATGACAGAATCCTACAGTTTTGACTTGTGAAAAGGGCAACATGGCCTTTATCACACATTTGACTGACACTCAAGAGGTTGTACTTGAGATTTTCCACATGATTAACATCATCAAATTTGATTTCTCCATTGGAGACAAAGCCCTTACCGATGATGTAACCCCTAGCATCATTGCCAAAAGAGACAAATCCCTTCTTTCCTTGAGAGTAGTCATGAAGAAGAGAGATGTTCCCAGTCATGTGCATAGATCCCCCACTGTCTACATACCAGATGCTACTTTGGCATGTTGAAGAACCCTGCAATAATAAACAATCAGTTAGTTTTAGAGACCCAAACCTTTTTGGTTTTGGGCCTGGTCTCATCAATAGATGGTAAACTAGCATGTTTATTTGTAACAACAGCCTGAGAAGAAGAAGATGGTGTAGAAGAGGAGTCCTTTGGCTTAGACCTCCTTTTCTGTGGTTTCAACATAGGAGAATCTAGTTGGTTAACTCTACCCAACAGATGTTGTACCATCATCACCAGCTGTGTCTGATTTTGTGATAAAGCTTTCAGCTCATCAGACACATTGCTAGTGGAGTTAGATAAGGTCCTATGTTGCACCTTCTTCTTTTGAGCACCCTCAGCTGTCACCTGTTTAACTCCTTCCTTTTTTGATTGCTTTAAGGACTTAAGGGTTACAGGATTTGATGTTGCTGATACAAATGTGGTCTCAAACTCAGTTTTCATTTTTACCATTTTCTCATTAATTTCTTCTTTTTGTTTGAGTTTGGAACCTCTTTTGTACCAACAATCATCTGTAAGATGATTGAACAAACCACATACTTCACATGGTTTCTTCTTCATCTTAGGTTGATCATCAACTAAAGATGGTGAAGCAACAGAAGACTTGTTCTTCAATGCTTTGGAAGCATTGGTTGCTTTCTTGACAGCCTCTTTAGTAGTCTTCAAACTCTTTCTACTGCCAGTTTTCTTCTCTTCAGTGCTGACAGCAGTTGAAGTTTGAACTTCAGGTGTTGAATCCTGCTCTCCAGTCCTTTCAGGACCTTCAGGATTGACTCCTGAGTTGATCAACTTATTGATCATGTGAATGTCAGCATTTGGACCATCAACATCAGCTGATAGGTTCAAAGAGGACTTGATGCTGACTGCTACTTCTGATTGTGCTGTATCAGAAGGTAGATCACATGATTTGATGGATTGGTTATCACTCTCACCATCAGATTCTACCTCTGCTCTTGGGGTAAAATCTGTAGGTGGAGCAGTGTGATTGTAGCCAATTCCAAACTTCACATTTGAAGCAGATTGCTTACTAAGAAGCATTTCAAAACCTTTGCATGATTGTACCCATCTATCACACTCGACCTGGGTAACTGCAAGGGTTTCTTTGAGATCTTTGTACTTCTCTAGAAGTACATCTTCTCTAGCCTTATCATCAATTATTTTGCAATTCAGTTTATAAACCTCATCATTTTTATCTTTGAGCACAAACTCAAACTCAGCTTTTTTTTGGAAATTATTTGTTCTAGCTCAATGTTCTTATTAATTAAAGCTACATTTGCTTCTCTAATGGAAGCAAATGCTGCTATGCATTGTTCAGAACATAATTTGGCTTTTGCCTCAGAGGATACCTGTGATACCTGAGGTGTAGAGGCATTGGAAGATGAAGTATCAGCAGACTCCAAAGCCATAAGAGCTAGATTCCCAAAGGGACTGTCACCACCATGTTGACCAGCACCTGAGAACAGTTGATCATGACCAGACAAGTCATCTGGTAAACTGCTCCAGTCAACAACTCCTGGGGTGAAGAAGCTGTGTTGTTGAGATGAAGGTTGTTGATGAGATAGGGAAGGCTGAGGTTCTGGTAATGCATGAGGTTGTGGTGTCATAGGAACTTGAACTTGATTTGACTGTGGCATGTAATAACAAGGGTACTGATATGGCATTTGACCCTGAGGAACAAAATATGCCGGAGATTGTTGTTGAGGATGATGACTAGATGTGACAGGATGTTGCCCTCTGTTTTGTTGACTATTGCCAGGAAAAGTCACAAAGGGTGCAGTAGAGTTTGATCCAGTTGATCTACACTCTCTTGCAAAGTGTCCAAGCCGTTGGCATTTGTGACACCTCAACTTGCTCTTGTCAAAACCAACTTTGGTTTTGCCAGAGAGTCCTGGGAATTTTCTTCCAGTTCTTTTGTAGAACTTCTGAGATCTGATATTTATCAAGGCCATTTGGCTCAAAATATCCATCTCTTCTAAGTCATCATCAGCAATCCCCTTGAGATCATCCATAATGAACATAGATTGTCATTATTACACCCAGTGAAACTGACCATCAACACTTACAAATGCAGAATTAGAAGTGCTCGAAGAGAAATTAATATGCTCATCATACTGGCATTCAGATGAAGCATATTCTGACTCATGACCCACCAAGGCAGTGTTGCCTTGTATAAAGTCTTCAGTGAGCTTTCCAGATGAAGACAGCTTTCTCTTCTGTTCTATCTCTCTCTCAAAAGTGAGCAATTTCCCATGGAGTTGGGTGAGAGATAGTTTGTCCAAACTTGCACTGGAGCGTAGGACAATAGTATATGTGTCCCATCTCTCAGGCAGTGATCTGAGAAATCTGTTATTCATCTGAATATTGGTGTATTCAAGTTTGACCATTTTTAGTTCAGAGATCAAACAAGAAACCGCTCATATTGTTGAGTCAGTGTCTCACCCTTTCTATGAGAGAATGTCTCATATTGTTGGGCAAGAATTTCCTATTATTTGCCAAGACCTCATCTGTTCCTCCAAATTGTTCTTTCAAAGCAATCCAGAGGTCATGGGCAGTTTCATGATGCATTAGCCCAGAATAGATTTCATTGGGCAAAGCCATGGCCAGAATTCCATGGGCTTTTGCATCAATCTCAAGCAACTTCTTATCCTCATCTGAGTATTGCTCCCTCCTCTTCGGAACCATTTGATTGGTTTCCGGTTATTCACCATAGGCTTGTGTGGACCATGTACCACTGATGTCCAACACCCTGCGCTGTTAACAGACAGGTGATGGAGCATACGTCTTTGCCATATGTTATACTCATTCCTAACCAACCATAGGAGGCTTGGTTGAGGAACCAGTATTGTGAGGATCATTGGAGGGAGTGGTCATTTTCAGTTCAAAAACAGTTTAGTTCAAGTTTTAAAAAGTTTTAGACAAACCACAACAAACTCAATGAGAACCAAGAAAAGATCTCAGGATGAATGAGCAGAAATACAGAAAATTCAATCTCTATAACCGTTTCTTGCAAAAACAAAAGCTAATTCAATCAAACTTGGATCTTGAATAGCAGTTTCAATGATCATTATTAGATCGATCAATGATTAACCTGCTCTGATACCATTTGACAGGATCAGTGATCACAAGTTTGATGTATCAGAATATAAAGCAGCGGAATACAAACACGAATTAGACAAATTGTAGCAAGCCAACGATATTTGTAGCATTAAGATCGCATACGGTTATAGGGAGAGAATATGATTTCTGATTTCTAGGAATGTTTATAGATGTAGAATATTTCTAATCGAATCAATCATTCATTCCATTCCATTACTCATTTCATACACGATTACAATAGGTTGTCACTCCTTATATAGAGTGCAACATCACTGCTGTTGTCACGGAAAGTGACAACTGGCAGATCCAATACAGAAATAACTAATTCTTAACAAACTACTGAAATGTTCACAACTACTGAGAACATATCAGCAAGTTAAGTACAAAATATAAAACTACTGAAACTACAACGACTGAAGAACAAGCTCTTCAGTCGTTTTACAAAACTACTGAAACATAAAACTAGAAACTAAAATATAAAACTACTGATATCACAACTACTGAAGAAGTACTCTTCAGCAGTTGTGACAAACTACTGAGGCTTCAGTACTTGATCTTCAGACTTTGACCTTCAGGTTTTCATCAGCTGATGACTTCAGTAGATATCATCAGCTGATGTCTTCAGTCTTTGTCTTCAGACTTTGATTCAGACTTTTTACTCAGTGTTGATCTTCAGCACTTGTGAACTCTTCAGCTGTTGTACTTCAGTACTTTGGTCTTTCAGCTTCAGCACTTGTGTTTCAGCTGTTGTACTTAGCACTTTGTTCTTCAGCTGTTAAGGTCTTCAGCACTTGATCTTCAGCATTAAGTCTTCAGCACTTGTCAAACTACTGATGAGGCTTTCAGCAGTTGTTGTGATACCGTGTGGGACGTTAGAGATTTCTGATTCTTGGCTTGGATTGGTTCTTTTGGTCCACAAGTAAAGACATTTGGCTTCATCAAAAACGCTGATGAAGCTTGGTGTATAAGAAATCTAGTGGGAGCATTATTACTTTCCTTGTATTATATGTTGATGACATTCTACTTTTTGGAAACGACATTCCAACCTTGGAAGGTGTAAAAAACCTGGCTTGGAAGCTGTTTTTTTCCTTAGATCTTGGTGAACCGCCAATTTGGTTGAATAAAGATCTATAGAGATAGATCAAGGCGATTAATAGGTTTAAACCAAAAGTGCATACATGAAAAGATCTTGAAGAAGTTCAGATGGAGAATCTAAAAGGGTTAGTACCTATACAAAAGGGGACTATATTGAGCTCTCTCAATGCCCTAGTTCAAAGGTTGAACAAGAAAGAATGAAGGAGTCCCATATGCATCTGCTATAGGATCCATCATGTATGCAATGATATGCACTAGGCCAGACGTGTCATGGCTCTAAGCATGACAAGTAGATATCAACAGAATCCCGGTAATAGTCATTGGATGGCTATTAAAAGTATTCTGAAATACCTTAGGAACACTAAGGATAGTTCTTAATATATGGATTTGGTAAGGAGGAGCTCGTTGTAAAGGTTAGACGGATGCGAGTTTCCAAACTGATCGAGATGATTCCGATCACAGTCGGGATATATCTTCATTATGAATAGAGGAGCAGTCTCTTGGAAGAGCTCAAAGCAAGATGTAGTGGCACTATCTACAACAGAATCAAAATACATTGTCGCTTCATTGGTAGCTCAAGAAGCTGCATGGCTTAGGAAGTTCATTGCTCATCTAGGGGTAGTTACTACCATTCAAGACCCCCTAGAGATCTTTTGTGACAACGAGGGTGCGATTGCTCAAATCAAGGAACCTCGTGCTCATCAAAAGACTCAGCACATTGAACGGAGATTCAACTAGATAAGGGATGAAGTTGAAAAGGGAAAGATATGTATTCGCAAAGTTCACACTGATCAAAACATTGCGGATCGATTCACGAAGCTCCTAGATAGGTCAAAGCATGAAATTCATACTTGTGCCCTAGGACTTCGATATTCTAGTGATTGGACTTGATCAAATTTTGTATTTAGATATTGGAACTTATGTTATTTGACCTTATTATTTGGTTATAAATTTCATTTGTTCTTCTTTTTGCATGTTTAAATCCGTAATAAAAGTTATTTTAAACGTCCATAGTCGATCATACTTGTGGGAACAACTATGAATGTAAGACTATAATGAACTTGGATTGGTTGATATTCATAAGGTATGAATATAGAGCAAAAGGTTCCTACCAATGTTCATTGATGTCTATGGGATATAGATATTGGACCGACCCGCTCTCAATTATTTTTGCATAGAATCTTTGTGATTAGTCATAAGAGATATTGAGTAAAGGCGAATATCATTGTATCCTCAGACTTGAGATACATATTGGGTCTTGATATTCACCAAGTGTTGTACTTTGACTTAGTTCTTTGCTGTTCTGAAAGATTGGCAGTACATAAGGCTAGGTTCAGGTATGATAAAGTGATTGTGAGAGACGTATGTAGTCAAGATGGAATTTGTTTCTCTTATTCATTAAGAGTTAGATGTCTAAGGCCTATTAAAGTTAAATCATCGGAGAATGACCGTTCTGTGTCTCTAGGATTCAACAAGACATCTCAAACAAAAGGATAGATGATTTATTCACCTAAAACATTTCAAGTAGGGTACTTGAAGAGGATGATGTTATTGAATGGCACTTAATCATACACATTAGGGGTAACAAACCGTTGCTAGGCGTTATTTGCTGCTTGCATCAACCTTCTATGAATCTTGTGCAAGTGGGAGATTGAAAGATTTGATCTGCCCAAGATGCATATTAAGTTGATGTGGCTAGTGTGATATGATCCAAGTCGGGTCATACCCAATAACAAGCTATACAAACACCTATAAATATTTATACGTTGATAAGATCATGCATATAAATATTGACACCAATTTAGAAAAGGTGGGTTTTCTAAATACATTGCTTTTGAAAATGAACATCATTATGTGGATAATAGTTCATGAGGTATTATTTGTTTCATTATTTAAGATTGTTAAATAATAACATTTAAAAGGGTGCTATGTTTATAAAGTTTAAATTGGTTTCAACTTTATAAAATAAGAGATTAAAGTGTGTTTATAATAAAAAGGAGGCGAATGGATTTTAAAAACGGGCTTGGACATTTTCGGCCGCCCAAGGGCATAAATGTCCCACCTCCTTTTGTCTTGATGTGTGCAAGACTTAAACACACACACTCTCCAATCTTTCTCTCTCTCTCTCTCTTGCATGCAAAGGAAAAATCCTCTCTAATCTAAGTCTCAAAAATCGGTTTTTGGAGCTTGAACAAGGAAGGAAGATTCAGCAACTACAAAGTTCAAGTTGCTGAAATTTGGTGTTGAGAAACCTAGCATTCCAAAGGGGTTTGTTGGTGGCTTGGGGTATCACTTTCTTGAGGTCTTCTTGGTTGAAGATTCGGCCATAATATTCATCCCTTGCACTCTCTCAATCTCGGTTTCTAGCAGCATAAAGGTTGTCTTCTTAACCTCCTTTGGTTGTCCTATTTTATATGCATTTCGTATTTGGATCCATGGTTTGGGTTTAGCTTTTCAAATGGGTTTGATAATCTATATTAACAAGATTTTAAACTCTTAATCCGCTGCGTTTTTCATATATATTGGCTTATATGGACTTTGATAATCTTGTTAAACCCCTCAGTTGGTTACCTCGGGGATGTTCCGGAAGACAAGGTGTTATATAGATAACCGATTGAGGGACTTAAGACCTCCTGAATTTATCATGCTATCTATGCCAACCCTACCATTTATATTGATGTGATTGATCAATTTTGGCAATCTACTGCCAATGAAATAGATGAGGATGGAGAAACCTGTATTATTGCCACTGTCATGGGCAAAGAGGTGGTTATCACAACTGAGGTGATCAACAACATGTTATCATTAGAAGATTAGCCTCATGCTCTGGTGAAGATATATGATGATGATGGTAAGGACTGTTTAATTCGAATGGTTATAGTCACCGATACCCATCTTTGGAGAAGAAGTACTTACCTCTATTTTGGAAGTACTTGCTTTATGTCGTGATCCATTGCCTTTGCAATCTAAAGACTGTCATGGATAACATGGATAGTATGTGTGTTATTTCCAGATCCCTGCTGGTGTCTGTTGATACATCATGTACCTACTTTATGTTCTTAATATTAAAGTCTTTCATTTCTTACACATGTGTAATGTAATTACTTAATGAAATATGATATGCTTTTGATGTTTATTTGTGTTTGAATATTTCAGATTATTATTGTATTTGGTATAATTAATAAGTATGAACATCATATATAGGTTTGATGTTGTTGTACATAGTTCAAAGTCACTAATCATTTAGAACTATGCTCAACTTAGTCGGGTGGTCATTATGCTAATGGACCATACTTATGGACCATACGCACAAATGGATCATACTTATGGACTAGTCGCACGACTAAAACAGGAGACTAGATTAGTTGTATCACTTAGACATTAGGTTAATTCAGTCACATGACTAAACCTTTAGTCGTGCGTATGATTCAATCGCATGAGTCAGTCGCACGATTGAAAACTAATAACCTATAAATACCACATAATTTGTGTAAAAACGAGGATTTGAATATTCACATAACCTAGCTGTCCGGAGCGCCCTAAACAGCCAATCCAACTTCATAGTTCATTCCTCATCGATTTCTACTCAATTCTTAACGTTTGTTTCATCGTTAGATCGATCAGGTTGTCGTTCTCACTAATTGGATGGTCAATCAAATAGGATTCCGCACTATTTGATATGGTCTCATGTAAATTTTGTTAGTACTTCATACGAAAACGGTCCTAACAAGTGGTATTAGAGCTTTGGCTCGTGATTTTGCATGGATTCAGTTGGTTTTTGTGTTAAAACTAACGTTTTCAACCAAAAGAGTCACCTTTTTGCTTCAGAAGTGTTTTTGACGTTTGCATGTGTTAAAGTTTTGGTTTTTCATCAAATGGCAGATTAGGTTTTCTGGAATTCGTATTTTGTGTCAAAGTGCTCAAATATTTGATTTTTCAAACACAGCAGCCTTGAGTCGCATGATTGGTCCATTCGTACGACTGAACCCATTCGCATACACTCATTCATATAACTGAACTCAGTCGTATCTCTGATTCGCATGATTAAGCAACTCCAGTGGTTGATTACAATTGCCCTGCTCATTCACCCAACTGAATCCAATCGCCCAATTGAATTCATTCGTATCCTTCATTGGCACGAGTGACTCATTCGCTTCAGTGAATCTGTCCTGTTCTAAGTTTACCAAGTTTAAAGCAATGGAAGATCATTTCGCTGCATTCACTGCTGGAAAGGACTCGCGTACCCAGAAACTTCTACTTCTGGAGAATGAGATTGGAAACCACAACAAACCGCCAAAGCTGCTAAATTTGGATAAATACCCTTAGTGGAAATAGCGGTTTGAAATCTACTTGAATGGAGTTGACCTAAACCTTTGGAATCCATTGAGACCGGTTACACGGTACCAGTCAGTGTTAATGGAGTTAAATTTACTTTGGTATGAATGAGCGAATCCCAAAAGACTCTGCATAATGCTGAAAAGAAAGCATATGCCTTGTTGACTCAGTCTATACCTAAGGACATATTTCATTAGTTCTTTGAGAACAAGCAATCTAAGAAATTATGGAAGGCCTTGGAAAAGAGATACGAAGGACATACAACTCTGAAAGCACCGAAGGAAAAAGCTCTTAAAAAAGGAATTTGACAATTTCTCTTCGATTGGGAATGAGAGCTTGAATGATATCATGGATCAATTCTATCATCTCATGAGTGAGTTGCACACTCATGGCGTGACCACATCCATGGAAGATAAAGTCTCTAGTTTTGTTGATGGTCTGCCAGACAAATGGGATCCATTTGTGTCTAATCTGAGACAAAACGACACTCTTGCTACTTTAGACATAAATGATTTCATTTTGAAGTTAAGGGAGGAAGAACTATGTATGAAATACAAGTCAAAGAAAGGACCCTATGTTCAGAATCCTGCACTACACAATTTAGTTCAAACTCCGACTACTTCAAGTGCACTGCTACAAATGACATTTGTGTCTAGCTCTTCAGCTCCTTCCCAAAGCAATGCATTAGGAACCGTAACGTCAGGGTCATCGAGAACCCATACATACTTCCTGAGGCAAACACTACCAAGTTGAAGACCGAGAATCTTGGAAATGTCATCATGGATGTTGCTAAAGAGCACATGGATCTTCTAGCTATTGTTGTTTAATGTTATGGTGGATTAGTTGATGGTAAGATTGGAAACTATCATCTTGCTAACGAGGACTAAGAGCAAGTTAATAAAACTGAGCTAGAACGCATGGATATTATGTGGGCCTTGGCTAGTGCTCTCAGAAGAGCCAAGAAGTTTTTTAAAAAGATGGGGCAAAATTGGTTGCCACCAAAGACACGACATTTGGATTTGACAATCAAACGTGAGTGCATAAAACCAAAGAAGACTGGAAATGGAAATCCTTTTCCTACATTCAACTCACAAGACAACGATAAGATTGGAACTTCATCTTCAAGTAAAGATTCTAAGGCTTTGGCTATTCAAAGTGATGAAGGACACGACTGGTCTTTCCGATTTGTTTCTTAGGGTGAATCAAACTTTGCCTTAGTTGACACATTGGATGATAGATCTGCAACTGAAGGAGACATCATAGCTGAATATACACTTTCATATATCGAAGAAGCTATGGATGTAGTTGATCATTTGGTTCAAGGAGAGCTGAGTGTGACGAACTCAGAATCTCCAGTCACTGAAGAGTCTGACACTGCTTTGATGGTTGATTTGTCTAGTTCTACACAGGTATGTTCTAAAGACGAAATATTTGAAAAACATGCATGTACTAAATGTGATAAATTTAGGGAAAGCATTAACTTAAAATTTTCTAGGTTATTAGAACATAATGATAATCTAGTAAATGATTCACATCTCTGCACTAAAGCAAATCATGTTTTAAAACAAAATGAGTGCAACTTCAAAGAAAATATAGAACTGTTAGGGAAACTACTAAGGGAAACCAAGGTTGTTGCCTTAAATCAATCAAACGAAATCAAGTTCTATTTAAATTCTTTGGAGGAAACTAAAAAGGAAAAAGAAATTTTGCAAGTCGAGGTTGAATCATTAAAACAAAAACCGCACAGTTTGGCAAGTTCTTCTCACATTGTTCAAAACCTAGTAAAGGAACGGAATGCTGAGGAAGGTCTGGGTTATAGGGTAGTACCACCAGCACATGAAATCCTTTTGAAAACTAAATGTCGACCACTTAATAATAACCCAATAGAGTATCATGTGGTGTCTACTCTTTTGGTCAGTGATCCAGATTCTACGGGTAAACCTGTGAAATCTGTCACAAAACAGAAGGATTCTACTTTGGGATCAAAAGATAATATACATGCTGAGGATTTAGGTGATAAAATTGAAAAAGGTTAAATTAGGTTTAGGTTCACAAACATCTATTTTAGAACGTAAAAGGTCTAATCAACTAAACCTTAAACGTGTTAATTATCAAAATCGAAATAAAATGAAAGTGAAAGATGTTCAAAATGTCAAAACAATTAAGTTTGTTAAAGAAGGTGAAACATCTAAAAAGGAAGAGTCTTCACCTAACCGAACATATCTCAAACCACAAACAAACTCAACCCCACATCAAAACTTTCCTCAAATTATCGAAGGGAGATCCTCCTACAGTTATGGAAGACGAGAACATATCTCTCCAAATTGTCCTAATAACAAAACACCGAAAAGGAAAATTGAACTTTTTTATGAAATACCAAGTTTTTCTAAAATTAGATCTAATACACCTCCTAAAACTACACCTAAGATTATTAATGAACCTAAAGTTCAAACCAAAAGTTCAAACCAAAAGTCAGTCGTCTATTTACCACAAACAGGCCTTACACAAAACTGGTTTATGGAAGATCAAAACAAGTAATGTGTCTGTTAGTGAGAACAAGGAAAAGAATGATGTGCCCTCATCCTTTAAAGGACAGAGGGTTGAGTTCATAATGTGTGATACCTTTGGGTCACCTAAGCCAGTTAAGGCTAGGGTCCCAAACCTGAACTAATCAATTCCTTTGTATGTGCCGGGTGTCCGCTATAGCGCTATCACTAATACCTGGATTATTGATAGTGGGGCTTCCAGGCACATGTCCGGGAATTCGTCTCTCCGTTTCAACGTCAAGAAAATAAAGGGGGACACGTATCATTCGCTGGGAATAAAGGAGGTTACATCACGGCTCAAGGCGAAGTGGGAAACGAGAAAGTGAAGTTTGACAAGGTCAACTACGTTCAGCAACTACAAAACAACTTGCTTTCTGTCTCCCAAATGTGTGATAAGGGATACAAGGTTGTGTTTGACAACAATAAGTGCTACATGTTAAAGAAGGAGTATGTTATTGAGGAGGATAAAATTCTAATGTTAGATTCAAGATATAACGATCTATATGTCTTGGATCTATCAAAAGCCTCCACAACTAAGTGTACAGCCTAGTGCTTCTTGTCAAAGGCAACAGAGAGGGATTCAATCTCCTGGCATAGGAGAATGGGGACATAATCCAAGGAAGATGAATCATTTGGTTCAGAATGATTTGGTGAATGGAGTTACAGTCAAGAATTTCCAGCTCCCATAATTTTGCGTACCATGTAAGAAAGGGAAACAGACCAAGAAGCCTCACAAAGCAAAGAAAGTTAATTCTATCGATATTCCTCTCAAGCTTCTACACATGGATCTGTTTGGCCTAGTCAGGACAAAGAGCATTGCTGGAGATATGTACTGCTTTGTAGTAAGTGATGCTTACTCAAGATTTTCTTGGGTGATGTTTCTAAAAGCCAAGTCAGAGAAATTTGAAACATTCAAGCATCTAGTCACTACATTGGAATCTCTCTACAAGCTGAATGTAAGAAAGATTCGACCAGACAACGGTACAGAGTTCAAGAATTAGTGGATGGAGGCATTCTGTTGAGAGAATGGAATTGCTCATCAATTTACTTCTGCCTACACTCCACAGATGAATGGTGTTGCTGAAAGAAAGAATCAGAGCTTGATAGAGACATCAAGGACAATTTTAGCTGACTCTAAACTACCTATTCAATTTTGGAACGAGGTAGTGGCTTATCCATGCTACACTCCCAATCAAGTCTTAGTGGTCAAACGTCATGGAAAAAGATGTTATGAATTGCTCCAGCGACGTAAACCCAACTTGGAGTATCTAGAACCTTTTGGAGCACCATGCATGCTGTTAAAGAAAACTCAGACTCGGAAGTTTTGTGAGAAGGCAGAAGAAGGTATTTTTCTTGGATATAGTATACTAGACAAGAGAGTGTATAAGAACTCAATGGGTCAGGTAGAAGTGTGGTGCACTGTTGAATACTCCTACACTAGAATCGACATCATCAGTTCCATTAGACGATACTTCTAGCCCTTGAGGGTGAGAGGTTGAGGTTAGTGAGTCTTCCTATGATAATGAAGCAATTGAGACTACACATATGGACCAGGAGGAACAAGTTCCCACTACTGAAAGTACATAAGCATCTGATCTTGATGCCACTAGAACTTTTGAACCCCATACTCCAACAGCCATAGAAACTGAACCTGTGATTCAAAATCTGGATAATGAGGTAGTTGTTCCCACAACTCCTGGAACTTGAATTAATGTGCATCATTCTCTGGAAAACATCATCGGGGATATTCTATAAAGATTTCAGACACGAAATCAGCTATACTCAGCTGATTATGCCACAGTTATGGAAAAAGGATATCTACATGATGGTGCTTATCCATGTTTTGTGTCTCAATTAAAGCCAAAATATATAAGTGAAGCTTTAAATGATGAGGCATGGGTAAGTGCTATGCAAGAAGAACTCCTTCAGTTCAAGAAGTTAGGAGTCTGGACTCTTGTGGATAGACTGAAAGGTGCAAAGGTGATTGGCACTAAATGGGTTCTTAAGTGTAAGAAAGATGACCAAGGGGTTATAATCAGGAACAAGGCTTGGCTTGTCGTTCAAGGGTTTTAACAAGTCAAAGGCATTGATTATAATGAAGTGTTTGCACCTGTGGCAAGGATGGAAGCAATACGTATATTTTTATCCTATGCATCCTACATGAAGATCAAAGTTTATCAATTGGATGTGAAAAGGGCATTCCATCATGGTGAAATCCATGAAACAATGTACGTCATTCAACCTGAAGAATTTGAGGATCCTTATCATTGGGATATAGTTTACAAACTAGACAAGGCTCTTTACAGGCTTCATCAAGCTCCACGAGCCTGGTATGAGAAACTCTCTACTCATCTGGTGAAACATGGATTTCACAGAGGGGTTATTGACTGCACGTTGTTCATCAAAGAAAAAGATGGTGATTTACTACTGGTATAGATATATGTGAATGATATAATATTCTGTTCCAAAAATGAAGCATTGTGTAAAGAATTTGAATCCGTGATGAAAGCTGAGTTTGAGATGAGTGCCATGGGAGAGACGAAGTTATTTCTTAGGTTACAATGGGATCAGACACCAAATGGAATCTTCCTGCATTAGTCCAAATATGTAGGAGATATCCTTAGTCGGTTCGACATGGAGAATGCAAGGGTTGCTGGGACTCCACTTGTCACGAACCACGATGTGGCACCTGACAAAAATGGTGATCTGGTAGATGCCACTATGTACCGACGAATGATCGGATCTCTGATGTACCTCACGGCCTCTCGTCCTGATATTATGTATGCAACATGTTTCTGTTCCAGATTTCAGGCTAAACCAAAAGTGAATCATCTAACTGGGGTAAAAAGGATCTTTTGTTATTTGAAGGGTACTCCAACACTTGGGTTGTGGTATCCTCATGATGATGACTTTGAGCTTACAGCGTATAATGACTCGAACTATGGTGGTTGCAAGATGAATTACAAGTCAAGATCAGCAGCATGTCAGTTCTTTGGAAGATGCTTAGTCACCTGGCAGTGTAAGAAGTAGACGTATGTTGCTCTGTCAACATGTGAAGCCGAATATGTTGTTGCTGCAAGTTGCTATTCACAAATCATTTGGATTCAACAGCAAATGTGAGACTATGATTTGCAGTTTTCTAACACCCCTATCTTTGTGGATAATTTTGCTTCAATAGTTGTCACTAAAAATCTGGTCCAACACCCAAAAACAAAACACATCGGTATTAAATATCACTTTATACATGACTGTTTTGAAAAGAAATTAATCGATGTTGTTAAAACTAATACGGATTTTCAACGCCCTGACCTCTACACAAAAGCTATTGACAAACTTTGGTTCTATATCTTTTGGAGGTAAATGGTGTGAAAAAGAAAGAGTTTTGATTCTAGAAGAATCAAGTTCTTAGTCCGACAAATTTCTCTTAATTTTCAATTTTATTTTCCTGTCTTTCAAAATCCAAAAACGCAAAAATATTTTCGGTTTTAAAATTTTAGGGGGAGAATAATTTAGTTTCAGTATTTAATTACATAAAAATATTGGTACATATATGTCCCTAGATCATGTTATGAATGTAATAGATCTTGTTTGTCTAATTCTGATGTAATGGTTCGAATGATTAATGAAATAATATTGATTGTCTGGTATTTATAACATTTAATATTTCATTAATGAGTCGATGTTGAATTGGTTAATTAGGTTTGTGACTATTTGAAGTGTCATGTATAATGTTATAATGTTAAATACACTCAAACTTGGTGAAGTGAAGTTCTCATGCGTCCCAA
The DNA here is from genome assembly GCA_025506515.1 of Flaveria trinervia. Lineage (NCBI taxonomy): Eukaryota > Viridiplantae > Streptophyta > Magnoliopsida > Asterales > Asteraceae > Flaveria > Flaveria trinervia. Next base: position 29,621,778 of record CM046443.1, on the reverse strand, counting down.
CAGTGATCATGCGTCCGAATGGCCATGCGACTAAGTGTCCATGCGCCTAAATAGTCCATACGCATGAATAACTTCGTACAAATGACTCAGTCGGACGACTGAACACTCAGTGGTGCGGATGAATCAACCGTATGGTTCAATCGCACAACTAAATCATACTAATGGTTCAGTCGCATGAATGAACAATACTAACCTATAAATACAACCCAATTCGTGGAAAAACGAGAGAATTGATTCTATTTTCGATTCCAGACGTACCCTAGCCGTCCAGAAACCTCCAAGTTGATACTCCAAGTTCATAGAACGTTGTAGATCGATTCTTAATCGATTCTAAACGTTTGATTCAATACTTTATTGATTCTACGTGCGTTCTCACTGATTGGATCGCCAATCAAATATGATTCGCACTATTTGGTTGGTTTACACGTTAATCATTAGGTATTTTGTTCAAATACCAGGTCCTGACAAGTGGTATCAGAGCTTTGGCTCTTGATTACATGTGATTCAATCAAGATTGATAAAAGGTTTGTGTTTTTACACTAAAAACGGAATCTTTTGTGTCAAAAGGTGTCTTGGACGTTCCCTACTCATCAAGTTTCGGGTTCTACAGCCTTAGGCGATTAGGGTTACGAAATTTCAAATTTTAACGGCTAACACACGTTTAACCTAAAAATTCTCGCAAAACAGCAGCTTCAGTCGCACGAGTGAGCCATTCGCACGACTGGACTCATTCGCATACACGAGATGCACGATTGGTCTGAGTCACATCTCCATTTGTACGACTGAACCATCCGTTGCAGTGTTCATACGCCTCAGCTTCATTCGCTCGACTGAACCCATCGCTCAGTTCAGCCGCACGATTGAACCAATCGCATAGTTCATACGCACGGGTAGACCATTCGCTTTACCCAGTCGCACCAGTTTGACAGTTTGGTTAGCATTCTTAAAAGTTAATCGAGATGGAAGATCAGATGTCAGCGTTTATTGCCGGTAAGGACTCAAGGATCCAGAACCTACTGTTACTTGAGAGTGAGGTGGGGAATCACAATAAACCACCAAAAATTTTAACGTTAGATGAGTTTCCCCACTGGAAACAACGTTTCGAGATCTACCTCAATGGAGTGGATCCAAATTTGTGGGAAGCTATCAAGATTGGGTATAGTATGCCGGTGGGAGCAGATGGGGTAGAGCTTACTTTGGGAGGAATGACTGATGCTCAGAAAGTCAAGTATAATGCAGAGAAGAGAGTTTATGCATTGATTACTCAATCTATTCCTAAAGATATTTTCCACCAGTACTCGAAGAATAAACAGGCCAAGAAATTATGGGATGAGCTGGAAAAGAGATACGACGGGAATGCTTCGCTGAAGGCAATTAAAACTAAAGAATTGAAGAAAGAATTTGACAACTTCTCATCGATGGGGAACGAGAGTTTGGACAATGTGATTTATAGATTGTACCATCTGATGAGTGAAATGCATACACATGGTATTACTACTACCATGGAAGAAAAGGTGTCAAATTTTGCATATGGTTTGCCGGAAAAGTGGGCTTCATTTGTGTCAAATCTGAGACAGAATGAGATGCTGGCAAAGTTGGATATCAATGACTTCATTCTAAGGCTGTGAGAAAAAGCACTTAGGATGAAGTACAGAGCTCAGATTCGTCATACACTCAGAATCCAGCTTTGTACAATGCCACGCCACAAGCCAAGACGTCTGGAGCACCTCTTCAGACTGCATTTGTGTCTAGCTCATCGGGTCCTTCACAAGCTTCTCCTTCAGGTTCAGAAACTTTAGGGTCCTCTATACCCAGTACATTGGAACCGAAGCAAATGCTACTAGACTAAAGACTGAGAATCTCGGTAATGTGTCTATGGAAGTAGCTCGAGAGCACATGGATCTTTTGGAAGCAGTGGTTCAGTCTTATAATGGACTGGTTGCTGGGGAGATTGGAAACTGCCATCTAGCAGATGAGGACTACGAGTAGGTGGATGAATTGGAGCTGGAAAGAATGGATATTATGTGGGCCTTAGCTAGTGCTGTTCGGAGGGCGAAGAAGTTTGTGAAAAAGACCGGACAAAACTTGGTTGCTACTAAGGATACCACATTTGGCTTTGACAAAAGTAAAGTGACCTGTTTTAACTGTGGAGAAAAGGGGCACTTCAAGAGAGAATGTGTGAAGCCAAAGAAGACTGGGAACGGGAACCCATTCTCATCCTTCACTCGTCAAGACAAGCAAGCCAACAGCTCTACTTCATGAAGCAAGGATCCAAAAGCCTTGACTGCTCATGATGATGAAGGACAGGACCTGGAGCTTTCGGTTTGTCTATCCAGGGGAATCAAATATTGCAAGTGTAGAAGATTTGGATGATGATTCCGTGAGTGAGGGAGATATTGCAGTTGAGATAGCAGTGTCAAATATTGAAGAGACAACAGCAAAGAAAGAATCACCAGAACCAGAGACATCTGATGCTGCGATGATGGCTAACTCTACTGAATCTCCTCAGGTAAGTACAACTAACAAATTGTTTAAAAAACATGCTTGTTCTGATTGTGATACTTTTAGAGATAGCATAGATGAGAAATTTGCTAGGTTATTAGATCATAATGATAACTTAGTGAAAGAATTGCAACTATGCACTGAGGCTAATAGAGTTTTAAAACAAAATGAGTATAGTTACAAAGAAAAAATAGACCTTTTGACTTAACAGCTTAGGGAAACTAAAGTAGGTGCATTTAACCAAGCTAATGATATTAGGTACTATCTTAACACCCTATAAGACACTAAGAAACAAAAGGCAGTTTTAGAAGTAGAAGTAAACTCATTAAAGCAAAAATTGCACAACTCGACAAGTTCATCACATATTGTCCAGCACTTAGTAAGAGAAAGAAACAACGGGGGGGGGGAGGGGGGTTGGGTTATAAAGTGGTTCCACCACCACCTGAGACCTTGATGAACACGAAGAGTAGACCAATAAATAACAACCATCAAGGATCATGTGGTATCTACCCCTCTTGTTAGTGATCCAGATACCTCATGTTCATCAATTAACAGAAGGAGGCCACTTCAAAGGCAAAGAGTAAAATACCTTGCGTCAATCTGGAAAAAGAATTTGAAAAGGTTAATATAAAGTCCGGGTCAAAAAAAGTAAAATCTGAATCTAAAAGAACGGCTAATGCTAATCTTTCACAAGCTTCATGTCAAAAACCAGTTAACCAAAAGGAAAAAGATGTTACAAATGTTAAGACAATTAATTTTGTTCAATAGAAGAAAACATCAAAAGACATAGAGTTAAAACCCAAACTAAGTGATGTTACTAGGGTGTCACACACATCTCCACAAAGAAAGTTTAATCATAAAGTTGATAGCAGGTCGTGCTACAACTATGGAGAGTGTGGACACATTGCTTCATTTTGTCCTTACTATCAGAATCCTAGGAAGATGATTGAATTTTAGAATTCAAAACCTAGGTCTTATAAGAGGAGTTCTTCAACTCCACCTAGAAGAACTAGCGAACCTAATGTTCAATCCATCAACCAGTCGAATGTTTATCACAAACAGGCATTGCACAAATCTGGATTATGGAAAGAAAAGTCATCCTCTGTGTCTGGTAATGATGACAAGAAGGAACCTGAGCTACCCTCACTCTCTAAGGGTCAATGGGTGGAATTCATGATGTGTGATGCCCCTAGGAAACCCAAGCCAGTAAAGGCTTGGGTTCCTAACCTAAACTAACGGTTTTACTTGGTATGTGCAGGGTGTTCACTACAGTGCTGAAACCAACACGTGGATTGTAGACAGCGGAGCATCCAGGCACATGACAGGAAACAGGGCTCTTTTATCGAACGTAAAGCAAATAAAAGGAGGGCATGTTTCGTTTGCAGGAAACAAGGGAGGCTATATCACAGCTCAGGGAGAAGTTGGAAATCAGAAAGTTAAGTTTGATAGGGTGAACTACGTCCAGCAACTTCAAAACAACTTACTTTCTATTTCCCAAATCTGTGATAAAGGTTTTAAAGTCATATTCGACAACAAGAAGTGTTACGTCCTAAAGAAAGATTACGTGATTCTGGAGGACCAAGTGCTGTTGATAGCTTCAAGATATAAAGACCTTTATGTTTTGGATCTCTCAACAGATTCTACAACGGATCATGAAGTTCAGTGCTTTCTATCAAAAGCCACTGAGAAGGACTCCATCTCCTGGCATAGGAGAATGGGTCACATCAATCAACGAAAGATGAATCACTTGATCCAGAAGGATCTTGTGAGAGGAGTTAATGTCAAGAATTTCCAACTTCCTGATTTTTGCGTAGCTAGCAAGAAAGGCAAACAGACGAAGAAGTCTCATAAGGAAAAGAAAGTTCATTCAATAGAACTTCCTCTTGACCTTCTTCACATGGATCTGTTTGGCCCAGACAGTACAAAGAGCATTGCAGGCGACTTGTACTGTTTTGTGGTTACTGATGACTACTCAAGATTCTCTTGGGCAATGTTTCTAAAGTCCAAATAAGAAACATTTGAGTCATTCAAGGAGTTAGTGACCACACTGGAATCTCTCTACAAGCTAAAGCTGAGAGAAGTACGCTCAGACAACGGAACTGAATTCAAGAATCAGTGGATGGCGGATTACTGCAAGGAAAAGGGAATTGTGCATCAATTCACTTCTGCATACACGCCTCAGATTAATGGTGTTGCTAAGAGAAAGAATAGAAGCTTGATATAAACAGCACAGACAATGCTGGCAGACTCAAAACTGCCTATCCAATTCTGGAATGAGGCAGTGGCTAATGCGTGTTATACACTGAATCGAGTTCTGATAGTCAAGCGCCATGGAAAGACATGTTACAAGATACTACAACGACGTAAACCAAATCTAGAGTATCTCGAACCATTTGGCACGCCGTGTACACTCCTGAAGAAGACTCAAGAAGGTAAATTCAGCGAGAAGGCTGATGAAGGAATCTTCCTAGGATACAACATACCGAACAAGAGAGTTTACAACAACTCAACAGGTCTAGTAGAAGTGTGGTGTAATATTGATGTTCAGAGATATACTACACCACCTACTGGCAAAGGACCTGCCTACTTTTTTACTATGATGGATTCTTTAAGTCCTTCAACATTCCTATCTCTCCTTCTGATGATGAGTTGGCTACTCGGATGATGGATGATATCTTGAATACACCAACTCTTGATTCAACATCATCGACTTCACAGGGAGAATCATCTACTCAGTGAGGGGAAGTAGTCGACGACAGTGACTCCTCCTCTGAAGATGAGGCTGAAAAAGATGACCAGAACAGTCAGGAGCAACAGGTTTCAGTTCCTGAAAGTCCACAAGCATCTAACAGTGATGCACCTTCGACTTCGAAACCTCAAACTCCTTCTACCTCAGATGCAGAACCAAATGTTCATAATCTTGGCTCTGGGGTAGCTGTTCCTACTACTCCAGGATCACGTCTAAACGTCTATCATCCCTTGGACAATGTCATTGGGGATGTCAGATCAGGAATACAAACCCGAAATCAGTTGTACTCAGCTGATTATGCCTCTATTATGGAAAAGGGTTACATTCAAGATGGTGCTTATCGGTGTTTTGTCTCGCAGTTTGAGCCAAAATACGTAAGTGATGCATTAAACGATGAGGCATGGGTGAGTGCCATGCAAGAAGAACTACTTCAATTCAAGAAGTTAGGAGTATGGACTTTGGTAGATAGACCTAAAGGTGCTAAAGTCATTGGCACCAAATGGGTCTTGAAATGCAAGAAGGATGACCAAGGGGTCATTATCAGGAACAAGGCTCGAGTGGTTGTTCAGGGATTTCACCAAGTCGAGGGGATTGACTACAATGAAGTGTTTGCACCAGTGGCAAGGATGGAAGCCATCCGTATCTTCCTTGCCTATGCATCGTATATGAAGGCTAAAGTCCATCAATTAGATGTGAAGAGTGCATGCCTTCATGGGGAAATTCGAGAGACAGTGTATGTCAGTCAACCTGAGGGATTTGAAGATCCTTATCATCGGGACAGAGTTTACAAACTCGACAAGGCCTTATACGGGCTTCATCAAGCTCCTAGGGCCTGGTATGAGAAACTCTCAACTCATCTTGTGAAACACGGCTTTCACAGGGGAGTTATTGACTGCACACTGTTCATCAAAGAAAAAGATGGAGACCTACTACTAGTACAAATCTATGTCGATGACATAATCTTCGGTTCAAAGAAAGAAGAATTATGCAAAGAGTTTGAAGCAGTTATGAAGAAAGAGTTTGAAATGAGTGCTATGGGGGAGATGAAATTCTTTCTCGGGTTACAGTGGATCAGACACCAAATGGGATCTTTCTACATCAGACCAAGTATGTGGGAGACATTCTTAGTTGGTTTGACATGGAGCATGCTTCTGTAGCTGGGACTCCACTTGCTACAAATCATGATATAGCACCTGCTGAAAATGGAGATCTGGTAGACGCCACAATGTACCGAGGAATGATTGGATCTTTCATGAATCTCACTGCCTCAAGACCTGATATCATGTATGCTACATGTTTATGTTCTAGATATCAGGCTAAGGCTAAGGTTAACCATCTGATCGGGGTCAAAAGGATATTTTGTTATCTGAAGGGTACACCCACACTTGGGTTGTGGTATCCTTATGATGATGACTTTGAGCTCACGGCGTATAGTGACTCAGATTACGGGGGCTGCAAGATGAACTACAAGTCTACATCAGCAGGGTGTCAATTTTTTGGGAGGAGATTAGTTACCTGGCAGTGTAAGAAGCAGACCTCGGTTGCATTGTCAACCTGTGAAGCCGAATACGTTGCTGCTGCAAGTTGCTATTCACAAATCATCTGGATTCAACAGCGAATGTGGGATTACGGTTTAAAGTTTTCTTCTATTCCTATCTTTGTTGATAACTCTGCTGCAATTGCAGTAACTAAAAATCCGGTACAACATCTAAAGACCAAACACATCGGTATTAAATACTATTTCATAAGAGACTGTTTTGAAAAGAACTTAATAGATGTGGTAAAAATTAATACTGATTTTCAACGCGTTGACCTCTATACAAAAGCCTTTGATAAACCATGTTTTCTATATTTGTTAGAGGTCAACGGCGTGAAAAAGAAAAGTGATGTTATTCCTCATGATAATCATGTGTAGTCCGATACATTGTAGTTACATTTTTTCATTTTTCCATATTTTTATTCTGTTTAAATTAAATTCATGTTATTTAGCTGTCTGTTAAATCCTAAAATAATTCAATCCAGTATGATTTTAGAATTTTAGGGGGAGAGTAGGTCAGCTAGTAACATTAAAAAAAACAAAAAGAAAAAAAAACGAAGGAGAAGGAGTAGACAATGATATAGGTAGATCGTATCTGTGATACCGATTCAAACCTTTTGGACAATGATAGTACACAGGAACAAATCAAAAGGGACTTTAAAATTTAATTTAGAAAAGATGCAAAATTCAAAGTATAAGTTTGTGTAGTCTAAGCCATATAAAAGGGAAGATGATAGAAAAACTGGTAACTACTAAGGTAACACAAAGAAAGTAGACCTAGAGGTTGCTAGACCACAAATGATATGTCGGTAGATTCAACATAATGGATGAGTAGACCTGATTGGTGATTTTAAGATCAAACTAAGTTGTTCAACTGACTGTGGGCTGCCATCTTATCACTGGTTAACACAATCAACAATATTCCAATAAGGGGTAATGAGCATGTAAACGCCACAAATGTGTGCGGATAACCAAAATTAGAGCAAAGCACGAAAAAATGAAAGAAATGCAATCAAGCTAATGACATATGTTGTTGGTGCATTCTGTACAAAAGAAAATTTAGCTGCTTTAACAAGAAGATAGGTTGTGTGCCTCTCTGCTGTGCGATGGCACTGACCTGAGGATAAGCATAACCTAGATATTCTAGACTTCATTGTTGTTTGCCGCCTCTCTACTGTGTGATGGCACTGACCTGAGGATTGGCTTCTCTGTGAAAGCTCTAAGAATAGTATCTTCTAGTAAAAATACCCGTAGACCGCTCAAAAGCTCTTGAGGAATGTTGATTACCATATAAGTGTGGGATCCACAAATGTTAGTTTAAATAATTAAACCAAAACTATCACCAGTTTGTGTCTAAAGTCTGTGTATGAATTTAAGAGGACAAATATACTGACAATCATTGTGGCTGCAATTCTTGAAAGTTCAAATCAATAGGGAATCTAATAGTACCAGTGTGATTTCTTAAAATTGCTACAGACTCTGGATGAAAACCAAGAAGTGAGCATCAAAAGGTTTCGATAACTAGTCCCAAATGATTTGACTTGCTTGTATGATTCCAAAATTGAATTGGTCCAGGTGTGGTCAAACTTAATTGAAGCTGCCTATTCTGGAACCAAATCCTGTAGATGTCTATCTTAGGATTTATCTCTCACTAAAAGTCAAAAACAAATGTTTATTGTTGTATTTAGTTTAAGTTTCTAGTTAGTTAGTCATTTTAGTTTTTTTGTTCGTTGGACTATATCATGAAAATCAGTATGGGATTCACTCACCTAAAAGGATCATGTCTGAGATGATCAAATGATTAAAATGTTTATACTATAGTTTGAAAAGGGTTTAAATGTAAAATGGTAAGAAATGCAAAAAATTACATAAGTATGACCCATTCGCACCAATGGACCTTTAGTATGGACTTATCATACGAATGGGAGCCATTCGTACGAATGGACCATAAGTATGGACCATTCAACCGAATGACCCATACGATTGACCTAGTCGGATGTTTAAGAGTGAACGAATGGGTAAGTCGCATGACTGAACTCCAGTCGAACGACTGAATGAGACGACTGAATGGGGCGACTGAATCAATCGCACGACTGAGGCACATTCGCCCGAATGAAACGTGCGTATGAGTCCAGTCGTACGATTGAATTTAGGGTTAGTATAAATAGAGAGTGAGTCGGTCGTAGAGACTCACCACTCTCAAATTTACCCTAAATTGCACGACTAACGCTACGCTGCCCAAATTTTGTTTGATCACTATAAACCCTCGATTCTCACATACCAACCATTTGCGTTGACTCTACAAGTAATTTGCGGTGCAGAAACATTATCAAATCATTCAATTTGACTCTAAATCTGGACAATCGGATTCGTTAGAAAAACCGTGTCTTGTGTGGCAAAATAACCTAACTAAATGACGTAAACAAATGAAATTAAAGGTTTTAGGTGTTAAACGAATGAATTACGAGTCTAAGGAACCAGAACATGAAGCTTAAAACTCAATATTGGTGAAAAATTGAATTTGAATTGAGCGGACAGAAAGACATGTGAATGGACAGGTTGATGAGCTTCAATCGCACGACTGAAGAGTACGAATAGCGTAACCGCACGACTGAACTATGCGTATGAGTTCAGACGCACGACTTGTAACCGCATGAGGCTACATACGCATGAGTCCTGTCGCACACTTAGTAGTACGTATGGAGTCATTCGCACGACTGAATCCCAGTCGCACAACCTCATTCGCATGACAGAAATGAATTGTGTTCAAGTCCGAGTGTTTCATGACATTCTTAACCAATGGGTACTAATGTTTACTTTCCTTGTGTAACAGATGGCCAGCCGTTGGACTATGAGTACGAAACACAATATTTGTGCTCATCTGGATCTCACATCCAGAAATGCTTCAGACTTCTCGGGCATTATAACCTTCCTCAGGAGATCGAGGATTGCACACGCTATATCTGCTCCATGTACACCTTATCGGTCTATTCAGCAGGCCTTCTGGGAAGGTGCGGTTGTTGATCGATCCTCTGAGCCTCACTGTATCAGAGGTACTATCTTTGGAGAGGCTATAGCTATCACAGAGGAGGATCTAAGGACCATGTTACAGTTGGGGGACGATGCTGACTGTCCCACTAAATTACACCCCCTTACTGTTAGAGGATGTTTTCTTCGAGCTGGGGACATCAATGCTAGGGTGCTCAACAAGAGCAACCTCTATCCCCAGCTCAAGTACCTTGCTCACGTATTGCTGAAATGCATAGCATCCAAAAAGGGAGGCTTTGATGAGTTGTCTGACCAGATCCAGAACGCTTTTGTTGTGTTGGTGCTCAACCATCCGTTCAGCTTCTCCGGGATGATCTTCACCTAGTTGGTGGAGAACATTGAGGGGAAAGGGAAGGAAGGCTTCTGCATGTACCCCCAATTTATGCAAATGATCATAGACCAAAAGCTCCCCTCCCTGCCAAAGGAGAAGGATGATGTTGTAATGCTTAAGGTGATGGATGATACCACCTTGGGCCGGATGAAGGTATATAGGGGAAAGCAGGTGAAACCCCCTGTCAGGAGATTGTTTGGGCATCTGGCCCGTGAAAACTATGTGGTGCCAGCTAGTAGGAAGTGGCGCCACGACGACAGTGATTCTGATGTTGAGCAGATTGCTCTACCCGCGGATGACTCTGATGATGATGACGGTGGGGATGCTGGAGATGACATGCCCATTCCACCGAGGGGCACAACTACAGACGTTATACCTCCAGTATCTGCCCCCATGGGAGACATAGCTGAGTTAGCCGGGTTCCACCAGGACTTTATACCTGGTGAGGAGGAAGAAGAGTCAGACGAGGAGCCATTGACTAGGACTATGGGAAGCAAGGTTGTTCCCACAGAGTATGGACTCCGGGCGGTTGGTGAACGCCCCAGGGATTCGGGAGAGACGACTGCAGATCCCAGCTATGCTCCTGAGTCTACTAGCCATGTTCTAGGGGGAGCATCCACCTCGACTGGATCGAGGAAGAAACGGATGGCTCAGCCCCACGATCAGAAGAAGAAGAGGAGAAGACTGACCTTCCTCTCCACCACAGCCACTACATCTTCCATCACCACTACCCCTTCTACAGCCGCACCATCCACCACCACAGCCACCACAACAACCACCACCACACCTCCCACCACTGAACATATGCCAACCACCACCATATCATTCACTCCTACATCACCTCCACTATCTCATAGACCCAACCCCATTTTCACCACAGCCACCACCACCACTACTAGCCACCAAGCAGGACCCTCATCTCATCCCACACATGTATATGGATCTCATCTACCTCAATTTGGGGTAGAGGACCAGCTTTCAGCGCTAAACCATATGGTGATGCGACTGTTATCTGCTGATGAAGAGAAGACTCTGCAGATCCGACAGCTTGCAGATCTCACAGTTGCACAGTCACACCAGATCTCGGAGCAGGCTCGGCTGGTCGAGGAGCAGGCCCAACAAATGGCTGCTCAGAGCCACGAGATCGCCCAACTCCAAGAGCATAGAGTCACTTCTACTAAGAAGATTGAGGAGTTGGAGAATGCTAAGAAGACCATCATACTCAAACTTAAGAGATCTAAAGATGAGCCTCTTAAGATTAAAGAGGGAGATGGTGATGATGGTGATGATCATGATGAAGATGATGATGATGAGACTGAGGATGATAAGGGGATTGAGGACGAGAGGACAGAGGAGAGGAATGAGGATGATGATGAAGAAGGAGGCGATGCAGCTGCATCTACCTCTGCTCAAGGTCAAGAAAGGAGGTCTAAGAAGAATCAAGACCAACAAGCTTCCTCCTCTGCTCCACCAAGTGATGACCCAGTAATCCAAGACAAAAGTAATAATTAGATGTCTATGTATTTGATTACTTTTGTATTTGAATCATGTATTTAAACTTATGTATTTAATGGTTATGTTAAGATTAATGCTTTTCTGTTTTGATTATTAGCTAATGGTTGATGTACTACATGTTTATATCAAACAGATCCAAACTATTAGAGGGATAAGTTCGATGTTGCTCCCCTTCAGCAGATCAAGACTCAGGTAACTATGATTCTTGATCTGCAAGGGATCGTCAGAAGGTCGGTGAGTTACACCCCTGAAGAAGGGGAAATAATTCACGATCTATCAAATGAACAACTAGCTGAGATCTTCAAGCTAAATCCCGATGAGATTGTAAAGGATGCTCCAACGTGCGACTCGACAAGTTATGAAGAGCTCAACGACATTGATGAAATAAAGATAGAAGATGTCACTGCAGAGCACTACCCTCAGTATGCTGACAATGAGGGAAATGTGGTCCCCAATCTGGGTGAATCCCTTGTCAGTGATACGTTTGAGGTGTTAGACAAAATGGAGCAGGAGTCTGAGAAGAGAGAAGAAACGACCGAAGCCTCAAATAATGATGTTGATATCCGAAAGGATGAGTGGGCTGCATGTTTTGAAGAAGTTAGAGCCCAACGAGCTACACCTAAACATGATGCCTACACCAAACTCTACAGAGTCAAGGAACATCATAAGGTGCCAGGAAGGATTATAGCATGGGCATATTTTGATGACCTTAACGTTTATGTAGTTAAGAGGGAGAAGGCATAGAGTATTTTAGATTTCAACATGATCTAAAGACTCTACCAGGTTTTGAGCTCAACCAGCTGGCCAAACTGAAGCTGTTGTATGCTAACACGAGAAAGATGTCAGCCTGGTTTGAGGCTGCCCTAAGAAAGGAGTACCACACCAGGTAGGTTAACTTCGGACCCCAACAGCCTACAAGATACATTAGAAGATCTGAAGTTGATGCCATTACTGGAAAGCCAAAGATAGTGTTGAAGTGGAGTCCTCCGCGCACGATGTCAAGAATCCCACTCAGGGAAATGCCACAGGACTTCACTCCACATTTTAAGCTATGGTACTACGATTGGAGGACAGGAGAAGCGGTCATAGTCCTAAACAAAGAGGGGCAAATAGATACCATCAGGGTATTTGACCCAATGTGGCTCACCAACTTGTCAGGAAATGATGTCTACACTCTGTACAAGTGGCCACTGTTCTATGATACGCAGGACATAATACAAACCCTCCAGTTCCAAATGTTATAAGACTCTGTTTTGCATTTGAGATTCATGCAGGAGTTACAAAAGAGGATCAGTACAAGAAGTTTAAGGAGGTAATGAAGACAACAAGACATTAGAGATTTAGGTCCAAGGGGGAGTTTGTTGGTACATATATGTCCCTAGATCATGTATGAATGTAATAGATCGTGTTTGTCTAAATCTGATGTAATGGTTCAAATGATTAATGAAATGATATTGATTGTCTGGTATTTATAACATTTAATATTTCATTAATGAGTCGATGTTGAATTGGTTAATTAGGTTTGTGTAAAGTGTCATGCATAATGTTATAATGTTAAATACACTCAAACTTGGTTAAGTGAAGTTCTCATGCGTCCCAACAGTGATCATGCATCCGAATGGCCATGCGACTAAGTGTCCATGCGCCTAACTAGTCCATATGCATGAATAACTTCGTACAAATGACTCAGTCGCACGACTGAACACTCAGTCATGCGGATGAATCAACCGTATGGTTCAATCGCATGACTGAATCATACTAATGGTTCATTCGCACGAATGAACAATACTAACCTATAAATACAACCCAATTCGTGGAAAAACGAGAGAATTGATTCTATTTTCGATTCCAGACGTACCCTAGCCATCCAGAAACCTCCAAGTTGATACTCCAAGTTCATAGAACGCTGTAGATCGATTCTTAATCGATTCTAAACGTTTGATTCAATACTTTATTGATTCTACGTGCGTTCTCACTGATTGGATCGCCAATCAAATAGGATTCCACACTATTTTGTTTGGTTTACACGTTAATCATTAGGTATTTTGTTCAAATACCAGGTCCTGACAAAAAGCACCAAGGGCGAGTAGATATGTTGAAAGCAAAGAAATCAAATCTATGATATTGATTCAAAAAAATATGGAAAATGATAGTACATAGGGAACTAATTGTTGGGACATCAAAAGAATTTAAATGATCAAGATGCTATATTCAAGTTACAAGTCTGAGAAATCTAAGCAAAATAAAGGAAAAACAATAGTAAACTAGTCTGCTACTAAGATGACATAGAGAAAGTAGGGCTAGGGGTGCTAGTTCATTATATGATGTGCTGGTAGATTCAACACAATAGACAATTAGACTTCATTGGTGAATCAAATTAAAACTAAGTTGTTCAACTTGTTGTGGGTTTTTCATCTTATCCCTGGTTAACACAATCAATGCACTTCTAATAAGGGGTGACAAGCAAAATAGACACCATAAATGTGTGTGGTTGACCATTAAAATGGGCAAAGCACATGGAAAAACTGTTATGTGCAATCAAGCTAATGACTAATATTGTTGGTGTGTTATGTGCAAAAAGAAAAAAAATTGCTCTAACAAGAAGATAGGTTGTGTGCCTCTTTGTTGTACGATGGCACTGAACTGAGGATAAGCATAACCTAAATATTCAAGAATTCATTGTTGTTTGTGTCTCTCTGCTATGCGGTGGCACTGACCTGAGGCTTGGCATCTCTTTGAAAGATCTTAGAATAGTCTCTTCTGTCAAATACCAGTAGACCGCTGAAAAATCTCTAAGGAATGTTGATTACCTTATAAGTGTGGGATCCACAAATGCTTGTTGAAATAATATAACGTAACTCTTCACCAATATGAGTAAAAAATCTATGTATGGATTTAAGTGGACAAATATACTGACAATCATCATGGCTGCAACTCTCGACAGTTAAAATCATTGTGTGCATCTTATAGCTCTAGTATGATTTCCTGCAAGTTCTATTGATTCTCAAACAAGGAAGAATCTAGTATCCAAGTACATATAAAAGGGAACCAAATAATTATGATATACCTATATGATTCCATATGAATCTTTCCAGAAATGATAAAAATTACTTGAAGCTATTCTGCTCAAAAGAAAAAAAATCAGATACATGATTTTCAAAAAGGTTTCAATCCACCTCAAACCAAAAACACAAAAATATGTCTTGTTTTTGCTTTAATTCAAGTTTGTTTTCTGTTTTTGTTATCTTCTTTGCGTTCATTTCAAACTATATAAATAGATGAACTGTGTGAATAAAATATTAAAAGGATCACGTCTGAGGTGACCAATCGACTCTCAACTAAAATGATCACGTCTGAGGTGATCGAATGATTTTCTGTTAAAAAGGTCATGTCTGAGATGATCATGGGTCATAATGTTATATATCAAAAGTTATATTTTGAGTGTATGGGAATGTATGAAATCAAACTCATAAGTATGAGCCAATCGCACGATTGAATCATAAGTATGAGCCAACCCCCCAATTGAATCAAAAGTATGAACCAATCGCACGATTGAACCATAAGTATTAGCCATTCACACGATTGGACAATGAGTATGGGTCAACTATGCGATTGGATCACAAGAATGAACCAATCACAGGACTGGATGAAGGAGTCTGAGTCAGTCGCACGACTGAACCCCAGTCACATGAATGAACCATGTGTATGGGTCCAGTCACATGACTGAAACTTAAAATAGTATAAAGAGGGGGGGTCAGTCGGACGTATTCCTTACCACCCTTCAAAACTCCCAAAAATCGCCAATACTCTGCCCAAATTTTCAATTATTTTGATTTGTCTCCGACTTTGATAATAACCAATTTCTATTCATCTTTAGGTACTTTGAAACTAAAATCTAATCAAAATAACAGATTAATTGAACCCACAATGACCGAAATGATTATCAAGAACCGTGAGAATACTCTATAATAGACCACTCAAATGGACATAAACATTGTTTTAAAAGACACTAATTGCTATTTCGAGCCCCTTCGAACCCAATGAATCTAAACACAAAGTGCATTATAACATTTTGACAAATATTCACAGTTACGGTGTCGAACAGAGCAATATGCAAATAGACACGCCATATGAACCTCAGTCGCAAGATTGACCCAGGAGCATGATTCAATCGCACGAGTGAGTCAATCGGTGACTCAGTCGCACGACTGACTCAACTGCATGGTATAGCATACGACTAAGTTCAGTCGCGGGCTTAATCCTACGTCTGAACTCAGTCGTATGGTTCAAACGCACCATTGAACAAGTTGATCAAAATCAGCTAAAATTCAGCTGGTATCTCTTATGATCAAAATCTACTGTATATGTTTCTTGTGTTGCAGCAATATGGCGGAGAGATGGACTATGAGCACTAAGCACAACATCTGTGCTCATCTTGATGTTGCATCTCGGATTGCTTCTGAGTTCACTGGGATTATTGCCTTCCTGCGTAGATCGAGGATCTACAAGGCCATCTCTACTCCATGCACACCATACAGATCTATTCAGCAGCCTTCTGGGAAAGTGCCTTAGTTGACCGGTCGGTTGAGCCTCACTGTATCCAGAGCTCTATCTTCGGACAAGACATTGAGATCCATGAAGAATACCTGTGGATAGTCTTAGATTTGGAGGAAGACAAAGCCCGTCCAACCAAGCTGCATCCCCTGATTGTTCATGGATGCTTTCTAAGGATCAAGTACGCTGGTGACATCAATGCTGGTGTACTGAACAAGAGCAACATGTGCCCCCAGTTCAAGTATCTGGCATATGTGATCCTCAAGTGCATAGCCTCTTGGCATGGAGGATTTGATGAGATGTTTGACCGAATCATGAATGCATACGTTGCACTAGTACTGAACCACCCGTTCAGTTTCTCCCGCATGCTCTTCTCTTATCTAATAGAGAACATCGAGGCCAAAGACAAGGAAGGCTTCTGTATGTATTCAAGGTTCTTGTAGATGATCATAGACGAGAAGCTTCCTCTACTGTCGAAGGAGAAGGATGATGTTGTTGTATTAGAGGTGATGATGACACCACAGTGGGGAGGATGAAGGCGTACCGGGGGAAGGAGGTGAAGCCCCCGGTCTGGAGACTGTTTGGTCATCTGGCCAACAAGTAATTTGTGGTGCCCTCTCATAAGAAGGCATCACAATGACAGTGATTCTGATGTTGAGCCCATAGTGGTTCCCACTGATGAAGAACACAACGATGATAATGACCATGATGACGGCCAAGGTGGTGTAGATGCTGGCCCTAGTCAAATATGGGCCACTGGCATGTCTACCATATCTGCTATTGGACCAAAAGAACCAATGAGCCAGATCAGAAAAACCTTTAAGTCCCACAGACATCATAACAACTGAAGTGGTCCACAACAGCTGAAGACAAGTTCGAAGACAAAGTCTGAAGACAACAGCTGAAGACAAAGTCTGAAGACAACAGCTGAAGACAAATTCTGAAGACAAAGTCTGAAGATAAAGTCTGAACACAAAGTCTAAAGAAAACTGGTGAAGACAAAGTCTGAAGATAAAGTCTGAAGACAAAGTCTGAAGACCACTGCTGAAGACAAAGTCTGAAGACCAAGTTCTCAGAAGTTGTCACAACAGCTAAAGTAGTTCTTTTCAGTACTTGTGATGGTTTACTTTTTAGTAGTTTCTAATTAGTAGTTTTATTTTATGTAAAACATCTGAAGTTCTTATACTTCAGATGTTATAACTTCAGTAGTTTAGTTTACTTTTAGTTGTTTGTATAAATCAGTTACCTGTCACTATCAAGTGATGTCAGCTGATGTAACATTCCTTTATAAAAGGAACGTTGACCTAATTTGTTAAAAAGTGAAGTGTGTGCGTGAATGAAAACATTCTCTTTGCAGAAAACTTTCTCTCTCTATAACCGTCACTGTTTGATTGAATATTCATATTATTCTTGCTTAAATTTTGTCTAATTCTTGTTCTATTCCGCTGCAAATCTTAATCTAATTGATCAAACTAGATCCCGATCCTTTCAAATGGTATCAGAGCTGGTTAATCGTTGATGGATTTAACAATTGATCATTGAAACTACTCTTTTGATATCTAAGTTTGATCAATTTAGAAAATTTGCAAGAATTGGTTATAGAGTTTGATTTTCTGTTGCTTCCGATGAATTAATTTGAGATTCGTCTTTTTTCAAACTGTGTTGTTGAGTTTTTGAGCTAGATCTGTTAAAATCTCATTGAACCTGTTTGAATTGGTGAAAATGGCTACATCAATCAATGATCCACACAATACTGGCTCCTCAACAAAGCCTCCGATGTTTGTTAGGAGTGAGTACAACATATGGCAATGCCGAATGCTCCATCACCTGTCTGTCAACAGTTCAGGTTTTTGGAAATCTGTAGTTCATGGACCATATAAGCCTATGGTGAGTAATCCGGAAACCAATGAGATGGTTCCGAAAAAGAAAGAGCAATACTCAGATGAAGATCTGAAACTGTTTGAAATTGATGCTAAAGCCCATGGAATTCTGGTCATGGCACTGCCTAATGAAATCTATTCTGGACTTATGCATCATGAAACTGCTCATGACCTCTGGGTTGCTCTGGAGGAACAATTTGGTGGAACTGATGAGGTCTTGGCAAACAATAGAGAGATCCTTGCTAGCAATATGAGACATTCTCTCATTGAAAGGGTAAGTCACTGACTCAACAGTTTGAGCGATTTTCCTGTTTGATATCTGAGCTGAAAATGGTTAAACATGAATATACAAAGAGTCAGATGAACAACAGATTCCTCAGATCCCTACCCGAGAGATGGGACACATATACTATTGTCCTACGCTCCAGTGCAAATCTGGAAAATCTATCTCTCACCCAACTTCATCGGAAACTGTTAACATTTGAAAGAGAGATAGAACAGAAAAGAAAACTGTCTTCATCTGGAAAGCTCACTGATGATTTTGTAGCAGGGAATACTGCTCTGGTCAGTCATGAGTCAGAATATGCTGCATCAGAAAGTTCTTATGATGAGCATATAGATTTTTCTTCAAACAGTGGAGATCCTGCTTTTGTTGGTGTTGATAGTAATTCAGGGTGTAGTAGTGATAATTTGTGCTCTTTGATGGATGATTTGAAAGGAATTGCTGATGATGATCTGGAAGAGATGGATATTTTGAGCCAAATGGCATTAATCAATATCAGATCTCAAAAATTTTACAAAAGGACAGGTAGAAAATTTCCTGGTCTCTCTGGAAAAACCAAAGTTGGTTTTGACAAGAGCAAGTTGAGGTGTCACAAGTGCCATAGACTTAGACATGTTGCAAGAGAGTGTAGATCATCTGGATCTAACTCTTCTGCACCTTTGTGACCTTTCCATGCAATAGCTCACAAAACAAAGGGAAACATTCTACCAGTTCTGGTCATCATTCACAAATTCAATCATCTCCTGCATATTTTGTCCATCAAGGTCAAATGCCATATCGTTATCCTTGTCTTTACATGCCTCAATCCAGTCAGGTTCCTGTACCCATAGCTCAACAACCACATGCCCTACCTGAGCCTCAACTATCTCAACCAAATCAACAATCTCAATCTCAATCACATCAATGCTTTTTCACACCTGGAGTTGTTGACTGGAGTAGCTTACCAGATGATCTTTCTGGTTATTCTGAACAAGTGTTTTCTGGTGCTGGTCAACATGGTGGTGATAATCCTTTTGGAAATATTGCTCTTATGGCCTTGGAGTCTACTGATGGTTCATGCTCAAATGCTTCATCATCACAGGTACCACAGGTATCTTTTGAGGCTAAGGCCAAGTTGTGTTCTGGGTCATGCATAGCTGCTTTTGTCTCAATTAGAGAAGCAAATAACTTTAATTAATCAAAATCTTGACCTAGAAAGTGATTTCCCAAAGAAAAGCTGAGTTTGAGTCTATCTTAAAGGAAAAAGATGATGAGATTTACAAATTAAAATGCCAAATCACTGATGAAAAGGCAAAGGTAGAGGTCATTTTAGAGAATCATAAGAATCTCAAAGAAACACTTGCAGCTACTCAAGTAGAGTGTGAATGCTGGGTAACATCCTGCAAGGGGTTTGAAATGCTTCTCAACAAGCAAACAGCTTCAAATGTGAAGTTTGGGATTGGGTATAATCACACCGTACCTCCTACAGATTTTACTCCCAAGATAGAAGTAAAATCTGAAGGTGAAAGCAATTCCCAAACCATATCATCATATGTCTCATCCTCAAGTGATAATCCAAAATCAAAGGATGAAGTCTGTATTAGTACCTCAGCTAATCAATCTGCTGATGGTCTCACTGCTGATAAGCACATGATCAATGAAAAGCTGAGCACTTCAGGTGTTGTGTCACAAAGTATTCAAAGTACTAAAGGGCAAGTAATAACACCTGAAGAGCATTTCAAACCAAATGAAAACAAACATGGTTAGACAACTGCTGAAGAATCTATCAGGAAATCCAAAAGTACCGATAGAAAACTTCTGAAGAACAAATCTTCAGTTGTTACAAACCCTTCAGTACTTAACATAAGTACTGAGAGGAAGAAAGTACTGAAGAAACACCCGTCAGTAGTTTCATCTTCTTCAGCAGTTGAACAACAGAAGATGAAGAAAAAGCCATGTGAAATATGTGGTCTATTCAATCATCTCACTGATGAATGTTGGTACAGAAAGGGTCCAAATTCAACAAAGATAAAATCAAAAAGAAAATTAATAAAATGAAAGATGAATTTGAAACCAAGTTTGTGCCACAAACATCTCAAATTGATAACCCAAAGTTCTTACAAAAATCTAAAAAGAAGGAAGGGGTTTATCATAAAACAGCTGAAAGCATTCCTCATGGAATATCAAAACACCAGACTAAGTCTTGTATTTCAAAAAGGAGGACATGGTGAGTCACAGGAACCAATCAAAAACAAGTACTGATGTGTCTGCTGAACTCAAAGGCTTTAACAACCAATCAGACACAACATGTTATGATGGTTCAACATCTGTTGGGGGTAAGTTAACCAAATAGATGTACCTGTGATTAACCACTGAAAAGGAAAACCAAGCCAAATCAAAGAATCCTCTTCAGCACCATCTCCACCTTCAAAGGCTGTTAATCATGACAAATCAGTTAGTATAAAATCTGTTGATGAGAACAGACCCAAAACCAAAATGATTTGGGTCTCAAAAGCTAACTAGTTTGTTATGACAAATGTAGGGTTCTTCAGCATGCCATAAAAGCATCTGGTATGTGGACAGTGGAGGATCTATGCATATGACAGGGAGCAGTTCTTTTCTTCATGACTACTCTCAAGGAAAGAAGGGATTTGTATCTTTTGGTAATGATGCTAAGGGTTACATCATCGGCAAAGGCTTTGTGTCAAATGGTGAGATAAGATGTGATGATGTTAACCATGTGGAAAATCTCAAGTAAAACATGTTGAGTGTCAGTCAAATGTGTGATAAAGGGCATGTTGCACTTTTCACCAGTCAGAACTGTCGGATTTTGTCTTCTAATGTTTTGAGAATGATTGACAAGATATTGGATGAATATACTCTCCTGAAGGCCAACAGGATTGGAAGAGTATATGCAGACTTATCAAAGAAAATTGATCTAAAAGGCCATCCATGTTTGTTCTCCAAGGCCTCTCCTTAGGAATCTGAACTATGGCATAGAAGGCTTAGTCATGTGAATCTTAAAAACATGAACTAGCTTATTCATCATGGTTTAGTGAGAGGTCTACCATTAAAGGTGTTCAAATGTTATGACAATTGTTCTGCTTGTTTAAAAGGAAAACAACACAAAGTATCATTCCCTCCAATAGAAGAACCAAAGTCCAATGCCTGCTTGCAATTACTGCATATGGATCTTTTTGATCCAGTAAGAGTGATGAGCATGGCAAAGAAAAAATACTGTCTAGTAATTGTGGATGATTAATCTAGATTTGTATGGACCTTCTTCTTACATTCAAAAGATGAGGCTGGTCAAATCATCATCAACTTTGTGTTGTATGTGGAAAAGCAGTACTCCCTTCCAGTCAAGTGCGTGAGGAGTGATAATGGCATAGAATTTAGAAACCACACACTTGATGAATTCTATTTATCTATGGGAATCAAGAGGCAGTATAGCATTCCAAGAACTCCTGAACAAAATGGAGTGGTGGAGAGAAAGAACAGGACCATTATTAAAGCCGTAAGGTCAATGTTGGCTAATTCTGGTTTGCCACTAACCTTTTGGGCGGAAGCTGTCAACACAGCTTGCTGCTATGTGCAAAATAGAGTGTTAGTAAATCAGAGGTTGATGAAAACTCCTTATGAAGTGTTACATCATTTGGCTCCTCTGATTTCCTTTTTAGAGCATTTGGGTGTCCCTATTACATTCTTAACACAAAGGATCCACTTCAAAAGTTTGAATCAAAGGTGGATACAGGGTACTTTATTGGGTATTCATCTAATTGCAAGGCATACAGAGTTTTTAATTGCAGAACAAGATTGTTGAAGAAACCTTGCATGCAAAGTTTAATGAATCTCCAAAGGACAAAATTCCACAAAACCCTATGGAGTTATTTGATTTGAAATACTGCAATATGTTCCTTATCAGCCTCCAGCTGCTGTAGATTCTGTGAATCCATCATCTCCTACAACTAGTCATCCATCTGATAGTACAATTGCAAGGTTTAGTGATCACCTGCCTGAGTCTACTAACCTGATGTTCCTGTAGCTTCAGCAGTTCCATCCACAACAAATGCTGATGAGATCTCTGATTCCTCTACTTCATTTGAATTGCCATCTCATTCTAGGTTTCAAGAGTCTGGATCAACATCTGTTGCTGCTGAATCTCCTACAAACACTTGCATAGATCTTATTGAGTACGAAGAACTGAAGAATCACCCCATGTCTCAGATCATTGGTGACATCAATGCTGGTGTCCCAACTAGAAGTCAATTGTCCAATTTCTGCTTTTATGCTCTCTTCATCAGTCAGCAAGAGCCAAAGAACTATCATATTGCATTAAGAGGCAATGGATAGGTTGAAGCCATGCAACTTGAGCTTCTTCAGTTTCAAAAGAAGCAAGTGTGGGAACTAGTTCCTCTACCCCAAGGTAAGTGTGCAATAGGCACTAAATGGGTGTTTAGGAATAAAACTGATGAAAAAGGTCAAATTGTCAAGAACAAGGCCAGACTGGTTGTACAGGGGTTTTTACAAGAAGAAGGTATTGATTATGATGAAACCTTTGCCCCTGTAGCCAGACTGGAGGCAATCAGATTGTGCTTAGCTTATGCTACTTTCCATAATCTTAAAGTTTTTCAAATGGATGTCAAAAGTGCATTCTTATATGGTAAAATAAAAGAAGAAGTTTATGTGTGTCAACCACCAGGTTTTGAAGATCATAAACATCCAGATTGGGTGTATAAGCTTGACAGGGCTCTTTATGGGTTAAAACAAGCTCCCAGAGCCTAGTATGAAAAACTGTCTAACTTTCTTCTTCAAAATAATTTCACTAGAGGCTCCATAGAAAAACTTTATTCATTAAGAAAGTAGGCATGCATAAGCTCCTTGTTCAAATTTATGTAGTTGATATTTTTTTACATCCTCTGATCCACAGTTGTGTGATGTCTTTACTAAGTTGATGCAACAAAAGTTTGAAATGAGTGCCATGGGAGAATTACAGTTCTTTATGGGTTTGCAAATCAAAAAAATGGTTGATGGAACTTTCA
The DNA here is from genome assembly GCA_025506515.1 of Flaveria trinervia. Classification (NCBI taxonomy): domain Eukaryota; kingdom Viridiplantae; phylum Streptophyta; class Magnoliopsida; order Asterales; family Asteraceae; genus Flaveria; species Flaveria trinervia. The sequence goes on along the minus strand of CM046443.1, from coordinate 29,598,358 downwards.
TTCATCAGTCAAAATATACAAAGGATTTGTTGAAAAAGTTTGATTTACAAAATTGTAAGCCCTGCTCTACTCCCATGTGCAGCACCACACAACTGGATACTGATCAGAAAGGTAAAGCAGTTGATGAAACTCTTTAGATATGTATGATTGGTTCCTTGATGTAGCTTATAGCTTCTAGACCAAACATTATGTTTGCAACTTGTGTATGTGCTTGATTTCAGGCTGCACCTAAAGTATCCCATATGATTGCAGTCAAAAGGATCTTTAGATATTTGCAAGGAACTCAATCTCTAGATCTTTGGTATTCCACTGGGCACTCTTGCAAATTAGTTGCTTTCTCTAATAGTGACTATGCAGGGTGTAAATTAACCAAAAAATCAACCTCTGATGAATGCCAATTTCTAAGCAATTGTTTAGTTTCTTGGCAGAGTAAGAAACAAACTTCAGTTGCTACATCCACTGCTGAAGCAGAGTACATTGCTGCTGCAAGTTGTACATCTCAGATACTCTGGCTTCAGAATCAATTACTGGATTATGACATTACAGAGACTAAGACTCCTTTATTGATGGATAGTGCTTCAGCTCTTTGTATTGTTAAGAATCATGTCCAGCATTCTAGGACCAAACATATTGAGATCAGACATCATTTTATCAGGGATTGTTATGAAAAAGGTCTGATTGATCCAAAGTTTGTTCCTAGTACTGATGAGCTTGCAGATATATTTACTAAGCCTTTGGACAGTGCAACTTTCCAAAATCTAGTGCTAAGGCTTGGTATGCTGCAGCTTGAATGATTTGACAACTACTGATGATCTCAGTTCACAAGTAATGATGAGCATTAGTATACAGCTGTCAAAAATAAGTACTGATAAGTTATTTTATCTTCAGTAGTTTTCATAACTACTAAAGACTAAATTACTTAAAAGTACTGAAGTACTTTATTTGTTGAAAAGTACTAATGTAGTTACAACTACTGATGTGGTTACAACTACTGATGTATGTTCTAACAGAAAAGTACTGATGACCAATGAAACATCTGAAAATCAGATAATCTGCTGAGTAAGTGTTAAGGTCAAATGAAACAACTGAGATCTGTGAATTGACGACAAAAACTGATGAGCAATTTTACTCTTCAAGTGTTTCAAACAACTGTTGTTTCATTTCAAAACAACTAAAGCCAAAACCAAGTCTTCAGTAGTTTCAAACTACTGATGACTAACACCAAGTCTTCAATTGTTTACAACATCTGAAAGTTAAAAGCATGTCTTCAGTCGTTTTCTAACAACTGATGACTAACACTAAAACTTTCAGTTGTTTTCTTTCAGCCGTTTCATAACCTATAAACACCTAACCCTAACTTCAAACTTTTCATAAGTCGTTTTCAGAACTTTCATCTTCCATTAATGGCGACCATGCAAATCAAACCATGACACAACTGTGTTGCCTACTTCACAAAATCGGCCTTTTGGACTAATTTTGATGCTGCCATTGATCTGATGGTTGATTCCTCGTATCAAACTGCTTTTCTTCTGAATCCAACCATCTATCCCAATACCATTCGCTAATTCTGGACAAATATAACTGTCCATACTGCTGAGAATGATGCCGTGATCACTCTCCAATCATTTGTAAACCAGAAGAAGGTGGTCGTCACTCCTGCTATCATTCGCCAAACCCTAGATCTGAATGATGCCACCTTCGTCACCAAATACCCGAAGGGCATCACTGATCTATCATTCATCAACCATGGGTATGAGGGCGACCTAAGTGCTACCACCATTTTGAAGAACCACTTCCATGATGTTGAACGCCTAATCTTTCATATGATCAATGTCTGCCTTGCCCCCAAATCCTCTTCATGGGATCAAATGTCATCCAGGTGGCAGCAGGTATTGTATTCTATCCTTGAACGCCAAAGCTTAAATTTTTCTAAAATTATATTTTTGGAATTAAAAGATCTAGCAATGAAACCTGTGGCTAACAGATGGATATTATATCCAAGGTTTCTTATCGTGATAATAATCAATCAGTTAAAATCTGATGGCCCTGTTGGCCTTGGAGTCCCTGTTGTGGTAGTTTTACCTGAGGTATACTCCAGGCACAACTCTGACCCACAACTCAAAGAGGCTACCAAAATGCTAAAACCCAAGCAGAAGGAACCCACAGGCTCATCCTCCAGATCCAAAGTCCCCTCCAAATCACAATCCAAACAAATCAAAAAGGCAACTCAGGGAGTTGAGTCCCCTGATGATGCCCCTGTAACACAAAGGCATGATAAAACTATGGGTAGTAATCCCCCTGTAGTTTCCATGACTCTACCAGCTGAAACTGCTCAGATATCCTCTTAACAGGATCCTGATGCAACCAAAAATGGGGAAATCACATTACTAGAATCTCTCTTACTTGAGAAGATTGCCATTGAAGAGCACCATTCACCCCAGGTGCAATCTTCTTCATCCTTATCTCCCACTGAAGCCATCCCTACAAGCCCAACTATGGTTATTGCACAAGTGTTGACTCAACTACATTCCTCTAAACCTCCCCAGAAACCTATTACCACTCGGAAAACCTCAACAATTGAGAGAGAGGATTATAATGTGGCTGATAACCCATATCACAGGGATTACAGTGTTCAATCTCCCTGTGTAGAGGAGGAGATTCGAACATCTGGTGAGGTTGCCTGTCCTCCTGTTTCAACACATGACCTGGATGAAGGTGGTATCATTTTTAAGACCTCACCGAGGCAACTGCCAATGAAGGACATAATCCTGAGGCAGGAAGTCCCCAGTTCCAAGAAAAAAGGCACATGTTAATACTTATCTACACTTAACACATGTTCATCCTGATTTAATGAAGTGGTCAGATGATTCAGCAAAGACTGGTGATAATCTGGGCTTTTTCTTTGATGTTCTAGCCCACAACACCATTCTTGAGACTGAGGTATGCAGACTACAAGAACTGCTTGCCAAAATATCACACGAATCAAGTCTATCTGCCCAAATTCACCCACAGATGGTAGTTTCTTTTGAAGCTCTCCCAAACACTAAGCCACTCCCAACAACTATGCCACCAGCCTCCGATTCAAGCACCATTTCTTAGGGACAGAACCCCTCTGAGCAAATGGTTGCTGCCTTTCAATCCTCCTTACCTCTCATCACTTCCATCATCACTAACATTGTGCCTTAAACCATTGATGAGAGGCTTTCCTCAAATCTTCAAACCTTAGTTGATGGTGCTATTTCTAAGAGACTTTCTGACATTCAAACCCCTGAACCCAATGCAACCAAAAAGGGGGAGTCTAAGTTAGTGAAAGTAGACAAAAGAAAGAGAGTTGAAGAGGAAGAAGAAAAAGAGAAGAAAGAAAAGGAGATGATCACATACAAGAGAAAGAAGAGTGCTGAACAGACTGAAGATGAGAAAAAGTTAGAAGACCTGATCAAAGAAGCTGATGAGCAACATAGCAGATCCATGGATAAGATCATTGATCAACTCTTCAGACAAGGTTTTGACACAGCCAAACTTGACTCTGAAATCAGAAGGCTATAGATTCAAGAGATTGAACATAGATGGGCAAGTTGGAGTGAGAAAGAAAGGGAAAGGCTGGAAGCTATGACAAGATTCATATCAAAGCATTTGGGAAGATCAATCATTAAAGTGAAGTCATGGTCCAGAGACAGTATTTTGGAGATAACCACTAGAATCTGTTCTTCTGAAGTATTCAACAAAGAATTGATCATAGAAGCTCTTGATGAAGCTGGTGCTGGGAAAAGGTCTAATATGGAAAAGTTATCCAAAGCTTCACTCACAACCAAGATGCTAGAGCAGCCTGCACAATCTCCTACACCAAAACAACCAACTTCACAACCCTCAAAACCAACTCCTTTACCCAAGAAACCTACTCAAACCATTACTAATGATGCACCCAAGAGGAAGAGAAGGGTGTTGAGGATAGAAGAAGAAGAAGATGATGATGAGGATGATAGTCTGTCAATCTCTGTTGTTCTTAAAATAAATATGCCTGAGCCCAGGAGTCAACCAACAACAATCACACCTGACATCCAAAGGCAAATGGTAAAAGTCAAACTTGAAGAAGAAGAACAGCACAAACAACATGATGAGCAGCTGTTAAGGAAGGTCGGTAAAGAGTTTCCTACATCTTCATCCATACAAGCTATGAAGAAACATGCTCAAGAGGTTGTATGCGCTCAGATTCACATTTCAATATCAAAAAGAGAGAGTGAAAATTTGGCCTGACCCTAGAGTAAGTGAAAGAATTCATAAAAAGAATATTCCAAGTCGATACAATGGCCAAGTAAAGAAGATTGTAGATGTTGTGATAATGCTGGCCATTGTAGTGTCACCCTGGGAAATCCTTGATGACTTCTAGAGAGCTTACTAGTCTAAGATGACTCCACAAACTTTACTAGAAAACAAAATGGTAAAGAAGGGGTTGATCTACAAGAATATTGAAGAAATAAGAAGAAATGAGCTCCAGTTGTTACTTGAAGGAACTCATCCTGATGAGTTTGAATACAAAGAAATAACTACTGTGGAGCTAAAGAATAGAAAGAATGTTAAGTACTTATCAGAGTACTATGGGCCTGAGTTCTTCTTTGAAAGTGAAGCTGAAGAACTCACAATGGAAGAACAAGTTGTATTCCTTTAGGCCTATGTTAGAGAGTCTTACAAAGTCATCATTGGGAAGTAGGTCTCATGGATGGGGTAACAGCTCTGTGTCCAATTCCCCAAGACAGAGTTCCCATTTTTCCTTTGCCAATCAAACTTTCTGAAACCTCTTCCATGGCCTGAGCTTAATTTGGAGATGATAGGATCTCAGCATCTAGTTTGATCGATTCGAATGATTTCAGCAGCGGAATAGAGTACCAACTAGCACAATTCGAGCAAGAATACCAAAGATATAGCAATGAACAGAATTAGTTAAAGAGAGAGAAAGTTTCTGCAAAAGAAATATTTCATTCAATCACACGCTTTGGCATGGATTTCGCAAAATTACAATTTAGGTCATTCTTCCTTATATAAGGAAAGATGACGTAGGCTGATGTCACTTGATAGTGACATCTAACCGTTATTTAACAAACTACTGAAACACTAAAACTACTGAAGATGTCAAGCAGCTGACATCTTCTTACAATAAGCTAAGTGTTTACTTTTTACAAAACTACTGAAAGTAAAAACATAAAACTACTGATAAACACAACTACGGAAGAAGTACTCTTCAGTTGTTGTGACAAACTACTGAAACTTCAGCACTTGGTCTTCAGACTTGAACTTCAGACGTTTCATCAGTGATGACTTCAAGGAGTCATCAGCTGATGTCTTCAGTATTTGTCTTCAGACTTTGTACATCAGTTGTTGATCTTCAGCACTTGTGGACTCTTCAGCTGTTGAACTTCAGTACTTTGTTCTTCAGCTTCAGCACTTGTATTCTTCAGCTGTTGACCTTCAGTACTTTGGTCTTCAGCTTCAGTACTTGTGTTCTTCAGCTGTTGGACTTCAGCACTTTAGTCTTCAGCTTCAGCACTTGGTTCTTCAGCTGTTGAGCTTCAGCACTTTAGTCTTCAGCTGTTGAAGTCTTCAGTACTTGATCTTCAGCTGTTGAAGTCTTCAGCACTTGTTGAACTGCTGATGAAGCCTTCAGCAGTTGTTGTGATATTATGTGGACTTAGAGGTTTTCTGATCTTGGCTCATTGGTTCTTTTGTTCCAACAAACTTCCCCTGAACCAATGCAGCCAAAACCTCTAATTGATTATTTTCCCACTTATTGTTGGCAGAATGGTTGGTCTTTTTCCTTCTTGATCAGTTGAGAAGTGATGGGTTTGCAAGAACACAAAATCCATGTTTAACCATTTAAACTTTCAAAAAAACGCAGCGGACATATATATAGCTTTAAAACCCATTATAAGCTGAATATTTCATGTTCTTAGTGTCCATTTAATGTAGAAAAGCAAACCCAAACAAAAGGATCATGTATGTGAATGAAACAAGCTATGACAATACATAAACGTACATAAAATCACAGCTTGAACAAGCTGTGACAACTACCTTGTTCCAGCAGCAAATGTCGACCAAAATGAGGTGTTTGATGCTTGTTCTTTTGGCCAAGACTTCAAGGAGGAGTCCTCAAGTGCTTATACCCCAAGCCTTGTGAAGCACACACCACTTTTGCTAGGAATAGTTCACCAAAATCAAACCAAAAACTCCAAATTCTGCAGCCTCAAATCCGAGAGAGAAGAGAGAGAGGAGAGAGTCTTTTGATTTTTGTTTGCATGAATGGATGTGATGTTAGAGGTGGAGTGAATTGCTAGTTAAGAGTTGCAAGTCTCAAAACACAAAGGTCCAATGAGAATGCAACAAGGGGGCAGCCATGTGTTTTAAATTTTAAGAGATTCCCTCTTAAAATTATAACACATAATACAAGTTAACTAGTCCTTTTAACTAGACACATATACAAGTAACCATTTGATTGTATAATCTAGTCACTCCATTATAAGTTTTGCAATATTATTTAACTAATTTAAATAAAATTACAAATAACTCATTGAACAAAATATCCTAATAAATTGTTCCATCTCATATGCAACTCTTTTAGAAAACCTATTTTCTAAATTGGTGTAAATATTTAATTGCATGATCATATCATCAATTAAATATTAATTGGTGTTTGCTAAGCTTGTTATTGGGTATAACCCGACTTGGATCATACGTACTAACCACATCAATATTCTAAGTGTCTTGGGCACACAGAATCCTTCAATCTCCCACTTGCCCAAGATTCATAGAAGATTGATGCAAGCAGTAAATACCGCCTAACAACGGTTTACTACCCTTAATACGTATGACTTATAGCCATTCAATAACATCATCCCTTTCAAGTACCCTACTTGAAATATTTAGGTGAATCGATCATCTATCCTTTTGTTACAGATGTCATGTTAAATCCAAGGACACAGAATGATCATTCCTTGTTGATTTAACTTAATCAGGCCTTAGACATCTTACTCTCAACGAATAAGAGGAACAAATTCCATCTTGACTACATACGTTTCTCACGAACACCTCGTGTATACCTGAACATATCCTTATGTACTGTCCACTATTTCAGGACAGTGAAGAATATGCTCAAGGTGTGATACTTGGTGAATATCAAAACCCAATATGTATCTCAGGTCGGAGGATACCAAATGATATTCGCCTTTACTCAAATTCACTTATGATCAATCAATAAGATTCCATGTAGTAAAATTTGAGATGCGGGTTAGTCCAATGTTTGTATCCCACAAATATCTATGAACCCTGGCAGCAACCCATTGCTCTATATTCATCCTTATGAATATCAACCAATCCAAGTTCATAATAGTCTTACCTTCAAACTTGTTCCCACAAGTATGAACGACTACGGACATTTAGAGTAAACATTTTACTCATGGATTAAACATGCTAAATTGGAATATTATTTGAAACATTATAACCAAATAACTTTATTCAAATAATAGAAAGTTCCACATATCCAAATACAAAATTTACAGATCAAATCCAATCACTAGAATATCGAAGTCCCATGGCACAAGTATGACCTTCATGCTTTGCCTTTTCAAGGAGCTTCGTGAGAGGATCCGCAACGTTTTGATCCGTGTGAACTTTGCGAATACATATCTTTCCCTTTTCAACTTCATCTCGTATGTAGTTGAATCTCCGCTCAATGTGCCTAGTCTTTTGATGAGCACGAGGTTCCTTGATTTGAGCAATCGCACCCTCGTTGTCACAAAAGATCTCTAGGGGTTCCTGAATGGAAGGGACAACCCCCAGATCGGCAATGAATTTCTTCAACCATGCAGCTTCTTGAGCTGCCAATGAGGCGGCGACATATTCTGATTCTGTAGTTGATAGAGCCACCACATCCTGTTTGGAGCTCTTCCAAGAGACAGCTCCTCCATTCAGAATGAAAATGTATCCCGATTGAGACCGTGAATCATCACGATCGGTTTGGAAACTCGCATCCGTGTAACCTTTTACAACGAGTTCCTCGTCACCAGATCCATAGATTAGGAACATATCTCTTGTCCTCCTTAGGTACTTAAGTATGTTCTTAACAGCCATCCAATGACTGTTTCCAGGATTTTGTTGGTAACGGCTTGTCATACTTAAGGCGCATGACACGTCCGGTCGAGTGCATATCATTGCATACATGATGGATCCAATAGCAGATGCGTATGGGATGCCTTCATTTTATCTTGCTCTTCCTTTGAGCTTGGACATTGAGTTGTACTCAACATCGTTCCTCTTTGAATAGGTACGGTACCTTTCTTAGAGTTCTCCATCTTGAATCTCTTCAAGATTTTATCAATATATGCACTTTGATTCAAACCAATCAACCGCCTTGATCTATCCCTATAGATCTTTATTCCCAGAATATAGGCGGCTTCACCAAGATCCTTAATGGAAAAACAACTTCCAAGCCAGGTTTTTACACCTTCCAAGGTTGGAATGTCATTTCCAAATAGCAGTATGTCATCAACATACAATACTAGGAAAGTTATTGTGCTCCCACTAGCCTTCTTATACACACATGCTTCATCAGCGTTTTTGATGAAGCCAAATTTCTTGACCTCCTCATCAAAACGATGATTCCAGCTTCTCGATGCTTGTTTCAATCCATAGATTGATTTCTTTAACTTGCATACTTTATTAGGATGTTTGGATCGACAAAACCTTCAGGCTGAACCATATAGACATCTTCCTCAAGATATCCATTTAGGAAAGCGGTTTTGACATCCATTTGCCAAATCTCATAATCATAATGAGCAGCTATGGCAAACAATATCCTTATAGACTTTAGCATCGCAACAGGTGAGAAGGTTTCATCATAATCAACCCCTTGAGTTTGAGTGAAACCTTTTGCTACAAGTCTAGCTTTATAAGTATCCAAGTTTCCATGCATATCCGTTTTCTTCTTAAAAACCCACTTACTTCCAACTATTTTGGAGTTAAGAGGTGGTACAACCAAGTCCCATACTTGATTGTCATACATGGATTGCATCTCAACGTTCATGGCTTCAAGCCATTTGTCACAATCCGTATTGGACACTGCATCATGGTATGTGGTTGGTTCATCAGAATCTATCACATAGCATCCATCCATGAAAAATCCGTATCTTTCAGGCGGATTACTAATTCTAGCACTTCTGCGAACGTCTTGTGTGTCTTGATCAACCCCTTGATCATCCTCAACATCCTCATGTTGAGTGCTACTTTCAACCAAACGTATATCGGGTTGTGGTTCTTGATCCTCTTCAAGATCCACTGTTCTACTGCCAGCTCCTTCCATAAGGAACTTTGCTTCTAAGAACTCACCCTTTCTGGCAACAAACACCTTTTGTTCCAGTGGATCATAGAAATAATATCCCATAGAATCTCTAGGATATCCAATAAAGATACACTTGGTGGATCGGACTTCCAATTTGTTTGGGGTGGGAGTTTTAACATAAGCCTCACAACCCCAAACCCTTAAGTATGATAGGGATGGAACCCTTCCATGCCATATCTCAAAAGGTGTCCTTTCCACCTTTTTGGTTGGGGCCATATTTAGAATACGGGCCGCGGAGAGCAGAGCGAAACCCCAAAATGATAGAGGTAATGTGCTTCTAGCCATCATAGATCGGACCATATCCAATAAGGTTCGATTCCTCCTCTCAGACACACCATTATGTTGTGGTGTTCCAGGTGGAGTGAGATGTGAGACAATCCCACAACTCCTAAGATGATTTGAAAGGCATCACTTAGGTATTCACCTCCTCTATCGGTACGAAGAATTTTAATTGACTTGTTGAGTTGATTTTCTACTTCATTTTTGAAGATTTTGAACATTTCAAAAGCTTCGTCTTTGTGCCTTAACAAGTACACATACCCATAGCGACTATAATCGTCGGTAAAGGTAATGAAGTATCTTTCACCATTCCTAGTCATTGGCTTAAAAGGACCACATACATCCGAATGTATGATTCCTAATAAATCTTTTGCCCTTTCGGTAGTTCCACTAAAGGGTGCCTTAGTCATCTTACCTTGTAAACAAGACTCACAAACATCAAATGAATCACATTCATTTGTTTTTAAAAGACCATTCTTTTGAAGTGTTTGTAAACGTTTCTTGTTTATATGACCAAGACGACAATGCCAAAGATAGGTATCACTTAAGTCCAACTTGAGTTTTTTGGTGTTAGTTTGGTACAATGAACTATTTAAAGTATTTTCATGAACCAATTCATAAATACCATTAATTGGAATAGCTTTAAAATAGAACATACCATTTAAAGAAACATGAATATCATTTTCAATAAAAGATAATACATAATCATAATGTCTTAATTGGGATACAGAAATAATGTTCCTAGTCAAACTAGGAGCATACAAAACATTCTTCAAAATAACTTCCAAACCACTTGGAAGTCGTAGGATGTAGTCTCCACGAGCTTCAACTAAGACTTTAGTTCCATTTCCCATGAAGAGGCTAACATCCCCTTGTTTGAAGTCCCTACTTCTTGTGAACCCCTGCAACAAATTGCAAATGTGAGTTCCACATCCGGTATCCAATACCCATGTGTTAGAAGATGCAACATTAAGATCAATATGAATCATGTATATTGTACCTGAGGTCTGCCGGCATCCCTCTTGGCTTTCAACTCTTGGAGATGGACAGGACAATTCCTTGCCCAATGTCCAATCTCCCCACACTTGAAGCATGGGTCATTTGTAGCAACCTTTTGCTTCTTCTCTTGTGGTTTGGGTGGCACCCTTGCCACCCCTTTCCCTTTTCCCCAAGCGGGTCCCTTACCCTTGGCAACCTTTGCCTTGGGTGCGGGACGAGGCCTTTTGTTGTTCCCACCTTCATTAATGGTGAGAACGGGTAAAACCCTTTTACCCATGGCCGCCTCGGCCGTTTTGAGCATTGAGTGAAGCTCACCAATGCTTTTATCCCAAGCATTCATGTTGTAGTTCAACACGAATGTCTCGAACCTTTTGGTAAGGCCATTGAGGATCAAATCCGTGGCCAATTCCTTCGAGACGGGACAATTAAGCCTCTCGAGGCGGTCAATATGACTTTTCATCTTAAGTACATAAGATGAAACAGATTGGTTGTCGTCCATACGACATGCATGGAGTGCTCGAACCGTTTCGAAACGCTCAACCCTCGCTTGCTGTTGGAACGTTTCCTTCAGCTGGGTTATCATGTCATAAGCCCCGTGGTGTTCATACTCCTTTTGGAGATCCGGAGTCATGCTCGCTAGCATGAGACAAGACACTTGGACGGAGTCCTCAGTGTACTTTAGCCAATCATTGAAGGCCTCCTCATCATCCTCGCTAGGTTGATCAGGGATAGGGTCGTCTAAAACGTACGATCTTCTCTCTTGCTTGAGAACGATTCTCAAGTTTCGATACCAATCGATGAAGTTGTTGTGATTTAGACGTTCCTTTTGGAGGATCGCTCGTAAAGATTGGTTGGACGCGGATGAGTTATCGGAATTATCATTATTAGAGGCCATCTACAAAATTTAACAAAGTTTTATTTAGTATTTTCGATATTATCAATTTTAATAATTAATGCCTATTAAGGTCAATTATATATTAAAATCTAGAACCCAACATTACATTTAAATTGTGGTTAGGTGACCTTTATCCCACGATTTAAATTAATAAGGTGGTCAACGATTGACGGTTGCAACCATTTGCAACTTCTAGAGGTATGGGATCGACTCTTGAACATCATATGTAAAGTCGGCATGTAAATCCCATCAACACCATTTGGAAACCACATTGTAGGTGATCCATTTAACATGGTTTGCAAATCAAGACATCCTACTTACACCCACGTGTGAGTTTGCCAAAACAAATGGTTAGGTGACCTTTATCCCATAAGTAAGGCATTCTCACCTCAAATCACAAGTTCCCTCAAAATGGTTAGGTGACCTTTATCCCACTAAGAGTTCCCAAGTGACTCAAGTGTTGTGTAAAAGGACGGTGTTGATCTCGTTTTTAAAATTTTAGAGATTTCTTAATTCTAGTTTAGAAAACTCTATGTACTTGTATTTGTATTCTTTCAAATACAAGGTACCCTATGGTTCTTAGATTAAAACCAATTTTAATCTTTAAAATCATTAAACCATTTTAATAACTTTTATTAACTTTAAAGAACCCACATTTTCAGCTTGTTAAGTTTGTTAATGAGTTTGTTATGAATATTCAAATACAAACCAAACAATCAAACAAGCATATATATACAAACATGAGTGCATAACCATAGCTACTAAGTTGACAACACTTGTTTGCCATCACAAGTGTTGTCATAAGGTCTTTTCTAAGGTTGAAAACAATCACAAAATGCAGGTCATCTTGGACCCCACTTGAACTTGCATCCATATGCTTCAAGTTCCATGTCTTTGATGTCCATCTTCGGGTCTTGAACTTGTGCATCTTCCTTTTACAAAATTGTATCCTAATACATTTTTCTAATAAAAGAAATGCACCTAATCTATTACAAACCCAAATGAATGAATAATTACAACCCAAATAATGAAACAAAATTACAACCAAATTGAATGAATGAATACAACCAACACAAGCATCCAAACATCACAAGGTCAATGGCTAGGTTATGCACTTTATCATCCAATGATCATAACATCAAAACATCTAATGAAACCCCTTTTAAAACCACCAAATTTCAGCCAACATAAACTGAAATTTTGGTTTTAAATATTGTCCAAACAATCAACACATCAAGATATGTATCTTTCAAGATCTAATCACTAGCATGTGTGATATGACCTTGAAAGTTGGGGAATCATTCAACCAAACAATAACAGCCCAAAACAGCCTATATGTCTATAAACATCCTTTAAAACCAATTTTAAAGAACAACACAAGCAAGTCATCCACATAACCGGCTCTAGATGCCATTGATGGGTTTGCAAGAACACAAAATCCATGTTTAACCATTTAAACTTTCAGAAAAACGCAGCGGACATATATATAGCTTTAAAACCCATTTATAAGCTGAATATTTCATGTTCTTAGTGTCCATTTAATGTAGAAAAGCAAACCCAACAAAAGGATCATGTATGTGAATGAAACAAGCTATGACAATACATAAACGTACATAAAATCACAGCTTGAACAAGCTGTGACAACTACCTTGTTCCAGCAGCAAATGTCGACCAAAATGAGGTGTTTGATGCTTGTTCTTTTGGCCAAGACTTCAAGGAGGAGTCCTCAAGTGCTTATACCCCAAGCCTTGTGAAGCACACACCACTTTTGCTAGGAATAGTTCACCAAAATCAAACCAAAAACTCCAAATTCTGCAGCCTCAAATCCGAGAGAGAGAGAGAGAGGAGAGAGTCTTTTGATTTTTGTTTGCATGAATGGATGTGATGTTAGAGGTGGAGTGAATTGCTAGTTAAGAGTTGCAAGTCTCAAAACACAAAGGTCCAATGAGAATGCAACAAGGGGGCAGCCATGTGTTTTAAATTTTAAGAGATTCCCTCTTAAAATTATAACACATAATACAAGTTAACTAGTCCTTTTAACTAGACACATATACAAGTAACCATTTGATTGTATAATCTAGTCACTCCATTATAAGTTTTGCAATATTATTTAACTAATTTAAATAAAATTACAAATAACTCATTGAACAAAATATCCTAATAAATTGTTCCATCTCATATGCAACTCTTTTAGAAAACCTATTTTCTAAATTGGTGTAAATATTTAATTGCATGATCATATCATCAATTAAATATTAATTGGTGTTTGCTAAGCTTGTTATTGGGTATAACCCGACTTGGATCATTACGTACTAACCACATCAATATTCTAAGTGTCTTGGGCACACAGAATCCTTCAATCTCCCACTTGCCCAAGATTCATAGAAGATTGATGCAAGCAGTAAATACCGCCTAACAACGGTTTACTACCCTTAATACGTATGACTTATAGCCATTCAATAACATCATCCCTTTCAAGTACCCTACTTGAAATAATTTAGGTGAATCGATCATCTATCCTTTTGTTACAGATGTCATGTTAAATCCAAGGACACAGAATGATCATTCCTTGTTGATTTAACTTAATCAGGCCTTAGACATCTTACTCTCAACGAATAAGAGGAACAAATTCCATCTTGACTACATACGTTTCTCACGAACACCTCGTGTTATACCTGAACATATCCTTATGTACTGTCCACTATTTCAGGACAGTGAAGAATATGCTCAAGGTGTGATACTTGGTGAATATCAAAACCCAATATGTATCTCAGGTCGGAGGATACCAAATGATATTCGCCTTTACTCAAATTCACTTATGATCAATCAATAAGATTCCATGTAGTAAAATTTGAGATGCGGGTTAGTCCAATGTTTGTATCCCACAAATATCTATGAACCCTGGCAGCAACCCATTGCTCTATATTCATCCTTATGAATATCAACCAATCCATGTTCATAATAGTCTTACCTTCAAACTTGTTCCCACAAGTATGAACGACTACGGACATTTAGAGTAAACATTTTACTCATGGATTAAACATGCTAAATTGGAATATTATTTGAAACATTATAACCAAATAACTTTATTCAAATAATAGAAAGTTCCACATATCCAAATACAAAATTTACAGATCAAATCCAATCACTAGAATATCGAAGTCCCATGGCACAAGTATGACCTTCATGCTTTGCCTTTTCAAGGAGCTTCGTGAGAGGATCCGCAATGTTTTGATCCGTTGAACTTTGCGAATACATATCTTTCCCTTTTCAACTTCATCTCGTATGTAGTTGAATCTCCGCTCAATGTGCCTAGTCTTTTGATGAGCACGAGGTTCCTTGATTTGAGCAATCGCACCCTCGTTGTCACAAAAGATCTCTAGGGGTCCTGAATGGAAGGGACAACCCCCAGATCGGCAATGAATTTCTTCAACCATGCAGCTTCTTGAGCTGCCAATGAGGCGGCGACATATTCTGATTCTGTAGTTGATAGAGCCACCCCATCCTGTTTGAGCTCTTCCAAGAGACAGCTCCTCCATTCAGAATGAAAATGTATCCCGATTGAGACCGTGAATCATCACGATCGGTTTGGAAACTCGCATCCGTGTAACCTTTTACAACGAGTTCCTCGTCACCAGATCCATAGATTAGGAACATATCTCTTGTCCTCCTTAGGTACTTAAGTATGTTCTTAACAGCCATCCAATGACTGTTTCCAGGATTTTGTTGGTAACGGCTTGTCATACTTAAGGCGCATGACACGTCCGGTCGAGTGCATATCATTGCATACATGATGGATCCAATAGCAGATGCGTATGGGATGGCCTTCATTTTATCTTGCTCTTCCTTTGAGCTTGGACATTGAGTTGTATTCAACATCGTTCCTCTTTGAATAGGTACGGTACCTTTCTTAGAGTTCTCCATCTTGAATCTCTTCAAGATTTTATCAATATATGCACTTTGATTCAAACCAACCGCCTTGATCTATCCCTATAGATCTTTATTCCCAGAATATAGGCGGCTTCACCAAGATCCTTAATGGAAAAACAACTTCCAAGCCAGGTTTTTACACCTTCCAAGGTTGGAATGTCATTTCCAAATAGCAGTATGTCATCAACATACAATACTAGGAAAGTTATTGTGCTCCCACTAGCCTTCTTATACACACATGCTTCATCAGCGTTTTTGATGAAGCCAAATTTCTTGACCTCCTTATCAAAACGATGATTCCAGCTTCTCGATGCTTGTTTCAATCCATAGATTGATTTCTTTAACTTGCATACTTTATTAGGATGTTTTGGATCGACAAAACCTTCAGGCTGAACCATATAGACATCTTCCTCAAGATATCCATTTAGGAAAGCGTTTTGACATCCATTTGCCAAATCTCATAATCATAATGAGCAGCTATGGCAAACAATATCCTTATAGACTTTAGCATCGCAACAGGTGAGAAGGTTTCATCATATAATCAACCCCTTGAGTTTGAGTGAAACCTTTTGCTACAAGTCTAGCTTTATATATCCAAGTTTCCATGCATATCCGTTTTCTTCTTAAAAACCACTTACTTCCAACTATTTTGGAGTTAAGAGGTGGTACAACCAAGTCCCATACTTGATTGTCATACATGGATTGCATCTCAACGTTCATGGCTTCAAGCCATTTGTCACAATCCGTATTGGACACTGCATCATGGTATGTGGTTGGTTCATCAGAATCTATCACATAGCATCCATCCATGAAAAATCCGTATCTTTCAGGCGGATTACTAATTCTAGCACTTCTGCGAACGTCTTGTGTGTCTTGATCAACCCTTGATCATCCTCAACATCCTCATGTTGAGTGCTACTTTCAACCAAACGTATATCGGGTTGTGGTTCTTGATTCTCTTCAAGATCCACTGTTCTACTGCCAGCTCCTTCCATAAGGAACTTTGCTTCTAAGAACTCACCCTTTCTGGCAACAAACACCTTTTGTTCCAGTGGATCATAGAAATATATCCCATAGAATCTCTAGGATATCCAATAAAGATACACTTGGTGGATCGGACTTCCAATTTGTTTAGGGTGGGAGTTTTAACATAAGCCTCACAACCCCAAACCCTTAAGTATGATAGGGATGGAACCCTTCCGTGCCATATCTCAAAAGGTGTCCTTTCCACCTTTTTGGTTGGGGCCATATTTAGAATACGGGCCGCGGAGAGCAGAGCGAAACCCCAAAATGATAGAGGTAATGTGCTTCTAGCCATCATAGATCGGACCATATCCAAAAGGTTCGATTCCTCCTCTCAGACACACCATTATGTTTGTGGTTCCAGGTGGTGAGATGTGAGACAATCCCACAACTCCTAAGATGATTTTGAAAGGCATCACTTAGGTATTCACCTCCTCTATCGGTACGAAGAATTTTAATTGACTTGTTGAGTTGATTTTCTACTTCATTTTTGAAGATTTTGAACATTTCAAAAGCTTCGTCTTTGTGCCTTAACAAGTACACATACCCATAGCGACTATAATCGTCGATAAAGGTAATGAAGTATCTTTCACCATTCCTAGTCATTGGCTTAAAAGGACCACATACATCCGAATGTATGATTCCTAATAAATCTTTTGCCCTTTCGGTAGTTCCACTAAAGGGTGCCTTAGTCATCTTACCTTGTAAACAAGACTCACAAACATCAAATGAATCACATTCATTTGTTTTTAAAAGACCATTCTTTTGAAGTGTTTGTAAACGTTTCTTGTTTATATGACCAAGACGACAATGCCAAAGATAGGTATCACTTAAGTCCAACTTGAGTTTTTTGGTGTTAGTTTGGTACAATGAACTATTTAAAGTATTTTCATGAACCAATTCATAAATACCATTAATTGGAATAGCTTTAAAATAGAACATACCATTTAAAGAAACATGAATATCATTTTCAATAAAAGATAATACATAATCATAATGTCTTAATTGGGATACAGAAATAATGTTCCTAGTCAAACTAGGAGCATACAAAACATTCTTCAAAATAACTTCCAAACCACTTGGAAGTCGTAGGATGTAGTCTCCACGAGCTTCAACTAAGACTTTAGTTCCATTTCCCATGAAGAGGCTAACATCCCCTTGTTTGAAGTCCCTACTTCTTGTGAACCCCTGCAACAAATTGCAAATGTGAGTTCCACATCCGGTATCCAATACCCATGTGTTAGAAGATGCAACATTAAGATCAATATGAATCATGTATATTGTACCTGAGGTCTGCCGGGCATCCCTCTTGGCTTTCAACTCTTGGAGATGGACAGGACAATTCCTTGCCCAATGTCCAATCTCCCCACACTTGAAGCATGGGTCATTTGTAGCAACCTTTTGCTTCTTCTCTTGTGGTTTGGGTGGCACCCTTGCCACCCCTTTCCCTTTTCCCCAAGCGGGTCCCTTACCCTTGGCAACCTTTGCCTTGGGTACGGGACGAGGCCTTTTGTTGTTCCCACCTTCATTAATAGTGAGAACGGGTAAAACCCTTTTACCCATGGCCGCCTCGGCCGTTTTGAGCATTGAGTGAAGCTCACCAATGCTTTTATCCCAAGCATTCATGTTGTAGTTCAACACAAATGTCTCGAACCTTTTGGTAAGGCCATTGAGGATCAAATCCGTGGCCAATTCCTTCGAGACGGGACAATTAAGCCTCTCGAGGCGGTCAATATGATTTCATCTTAAGTACATAAGATGAAACAGATTGGTTGTCGTCCATACGACATGCATGGAGTGCTCGAACCGTTTCGAAACGCTCAACCCTCGCTTGCTGTTGGAACGTTTCCTTCAGCTGGGTTATCATGTCATAAGCCCCGTGGTGTTCATACTCCTTTTGGAGATCCGGAGTCATGCTCGCTAGCATGAGACAAGACACTTGGACGGAGTCCTCAGTGTACTTTAGCCAATCATTGAAGGCCTCCTCATCATCCTCGCTAGGTTGATCAGGGATAGGGTCGTCTAAAACGTACGATCTTCTCTCTTGCTTGAGAACGATTCTCAAGTTTCGATACCAATCGATGAAGTTGTTGTGATTTAGACGTTCCTTTTGGAGGATCGCTCGTAAAGATTGGTTGGACGCGGATGAGTTATCGGAATTATCATTATTAGAGGCCATCTACAAAATTTAACAAAGTTTTATTTAGTATTTTCGATATTATCAATTTTAATAATTAATGCCTATTAAGGTCAATTATATATTAAAATCTAGAACCCAACATTACATTTAAATTGTGGTTAGGTGACCTTTATCCCACGATTTAAATTAATAAGGTGGTCAACGATTGACGGTTGCAACCATTTGCAACTTCTAGAGGTATGGGATCGACTCTTGAACATCATATGTAAAGTCGGCATGTAAATCCCATCAACACCATTTGGAAACCACATTGTAGGTGATCCATTTAACATGGTTTGCAAATCAAGACATCCTACTTACACCCACGTGTGAGTTTGCCAAAACAAATGGTTAGGTGACCTTTATCCCATAAGTAAGGCATTCTCACCTCAAATCACAAGTTCCCTCAAAATGGTTAGGTGACCTTTATCCCACTAAGAGTTCCCAAGTGACTCAAGTGTTGTGTAAAAGGACGGTGTTGATCTCGTTTTAAAAATTTTAGAGATTTCTTAATTCTAGTTTAGAAAACTCTATGTACTTGTATTTGTATTCTTCAAATACAAGGTACCCTATGGTTCTTAGATTAAAACCAATTTTAATCTTTAAAATCATTAAACCATTTTAATAACTTTTATTAACTTTAAAGAACCCACATTTTCAGCTTGTTAAGTTTGTTAATGAGTTTTTATGAATATTCAAATACAAACCAAACAATCAAACAAGCATATATATACAAACATGAGTGCATAACCATAGCTACTAAGTTGACAACACTTGTTTGCCATCACAAGTGTTGTCATAAGGTCTTTTCTAAGGTTGAAAACAATCACAAAATGCAGGTCATCTTGGACCCCACTTGAACTTGCATCCATATGCTTCAAGTTCCATGTCTTTGATGTCCATCTTCGGGTCTTGAACTTGTGCATCTTCCTTTTACAAAATTGTATCCTAATACATTTTTCTAATAAAAGAAATGCACCTAATCTATTACAAACCCAAATGAATGAATAATTACAACCCATAATAATGAAACAAATTACAACCAAATTGAATGAATGAATACAACAACACAAGCATCCAAACATCACAAGGTCAATGGCTAGGTTATGCACTTTATCATCCAATGATCATAACATCAAAACATCTAATGAAACCCCTTTTAAAACCACCAAATTTCAGCCAACATAAACTGAAATTTTTGGTTTTAAATATTGTCCAAACAATCAACACATCAAGATATGTATCTTTCAAGATCTAATCACTAGCATGTGTGATATGACCTTGAAAGTTGGGGAATCATTCAACCAAACAATAACAGCCCAAAACAGCCTAAAATATGTCTATAAAACATTTTAAAACCAATTTTAAAGAACAACACAAGCAAGTCATCCACATAACCGGCTCTAGATGCCATTGATGGTTTGCAAGAACACAAAATCCATGTTTAACCATTTAAACTTTCAGAAAAACGCAGCGGACATATAATAGCTTTAAAAACCATTTATAAGCTGAATATTCATGTTCTTAGTGTCCATTTAATGTAGAAAAGCAAACCCAAACAAAAGGATCATGTATGTGAATGAAACAAGCTATGACAATACATAAACGTACATAAAATCACAGCTTGAACAAACTGTGACAACTACCTTGTTCCAGCAGCAAATGTCGACCAAAATGAGGTGTTTGATGCTTGTTCTTTTGGCCAAGACTTCAAGGAGGAGTCCTCAAGTGCTTATACCCCAAGCCTTGTGAAGCACACACCACTTTGCTAGGAATAGTTCACCAAAATCAAACCAAAAACTCCAAATTCTGCAGCCTCAAATCCGAGAGAGAAGAGAGAGAGGAGAGAGTCTTTTGATTTTTGTTTGCATGAATGGATGTGATGTTAGAGGTGGAGTGAATTGCTAGTTAAGAGTTGCAAGTCTCAAAACACAAAGGTCCAATGAGAATGCAACAAGGGGGCAGCCATGTGTTTTAAATTTTAAGAGATTCCCTCTTAAAATTATAACACATAATACAAGTTAACTAGTCCTTTTAACTAGACACATATACAAGTAACCATTTGATTGTATAATCTAGTCACTCCATTATAAGTTTTGCAATATTATTTAACTAATTTAAAAAAATTACAAATAACTCATTGAACAAAATATCCTAATAAATTGTTCCATCTCATATGCAACTCTTTTAGAAAACCTATTTTCTAAATTGGTGTAAATATTTAATTGCATGATCATATCATCAATTAAATATTAATTGGTGTTTGCTAAGCTTGTTATTGGGTATAACCCGACTTGGATCATTACGTACTAACCACATCAATATTCTAAGTGTCTTGGGCACACAGAATCCTTCAAGAAGATGACCCATATAAGCACTGGCCTGGGAATGAGTCTCTGAAGATTTGGTTGGCAATTTATGGATGGGAGCTCTGTATTGGGGAATTGGACACTGAGCTGTTCCCCCATCCATGAGACTCACTTCCCAACTATGAGCTTGTAGGATTCCCTGGGGTAGGCCTCCAAAAATACAATTTGTTCCTCCATGGTGAGCTCCTCTGCCTCACCATCGAAGAATCCTTTAGGCCCATAGTACTCAGACAAGAATTTGACCTGTTTTCCATTTTTGAGTACCACTGTTGTAATCTGTCTGTAAGCAAATTCATCAGGATGATGACCTTCTAACAGCAGTGGTAACTCATCCTTTCAGATCTCATTCAGCCTCTTATACACCAGCCCCTTTTGATCATTCTGTTCTCCAGCATCTTTTGTGGGGGCATGTTTGAGGTGTAGGCCTTTTTGAAATCTTCCAAGATTTCCCAGAGTGAGACTACAAGGGCTAAGGAGATCACTTCATCTACAATCTTTTTCACTTGCCCATTGTATCTCTGAGGGATATTTTTCTTTTGTATTCTATGAGCCACCCTGGGATCAGGCCAAATTTTTACTCTTTCTTTCACATACTGAAAAGTATGTCTAAGAGTATAAATCCTCTGAGCTTGTTTTTTCATATTAATGATGGAGGAAGTGGCTGCATATGCTTTATCTACTCTCCTCAATAACTTTTCATCGTGCAATCTGTGTTGTTCTTCTTCTTCCAATTTCACTTTGATTGCATCTCTTTGTTGCTCAGGAGTTATTGCAAGAGAGAGATCTTTGGCCTTAGGCAACTGCAGAACAGTTGAGATCGGAAGCCTGTCTTCATCATCTTCTTCTTCTTCCAGCCTCAACACCTTTCTCTTCTTCTGCTTAGGTGCATCATCGGCTGTTGGTTTTGAGGGTAAGGGAGTTGGTTTTGTGGTTGTGGTTGTGGTTGTTTTGGAGAGGAATGTTGACAGGCTGAGTTAGCATTTTGGAGGTGAGTGTGGCTTTTGATTGTTTGGCTAGCTCAGTCCTGCTCCCTGCTCCCGCTTCATTCAAAGCTTCTATTACTAATCCCTTAGTATATGCCTCAGACGAACAGATCTTGGAGGTTATGGCCAAGATGTTGTCCCTAGTCCATGATTTTATTTCGATCAATGATCTCCCAAGGTATTTGCTGATAAATCTGATCATGATCTCAAGTCTTTCTCTATCCATTGTGTTGTAGCTGGCCCATCTTTGTTGAATCTCTTCAATCTCTAATCTTCTTATTTTAGAGTCCAGCTTTTCAGTATTGAAACCTTGCCTAAACAGCTGATCAATGATATTGTCCATTGATCTGCTGTGTTCAGCATCAGCCTCTTTAACCATTTCATTCAAGTTTTTCTCCTTTTCAGCACTTTTCTTTTTCTTATATGTGACATGAAAGCCCTTTTGACTTTCATGTACTTTCTCCTTTTCAGCTCCCTTCTCATTCTCATTCTCCTTCTCTTTCTCGGTCTCATACACACAGTCCTTCTCTATTTCCACTTCTTTGTCCTTCTCTTTCTCTTTCTCCTTCTCCATCCTCTTTCTTTTAGCTTTCACTGCTGGAATCTCCCCCTTTTTGGGTGCATTGGTTCTAAGGGTTTGATCAGCAGAAAGCTTTTGGCTCAGTACATCCTCCACTATAGGTTGTAAGACAGAAGAAAGTCTCTCATCAATAGTTTTAATGACAAGTTCAGTTATCTGCGGTGTGATGAGAGATAGGGGATTTTGAGGGATAGCATCCATTTGCTCAAGGGGGTTTTGGTCCTGAGAAATAGTGCCAGAAACAGAGGCAGGTGGCTGAGATTCTTTGAGTGGCTGTGTGTTTAAGTGACCTTCAGAGGAAGGTGCCATCTGTTGGGTTGATGTGGTGGCAGATGGTCTTTCTCCCTAAGAGAGTTGGTCAAGTAGTTTTTGCAGCCTACTGACTTCCTCCTCTAGGATTATGTTCTGGGCAAGAACATCATAAAAGAAGCCCAGGTCATCATCAGCAGATGCTGAATCACCTGACCTCCTGCTTGTAGCAGGATGTACATGCACTGGATGACCTCCTGCTTTGTCTTGGAACTGGGGACTTCCAGCCTCAGGACTTTGTCCTTCATCAGCTGTTGCCTCTGGTGAGGTCTTAGTTATGTTACCAACCTCAGTCTGATCATATGCTAACTCAGAAGAGGTGGCAGCCTCACCAGATGTTCTGATCTCCATATCCACACCAGGAGATAGAACATTTAAACCCGGGTGCTGTGGGTTGTCAGAAGCATGTGTATCCTCTTCCTCAATTGTTGTTGTTCTCCCCTTTGTTGGTGGTTGTAGGGGAGGAGGAGAGGCATGCAGCTGAGTCAGCACATTAGCAATTATAATGGTTGGACTTTGGGGGCATTTGCATGGGGAGAGGGGATAGAAGCTGATTGCATCCGGGAGAGGGATGCTCTTCAATGATAAACTCCGCAAGTGAGAGAGGTCTCAGTAATGTGGTTTCCCCTGAAGTGGTTGCAACAGGATCCTTTTGAGAGGATACCTGTGCGGCTATTGCTGGTTGAGTCTTTAACACTACTGGAGGGTTTGAACCAGTAGGTTTATCCTGTTTGGGTGGTACAGGAGCATCATCAGGGGACTCATATCCCTGATTAGCTTGTTTGGGTTTGGATTTTGGCTTGGTGGGGACTTTGGATCTGGCAGTTGAAGCTGTGGGTTCCCTTTGCTTGGGTTTGAGCAAACGGGCAGCTTCTTTGAGAGATTGGTCGGAGTTATGCTTGGAGTATACCTCAGCTAGAACAGCTGGTGCAGGGACTCCAAGGCCAACAAGGCCATGAGTTTATAATTCATTTAAAATTATGGCCATCAGAAACCTGGGATATAATAGCCATCTGTTTCCCACAGGTTTCTGTGCCAGATTTTTGATTTCTAGAAACACAATTTGTGAAAAATTTAAAGGTTGGTGTGCTAGAATTGAATATAATACCTGTTGCCACCAGGAAGACATTTGATCCCATGAGGATGTCTTCGAGGCTAAGCAAACATTCACCATATGAAATATCAGTCTTTCAGCATCAGGGAAGTTCTTCTTCAGTATGGTACCAGCTCGAAGATTTCCGTCGTACCCATTGTTGATGAAGGACATATCCAGTTGTGCCCTTCGGGTACTCAGTCACAGCAGTAGCATCTTGTAAATTTAGCACTCGACGAATGCTATCAGGTGTAACCTCTACTTGTTTTTGGTTGACCAATGACCGAACAGAAATTTGGCCGGAAGGCACATCAGTGTAAACGTAGGCATTGGACCAAAACTGACTTAGTGACTCTGGGTAGATGGTCGAGTTTAAGAGCAGAGCAGTACTATATTGAGAATCAGCCATTAGGTCTATGGCATGATCAAACTTTGTCCAGAAGGCCAATTTCGTGAGGTAGGTGACGCAATTATGTTTGGGTTTTAGACTCATGGTTGCCATTTTTGAGAGTATGAAGGTCAGAAGAACGGCTAATGGAACATTTGAGAAGAAGACAGGTATTTATAGGGTTGGGATAGGAAAAGGCTGAAAGAAAACTACTGAAGGTTTTGGTGTGGTCATCAGCTGTTTGAAACCACTGATGACGTGGTATTAACCTTCAGAGGTTTAAAACGACTGATAGTGGTGGTGTTGTCATCAGGTGTTATAAAACAACTGAAGACTTGGTTTTGACCATCAGACGTTGAAACAGCTGAAGTCTTGGTGTTAACCATCAGTATTTATGAAACTACTGAAGGTCGTGGTTTTGACTTCATATGAGGTAAACAACTGAGGACTTGGTGTTTGTCATCAGTAGTTGTGAAACTACTGAAGACAGTGGTTTTGCCATCAGTTGTTGTAAACAACTGAAGACTTGGTATTAGTTATCAGTAGGTGTGAAACTACTCAAGACTGTGGTCTTGCTTTAGTTGTTTAGAAACAGCAGTTGTAGAAACAACTGAAGAGAAATGTCATCAGCTGTTTTCGTCAATTCTTAGCTTTTCAGCTGTTTCATACTGTCCTCAACACTTACTCATCAGACTTTTCATCTGCTTTTCAGGTGTTTCATAGGACGTCAGTACTTATCTGTTTTTACTGATTTCAGTAGTTGTAACTACATTAGTAGTTTAGAACAGATAAAGTACTTCAGTACTTGTGAGGCATTTAGCCTTCAGTAGTTATAAAAACTACTGAGGGTAAAGGAACTCATCAGTACTTATATGTGACATGGTTACCAATGATCATCAGTACTTATTACTGAGATCATCAGTAGTTGTCACTTATTCTAGCTGCAGCATACCAGCCTTAACACCAGGTTGTGGAAACTTGAACTATCCAAAGGCTTAGTAAAAATGTCTGCAAGCTCATCAGCACTAGGCACAAACATAGGATTAATTAGACCCTTTTCAAAACAATCTCTTATAAAATGATGTCTAATTTCTAGATGTTTGGTCCTAGAGTGCTGGACTGGATTTTTGACAATGCAAAGAGTTGAAGCACTATCCATTAATAACGGGTCTTAGTCTCTGTAATGCCATAATCCAAAAGTTGATTCTGAAGCCAGAGTACTTGGGATGTACAACTTGCAGCAGCAATGTACTCGGCTTCAGCAGTGGATGTAGCAACAGATGTTTGTTTCTTACTCTGCCAAGAAACCAAACATTTGCCTAGGAATTGACATCCACCAGAAGTTGATTTCCTGGTTAACTTACACCCTGCATAGTCACTATCAGAGAAAGCAACTAATTTGCAAGAGTGCCCAGTGGAATACCATAAACCTAGAGATTGTGTACCTTGCAAATATCTAAAGATCCTCTTGACTGCAATCAGATGAGACTCTTTAGGTGCAGCCTGAAATCTAGCACAAACACATGTAGGAAACATAATATCTGGTCTACAAGCTGTTAAATACATCAAGGACCCAATCATACATCTGTAAAGCGTTTCATCAACAGCTTTACCTTTCTGATCAATATCCAATTGTGTGGTGTTGCACATGGGAGTAGAACAGGGCTTACAGTTTTGTAAATCAAACTTATTTAAAAGATCTTTTGTATATTTAGACTGATGAATGAAAATTCCATCAGCTTTTTGTTTGATTTGCAAGCCTAGAAAGAACTGTAATTCTCCCATTGCACTCATTTCAAATTTCCTTTGCATTAATTTTGAAAAATCATCACACAACTGGGGATCAGAGGATGCAAATATAATATCATCAACATAAATTTGAACAAGTAGCTTATGTTGATCCACCTTAATAAATAAGGTTTTATCTATGGAGCCTCTAGTGAAATTATTTTGCAGAAGAAAGTTAGATAATGTCTCATACCAGGCTCTAGGAGCTTGTTTCAACCCATAAAGAGCCTTATCAAGCTTGTATACCCATTCTGGATGTTTATTATCCTCAAAACCTAGTGGTTGACACACATAAACTTCTTCTTTTATTTTACCATATAAAAATGCACTTTTAACATCCATTTGAAAAACTTTAAGATTTTGGAGTGCAGCATAGGCTAAGAACAATCTAATTGCCTCTAGTCTGGCTACAAGGGCAAAGGTTTCATCATAATCAATACCTTCTTCTTGTGCAAACCCCTGAACAACCAGTCTGGCCTTGTTCTTAACAATAAGCCCATTTTCATCTGTTTTATTCCTAAACACCCATTTAGTTCCTATTGCACACTTACTTGGGGGAAGAGGAACAAGCTCCCACACTTGCTGCTTTTTGAACTGAAGAAGCTCAAGCTGCATTGCTTCAACCCAGCCATTGTCTCTAAGTGCAACATGACAATTCTTTGGCTCTAGCTGACTGATGAAGAGAGCATAGAAGGAGAAATTGGAAAATTGACTTCTGGTTGAAACTCCAGCATTGATATCACCAATGATTTGAGACATTGGGTGATTCTTCAGCTCTTGATAAACAATGAGATCAGTGCAAGTGTTTGTAGAACCTTCAACAGCAACAGATGTTGATGTAGACTCTTGAAACCATGTAGATGGTGGCAACTCAAATGAAGTTGAAGATGCAGAAATCTCATCAGCACTTGTTGTGGATGAAGCTACTGAAGCTATAGGAGCATCAGGTTTAGAGGACACAGGCAGTTGGTCACTAAACCTGAAGAGGTGAGTACTGCTGTCATCATCATCAGCAGCACCAGCAGTACCATCAGGTGGTGAACTGTTGACAGAAGCAACAGCAGGAGTTTGATAAGGAACATATTGCAGTATGTCCAAATCAAATAGCTCCACAGGGCTTTGTGGAATCTTGTCCTTTGGAGATTCATTAAACTTAACATGTAGAGTCTCTTCAACCATCTTTGTTTTGCAGTTGAAGACTCTGTATGCTTTGCAAGTTGATGAATAACCAACAAAGTACCCTGCATCCACCTTAGGATCAAATTTTTGGAGTTGATCCCCTGTGTTGAGAATGAAACAAGGACACCCAGAAGCTCTGAAGAATGAAATTAGAGGGGCCAAATGATGAAGAACTTCATATGGAGTCTTCATCAACCTCTGATTTACTAGAACTCTATTCAGTACATAGCAAGCTGTATTGACAGCTTCAGCCCAAAAAGTCATTGGCAGTCCAGAATCAGCCAACATGGACCTTGCAGCTTCAATAAGGGTCATGTTCTTTCCCTCCACTACTCCATTTTGTTCAGGAGTTCTTGGAATGCTAAACTGCCTCTTGATTCCCTTTGAGAGGTAGAACTCATCAAGTGTATTGTTTCTGAATTATGTTCCATTATCACTTCTAATACACTTGACTGAGAGGGAATACTGCTTCTCAACATACAACACAAAGTTGATAATCTTCTGAGCTGCCTCATCCTTTGAATGCAAGAAGAAAGTCCATACAAATCTGGAGTAATCATCCATAATTACCAGACAGTATTTCTTCTTAGCCATACTCATCACTCTCACAGGACCAAAGATATCCATGTGAAGAAGCTGTAAGCAGGCAGTGGACTTAGGTTCTTCTATGGAGGGAAATGAAGCTTTGTGTTGTTTTCCTTTTAAACAAGCAATGCAGTTATCTTCACATTTGAACTCCTTCATAGGCAGTCCTGTTGGACCAAAAGAACCAATGAGCCAAGATCAGAAAATCTCTAAGTCCCACACGGTATCACAACAACTGCTGAAAGCCTCATCAGTATTTTGACAAGTGCTGAAGACTACAACAGCTGAAGATCAAGTGCTGAAGATCTTAACAGCTGAAGAATCAAAGTACTGAAGTACAACAGCTGAAGAACACAAGTGCTGAAGCTGAAAGACCAAAGTACTGAAGTACAACAGCTGAAGAGTTCACAAGTGCTGAAGATCAACAACTGATGTACAAAGTCTGAAGACAAAGACTGAAGACATCAGCTGATGATATCTACTGAAGTCATCAGCTGATGAAACACCTGAAGGTCAAAGTCTGAAGATCAAGTACTGAAGCCTCAGTAGTTTGTCACAACTGCTGAAGAGTACTTCTTCAGTAGTTGTGATATCAGTTGTTTTATTTTCTATGTTTCAGTAGTTTTGTAAAACGACTGAAGAGCTTGTTCTTCAGTCGTTGTAGTTTCAGTAGTTTTATATTTTGTACTTAACTTGCTGATATGTTCTCAGTAGTTGTGAACATTTCAGTAGTTTGTTAAGATTTAGTTATTTCTGTATTGGATCTGCCAGTTGTCACTTTCCGTGATAACAGCAGTGACTGTTGCACTCTATATAAGGAGTGACAACCTATTGTAATCATGGAGCGATATGAGCAATTGAATGGAATGATTGATTGATTCGATTAGAAATATTCTACATCTATAAACATTCCTAGAAATCAGAAATTCATATTCTCTCCCTATAACCGTATGCGATCTTAACGCTTACAAGTATCGATTGCTTGCTACAATTTGTCTAATTCGTGTTTGTATTCCGCTGCTTTATATTCTGATACGTCAAACTTGTGATCACTGATCCTGTCAAGTCCCCTTACTAAACCATGGTTTATCAGCTGATTTATGTTTTTGAGATTAACATGACCCAGCCTTCTATGCCATAGAGTAGATTATTAAGGGGAAGCCTTGGAAAATAGGCAAGGATGGCCTTTGAGATCTATTTTCTTGGAAAGATCTAAGGCATACACTCTTCCTGTCCTATTGGCCTTCAGGAGAGTGTATTCATCCAACACCTTATCAATCAAACTTAGAACTTTGGATGACAGAATCCGACAGTTCTGACTGGTGAAAAGAGCAACATGGCCTTTGTCACACATTTGACTGACACTCAAGAGGTTGTACTTGAGATTTTCCACATGGTTAACATCATCAACTTTATTTCCCCATTGGAAACAAAGCCTTTACCGATGATGTAACCCTTTGCATCATTGCCAAATGACACAAACCCCTTCCTTCCTTAAGAGTAGTCATTAAGAAGTGATCTGTTTCCTGTCATATGCATGGATCCTCCACTGTCTACATACCAGATGCCTTTGTGGCATGTTGATGAACCCTACAAAACACAACAAATTATTTAGATTTTGTGACCCAAACCTTTTTGGTTTTGGGCCTGTTCTTATCAACAGATGGTAAACTAATAGGTTTGTTGGAAACAACAGCCTGAGAGGAAGAAGATGGTGAAGAAGAGGAATCCTTTGGCTTGGACCTCCTTTTCTGTGGTTTCAACATAGGAACATCTAATTGGTTAACTCTTCCCAATAGATGTTGAACCATCATAACCAGCTGTGTCTGATTTTGTGATAAAGCTTTCAGCTCTCCAGACACATTGGCATTGGAGTTTGATAAGTTCCTATGTTGCACCTTCTTCTTTTCAGCAATCTCAGCTGTTACCTATTTAACCCCTTCCTTTTTGGACTTAAGGGTTACAGGATTTGATGTTGCTGGTACAAATATGGCTTCAAACTCAGTTTTCATTTTAACCATTTTCTCTTTCATTTCCTCTTTATGTTTGAGTTTGGATCCTCTTTTGTACCAACAATCATCTGTAAGATGATTGAACAAACCACATATTTTACATGGTTTCTTCTTCATCTTATGTTGATCATCAACTAAAGAGAATGAAACTACTGAAGACTTGTTCTTCAGCACTTTGGAAGCACTATTTGCTTTCTTGACTTCCTCTTTAGTAGTCTTCAAACCCTTTCTACTGACAGTTTTCTTCTCTTCAGTGCTGACAGTAGTTGGAGTTTGAACTTCTGGTGTTAAATCTTGCTCTTCAGTCCTTTCAGGACTTCCAGAAATAACTCCTGAGTTGATCAACTCTTTGATCATGTGAGTGTCAGTATTTGAACAATCAAGATCAGCTGATAGGTTCAACGAGGGAATAATACTAACTTCAACTTCTGATGGTGCTCTATCAGAAAGTGAATCACATGATGAGGTGGATTGGTTATTGCTTTCTCCATCAGATTTCACTTCTGCTCTTGAAGCAAAATCTGTAGGAGGAGCAGTGTGATTATAACCAATGCCAAACTTCACATTGGAAGTTGATTGCTTACTAAGAAGCATTTCAAAACCTTTGCATGATTGTACCCATCGATCACACTCTACTTGGGTGACTGCAAGGGTTTCTTTGAGGTCTTTGTACTTTTCTAAAAGTACCTCTTCCCTAGCCTTATCATCAGTGATTTGGCATTTAAGTTTATAAATCTCATCATTTTTCTCTTTAAGCATAGACTCAAACTCAGCTTTTCTTTTGGAAATGATCTTTTCTAGCTCTATGTTCTTATTAATTAAAGCTACATTTGCTTCTCTAATAGAGGCAAATGCTGCTATGCATGTTTTAGAACATAATTTGGCCTTAGCCTCAGAGAATACCTGTGATACCTGTGATGAAGAGGCATTTGAGGATGATCCATCTACAGACTCCAGAGCCATAAGTGTCAGATTTCCAAAAGGACTATCACCACCATGTTGACCAGCACCTGTGAACAGTTGTTCATGACCAGACATGTCATCTGGTAAACTGCTCCAGTCAACAACTCCAGGGGTGAAGAAGCTGTGTTGTTGAGGTTGAGGAGGTTGATGAGATTGAGATGGTTGAGTCTCAGGAAGAGCATGTGGTTGTTGAGCAATGGGTGCTTGAACCTGACTGGTTTGTGGCATGTAATAACAAGGGTAAGGATATGGCATTGGACCCTAAGGAACAAAATATGCAGGAGATTGTGGTTGAGAATGATGACCAGAATTGACAGGATGTTGCCCTCTGTGTTGTTGACTATTGCCAGGGAAAGTCACAAAGGGTGCAGAAGAATTAGATCCAGATGATCTACATTCTCTAGCAAAGTGTCCAAGCCTGTGGCATTTGTGGCACCTCAACTTACTCTTGTCAAAACCAACTTTGGTTTTGCCAGAGAGTCCTGGGAACTTTCTTCCAGTTCTTTCGTAGAACTTCTGAGATCTGATATTTATCAAGGCCATTTGGCTCAAAATATCCATCTCTTCTAAGTCATCATCAGCAATCCCCTTGAGATCATCCATGATGAAGCGTAGATTGTCATTATTACACCCAGTAAACTGACTATCAACACTCACAAATGCAGAATCAGAAGTGTTTGAAGAGAAATCAATATGCTTATCATACTGGCATTCAGATGAAGCATATTCTGACTCATGACCAACCAAGGCAGTGTTGCCTGGTACAAAGTCTTCAGTGAGCTTACCAGATGAAGCCAGTTTCCTTTTCTGCTCTATCTCTCTTTCGAATGTAAGTAGTTTCCCATGAAGTTGAGTGAGAGACAGACTATCCAGATTTGCACTGGAGCGTAGGACAATTGTATATGTGTCCCATCTCTCAGGCACTGATCTGAGGAATCTGTGGTTCATTTGGCTTTTGGTATATTCATGTTTAACCATTTTCAACTCAGAGATTAAACATGAAAACCGCTCAAACTGCTGAGTGAGAGTCTCACCCTTTCTATGAGCAAAAGTCTCATACTGTTGGGCGAGGATTTCCCTATTGTTTGCTAAGACCTCATCAGTGCCGCCAAATTGTTCTTTCAGTGCATTCCAAAGGTCATGAGCAGTTTCATGATGCATAAGCCCGGAATAGATTTCATTAGGCAGTGCCATGGCCAGAATTCCATGGGCTTTAGCATCAATCTCAAACAACTTTTTCCTCATCAGAGTATTGTTCCTTCTTCTTCGGAATCAACTGATTTGTTTCCGGATGATTCACCATTGGCTTATGTGGTCCATGTACCACGGATGTCCAACAACCTGAACTATTGACAGACAGGTGATGGAGCATTCTTCGTTGCCAAATGTTATACTCATTCCTAACCAGCATCGGAGGCTTGGTTGAGGAACCAGTATTGTGTGGATCATTAGAAGGTGTAGTCATTTTCAAAAATTCAGACAAATTCAAGATAAGCAAAACAAATTTAGCTCAAAACCACTAAGAACGTCAATTAAAATAGCCAAAAGCGACATAACTTCAATCTCTATAACAGATTCGTGCGAATTTGCTAGTTCGATCAAACTTAGAGCAAATGAGCAGTTTCAATGATCAATTGTTAGATCGATCAATGATTAACCAGCTCTGATACCATATGATAGGATCTCAGCATCTAGTTTGATCGATTCGAATGATTTTAGCAGCGGAATAGAGTACCAACTAGCACAATTCGGGCAAGAATACCAAAGATATAGCAATGAAGAGAATTAGTTATAGAGAGAGAAAGTTTCTGCAAAAGGAATATTTCATTCAATCACATGCTTTGGCATGGCTTTCGCAAAATTACAATTTAGGTCATTCTTCCTTATATAAGGAAAGATGACGTAGGATGATGTCACTTGATAGTGACATCTAACCGTTATTTAACAAACTACTGAAACACTAAAACTACTGAAGATGTCAAGCAGCTGACATCTTCTTACAAGAAGCTAAGTGTTTACTTTTTACAAAACTACTGAAAGTAAAAACATAAAACTACTGATAAACACAACTACTGAAGAAGTACTCTTCAGTTGTTGTGACAAACTACTGAAACTTCAGCACTTGGTCTTCAGACTTGAACTTCAGACGTTTCATCAGCTGATGACTTCAGTAGATGTCATCAGCTGATGTCTTCAGTCTTTGTCTTCAGACTTTGTACATCAGTTGTTGATCTTCAGCACTTGTGGACTCTTCAGCTGTTGAACTTCGGTACTTTGGTCTTCAGCTTCAGCACTTGTATTCTTCAGCTGTTGACCTTCAGTACTTTGGTCTTCAGCTTCAGCACTTGTGTTCTTCAGCTGTTGGACTTCAACACTTTAGTCTTCAGCTTCAGCACTTGTGTTCTTCAGCTGTTGAGCTTCAGCACTTTACTCTTCAGCTGTTGAAGTCTTCAGTACTTGATCTTCAGCTGTTGAAGTCTTCAGCACTTGTCGAACTGCTGATGAAGCCTTCAGCAGTTTTTGTGATATCATGTGGGACATAGAGGTTTTCTGATCTTGGCTCATTGGTTCTTTTGGTCCAACAGGAGATTTCTGAGCTGATCCAGAAAATGTTTCTGCCAATAAGTGGGACTTCAATAATCTTAAAGGTTTTGGCTGCATTGGTTCAGGGAGAGTTTGTTGGACCAAAAGAACCAATGAGCCAGATCAGAAAAACCGTTAAGTCCCACAAACATCATAACAACTGAAATGGTCTACAACAGCTGAAGACAAAGTCTGAAGACAACATCTAAAGACAAAGTCTGAAGACAAAGTCTGAAGATAAAGTCTGAAGACAAAGTCTGTAGACAACTGCTGAAGACAAAGTCTGAAGACAACTGTTGAAGACAAAGTCTGAAGATAAAGTCTGAAGACAAAGTCTGAAGACCAAGTTCTCAGAAGTTGTCACAACAACTAAAGTAGTTCTTTTCAGTAGTTGTGATGGTTTACTTTTCAGTAGTTTCTAATCAGTAGTTTTATTTTATGTAAAACATCTGAAGTTCTTATACTTCAGATGTTATAACTTCAGTAGTTTAGTTTACTTTTAGTTGTTTGTATAAATCAGTTGGCTGTCACTATCAAGTGACGTCAGCTGATGTCACATTCCTTTATAAAAGGAATGTTGACCTAATTTGTTAAAAAGTGAAGCGTGTGCGTGAATGAAAACTTTCTCTCTCTATAACCGTCACTGTTTGATTGAATATTCATATTATTCTTGCTTAAATTTCGTCTAATTCTTGTTCTATTCCGCTACAAATCTTAATCTAATTGATCAAACTAGATCCCGATCCTTTCATCTGCACCAACTTCACATAGAACTTCATATGCACCTGGTGGATCTAAGCAGGCTGCTTTCCACCAGGGTTTCTTGTTAAATGAAGAAGAAGGGTCTGATGATGATCCTCTCACCAAGAGGGTTGGTTGTCGAGTTGTGGCTCTCTACGGGCTTCATGTAAGCCCCCTTCCCGGGACGCTTACAGCTAGTTATTCATTACACATAAAACATATAATTACATCAATTTAAAGAAAACATTGCAGCAAAAACATTAAAACAACATTTCATTTCATTATAATAAACTCTTTTGCAAAATAATACAACATTCATTACAAAATATTGTTTGTGCACATTATAATGCAAAAACATTGTACAAAAGAATGCCATCCAAAAGAGCTAAGTAGCCACCTCGTGCCATCCTCAGCAACATTACCTGCCAACTAGAAACACATAAAAGTCTGTTGTTGAGTGTTCTAGTTTTTAAGTAAAACATACTTTACTTTCATTGAAACCGTTCTTTACTTTTGCATGTGATCACACTCATACGTACCCATAGATAATATCATTATTATCTTCATCATTCATTCATTAACTTTCATTCATTCATTCTTCTTACTTTCATTCATATGTTCATCATTACTTCTTTTTATTCCATCAAAAACCATGAATTTTACCCTATCGTCATGCATAAAGCTGGTACTGGGCCGGAGTCTATCATAGACCCTCCCGTCATGGCGCACAGCAGCTTGGCCACAGTACCTAGGATAAATTCAGGTGTACCATTGTCATATGCTATACCTGCCATCATGCATAAGCTGATACTAGGCCGAGATCTATCATAGACCCCCCGTCATGGCGCACAGCAACCTGGCAACAGTATCTAGGGTAAGAGACAAAGGTTCGATACAAATGGTCGGTCATAAAGATGGACCCGATGTGCATCCTTCTAGGGTATCTAACCCACACACCGTTGAACTAACACCCTTCATTGGGCGTGTTGCGACATACAAGGCTTGCAAGACTTACTTTACTTTCCTTCGTTCATTAATGCATGCATTCATTCATCATGTTCCTCTTTTCATTATCTTCCCTTTACGTTACACAATATTTTCATTTCATTCATTAATATTCAACGTAAAGCCATGGGAAAATATTCACACATAATAATAAGGAACATCAACATACACAGTCAACATCCACATACAGGGCATCATACTACATAACATACATGATACATTCCATCATGCATAATCATCAATCATACTTCACATATCATACATCACCCATCACATCATCTATGACCTCGAAAGTCAACTTACATCAACCCTTGGAAATCCCCCAATTCAAAGCCTACATAACACTGTTCCCCCAAAAATCTAAAACAAACTAAGTTATGTCCGGTGCATGAGCCCTATTTGGGCGTATGGACCCTATTCAGTAGCATGGCCTTCCATACGCATGAGAACACTTAGACGTATGGGCATTATGAGTGAATGAAAACTTAGGCGTATGGACTCCCAGTCGCATAGCCTTCAGTCGCATGACTCCCAGTCGCATAGCCTTCAATCACATGACTCCCATGCGTATGAACCTCAGTCGCATGGCCTCTAGGCGCACAGACCTCAGTCGTATACCATCCAGGTGCATGGCCTTCAGTCTCATGACTTCCATGCATATGAACCTCAATCACATGGCCTCCAGGCACATGGACCGCAGTCGTATAACATCTAGGCGCATGGTCTTGAGTTGCATGACTTCCATGCGTATGAACCTCAGTCGCGTGGCACTAATGCACATGGACTTTAGTCGCATGACCTTCATCCGCATTTCCTCCAGTCGCATGACTATTATGCGTATGACTCTCAGTCGCATGCCTTTCGGCCATATGGCCTCGAGTCGCATGCCATTTGGACGTATGGACCTCCGGTCGCATGAGCCCTAGCTGATGCAGAATGCAGTCTTCCCTGAACCTAATCTGCAATTTTCGGCCTCCAAAGCCTCTCAAACCTGTTCTAACCTCAAATCAACCATCCTAAACCTTAGAAATACATACCACAACACCATTCAAGCACAACCAAGCCCGAAATCAAACCCCACCCAAATCACACACATACACATACATACGGGTTTTACACCCAACACAACCAAAAACGATTTGTCATGTGTTCCAGCCCTAAAATCAATAGAAAACATGTAAAATAGGGGTCCTAGAACTCACATTAACAGCCTTTTCGAGTAAAGCTTCCTACAAACCCGTTTTCCTTTGACTTTCGTGCTCAATTCCAAGAAAACCCGAAGTATTTGCCCTTTTCTCTCCATTTCTTCTCTTGGCCGAATGAAGTGAGTATGGGAAAGGGGTGTGGGCAACCATGCCCCTTGTATACCCCCACTCCTCTAAAGATTTTCCCATTTTGGCAAGATTGGTCCCTCAACTTCAAGCTTTATTTCTTTTCTTTCTCTTTTTCTTCTTTCTTTGGCTTCAAAGGAAATAACCGGGTGTTACAAGTCCAGCCCCTTGAATAGGTTTCTTCCCCGAAACCTATTATTCCTCGAACAGACGTGGCTAATGTTGTCTCATCTCTTCTTCCATCTCCCATGTAGACTCAAATCCCTTTCTGTGCCTCCATTGTACATGCACAAGTGGGACCACTTTATTCCTCAATCTCTTCTCTATACGTTCGATGACTACCACTACTTGCTCCACATATCTTCTAGTGATATAACCATATCTTCATCTTCTAAACATTTCCTCAGATGAGATACGTGGAATGTCGGATGAATTCCACTTAACTCTTCTAGTAACTCCAATCTATAGGCCACCTCTCTTAATCTAGCAATGATTCGGAAAGGCCCTATGTATCTCGGCTCAACATGCCTTGCTTTCTAAGCCAAATGATACCATTCCCAAGGTGAGACCTTCAACATAACCCTGTCACCCACCTAGAACTCAATCGCTCTACATTGCTTATCAGCATACGACTTCTGTCTATCTTTGGCTACCTTCATGAAGGCCTTGGTCGTTTCAAGCTTCTCAGTCATAGCCTCGATCACCTTGATGCTTCCTAACTCTTTCTGAACAATATCACCCCAATAGGCGGGTGTTCTTCATCTCCTACCATATAACATCTCATAAGGGGGCATACCAATGCTGGCATGCTAACTATTGTTACACAAGAACTCATCTAATGGTAATTGGTCATCCCAACTTCCTTCAAAATTTATGACACATGCCCGAAGAATATCTTCCAATGTTTGAATGGTCCTTTTTGACTGATCTTCCATTTGGGGATGATAAGCCATGCTAATATGTAACCTCGTCCCCACTGCGTCATGGAATTTCTTCCAAAATTTAGATGTAAACCGGGTGTCACGATCAGATAGAATAGACACCGGCACACCATGACGAGTTACAATTTCCTTGATGAATAGATCCGCCAACCTCTCAGATGAATATGTCTCGTGGATCGGTAGGAAATGAGCACTCTTCGTCGAACGCTCAACTATCACCCATATGGCATCATACCCTTTCGGGGTATGCAGTAGCTTCGTAACAAAATCCATGCTGATGTGCTCCCACTTCCACTCTGGTACATCCAAAGGTTGGATCTTCCAATACGACTTTTGGTTCTCAGCCTTCACTTGTAAACAAGTAAGGCATTTACTCACATACTCCACCAAATAACATCTGAGGTCATGATCAACTGGTAAGCTTTCACCCGAATCGGTTGGGGTCTCTCTTTCCGGCTAAGGGCATCTGCCACCACATTGGCTTTGCCCGGATGGTAATGGATCTCGCAGTCATAATCTTTTATGAGCTCCAACCATCGTCTCTGCCTCATGTTCAGGTCCTTCTACTCAAAGAAGTACTTCAAGCTCTTGTGGTAATTGGGTATGGTGCACTTCGTCCTGTAAAGGTAGTGCCTCCAAATGTTTAACGCAAAGACACGGATACTAACTCCAAGTCATGACTAAGATAATTGACCTCATGAACCTTCAACTATCGGGATACATAGGCTATAACCTTTCCTCTTTGCATTAACACACACCCCAGCCCCAAGTAGGAAGCATTAGAATAAACCACCAGATCTTCACTTCCATCGGGTAATGACACAACAGAAGCTTGAGTCAACCTTGCCTTTAATTCCTCGAACACCTTCTCTTGAGGTTGACCCCATACGAACTTCACATCTTTTCGGGTCAACTTGGTTAGTGGAGAAGCGATCTTAGAGAATTCTTGAAAGAATCTTCTGTAATAGCCCGCCAAACCCAAGAAACTACGAATCTCAGATAGCGTCTTTGGAGACTTCCATTGCATCATCGCCTCCACCTTTTGCGGGTCCACCATAATTCCCTCGGGGTTCACCACGTGACTCAAGACTAAACTTCATGCAACCAAAATATGCACTTGGAGAACTTGGTGTACATCAACTCCTTT
The DNA here is from genome assembly GCA_025506515.1 of Flaveria trinervia. NCBI lineage: Eukaryota > Viridiplantae > Streptophyta > Magnoliopsida > Asterales > Asteraceae > Flaveria > Flaveria trinervia. The sequence continues at coordinate 29,559,671 of CM046443.1, read as the reverse complement.
CTCAACGTCTCTAAAACCTCCCGAATGTGACCGGCATGCTCTATCTCACTCTTCGAATAAATCAGGATATCATCAATAAACAAAATCACTTATTTTTCCAACATCGGATGACAAACTCTATTCATCAGATCCATAAAAGCAGCTGGCGCATTGGTCAAACCAAAAGACATGACAAGAAACTCGTAATGTCCATAGCGCATGCGAAAAGCTGTTTTAGGAACATCCTGCTCTTTCACTTTCAACTGATGGTAACCAGATTGAAGGTCTATCCTTGAAAACCAACTGGCACCTTGAAGCTAATTAAAAAAATCATCAAATCTTGGTAACGGGTATCGGTTCTTTATCATCAACTTATTCAGCTCAGGGTAGTCAATACACATCCTCTGCTACCGTCTTTCTTTTTCACAAACAGGACCGGAGCACCCCAAGGGGAGATACTCGGTGTAATAAACCCCTTATCAAGTAGCTCTTGCAATTGCTCCATCAACTCTCTCATCTCACTTGGAGCCAAACGATACGGTGCCTTGGCAATAGGTTGGGAACCTAGTATCAAGTCAATCTGGAACTCGATCTCACAGTTAGGTGGCACTCCTGGTAGGTATTCTGGGAACACGTCTGGAAAGTCACACACAACCAGTACTTCAAACAGTGTGGTGTTGGTGTATCCACGTTTTTACATATGCCAAGTAGGCACTACATCCACGTCTCATGCATTTTCCCGCCACCGCCATTGAGATTACTTTCAGGATCGTTGTGACCCGATCCCCATAAACCGTCACCATACTCCCGTCAGGCGCTATCAAAAGAATCATCTTCTTATGACACACAATGTTCGCCTCATGATCCGCTAACCAATCCATCCCAAGAACTACATTGAAACCACCTAAGGTCATCACGAACGGTCTAACAGGAAATTTATGAACTTCTAATTCCACATCACAGCCTTCTATCATCTCAGAAATGTTGGTAGACTTACCTATCGTAGTTTCTACATCAAAGGGCGCACAAAAAGCAGCATAAATACAACTTTTACTCGTACCAGAATCAAATAACACGGAGGCTAAAGTTTCGTTTACTAGAAACGTACCTGACACAACATCAGAGTTCATCCTAGCCTCCTCCCGCATTATCGTAAACGCTCTGGCGCTCGCCCTCGGTCCTTCAACTCCAGTCTTCTTCACCCCAGAACCCTCGGCCCTCAACTTCTTACAGTCTCTACTGATTTGACCCTCTCCACGATAGTTAAAACAACGGATCGTACGACATTCCTTTGCTATATGCCCCGTCTTCCCACATTTAAAGCATAAGTTCGATCCCAGCCTACATTCTCCAATATGCTCATTTCCACATCTACCACACTTCTTTGAACCCACACCAGATGTGACCACACAGCTGTCATCTACCTGTGCTTTCTTGTTACTCGTCGGGGGACCACCTCGACCAAACCTTTTCCCACTCCAATTCCGGTCACCACTCCCTTTCTTGCTGCCTTCAGCCACCACCACAGTTCTCTCATCATACAACCTCCCTACCAAATCCACCGCAAACCTAAATATGCTTGGTCGGGCAACGATCATGTGCCCGTGAATATCCACTGGCAAGCCCTGGATGTACCTCTTCATTTTTCGTGACAGAGGTGTCACCTGATCAGGCACCACCCGTGCCATCTCTTTAAACTTGGTGGTGTGCTGCTGTTGTGTCATCGTCCCCGCCTCTAACTACAAGAACTCCCTCTCTACCTTGTACATCTCCCTATCAGGACAACACTCATTAATCACCAACTTTTTCAGCTCAGACCATTTCATCCTTCCAATAGCCCGACAACCCTCAGCTTGAACAATATTGTCCCACCAGCATAAAGCTGAGTCCACAAAAGAGTGGGCAACAAACTTCATTTTCTGATCTTCTCGACACTCACTGATGTTCAGAATAACTTCCATTTCTCTCGCCCATCGGTGAGCAGCAGCAGCAGAGCCATTACCATCAAAAGTAGGGTGCTTACACCTTTGAAATGCCCCGTACTTACAGCCTCGTGCTGCCTCCGGCGTAGGCTCTTCTTCTTCCTCTCCATCAGCATCGAAGAGAACTGTTTCAGGCTCCAGTTGCTCCCATCCTCGTGAGGACCTGTTCCTCTCCTTTCTTTCTCCTTCTTGTACAGCCTTGATAACTTCAGTCACCATAGACGGTAAGATCGTCTGCATGACCTGATGGACTTCTTCCACAATAGCCTCTTTTATAGAGGCTCTCAAATTGGCGCTCTCATCACCACCCTCTGGATGAGGGGTCTTAGGTTCTTTATGAACCACCTTTTCAACTCTAGGCCTTCCTCTTTTGGGTCGCGGTTCAGCACCACGACCTCCACCACGTGAAGCTTTCGAAGATCTACCACCGACCATCCACATAGACACTGAAAGATTCAAACACCAACACGGTCATTCAAGGGAACAACTTAGTTTATGTCAAGTACAGTAAGTCCCTAGTTGTGATTAGCCACTTACTTTAAACTTCATACCCCAAGCATTACCTTTCCTAACTACATCAGTATCTAAATCTACAAACAACACATAAACACGTAACATGCACACATAATACTGGTTATCATTAAGAAAATACCTAATGGCATGCAGCTACTCAGACTAGCAACCCTTCCCTTTCTAACCCATTTTCAGTTTAAGGTTAGGTTAATTTGAAAATTTAACCGTTTCACTTAAACTTTGGCTCTCATACCAACTTGTAAGGTCATGTTCCCGAGATGCTTACAGCTGGTTAATCATTGCACATAAAACATATCATTACATCAATTTAAAGAAAACATTGCAGCGGAAATAGTAAAACAAACATTTCATTTCATTATATTAAACGCTTTTGCAAAATAATACAACATTCATTACAAAATATCATTTGTTCGCATTATAATGCAAAAATATTGTACAAAAGAATGTCATCCAAAAGAGCTGAGTAGCCGCCCCGTGTCATCCTCAACAACATTACCTGCCAACTGGAAACACATAAAAGTCAGTGTTGCTGAGTGAGTTCTAGTTTTTAAGTAAAACATACTTTACTTTCATTAAAACCGTTCTTTACTTTTGCATGTGATCACACATCATACGTACAAATAGATAATATCATTATTATCTTCATCATTCATTCATTAACTTTCATTCATTCATGCTTCTTACTTTCATTACTATTAAAAACCATGAACTTTACCCTACCGTCACGCATAAAGCTGGTACTGGGCCGGAGTCTATCATAGACCCCCCGTCATGGCGCACAACAGCCTGGCCACAGTACCTATGGTAAATTCAGGTGTACCATTGTCATATGCTATACCTACCATCATGCTAAAGCTGATACTAGGCCAAGGTCTATCATAGACCCTCCGTCATAGCGCACAGCAGCCTAGCCACAGCATCTAGGGCAAACAACAAAGGTTCTATACAAATGGTTGGTCATAAAGACGGACCCTGGTGTGCATCCTTCTGGGGTAGCTAACCCACACACCGTTGATCTAACACCCTACATTGGGCATATTTCCACATACAAGGCTTCCAAGACTTACTTTACTTTCCTTCACTCATTAATGCATGTATTCATTCATCATGTTCTTCTTTTCATTATCTTCCACTTTACATTACATAATACTTTCATTCATTCATTAACATTCAACATAAAGCCATTGGAAAATAATCATACATAATAATAAGGAACATTAACATACACATGCAACATCATCATATAGGGCATCATACATACATAACATACATCATACATACCATCATGCATAAGAATCAATCATACATCACATATCATGATGACCTCGAAAGTCAACTTACATGAACCCCCGGAAATCCCCCAGTTCATAGCCTACATAACACTGTTCCCCCAAAAATCAGAAAATAAACTATGTTCTATCTGGCGCATAAGCCCTATTTGGACGTATGGACCCTATTCAGTCACATGGCCATCCATACTCATGAGAACGCTTAGGCATATGGGAACTATTGGCGAATGAACACTTAGGTGTATGGACTCCCAGTCGCATAGCCTTCAGTCGCATGACTCTCATGCATATGAACCTCAGTCGCATGGCGTCTAGGCACATGGACCTCAGTCGTATAACATCCAGACGTATGGCCTTCAGTCGCATGACTTCCATGTGTATGAATCTCAGTCGCATGGCCTCCAGGAACATGGAGCATAGTCGTATAACATCCAGGCGCATGGCCTTCAGTCGCATGACTTCCATGCGTATGAACCTCAGTCGCATGGCACTCATGCGCATGGACTTCAGTCGCATGACCTTCATCCGCATTTCTTCCAGTCACATGACTATCATGCGTATGACTCTCAGTCGCATGCCTTTCGGCCGTATGGCCTCCAGTCGCATGCCTTTCGGCCGTATGGCCTCCAGTCGCATGCCTTTTGAATGCATGGACCTCCAGTCGCATGAGCTTAGCTGATACAGAATGTAGTCTTCCCCGAACCTAATCTGCAATTTTCGGCCTCCAAACCCTCTCAAACCTGTTCTAACCTCAAATCAACCATCCTAAACTTTAGAAACACATACCACAACACCATTCAAGCACAACCAATCCTGAAATTAAACCCCACCTGAATCACACACATACACATAAACACACATAAGGGTTTTACACCCAACATAACCATAAACGATTTGCCATGTGTTCGAGCCCAAAAATCAATGGAAAACTTATAAAAGAGGGGTCCTGGAACTCACATTAACAGCCTCTTTGAGTAGAACTTTCTAGAAACCCATGTGCCTTCGACTTTCGTGCTCGAATCCAAGAAAACCCGAAGCTTTTTGCCCTTTTCTCTGTCTTTCTTCTCTTGGCCGAATGGAGTGAGTGTAGGAGTGGGATATGGGCAGATTGGTCCAAAGATTCTCCTGTTTTGGCAAGATTTGTCCCTCGACTTCGAGATTTATTTCTTTTCTTTATGTTTTTCTTCTTTTTTGGCTTCAAAGGAAATAATCTGATGTTACACTTCATCAAGCCCCACGAGCCAGGTATGAGAAACTCTCTACTCATTTGGTGAAACATGGATTTCATAGAGGGGTTATTGACTGCACATCGTTCATTAAAGAAAAGATGGTGATTTACTACTGCTAAAGATATATGTTGATGAGATAATCTTCGGTTCCAAAAATGAGGAATTGTGTAAAGAATTTGAATCCGTAATGAAAGCTGAATTTGAGATGAGTGTCATGAGAGAGATGAATTTCTTTCATGGGTTACAGGTGGATCAGACACCAAATGGAATCTTCCTACATTAGTCTAAATATGTGGGGATATCCTTAGTCGGTTCGACATGGAGAATGCAACGGTTGCTGGGACTCCACTGTCACGAACCACGATGTGGCACCAGAAGAAAATGGTACTCTGGTAGATGCCATTATGTACCAAGGATTGATTGGATCTCTCATGTACCTCATGGCCTCTCGTCCTGATGTTATGTATGCCACGTGTCTTTGTTACAGATATCAGGCTAAATCAAAAGTGAATCATCTAATTAGGGTAAAAAAGATCTTTCATTATTTGAATGGTACTCCAACACTTGGGCTGTGGTATTGTCATGATGATGACTTTGAGCTTACAGCATATAGTGACTCAAACTATGGTGGTTTCAAGATGCATTACAAGTCAACATCAGCGGGATGTCAGTTCTTTGGAAGACGACTAGTCACCTGGAAGTGTAAGAAGCAGACATCTGTTGCTTTGTCAACATGTGAAGCTGAATATGTTGCTGTTGCAAGCTGCTGCTCCCAAATCATTTGGATTCAACAGCAAATACGAGACTACGATTTGCAATTTTCTAACACCCCTATCTTTGTTATTAATTCTACTGCAATTGCTATCACTAAAAATCCGGTCCAACACCCAAAAACTAAACATATCGGTATTAAATATTACTTTATACGTGACTGTTTTGAAAAAACTTAATTCATGCTGTTAAAATTAATACGGATTTTCAACGCCCCGACCTCTACACAAAAGCATTTGAGAAACCTCATTTTTTATATCTTCTAGAGGTTAATGGCATGAAAAAAAAGTGATGTGATTCAAGAATAATAAAGTTCTTAGTCCGACAAGTTTTTATTATTTATTATTTATTTTTTATTTTAGTTTATTTTATTTTCCTGTCTTTAAAATCCAAATCCACAAAAATATTTTCGGTTTTAGAATTTTAGGGGGAGAATAGTTTAGTTTCGGCATGTAATTACTTAAAAATGAGGGGGAAGGGCAAATAAGCTGAAAGCAAAGAAATCATATGTGTGATTTTGATTCAAAATTTATGAAAACTGATAGTACACAGGGAACTAGTTGTTTGGGACATCAAAAGGATTTAATTGTTCAAAATGCTATGTTCAAATTACAAGTCTGAGAAGTCTAAGCAACATTAAGGAAAAATGATAGTACACTGGTATGCTACTGAGGTAACACAGAGAAAGTAGACCTAGGGACTGCTAGTTCATTATTTGATGTGTCAATAGATTCAACACAATAGACTAGTAGACTTCGTTGGTGAATCAAATTCAAACTAATTTGTTCAACTTGTTGTGGGTTCTCCTCTTATCCCTGGTTAACACAATTCACACATTTCCAATAACGGGTGACGAGGAAGGTAAACGCCAAAAATGTGCGCGGATGACCATAAAAAATGAGCAAAGCACATAGAAAAAATGTATAAGCGCAATCAAGCTAATGACTAAAGTTTTTGGTGTGTTATGTGCAAAAAGAAAAATAAAAACATGTTCTAACAAGAAGATAGGTTGTGTGCCTCTCTGTTGTGCGATGGCACTGACCTGAGGATAAGCATAACCTAAATATTCTAGACTTCATTGTTGTTTGTGCCTCTATGATGTGTGATGGCACTGACCTGAGGCTTGCCATCTCTTTGAAAGCTCTTAGAATAGTTTCTTCTTTTCAAATACCTGTAGACCGCTCAAAAATCTCCTGAGGAATGTTGATTACCATATAAGTGTGGGATCCACAAATGCTTGTTGAAAGAATATAACCTAACTTATTACCAATGTGAGTAAAAAATCTGTGTATGGATTTATGTGACCAAATATACTGACAATCATTGTGGCTGCAACTCTCAACAATTAAAATCTTTGTGTGCATCTTATAGCTCTAGTATGATTTCCTGAAAATGCTATTGACTCTCTCACAAATTAGAATCTAGTATCATAGTACTTATAAAAAAAGGTCCTAAATGATTATGATATACATGTATGATTCCATTAGAATCTTTCCAGAAATGATTAAAATTAATTGAAGTTGTTCTGCTCAGAAGTAAAATCTATTAGATAATTTTTGAAAGGTTTCAACCCACCTCAAACCAAAAACACAAAAATTTGTCTTATTTTGGTTCTATTAAAGTTGTTTTTTCTACTTTTGTTTTTCTACATTACGTAAATGTCGGACTATGTAACTAGATGAACACTGTAAATCACAAGTTAAAACGATCACATCTGAGGTGATCAAATCAAATGTTTTCAAATTAACAACATCACGTCAACAAGATCATGTCTAAGGTGATCACATGATGTTAAATTAAAAAGGTCAGGCCTAAGGTGATCTAATGATGTTAAATTAAAAAGGTCACGTTTAAGGTGATCAAATGATGTTAAGTTAAAAAGATCATGTTTGAGATGATTGTTGTTCATAATGTTATATATCAAAGGTTAAATCTTAAGTGTTTGGACGTGTATGATGTCAAACTCATAAGTATGAACCAATCGCACGATTGAATCATAAGTATGAGCCAATCGTACAATTGAATCATAAGTATGAGCCAATCATACGTATAAACGATAAGTATGAACCAATCACATGATTGGACCATGAGTATGGATCAGCTATGCGTTTGGATCACAAGACTGAACTAATCGTACGACTGGTAGAAAGAGTATGAGTCGGTCGCAAGAGTATGAGTCGGTCGCAAGAGTATGAGTCGGTCGCATGACTGAACAAAAGTCGCACAAATGAATCATGTGTATAGGTCAAGTCGCCCGACTGCAACTCAAAACAGTATAAATATGGGGGTTAGTCGGTCGTATTTCTTACCACCCTTCAAAGCTCTCAAAAACCACCCATACACAAACACTCTACCAAAATTCCAATTATTGTGATTACCCTTTGATTGTGATACTGATTGATTTTCTACTCATCTACATGTACTTAGCAACTGAAATCGGTCAAATGAGTGGATTAATCGAACCCTAAATGTCCGAAAGTAGTAAGATCAAAAACCAGGACAATGCTTTAAAAATAGACCACTTATATGAACATAGAAGTTGATTTAAATGACACTAAATGCTATCAGGAGTCCCTGCGAATCTAATGAGTCTAAACATGAAGTGTATTATAACATCCTGACAAAGATTTTGATTTAGAGTGTTAAACAGAGCAAGATGCGAATAGACACTCCATATGAACTTCAGTCGCACGATTGAGCCAGACGCATGATTCAATCGCCCGAGTGAATCAATCGGTGACTCAGTCACACGACTGACTAAACCGCATGGCTTAGTGTACGACTAAGTTCAATCAAAGGCTCAATCGCATGACTAAACTCAATCGCAGGTTCAATCATACGACTGAACTCAGTCATATAGTTCAATCACACAATTGAACCAGTTTGATCAAAATCAACTTAAATTCAACCGTCATCTCTTATGTATAAATCTAATCTATTTGTTTCTTGTGTTGCAGTAATATGGCTGAGAAATGGACTATGAGCACTCAGCACAACATCTGTGCTCATCTGGATGATACATCCTGGAACGCTTCTGAGTTCACTAGGATCATAGCCTTCCTGTGTAGATCGAGGATCTACAAGGCCATTTCTACACCATGCATACCGTACTGATCTATTCAGTAGGCTTTTTGGGAAAGTGTATGATTGACCAGTCCATTGAGCCTGCTGTATCTGGAGCTCTATTCAGACAGGAGATTGAGATTAGTGAAGACGATGTGATAAGGATCTTGGACTTGGGTGAGGACGGAGCCTACCCAACCAAGCTACATCCCCTAGCTGTTCGGGGATGGTTCCTGAGGTTCAAGTACGCTGGGGATATCAATGTCGGCATGCTGAACAAAAGCAACATGTGCCCCAGTTGAAATACTTGGCATATGTGATCCTTAAATGCATAGCCTCAAGGCATGGAGGATTTGATGAGATGTCTGACCAAATCCAAAATGCATATTTTGCATTGGTACTGAACCACCTATTCAGTTTATCCCACATGTTGTTCTCCTACTTGATAGAGAACATTGAGGCCAAAGGCAAGGAAGGCGTCCACATGTATCCACGTTTCTTGCAGATGATTATAGAGGAGAATCTTCTTTTGCTGCCGAAAGAGAAGGATGATGCTGTTATTCTAGAGGTGATGGATGAAACTACTTTGAGAAGAATGAAAGTGTATCGGGGGAAGCAGGTGAAGCCCCGGTCAGGAGATTGTTTGGCCATCTGGCAAAGGAGGATTATATGGCGCCCTCTCGAAAGAAGTGGCGTCATGATGATAGTGATTTGGATGTTGAGCCTTTAGTGGTTCCCTCTAATGAAGAGAAAGATGATGATGACCTTGATGACGGTCAAGGTGGTAGAGATGCAGGTCCCAGTCAATCAAGGGCCACCAACATGTCTTCTATATCTCCACCATCTCCACATGGTACTTCTGATGCACCTGGTGGATATGAGCAGGCTACCTTCCACCAAGACTTTCTGTTAGATGAAGAAGAAGAGTATGATGATGAGCCTGTCGTCAGGCAAGTTGGTATCTAGGTCATGGCTACCGAGAAAGGGAAAAAGGCGGCTGGTGGACGCCAAGCTGGGTCTAAGGGTGGTGATACTGATTTAACCGATCCAACATACACACTCGACCAGCTGATCAGCTCTGGGGGAGCCCAAGTTGCAAAGGGTTCTAGGAAAAAAGGGATGACCCAACCCCATGGAATGAAGAATAAAAGACCGAGGTTTACACTGATTACTTCTTCCACCAACACAGCCACCACAACTAACATAGCAACCACCACTACCGTAGCCACCACCACTACCACAGCCACCACCACTACCACATCCACTAACACCTCTACAGCCACTAATACTCCCACTGCAGGATCGGGTTTTGTCACTAAACACTTGGTTATTCTCTCAAACTCACTTGAACTACACTTGGATAAAAGCAAAGTCTCTAAGAGTGATAACAATATAATAAGTAGTAATAAACACAAGAAATAATTTTCAAGGTACTTGCATATATTGCTTCTCAACTCAAATATTAGAAGACTTTTTACAAGCATACTATTATTAGTTAAAATGAGAAACTATATATAATACTACCTATGGCCGGATATACTTTGATACCAGCTGGAATCCTTTAATTAAAGCAAATACTACATAGCGGTAGTTTAAGGTATCTTAGATAAAGTCTTATATGAGATATGGTAGTTAGGATATATCCCTAACTTTCCTTTTGTCACCAACTAAAGTTGGTAACTTGTACTAACATAAAAAGGTGAACAGTGGAAAAAGTATGGTCAACTACATGGTCTTTTGAGAAAATGCCATGTAGTATCAGAGGTCTGCAGTGGAGTGTCAGAGACCATACTTATGTCCACTGGTTCATAGTAGTGTCTTCGGAAGGTTAAATGGTTTTGAAGAACAAGTAATTCCGAAGCCACTTATACTTTGGAAGATGCTATTTCTTCGAGGCTTGAGGACTTCTTCTTTTTTCATACTTCGGAAGTTGTCTTTTGATTTGTTCTTCTTAAACTTGATCTTCGGAAGTAAGTTCTTTGACTTCGGAAGTAGAGTTTGTCTTCGCAAGTTGATCTTTTACTTTGTCTTCGGAAGAACTCTACTTCCTTCGGAAGCTCCACACTTGGCTTCGGAAGCCTTTTGTAAGTAGCACCAAAATTTGTCTAGTGATTTGGTTTTGGTTGCACCAGCCTTCTTCTTGTTCCAACAAACTCCCCCTAGGCTAATGTTACCAAAACCTCACTCTTTTCTGCTCTTCAAAACCTTCAGCACCAAGGAGAGTAGATATTTGTTAGTTTCCTTGTTCTTCCCTGAACTGGTGCTGAGAATCTTGTATAGATCTTTAGTTGACAAGAACTCCAGTCTGTCACCCTGAATGATATGTAGCCTCTGTTGTGTCCCTCTAAAAAGAGTTAGTTGATGGGAGCTATAATCATATTCCTATCTAACTATAGGTTCCAATTCAGGACCCTCCACTATCTGTAGAAAGGTTGTGCCCTTGGTGGAAGGTCTATCCTTGTCTTCGTTTCTTCTCATTTTCAACTCTTCTTCAATCTTGGCTTTTGCAGTTAACTCGGCAAGATAAAGATTGCTGAGATGATTTCTGATATGAGCAGCAGTTTCAAAGTTTGAGGGCATAGAGAATGGTTTCTCTACTAACTCAGCAATGTCAAACCTGCTAGAGTGTAGCAATGAGGTGGCATTCAGCCTATTGACTTCACCATTCTCTCTTTCCACAACAAAGTTGTGAGAAGCTTCAACGAACCTCCACTGGATTATTTTCTTTCTAGGCACAAGAGACTGACTAGAAATCTTGTCCTCTTTCTTTGTATCCAGTAGAGTCACCAGCTTCCTTCTTAGTCTCTTCTTTTCATTATTTAATGAGTCTGAGTTAAGGCCTAGAAGTTTAGCAGCATGGTCTAGTGTTCCTCTGGGCAGATCAAGAAATTGATCTCTGGTGAGGGAATGTGAAGATCCATCAACATAGGTTAGTTTGTCTGAGTCTTCCTCACAGGAGATGTCGCTCAAAGTTGTGCAGTTGGTGAGCTTAGTCTTGATTGCCTTAAACTCCTCAAGGGAGAGATGTTTGGAAGGCTAAGGGGATGGTTTGGAAAGTTGTTGGGTAGGATATGGTGTAGTGGTTCTGGTAAGTGTTTTGGGTAGAAGGATTGGTAGTTTTGGTGGTTGAGTTGAGGAAGTGGGAGAGGGTAAAGGTGTGGGTTCAGGAGTGTAAGGTTCAGTTTTGATAGTGAATGGAGAGGGAATTGGTTCAGGTTGGGGTTGAGTGGTTGGTATGAAGGTCATCCCTTGTACCCTTCTGTACATCTCTCTCCTTTTGCCCAAACGAATGTCAGCTTTGATTTCACTGACAATTCGTTGGAATGTCCTTTCAGATATGGGACCCACCTGCCTTCCAGAAAAGCCGTGAGCCCGGAGATAGTCTTTCATCCAGGCTTTCTCACCTATCTTCTTGGTTGCAGTGACCTTGCTTCTTCTTCCTTCTTTTTCTTTTCCCTCAACTTTTCTCTTGTAGCTCTTTTTCACTTTCTCCAATTGATCCTGCTCTTTGTTGAAGAGCCATAGGATCGTTTCATCATTATGTGGAGACAACTCTTGAAGAGAGAAACCTCTAGAGGTTAGGAAGGCTATCCTTTCCCTCCTGAGCTGCATGTCAGCTTCCCTCTGTTCCTTTTCTCTTTCTTCCTCTAAGGCCAATCGTGTTGCTTCCTTTTACAGCATGGTTGCCTTTTGCAATTCCTCTAATGGTAGTAGGAGTGTTTCTTCATTGGTAGCTCCAAGCTTGATGAGGTAGTCAATGATCTCTGCTCTCTTTTTGTTGTTGAGTGCCTCTTGGTTGGCTGCAGTTGCTTTTGTACTGGTAGCTAACAGCTTCCTAGTTGGAAGTCTTCCTTTTCTCTTTAGCTTTTCAATCTTCTCCTCTTCCTGAAGCTCTTCCGCGGTCATTTTATTTTTTCCTTTGTTATCTTTTGAAGAGCTTGACTTGGTGGTTCTTGGAGAGTGGATTCGGATTGTGAGAGAGGTAGAGAGGGTGTTTGAACAAGAGGTAGATCCAAAAAGTCCTCACTATTCACCTCAGATACTTGTTCTAGAATTTCATATGTGATGATTAGATCCTCGGACAATGAGAATAGTCCTTCCACAACTTCCATTTCAGGTTCGGAAGATTCGGCTTGTTCTTCCGAGGCTTTAACTTCAGCTTTGGAAGTTTGAGGGAGTGTAGTTTCTATCCCAACTGGTTCAGTTGCTTGGCCATCATTCCTTATTTCCCATTCGAATTAAATCTCAGGTTCCATGTGGACCTTAGGTTGACCAACATCTTCCACATTGGTAGAAGGTGCACTTAGCCTCTGAAGCTCTTCAGCTCCAAAATACATCATTGCTGCATCAGGGCTAGGCTGAACAAGAGAGGATCTCAACAGAAACTTGGAAAAGAGTCTGTAGAGATCTCTAAGCATCCTTGGGTCAATTTGCAGTACAACTTGGGATGGCTTAGAGAAAGTCGTAATGGAGCCGAATATTTGGACGTTAAAGTTTGGCTTTGTGGTTCCTTTGATGTTTGTCTCTGAACATTCTCCCCCTTTTTGGTAGCATCATCTTGAGAGCTAGATGAGCTAGAGGAAGAGGTCAGGGAGACCTAAACAGGTATGTGCCTAACAGTTCTCTCAATCTGTTTCTCAGCTAGTTGAGCCTTGAGAATGTAAATCTTAAATTGCTGAGTGGCGGACCTTTATTCTAAAGTCCTAACCTTGGATTCAAGGTTTGAGACATTAGATAGTAGATCTTGAATGAGGAGTTGCATACTTCCCTCATCTTCTTTTGAAGAATCACGGGGAGATGAGGTAACATACCTGGTATGTTTAGCCTCACCACTAGGTGTGGCTTCTTGGCACCCTGGTTTCCCCCGCTTGATGATGTCTCTTTCAGAGTCATTAAAAGTCATGGTTGACGTAGATTCAGTCTTAGAAATGTTACCACTGTCCGTAAGGTCCATTGAGGCACCTTCTATAGTGGCAGCTGAATCTCAGTAAAGGTTTGCTCATGAGGGCTAGAGATAAGAGGTCCCTCTAGGCTCTATTGATCTTGGAGAGGGTGTTGTAGATCAACTTCATTGCCATGGAGGGACGTAATCTCTTCATCAAATTTGAAGAGAAGATCAATGAAAGATAAGGAGGTTAAACCTACTGACTCGGGACCTTGGTCAATAGCTACAGGCATTAAGCCTCTAGTGGGGTTGTCCCTTGTTGGCTGCTCAAAGGAGTGTAAATACTCAGCCTGTGTGCTTTTAGATTGGGTAGTGGGTTATGGGTTTGAGACTGAACAGACTCAAGACCCATATTGAGGTCAATGGTGAAGGATGGTGAGACCTCGGGCTGAGTGGGAGCCCAATGTTCCACTCTAGCCTTTTTGGATTGAACAGGAAGAGCTTGTTCAATCAGAGTAAATTGAACAAGGGTTCGTTGGGGTGTCTTTGGTAGGTGATAGTGATGGGAAGAGAAGGTAAAATTGGCATTATGGGGGAAGTTGCTGGTGTGGGTTCATCACTTGTAGGGTCAAGAAGGATGTCACTAGGAGTTATATGCTCAATCATACCTGGAAGTAGAGAAGTCTACCTTCTGGTGAAGTTGGTGGTCATCTTCTTCAGAGTTTTAAAGATGGTAGGCCTCATTCGAGGGACAGGCAGAGTGGCTGCACAGACAAGTCGAGTCTGGTCCAACTCATAGTTGATAATGTGCTAAAGAAATCAGGGATATATAAGGAATGTTTCCCTCTAGAGATTTCCAATGAGATTGGTCAGCACAAATCTTGAGTAGTTGAAGCAGAGGCCTCTCACCATTCCATGAAGTAAGCACCCTAGTTCATATGGAATTTAGTCCCATCCCCCAGATTTATTGGACAGACAATGAAGGACATCGTGTAGGATGAACTTCCAGTTGTATTAGAAGTTTAATTTGTAGACAGTTGACTGCTGACGTCTCCACCATATCCCATGAGAATATAGGTGCCATCTAAATCCACTTTGGGGAACTCTATGGGTGCACCCTCATCATGAAGCTCAAGATGCTCCCTGATAAGTTGTTCAGTGATGACCAACTCTTGGCCACAAATGTTGGATCGTATTACACGAAACCCATTTAGGGTTTCAACCTGACCATTATCCCAAAATTCAGCCATGTGATTGGTGTAAATAGTGGGATTAACCAATTAGGGCAGTGTAGTAGGATGATTGGGTGAGGAGAGGAGATGATTTCAGAGAAGTCCACCTCTCTTGAAGAGTCAAGAAGTGCAACTTGATTGTGTTAAGCATTAGGGCCATTGGAAAAGTTGAAGGTAGAAAGTTTGAGCTTGGGTGAATTAGAGAGAAAGGAAACTTTTAGGCCAGTAAAAATTATGGTAAGAAGATGAAAGTGAATAGTCGGGGTAATTTAAAAGAGGGTGAAATGGCGGTAATGGGGTTAGGATAAGGTGATGTGATGTTTTAGTGGATGAAGTGACAAGGGCAGCAAGGTTTAGTTCAGTTAAATAATCCAACATCATTAACAAAGTCTTTACTTTTTATACTGTGGGGCCCATGTAAGGCCCCATTCCCGGGACGCTTACAGCTGGGTTCTCATCGCACATAAACATATAATTACATTAGTATTTAACAAATCGCAGCGGAAAACTAAAACAACTTTCATTTCCATGTAAATGCTTTTGCAAACTAATACAACATTCATTACAAAAAATAGTTTGTTCGCATTACAATGCAAAAACATTAATCAAAAGAATGCCATCCCAAAAGAGCTGAGTAGTCGCCCGTGCCATCCTCAACAATCATTACCTGCCAACTGGAAACACATCAAAGTCAGCGTTGCTGAGTGAGTTCTAGTTTTATAAATAAAACATACTTTACTTTCATATAAAACCATTCGTTACTTTTACATGATCACACATCGTACGTACACATAGATAATATCATTATTATCTTCTTCATTCGTTCATTCCTTCTTTCATTACCTTACTTGCGCATCGGACATCATCCCAAACCAATACCATGTGCTACACCCTGGTTAGTCGTAGCTACCGGGCCGAAGTCAACGAATGACAGCTAAACGTATGCCACGGTACTAGGAGTAACCATCAGTCTTAGCTACTGGGCCGAAGTCAACGAATGACAGCTAAACGTATGCCACAGTACTATGGGTGAGCGGTAGAGGTTCTACATTTAGGGTCAAACACTAAGAAGGACCCCGTATCCGATGTGTGCAAGACGTTTCATTCGTTCATTAGTACATGCATTCATTCATCATGTTTCTCTTTCTTTATCTTTCACTTTACGTTACATAATACTTCGTTCATTCATCATACAAGTAAAGCCACAGGAAAGATATTATACATCACACTAAGGAACATAAACATGCATCAACATCATATCATTACGAGAACATCATACAAAACACACAACATCATCACCCTCATCATGCCCAACATGCTTTCTAAGACCTCGATCGTCGTCTTAAAACTCTTACTTTACATCAAAACTTACATCTGCACTTTCCCCCGAAAGTCAGAAGTCAACCTACACCTTCCTCGGGCTCAACAGCCCCATTCGGGCGTATGGACACCTTCAGTCGCATGGCCTCCATGCAACTGAACATCATGCGATTGAACTAATACGGATGAACACCTATGCGAATGAATATCCAGTCGTGCGAATGGACCCTCAGTCGCATGACCCCCATGCGACTGGCCCTCCAGTCGTGCGAATGAACCCCAATCAACATCTCAGGTGTATAACATTAAGCCTAGACTCTTCGACAAGCGACGGACACACTATATATGACTATATATGCTCCAACAAATTCCCCCTTGGACGTTGCTTGTGAATAGTAGATAACACCAGTTACAATCATCAGTCAATCTTTGCTCTAGTTGCCAATAGAATCAAACGAAAACAATATTAGCCAACGTTACCGATCCTTCAGGTTACACACATCCCTGAAAATGAATTTAGGCACAATAGCTTTCGTTTACTTTGTAGAACACCATCATCGCAACAAGATTACCCATATGACTGATTTTTCCAGATAATGATACGAACAGTTTTCCATTGCTTCAATCTTCACACAGGCTAACATGACTAACATCAACACCTTTAGAAAGTCCCCCTCACATTCAGTATATCCCAATATATAGACATCGTGCTCTCCTGGCATCTTCACATGGTGTATTGGGCAAAAGGTTGAAGGTTCCAATCCACAGCTGACGATATCAAACAAATCAGCATGCATGTAGATTCATCATCAGAAACCTACTCACATCATCACTTTTTGATTGCGTCTTCAATTCTCTATACATGGATTCCCCCTAAGAATGAGAATCCTCTCTGTGCAGATAAATATAACTTGATTGGCCCATAAGTAGTCAGATGTGATTGAGCCATTAGCATGGTTCATTCGTGTGATTGAGCCATGCAGTTAATCCATTCTCACGACTGAGTGTTTAGTTGTGCGACTGAGTCAGTCGCATGAAGTTGTTCAGGCGTATGGACTATTTAGGCACATGGACACTCAGTCGCATGGCCATTCGAACACATGACCACTATTGGGGTGCATGGTCCAGTCGGACGCATGAGAACTTCACTTCACCAAGTTTGAGTGTATTCAATATTATAACATTATGCATATCAATTCAAACAATCACAAACCTATATAATCAAGTCAATATGCGTTAAACAAATCATTAATGAAATATTAAACATTATAAACACAGCCAAACATTTGTATTTCATTAAGTACCCAATAATTACATAAATGTAAGACAAATTACATTCAGATCAGGATCTAGGTACATATATTGATAGGAACAGTGATCTCAAGTTTGATGGATTAGAGTGTAACGCAGCGGAATAAGAACAAGATATAGACAAATTATAGCAAGAATTTGATATTCGTATGCATTAAGAACAAATACGTTGTAACGAGAGAATATATTTCTATGAAAAGGAATGTTTCAATAATATCAAATGTTTCTGCTCAATCATTCACCGATTACAATTAGGTTGACACTCCTTATATAGAGTGCAATCACTGCTGATATCACGGATAGTGACATCTGGCAGATTTATTACAAAAATAACTAAAACTTAACAAACTACTAATGTTCACAACTACTAAGAACATATCAGAGTGCTAAGTACAAAACATTAAACTACTGATACGAAACTACTGAAACTACAACGACTGAAGAACAAGCTCTTCAGTCGTTTTACAAAACTACTGAAAAGAAAAACATAAAACTACTGAAAGAAAACCGCCATAACTACTGAAGAAGACCTCTTCAGCTGTTGTGACAACGTCTGATACTTGGTCTTCAGCACTTGTCTTCAGACTTTGTCTTCAGCACTTGTGTCTTCAGACTTTGTCTTCAGCACTTGTCTTCAGCACTTGTGTGTTCAGACTTTGTCTTCAGCACTTGTGTCTTCAGACTTTGTCTTCAGCACTTGTGTCTTTAGACTTTGTCTTCAGCACTTGTCTTCAGACTTTGTCTTCAGCACTTGTGTCTTCAGCTGTTGTGGACTTCAGCAGTTGTTGTGACGTCTGTGGGACTTAAGGTTTTTCTGATCCGGCTCATTGGTTCTTTTGGTCCAACATATATGTATCCACAAACTTCCCCTTGGACCTAGATCTATCTATTGTCTAACATCTTTCATGATTTCTTCAAACTTCTTGTACTTAGCTTCTTTGGTGACTCCTGTGTTTATCTCAAAAGGAAAACAGAGTCTTATCACTTTCTCGAACTGTAAAGCTTATACAATATCCTGTGGGTCGTAGAACAGTGGCCACTTGTATAAAGTATAAACATCTTGTGCTGACAAGTTGGTAAGCCACATCGGGTCAAACACCCTTATGGTTTCCATTGTGTCATTCCTATTCAAGACTATCACGGCCTCTCCCGTTCTCCAATCGTAGTACCACTATTTGAAGTGTGGAGTGAAGTCCTGTGGCATTTCACGTAGCGGGATCTTTGACATTGTACATGGTGGAATCCACTTCAGCACTACTCTAGGTTTGCCAGTTATGGCATCAACCTCAGATCTTCTGATGTACCTCCTTGGTTGTTGAGGTTTGAAGTTGACCCATCTGGTGTGGTACTCCCTCTTCAGAGCAGCTTCAAACCAGCCTGACATCTTACGAGGGTCAGCATATAGCAATTTTAACTTTGCTAAATGGTTGAGTTCAAAACCTAGAAGAGTCTTCAGATCATGTGGGAATCTGAAGTACTCAATTCCCTTCTCATGTTTAACCGCGTAAATGTTGAGGTCTGCAAAATGTGCCCACATTATGATCCTACCTGCCACCTTTTGATGTTTCTTGACCTGATACAGTTTAGTGTAGACAGTTGACATTGTAGCGCTGCGTTGGGTTCTTATCTCTTCAAGACACGCTGCCCATTCAACCTTTTTGATGTTGACTTGGCGTCTGAGGCTTGGGCCTTCTCTTTATCTTTTCTGACTCTTGCTCCATTTTATCCAGAGTCTTAAAAGTGTCACTGACAAGAGTTTCTCCCAGATTTGGAATTACATTTCCCTCATTGCCAGTGTACTCTGGATAATGTTGTGTAGTGACATCTTTAATCTCGATCTCATCGACATCCTGAAGCTCATCGTCACTCTCGTCTTGCACAGTTGGAGCATCTTTCACAATCTCTTCAGCATTTAGCTAGAACATTTCGGCTATCTGCTCGTCAGTGAGATTGTGAATGATTTCTCCTTCTTGAGGAGTATACATTACCGATCTCCTGACAATGCCCTGCAGATCAAGAATCAATGTCAGTTGAGTTTTAATCTGTTAGAGGGGAGCAATATCATATTCATCTCTTTGAAACTCTAGATCTGCTTGATTTAAACATTCAACACAGCAATCATTAGTTAATAATCAAGGCATAATCATTTACATTACATATAAACGTTCATTTCATTAGTTTTACACATGATCCAAATACAAGTGATTTTAAATAACAATAAAACATCTAAGCTTTACTCTTGTCCTGGAGCATCGGCTCTTCTGTTGACGGGGCTGATGTGGAGGCACCTTGATCTTGTGCTCTTTTGATCCTCCTTTCACTGGTAGATGTGGCACCCGCAGTAGGTGAGTCATCATCCTAACATCATCTCCAACATCACCAGCAGCATCAGTATCGTCATCACCATCATCATCCTCATCATCACTATCATCCCCATCCCCTTCCTTAATCTTAAAAGGCTCTTCCTTGGATCCTTTTAGACATAGCATGATGGTCTTGTTAGTAGTCTCCAACTCCTCAATCTTCTTTGCTGATAGGGCATTCTGCTCCCGGAGTTGGGACATCTCTGCACGTTGAGCCTCCATCTGTTGTGCCTGCTGAGATATATGCTGAGCTTGGGCAGCAGTAAGGTCTACTAGTTGTCGCAGCTGAGCAGTCTTCTCTTCGTCTGCCGCCAACAGCCTCAGCACCATACGGTTAAGTGCCGAGAGATGTTCCTCTACCCCACTGGGAGGTAGAGGTGATCCTGATGTGTAGGAATGGTATGATGGTGGTACAGCATGGTGGCTTGTTGTGGTGGTGGTGGCAGTGGTGTAGATTGGGGTTGGTATGACAGGTGGAGATGTGGCTGTAGTAGTGGAGGGTGGAGGTGTGGTAGTGATAGTGGGTGGTATGGTAGTGGAGGTATCTGTGGTGGTGGATGGAGTAGTAGATATGGTGGTAGGAGGTGGAATGGTAGATGTAGTAGTGGGAGCTATGGTGGTAATGAAGGTGAGTCATCTCTTCTTCTTCTTCATGCGGCTGAGCCATCCTCTTCTCCTCGATCCTTTCGAGGAGGATGCTCCCCTAGAACACGGCTTGGCGGATCGGGAGCATAAGTAGGGTGAGCAGCAGTCTCTCCCGATCCACCTGGGTGTTCACCAACCGCCCGAAGCCCTCGTTCTATGGGAACGACTTTACTTCCCACAGTCCGAGTCAGAGGCTCCACATCCGACTCCTCCTCTTCCTCACCAGGTATGAAACCCTGGTGGAATCCAGCAGTCTCAGTGATATCTCCAGTGGGGGCAGATGCTCAAGATACAATATCAGTAGTGGGCCCGTTGGTTGAGTGGGCCCTTCATCTCCAACATTCCGCTATCATCATCATCGGAGTCATCATCTGGTAGCTGTAGTTTCTCTACCTCAGAGTCACTGTCAACGTTGGTTGAGCCATTTACGTCCATCCTCCCAGGCCAGATGCCCAAATAGTCTCCTCACAGGGGGCTTAACCTGCTTTCCCCTGTAGACCTTCATCCTACCCAATGTGGTATCATCCATCACCTCTAGTACAACTGCATCCTCCTTCTCCTTCGTCAAGGAAGGGAGCTTCTGGTCGATAATCATCTGCATAAAGCGAGGGTACATGCAGAAGCCCTCCTTTCCTTTCCCCTCAATGTTCTCCACCAAGTAGGTGAAGATCATTCTGGAGAAGCTGAACGGGTGGTTCAGCACCAACGCAGCATATGCGTTCTGAATCTGATCGGAGAGCTCATCACAGCCTCCCTTCCGTGATGCTATACACTTTAACAGAACATGTGCAAGGTACTTGAACTGGGGGCACAGGTTGCTCTTGTTGAGCACCCCTGCATTGATGTCCCCAGCGTACTTGGCACGCAGAAAACATCCTCGGACAGTAAGGGGATGTAGTCTAGTAGGGCAGTCAGCGTCGTCCCCAAATTGAAACACCATCCTGAGATCATCCTCAGTGATCTCAATGGCCTCCCCAAATATAGAACTACGGATACGATGAGGCTCTGAGGATCTATCAACTACAGCGCCTTCCCAGAAGGCCTGCTGAATAGAATGGTACGGTGTGCATGGAGTAGAGATGGCATGAAAGATCCTCGATCTCCTAAGAAACGTGATAATGCCAGAAAAGTCAGGAGCGTGTCTGGATGATAGATCCAGATGAGCACGAATATTGTGCTTAGTACTCATGGTCCACCGACTCGCCGTCTGTTACACAATGAAAATAAACGTTAGTATCCGTTGATTAATAATATCTTGAATGACTTGGACTTGATAATATTCTTTTTGATCTGTCGTGCGAATGAGACTGTGCGATTGAGATCTAGTCGTGCGAGTGAGTAGTGCGACTTAGATCTAGTCGTGCGAATTACCTCATACGTACGACTTGTCATGCGACTGAGCTCACACGTATGTAAACTCATTCGTGTATATCAGTCATGCGACTGAACTCACACGCATGATTCAGTCGTGCGGTTTAGCCGTTTGCACTACTCAGTCGTGCGACTGAAGTTCATCAACTTGTCCTGTCGCATGACAGACTGCTATTCAATTCAAATTCAAGTTTTGACCAATTCTTATCATTTGATGTCGTGTTTTCGTTCATTTGACTCACAATCATTATACTTAACACCTGATAACATTGATTTCAGTTGTTGGCTTATTTTAATTGGGTAACTTAGTCCAACAGGTCTCGTTTCTTGTTTTGGGCCGAACGTATCGATTTAGGAGTCAAATTGAATGAAACATTGTTGGATTGAATCGCATTATACCTGTAAAGTCAGTAAAAATCGTCAGTTCACAACAATCTGAGATATAGTAAGATCGAATGAAAATTTGGCAGAGTAACGTTAGTCGTGCGAATTAGGGCTAATTTGGGAGTGATGAGTCTCTGCGACCGACTCCCACTCTATTTATACTGAATGTGAATTCAATCGTACGACTGAACTCATAGGCTCATTTCATTCGGGCGAATGGACCTAAGTCGTGCGACTGGATCAGTCGCTCACCTTCAGTCGTCCGACTACAGGTCGGTCGTGCGACTTGTTCATTCTCCCACTCTCAATCAGCCGAATGGCTCATTCGTATAAGCCATTCGGTTTAATGGTCCATACTCATGTCCATTCAATTTTTTAATGCATGATTATGGTCCATTCGCATGATTGGTCCATACTCATGGTCCAGTCGTGTGAATGGGTCATACACTTGACATTTTTCTTACTTTAAGACCATTTCACATTTAAGCCCTTGTAAACTGTTAATTTTACATTATGTACATTTGATCATCTCAGACATGATCATTTTAAACTTAAAAACTTTTGGATCACCTCAGACGTGATCCTTTTAAGACATTTTGTCACCTCAGATGTGACCCAATTTTTACTTGAAAGCACGTGTGGTCACCTCAGACGTGATCTTTTAGATGATAAGTTCCCTTATCAACTTCCATGACATAGTCTGATACTACACAAAACTGAAATAGACTAACGTTGTACTTACATAAAAAGAATTAACACTGAAAATTACACTAAGACATGTTTTTGTGTTTTGTGAGGGTTAGTTCCTAAGATGTAACTCTAAGGAATAATTCTTCTGAGAGGGCAACCTCAATCTTTTAAACCATACATGGACCAATTCAAGCTGGAATCATACAGGATATTCAAATCATTTAGGACAAGTTAGCTAAAACCTTTAATGCTCTTTCTTATTTTTCATCTAGAGTCATTTAGCAAATTTAGGAAATCATACTAGTACTATTAGGTCTCCACACTAATTTGAACTTTCAAGAATTGTAGCCATAGTGATTTTCAGTATATTTGTTCTCTTAAATCCATACACTAGACTTTCAACATAGTTGGGTGATCGTTTTAAGGTTAGTTTATTTCAACAAGCATTTGTGGATCCCACACTTATATGGTAATCAACATTCCTCAGGAGATTTTTGAGTGGTCTTAGGGTAGAGTTCAAGAAGAGACTATTCTTAGAACTTTCAAAGAGAAGCCAATCCTCAGGTCAGTTCCATCGCACAGCAGAGAGGCAGCAAACATAATGACTTCTAGAATATATAGGTTATGCTTATCCTTAGGTCAGTTCCACCGCACAGCAGAGAGGCACATAACCTATCTTCTTGTTTGAGCAATTTTTCCTCTTTTTGCACAGATCTCACCAACAACATAGGTTATCAGTTTGATTGTATTTGCATTTTTCATGTGCTTTTGCTCATGCTTTGGTCTTACACACACTTTTGTGGTGTTTATTTTGCTCGTCACCCCTTATTGGAATCTTGTTGATTGTGTTAACCAGGAATAAGGCGTTACCCACATCTAGTCAAACATTTTAGTTTAATCTTGAGAACACCAAAAAGGTCAAGTCATCTATTGTGTTGAATCTACCAACATATCACTGTGGTCTAGCAACCTCTAGGTCTACTTTCTTTGTGTTACCTTAGTAGTAGATAGCTTATCTATCATATTTCCTTTTATATTGCTCAGACTACACAGACTTATACTTGAACTTTGCATCTTTTCAATTTTGAATTTTAAAGTCCCAAATGGTTTGTACCTGTGTACTATCATATTCCAAACATTGAATCGGTATCACACATACGATCTTATGTATTTTCAGCTTGCCTCTCCTTTTCCCTCGTTTTTTTATTTATTTCTTTCCAAGACCTATTCTCCCACTAAAATTTTAAAACCACTATGGATTTGCATTTTAGGATTTTAATGTGCAAGGAAAGAAACTAGACACGACACATCAGACAATACATGGTCATCTTCAGGAATGACCTCACTTTTCTTTTTAACGCCATTGACCTCTAACAGATATAGAAAACGTGGTTTGTCAAAAGCCTTTGTATAGAGGTCAGCGTGTTGAAAATTAGTGTTTATTTTTATCACATCGATTAAATTCTTTTCAAAACAATCACGGATGAAGTGATATTTGATTCCGATGTGGTTGGTCTTAGGATGTTGGACCGGGTTTTTAGTGACTGCAATCACAGCAGAGTTCTCAACAAAGATAGGAGTGGAAGTGAAATGCAAACTGTAATCCCGCATTTGCTGTTGAATCCATATTATTTGGGAACAGCAGCTTGCAGCAGCAACGTATTCGGCTTCACAGGTTGACAGAGCAACCGAGGTCTACTTCTTACATTGGCCGGTTACTAATCTTCTCCCAAAGAACTGACACCCTGCTGAGGTAGAGTTTTAGTTCATCTTGCAGCCATCGTAATCCGAGTCACTATACGTTGTAAGTTCAAAGTCATCATCATGAGGATACCACAACCTAAGTGTGGGTGTGCCCTTCAGATAACAAAATATCCTTTTGACCCCAATTAGATGATTCACCTTAGGCTTTGCCTGATATCGTGAGCATAAACATGTAGCATACATGATATCAGGTCTTGAGGCAGTGAGATAGATGAGAGATCCAATCATTCCTCGGTACATAGTGGCATCTACCAGATCATCATTCTCATCAGGTGCTACATCATGGTTTGTAGCCAGTGGAGTGCCGGCTGTGGAAGCATTCTCCATGTCAAACCGACTGAGAATATCCCCTACGTACTTGGTCTGATGTAAGAAGATTCCATTTGGTATCTGATCCACCTGTAACCCGAGAAAGAACTTCATCTCCCCCATGGCACTCATCTCAAACTCCGCCTTCATTACTGCTTCGAATTCTTTGCATAATTCTTTGTTCTTTGAACCGAAGATTATGTCATCTACATAGATGTCTACTAGCAGTAAGTCTCCATCTTTTTCTTTGATAAACAGTGTGCAGTCAATGACTCCCCTGCGAAATCCATGTTTCACAAGATGAGTCGAGAGTTTCTCATACCAAGCCCGTGGAGCTTGATGAAGCCCGTATAGAGCCTTGTCGAGTTTGTAAACTCTATCCTGATGATATGGATCCTCAAATCTCTCGGGTTGACTGACATACACTGTTTCTCTGATCTCACCATGAAGGAATGCACTCTTAACATCTAGCTGATAAACTTTGATTTTCATATAAGATGCCTAGGCAAGGAAGATGCGGATGGCTTCCATCCTTGCCACTGGTGCAAATACTTCATTGTAGTCGATACCTTCAACTTGTCGAAAACCCTGAACAACAAGCTGAGCCTTGTTTTTGATGATCACTCCCTGATCATCTTTCTTGCATTTCAAGACCCATTTGGTGCCAATGACTTTAGCACCTTTAGGTCTATCAACTAGTGTCCATACACCTAACTTCTTAAACTGAAGGAGTTCTTCCTGCATGGAACTAACCCAAGTCTCATCATTTAGTGCTTCACTAACATACTTTGGTTCAAACTTAGACACAAAGCAACGATATGCACCGTCGTGAAGGTATCCTTTTTCCATCACGGAGGCATAACCACCTGAGTATAGCTGATTTCTAGTCTGAACCCCTGATCTCACATCTCCTATAATATTATCCAATGGATGATAGACGTTTAGACGTGAGCCAGGAGTTGTCGGAACAACCACCTCATAGTCAAGATTATGAACATTTGGTTCTGGATCTGAGGCAGTCGGAGTCTGAGGTTCTGATGGTTCAGAAGCATCACTAGCCGATGCTTGTGAACTTGTGGTAGTCGGAACCTGTACATCCTGGTTAATCTGATCATTTTCTTCATTTTCTTCATCAGAGGAAGAATCACTCACATCAACTGCTCCCCCTGAGTTGGTAGTGTCATGACTTGTTGAATCTAGAGACAGTGTGTTCAAGACATCGTACATCATCTTGTTTGCCAACTCGTCTTCTGAAGAGGAAAGAGGTATGTTGAAGGACTTGAAGAATCCATCATAGTCGAAGAAGTAGGCAGGCCCTTTTCCAGTAGGCGGTGTGATATATCTCTGAACATCAACATTACACCACACCTCTACTTGGCCTTTTGAGTTGTTGTAAACTCTCTTGTTCAGTATGTTGTATCCTAGAAAGATACCTTCATCAATCTTCTCACTGAATTTTCCCTCCCGAGTCTTCTTTAGCAAGGTGCACGGAGCGCCAAACAGCTCAAGATATTCCAAGTTAGGTTTATGTCGCTGTAATAACTCGTAGCACGTTTTTCCATGCCGTTTTACTACCAAAACTCGATTAAGGGTATAACATGCATTTGCCACTACTTCATTCCAAAATTGGATAGGTAGTTTCAAGTCTGCTAGCATAGTCTGTGCCATCTCTATCAAGCTGTGGTTCTTCCGTTTAGCAAGGCCGTTCATCTGAGGGGTATAAGCCGAGGTAAATTGATGCACAATTCCTTTTTCCTTGCAATAAGCCTCCATCCTCTGATTCTGAAACTCGGTTCCGTTGTCTGAGCGCACCTGTCGTACCTTCAGCTTGTATAGGGATTCCAGTGTAGTTACCAATTCCTTGAAGGATTCAAATGTTTCTGATTTGGATTTCAGAAACATTACCCAAGGGAACCTTGAGTAGTCATCGGTAACTACATAGCAATACAAGTTGCCAGCGATGCTTCTTGTACTGACTGGACCAAACAGATCCATGTCAAGAGGAAGTTCTATAGAATGAACTTTCTTTTCTTTATGAGATTTCTTCGTCTGTTTGCCCTTTTTGCATTCAACACAGAAATCCGGGAGTTGAAATTTTTTGACATTTACTCCTCTCACAAGATCATTCTGGATCAAGTGATTCATTTTTCTCGGATTTATGTGTCCCATTCTCCTATGCCATGAGATGGAGTCCTTCTTAGTAGCTTTGGACAAGAAGCATTAGACTTCACGATTCTTTGTGGAGGCCTTTGTGAGATCCAAGACATAAAGATCATTATATCTTGAAGCTGACATTAGGATCTGGTCCTCCGGGATCACGTAGTCTTTCTTTAGAACGTAACACATCTTGTTGTCAAAAACTACCTTGAATACTTTATCACAGATTTGAGAGACTGAAAGCAAGTTATTTTGTAATTGTTGGACATATTTTACCTTATCAAACTTAACCTTCTCATTTCCCACTTCTCCTTGGGCTGTGATGTACCCACCTTTGTTTCCAGCAAATGAAACATGCCCTCCTTTAATTTGTCTAACATTTGATAAGAGAGCTCTATTCCCTGTCATGTGCCTGGATGCTCCGCTGTCTACAATCCACGTGTTAGTCTCAGCACTATAGCGAACACCCTGCACAATCAATGAAAACATTATTTCATGTTAGGAACCCAAGCCTTAACTGGCTTGGGTTTCCCTGAGGCATCACACATCATAAACTCAACCCATTGACCTTTGAGGTTGAGGGTTGCTCAGATTTCTGTTTGTTCTCATTTTCAGGCACTGAGGAGGTTTTTTCTTTCCATAATCCAGATTTGTTTAAGCCCTGTTTGTGATAAACAGACAATTGGCTGATGGATTGAACTTTGGGTTCACTAGCCCTTTTTGGAGGCGTCACTGAGTTCCTCTTAGAAGAGCTAGTTGTAGTTGCATAAAGGTCAACCTTCCTCCTCGGTGTCTGAGAATAAGGACAATGAGACGTTATGTGACCATACTCTCCACAGTTTAGCAGGATCTGCTTTTAACTTGATGGTTTATATTTTTTGGTGGAGATGCAGATGTCACACAGTTGACCTTATTATGTTTGGATTGAGACACTTCTTTGTTAGATGTATAAATTGGTTTTACAAATTTAATTGCTTTACCTGATATTACATCTTTGATCTCTTGTTTACCTGGACTATGACATGATGCACGTGATTGATTAGGTTTTATAGTCTTTTTAGGTTCTTGTTTGACTTTGTTTGACCCTAACTTTAAACTAACCTTTTCAATTTCTTTTTCCAGGTTAACACAAGGCATCTTGCCTATTGCCTTTGAAGTGGCCTCCTTCTGTTTAGAGTCGGATTCACTTGATTTACTTATGGAATCTGGATCATTAACAAGAGGAGTGGACACCACGTGATCCTTGATGGGGTTATTTTTAATTGGTTTAATTTTGGTGTTCATCAAGGTCTCAGGTGGTGGTGGAACCACTTTGTATCCCATTCTCTCCCTATTATTTCTCTCTCTCACTAAGTGTTGGACAATGTGTGATGAGCTTGTCCAACTATGCAGTTTTTGTTTTAACGAGTTGACTTCTACTTCTAAAACTGCTTTTTGCTTCTTAGTGTCCTCTAGGGAGTTTAGATAGTACCTAATGTCATTTGCTTGGTTAAAAGAAACTACCTCAGTTTCCCTAAGCTGTTTATTCAATAGGTCTATCTTTTCCTTGTAACTGTGCTCGTTTTGTTTTAACACTCTATTTGCCTCTGTGCATAGTTCCAGCTCCTTTACTAAGCTATCATTATGATCTAATAATCTAGCAAATTTTGAATCTATACTTTCTTTGAATTTATTACATTCTTAGCAAGCATGATTATTAAACAGTTGGTTAGTAGTACTTACCTGAGATGTTGAAGAGGAATCAGCCATGAGTGCAGACTCGGTTGTCTCTGGTACTGGTGATTCAGATGATGATGCAGATTTTTCTTCTTCAGGCAGGTGGTTGACCACACTTTTAGTGTTTTCAGAATTTCACATCGCGAGCTCTACTGCTACATCTCCCTCACTTGCAGAATCGTCATCAATATCCTCCACATTAGTTATATTGGACTCTCCTGGTGACACGAACTGAAAGTTCCAGTCCTGTCCTTCATCCTCATTAGCAGTTAAGGCTTTAGGGTCCTTACTGGATGATGTAGAACTACTAGATGTGGCCTTGTCCTGACGATTAAAGGACAAGAAGGGATTGCCATTACCCGTCTTCTTGGTTTTACACACTCCCTTTTGAAGTGTCCCTTCTCATCGCAGTTGAAACATGTAACCTTTGACTTGTCGAACCCAAAGGTTGTGTCTTTTGTGGCAACCAAGTTCTGTTCGGTCTTTTTGACAAACTTTTTAGCTCGTCGGACAGCACTTGCCAGGGCCCATATTATGTCCATACATTCCAACTCCATCTCATCCACCTGCTAATAATCTTCATCTGCCAGGTGGTAGTTTCCTATCCTTCCAGCAACTAATCCATCGTAGGATTGAACCACCACAGCTAAGAGGTCCATATGTTCTCTGGCCACCTCCACAGTCACATTCTCAAAGTTGTCAGTTTTGAACTTTGTTGCATTAGCTTCAGGTATCATATATTGGGTGCTAGACAACCCTGACGTTTTGGATCCTGAAGTTGAGGGTTGTGCTGGAACTGTTGCGCTTGAGATGAGGGTGGTTTGCACTGGCGCTCCAGATGTCTTGACCAAAGGAGTAGCATTGTAGAGTGTAGGTTTCTGATTGTAGTTAGCCTTTTGGGCTCGATACTTCATCCTAAGCTCCTCTTCTCTCAGTTTCAGAATGAAGTCATTTATATCTAACTTCGAGAGCATTCCATTCTGTCTGAGAGTTGAGACAAACGAAGCCCATTTTTCAGGTAATCCATCAGCAAAGTTGGATACCTTATCCTCCATTGATGTAACCACTCCATGAGTGTGCATCTCACTCATCAAGTGGTAGAATCTATCGATCACATCATCAAGGCCTTCTTTTCCCATAGAAGAGAAGTTGTCAAACTCCTTCTTCAAGACTTTTGCCTTTGATGGCCTTCAGAGAGGCATTTCTATCATACCTATTTTCCAACGCATCCTAAATTTTCTTTGCTTGAGTATACTCCGAATACTGATGGAAAATATCCTTCGTAATAGACTGAGTAAGCAAAGCATAGACTTTCTTCTCAGCATTGTGTTTTACCTTCTGAGCATCGGACATGCCACTTAGAGTAAGTTTGACTCCGTCAGCTCCTACTGGCATGCTATAACCCGACTTGATGGCCTCCCATAAATATGTATCTACACCATTTAAGTATATTTCAAAATGTTGCTTCCATTGTGGGTAGTTGTCTAACGTAATAAGTTTTAGGGGTTTGTTGTGAATCCCCACTTCGTTCTCCAACAACAGTAGATTCTAAATACGTGTGTCTCTACTTGCTGTGTATGCTGAAAACTGGTCCTCTATTAGGTTTAACTTTACTGTTTAACAAACTGCTAATGTATGCAAATAAAGGTAAGCGATTGAACTTATTCGTACGATTGAACAATGCGGATGGTTCAATTGTGCGACTGAACAAATGCGGATGAGTCAGTCGCCCGAATGAACAAATGCGATTGAACAGTCCGAATGAAGTTCTCAGTCATACGATTAAAGGTACGAATGAGTCCAATCGTGCGGTTGGAGAGTGCGAATGAACTTAGTCGTGCGATTGGTCTAATCGTGCGACTGAACTTGCTAAAGTTTGATAATTCGTAGATTTAACTTGATATGTCTGTAAAAACTCGAATTTTATCAAACCCTAGTAGCCGTATGCCGGAAAAACACAACTTTTTGATCAGGAAACGTCTAAGACTCCGTTAGACACAAAAGGATTGCGTTTTTTATGCAAAAACACAATTTTTTGTATCAAAACTATTGAATCAACATGTAATCAAGAGCCAAAGCTCTGATACCACTTGTTAGGACCTGGTATTTGAACGAAATACCAACTGATTAACGTGTTAAACCAAACCAAATAGTGCGGAATCCTATTTGATTGGCGATCCAATCAGTGAGAACGCACGCAGAAACAATAACGTATTGAATCTAATGTCAAGAATCGATTAGGAATCGATCTACAGTGTTCTAAGATTGACTCAGTCACACGGCTCAACCTTCAGTCGTGCGTATGAGTCAATCGCACAATTGAACCATATTAATGGTTCAGTCAATGGCAGCTGCAAACCTATAAATACCACTTAATTCGTGGAAATAGATAACACTTTGATAGAAACTTCAAATATACATAAACCTTAGCCGTCCAGAGCATCCAGAACACCCAATCCAACTTCATATTTCGTTCTTGATCAATTTCTAATCATTTTTAACATTTGTTTCACCGTTAGATTAATCGAATTATCATTCTCACTGATTGGATCATTATTCAAATAGGATTCCGCACTATTTGATCCGGTTTCACACAGAATTTGTTAGTACTCCGTACGTACACGGTCCTAACACACGGAGGTTGGAGAATCAAGTGGACAACAAATGGCTAGTCCTGAACCTAATGATGATCCTATCAATGATACAGAGTGTGTTATTGATCCCGTTGATGGAGAAAGGACAACAGGCACTGGTAATGTTGATCAAGAGCTTTTTATGAGATATTCCTATTCAGGCTACTGAGGATTAACCTGTATAGTTCATTAAAGTGGGGTTTGTGGAGCCCGAGCGTGTTATGCCCATCCCTAATTCAATTGATGCTGATGATAATGATTTAGATCATCTAGATTTTGGTTTTAGTGATGATAAGGAGGAGGAGGAGAATGACGATGCTTATGAGGGAGATGATGATAAAAAGAATGATGGTGATTATCAAGGAGGTGATATAGGTGTTGCTATTAGTACTTTTGGATCATTGGGTACTGCTAATGTTTTCAGACCAGGTCCTGATGATAGAGTTGATTATACACCATTAGATCCTGCTACAGAAGTAGCTTATGGGAAGGAATTTTACACTTTCCAGTGAAGATTGATTGCTGAGGAAGAAGATGAAGATTTTAGCTCATTTGATGACTTGGAAGAGATTGTAGATTACAAGATGTATTCGGAAATAGTCCTAAGGACTTATTTTCTTATATATAAATTAAAGAGGGCGAGATATTGGGGAGACAAGTGCAAAAGAAATGACTAACAAGACAGCATATCAAACTAGTCAAAGTAATGTACGTCAGGTTGGTAATCTTACTATTGAAGCTCCTCCACTGCCTTCTTACATACCCACGCTGAGACATTCCAAACCTTTCACAAGGTATGGAAACTCAGAAACTATTATTAGTTGTGTATATGATGCTGAGAAGAAGCTTTATGTGATTGAGAGATGAGCTAGGACAATAGAGTATTATTGAGATGAACACGACTTTCACACACTCAAAGCATCATATTTATATGCCATAGGTCATGTTCCATTCATTACCCTAGTAACTATGGGAAGGATAATTGGATCAGAAATATGATTTGAAGACACAACAAAAAGAACTTCAAGGACTTTAAAACAAGCAAATCTAAAGTCATTGAAGATAAGACCCGAATTGATCCTAACCCGAACAAACCAATGAAGATAAGGGTTTATAAGCATCCATGGTATGTGTGGAAGATCCCCATACATGCTCTAGTGTCATTTAACATCTTGTCAAAGCTTATGTGGTGGAGTTGTGCAAACGAGATGGGACATGTGTTGATACATTGCGTTGATAAAATTATCGTATTGTCGACATATGGATTAGCTCAAATTTGGAAGAGATGATTTAATAAGGTTGCAGGCTTGTTTGATTACAACTGATGAATTAATCCATTTTATAGTAGCACAGTTTGGTTGGTTGATCATAAAGGCCTTGGATAACAAGATGTATGCTTATGGGGCAATTACATGGTTGATGACGTGGACTTCTAAATCCATTGATTACCAAGCCTAGGGGAGATGGTAGGGGTTGAACCTAGAGGCTCGGGAAATCAAATCAAGACGAAGATAAAGATCAAGTCAATTGACAAGTATGAAGATGTCGCGTGACAACTTGCTTTTCGCATGACAATATCTTCTCGCGCGAGAACTTGTTTGTCGCACGAGAACCTATAGTTTAGTATATATAGATGTTATGTAATGTAATTAGAGAGATTTTTTCATTTCCTTAATTTCACACATATTGTAATCAATCAAAATTCAAAGAGCAATATACTTGAAGTTATTTACATTTGTGTTAATGTATGTTTGATTCTACTTCATCTTCTTCTGAGAGTGATTACATTCCACATTCTCCTCACGAGATTGATTTTTTTATTATGATCATCCTTACATCGATAGAACAAATGGTCCAAACAGCATTGTTTAATTCCTCTAACAACTTAAACATCATTTTGAGTATAAACATTGGAGTAAGTAGCTATCTTTCAAGGGTATAAGGAGTATAGTTATCTTGCATGAACATTCATACCTAGAACATTATAAATCCAAATCGTATTTCATAAAAAAATATAAACTTGGTTCAACCTATTAAACTTTAACAAAAAAACTATCACATATGAGCCTGTAAAAAGCTTAAAATTTAATCTAAAACATGGAATCTAAAAGTCCTCTTGATGATACTATGAGAGAACCTTAGAAGTGAAGGTCTTCACATCAAGATCCATCTACAAAATTTTAAGAACCAGCCTTGAGGCATATATCTATGCATGGTTCATGCTTAGATTAATGTAATATGATGCTAAAAGTCATACCTAGGGCTTTTCTTATACCTAGTTCTTCATATCACTTTATCTTTTCTCTTTGTGATTTTGCTTCTCTCTCTTTTTTCCTTCTGGTAAATGTGGAATCCAAGGAAGAGAAATGGGGCAATTTCTTTCACATGGAGAATATTAGTATTTTACATATCTACACTTTGCTCCGTTAACTTTCACCTCTTTACAAATTTAACCCTGAAATTTAGTAATTAACCTTATTTTCCTAAATACTTTAGGGTGTTGCATGGTATTTGGTGAAATCAAGGATGGTATGGAGCAGAATTAACATAATTGACAAAATAGAAACAAAAATGAAAATGAGTATATAATATGCTTTTAATTCATTTAATAAAAACTATGTCGTTATTATGCATCTAAGCTTAGGTTCCTAAGAGCATCTATTAACTTTACCATATATACATATATAATATTTCCATATGTGTGTATGTATATAAGAATCCATTACCTGTACTAACTAACTGAGGATTCAATATGACACACTTTATACAATTTCCATTCTATGGTATCGAATTGAATTATCTTGGATACTATTCTACTAAATTAGAAATCTTCTTCTCTGGCGAAACCCAATTCTAATTCCAAAAGGTTAGAGCTTCTACACTACATCTATTTCTTCTCTTCTTTTGCCTTTTGTACTATCAGCTACTATAATGGTAATTACGTCATCCATAGCATCTTCTAACAAAACATGCATAACATTAATTCTCTCAATCCTTATATTATAAATTGTGTTTCGTTAAACCTAATGATAGTAATTTTCTTATCTGAAAACATCAAGATCTTATTATTCTCAAAAAAACTGGATTGATACATCATTTGAATACGGATATACCCATACCGTCAATTTCTATTGAGAAAGGTTTTAGAAAAAAAGTATATGCTTATATCTCAGCTTTCTTGAGTACAAATCTCTTGAAACATTACTTTTTTGTGCTCATGGTTTGATTACAACATTATAGCTTTGGAAAAACATGGAGTCCTTCTACCCGCAAGTGTTCATGAAGCAAACTACAATCAAAACTAAGTTTCATATGTTCAAGCATATGTTGATATCTATCTTTATTAGCGTAGTATTGCAAAGTAGCTAGCTGATATTGTACATACCCTATATGATAATATAATAGTCTATGCTACCTTTTTAGATTCTTCATGTATCAGACTTAAAATTAAACACTCGTGTGTTAAATATTGAGAGGCATGACCCTATACTAACATTTAAATCATCTTATAGCCATGTTACAAACATCTAAACCTCCTATCATACATCAAGGATTAGTGCTTTCAACTACAACTGCTACCACAAATATCTTGATTATCTTTCAACCTTATAAAGAGAGTGTGATATGTACGAACAGACTATTATCTATCAAATTTCTATCAAATGAGGCTATCTGGACATTAATTTCTAGCTTCTATATTAACCAAATGAATCAGTTCAATATGTTACACATAACAATGATAGTAGGTGTCGAGGTACTAGACAAGGCTTAAGTAGTCATACTGATGCAAGAGATGGTAATTAGTGATAATTTACTGGTGGCAGCTTCCTTAGACAAGTCAATAGTAGATTCTCCTCTTTAGGGTTTATTGACTCATCTCTCAAAAAATTCCATTCATATGATTTTGGATTTCAAATTCTTGTCTCGCTGCCCCAAATATGTTTAACACATCTATATTTATGGTGTTGCTTCGTTCAAACAGAGTCACAATTGGCAATGGTATGACGATTACTAAATCTTATAATAGCCATTCTTCCTTATCTAATAGTACAGTTTTACTTAAAAATATTCGTGTGATCCTAGTTTTCCTAAAACTCTTTTGTTTATCACATGACCTGAGTTTCATTATCTTATTGTAGTCACCTTTTTAAGCTCTAGTCAAGCACACTCCACCACATGTATGTCAGACCCCATTAATTGTAGACAATGTCCTTTACCTTGATAGCTTTCATGAGATATGACATTCGCAATTAGGCCGATTATATTCAATGTTGTTTAGACTCTCATTTTTAAACTTGTCAATGAAATTAGTGAATAAAACTTTCTAACTCTTATAACATTTCAAATCTACTAAATTAATGTTTCATTACTCGTGTTACTTGTTCTAAAATTGCAATACATGTTGTATATTGTGACATATGAGTGGGTGTGTCATCTATTACATCTCAATTTAGCTATCATTCTTAATCTCAATTTGGCTATCATTTTCCAGCACAGTTATTGATGATATTAGCAGTTTACGTACTTGGATATATCCCTTATCTCATTATATATTAAGAATGTTTTCACTTGCAATTTTAAACATTTATAGTGCAATGGTTCTTAGCATATCTTTTGGCCATATACTCCCTAAAATAATATGGCTGCCGAGTAGAAAACAACCATCTTTCAAGGTGGCTCGAGAATTACTATTTTCATGCTCCTCTACTAAAGAAATTTTGGTATGATACCTATGTTATTGTAGTTTTTCTTATCAATAAGGTACGTATAATGTTTATTCATAATTCTTCTCCCTACAAGACTTTATGTGGTTCTTGTCCTTATTATTTAATTTTTCTTACATTTGGGGGTTTATGTTATTCAATTCAGGAAAATGCTTACGCGGATAAATTCACATCCAAATTTACTACATGTCTTTTCTTTGGTTATTCGTTAGTCATTGTGGCTGTTTTTGTTCTCTTTTTTTTTTTGTTTCTTTTAATGTGTTTTGGACGTATCAATTTGTTTAACCACATATTTGGTTGTCTTGGTTATATCATTATGTTTAAAGCAAAGACTTGGTTGTGTAATATGTCTCGGTTTTTACCGATGATGTTAATATTAACGAAAGCTTTCTTCCTTTTTTCTAGACCCTCTTTCTTATTTCCAATATATGCATGCCACATTCCATGATGATTCTCTACATCTTTTATAATAGAAGTTGCATGATTTGTTACAACTTACTAATGTTATGGATTTTGTAATTTTATCTATTATTAAATTTTCTTCATGACATTTCTCTCATCATATTAGCATTCAATTAGGTGATCCTCTTTCATTTTAAGCACTACGACGGCTTTATAGTGTCATCACTTGATCAAACTAGAGATTGCTTACGTGGTTAGCAAGGTTTATCGATTCTTCCGGAAACCAATTGATTGTCAGTATGTGCCTATCAACCATATTATACCTTAAGGTACTATATCTCATGAATTTTGGGTTACATGCTTATTTGATGTTGACTAGGCTTGTTGTCCGAATAATCATCACTCAACTACCTGCTATTGTATTTTTCTTAAACCCAACCTTATTAGTTGATGTACCAAAAAACAACTAACACTGCTCGATCTAGTACTATGGATGAGTATCATGTCTTTCTACACTCGTACGTGATTTGCTAGTTTACATTTGTCCTGTAGAAGTTATGTGCTCCTCATTCTTGCCCACCTAGATTATTGTGTGAAAAACATCTAGATTTATCTGCATTTTCTAAGGAATGTGCTTTTAAATTAGTCTTAGTGTCCTCTATGGTCCACTTCAATTAGCTTGGATATTGACCAAAGAGGTATCATGGGTTATTGTATCTGGTTTAGTTTGAGGGGTCATATTACAACTACTATTTGTACAATTAGTTGATTACTTTGTATAAAAGTTAGGAGGTTATGTTGTTATTATGTATGTTATTTGATCATCCCTTTCTTTATATGGAGGGGTACATGACATATATGATTGATTGAGCATTATATTCTACATAGTCTGTTCATACATTTTTTTATTGTGAATATTACATTTGTAAACATAATTATGCAGAGAGTTCATATTACATGATATATATGTTGCACATGATCATCGTTTGCTATACTAATAATCCTTTTCTGCATGAAGAAGCATATTTACCACTTGGCTCATTGTAGGTCTTGCATCTCTATCTTCCTCGGTACATTGTAAAGCAATTTTCACAAGTTTTATCAAAGTACTCGTATCGTATTCGCCACATGTATTACTATCAACAATTTCATTAATCCATGTTTGGTTATCACTGTCGTTATCAGCACCAATCTTCTCTCTAACCCACTCGACCAACGTTTGGTCTCTCCCGCTACTCTCACCAGTCATTGGTTGCATTTGTAACGGGCTTTTTCCCGTTATCATCTCTATTACCACCACCCCATAACTGTAGACATCAACTTTTGATGTGATTGGAAGATTGAACACCATTCTGGAGCCATGTAACCTCGTGTCCCCCGGATCCTAGAGAAGCTTGAATCATCACCGGTGCCTCTATCAAACAGCTTAGACAGCCCGAAATCCGCCACTTTTGGGTTGTAATCACTGTCCAGCAAAATATTATGTGGTTTGACATCACAATGCAAAACCCACTCCAAGCATTCCTCATGTAAATAAGCCAATCCTTTTGCTATACCAATTGCTATTTCTACCTTCTTCCCCCAATCAAGTATGTTCACATTCAAGCTTTTAGCGAGCGACCCGTTAGCCATATACTCGTAAACCACGAGGCGATGTCTCCCTTCGACACAATACCCCCATGTCTCTATAAGATTCATGTGGTTAAGCCTCCCAATTGTGCTGATTTCTGCTTGAAACTCAGATTCCCCTTGGAGATCAGTAGCCTCCTTCAGCACCTTTATCGCTGCTGTTCTGTCATCCGATAACTCGCCTATATACACCACACCGGCTCCTCCTCGCCCTATCTCTTTGCTAAACTTATTCGTCGCGGTTTTAAGCTCAGCATAAGTGAACCTCTTAAACCCTGATGCTGCTGGAAAGTAGCTTTGTGCAGTTGAAGCTAAATCTTTATTAGTAGTATATAAGAAAAAGTTTATCAACACGATCTCAAGAACACCAATCACACCGCCAATCAATAACAGAACTTTTAACGACCCATTTTCGTGCTTCGCTTCGTAAGACCTTGAAATGGGCATGATAAGATGTTCTGGACAATGGTATCCTGATCCATTGGAGATCAACTGTTGAGGAAAAGATGACAACAATCTCTTGGGCAGCTTAATGTACATCGAATTTTCGAACCCTGATTGATATCCATTGTATAAAAGATTCTTTAGGTAGCAATTGTAGTATGAGTTATCAAATTTGTATTGGAAGCCTTTGCACTCGCAATCTTTCAAGCAAACTTGTTTGCAGGCTTCAAGTGTGCTGTTTTCAAGATAGTTAAAATCATAACCATAATACTCCAC
Organism: Flaveria trinervia; assembly: GCA_025506515.1. Taxonomy (NCBI): domain Eukaryota; kingdom Viridiplantae; phylum Streptophyta; class Magnoliopsida; order Asterales; family Asteraceae; genus Flaveria; species Flaveria trinervia. Next base: position 29,520,569 of record CM046443.1, on the reverse strand, counting down.
ATAAGGAAGCACACCATAATCTTCTTCCTCTTGTTCACAAGGCTTGAATATTGGTTCACAACCGGAGCTCCAATCGTTCGGATTCTTCTGCTTATATCCATGAACACAGCTGCATATTCCACCAGTTTCTTGAGTGTAACTACAAAGACTATTTGGCCCACAAACACCATGAATCTTGCAAGGTGTTGAAAATGCTTGCCACTGAACCTCCCACTTCTTTCCCTCATTTTGATCAACAAGACTATAAACTCTAATATTACCATCATAATCAACCTTCATGATTCGTTGTCTTCGCGCTCCATAATCCGATACAAAGAACCCGAACTCATCAGATGAATTAAACTCACCATAAGAGTCGAGTTTCGCTATTCGACTGTTGTTGTAAGTAGATCTCCCAGCCTCCCAGGATTTCAGGTAAGGTGCAGGCCAGTAAACACTCGTGATCTCCGGGCCGTTGTAAAGAAGGCTCAAAACATTAGTGTTCTCAAAATATAGCTTAAAGAAGCCCGACGAAAAGTTATTCGTGCTTCTTGAAGAAACCAATTGTGAGTTTCTTGTGAACAGTTGATCTGGTAAAAGAGTGTCTGTTGGGTGATCAAAACTTTGCCAAACAACATATGGATTCCCACTAACTTGATAGAGAACAAGATTCCCAGTGTTTTCAAGCTGCAAAACAAGTGACCCTTAGTTGTTTTGGTCTCAGTAGACCAAACAATGGAGCCATCAGCATCTTTCAACACAAGATTACCATATTTGTAAAGGGTAAGTTTGGAGTGCTTCCCGTTCACCGGTGCATCACGGTTCGCGGTCCAAACAACGGTCGGATCCTTGTTTTTGTCCAGTAGTTCGGTGAACCATATCGAAAAGCAGTAAGCGTTGATGCCCACTTTGTAAAATCCTGCAGCGAAGAGACTATTTGGGGAAACAAGATGATCATCTTTGTGATCAATGGAGATTGATGAGCCTTTTGTTAAGGAATTAGATGGTAAAGAAGAACACTTGAAGGGTAAGTTGGATACAAGTATGAAAAGATGAACAAGAGAAAACCAAGTTGGCATAGCCATGAGGGAATAGCATCTTTGGCTGGTGGTTGATTGATAATATATACTTATTATAACGTATTTATATTCAAGGCTGAGTTGTTTTTTGTATTTTTTTAAACACAATACATTTTAATTGATAATACATTAGTTAGGTTGAATTCTCATTTAACATCATTATCATTAGTCTTCTTAATCATTCATGTTTTAAGAAATTATTATTATGTAATAATATTGTACAATACTATCTACATTTTTGAGTTTTATATTAAATAATTTTATACATTTTAGATTCTTTAAATGTTTAATTACTATTTATTATAGTGTTGTGTTCAAAGTTGATACAATGATTCGCTTAACTCATTAGAATGATAGATTTTAATTTTGTTAGTTTTGATTAGATTTTTTTGAACTTTTTTTTTAAAATATGGTATTTAGGGAGAGAAAAATGACAAGAGGGGTTAATTTGTACCGCGTGTGACATCAAGGGATTCCGCCCCTGGCAGGGACGGGTTCTGCTCCCCATTTTGTTCATGATTTGATGTGATGATGTGACAGAAGACCGAAGACTGAAGTGGTGATGTGACCGTGTGGAGAACTCGCCCTTGGTAAGGACAGGTTCTCCAAAACCTTTATTTTATTTAACTTATTTGTTTTGAGACGTTTAAACTATTTTTATATCATTTATTTAATCTGGTATGTTAGAAAACATATTAAAAACTATTTCATGTAATCACTTTGATCCCGTTAAAAAATAATTAAAATATTATTATTTAATATAAAAATTAAAATTAACTGAAAAACCTCCTATTGTCAACCATCTATAATTAAAATTTTATTTTTAATTATACAATTAAATAAAACTACTTATATGTTTGTATTTTATAATAAAATTGCATTATATAATTAATAGATAAAAAATAACATAAATAAGAAGGTAAAATACATCACTAAAAATATAAAAAAATAACATCTAATGAGTGGCATCATTATCGTTTCTTGCTTCATCATTTAAGTCGAACGAACAAGAAGATGGATTAAAAAACTGGTCAACAGATTAAGTTGTATCCTGAAATTGAGGGTAATAAGATAACGGGAAGAATGGTGAAATTATTGTTGTTAACTACTATCAGAGCTTTGATAAGGATTTGATGGGCCTCGTTTTACGAAATCCAGGATCCCCGTTTGACTAAAATGTGGAAACTGAGTAGTTGAGGTATCATCACAAAAAAATTCGGTTGCCCATTTGGCTTAAAAAAGGGGAGTCGAACTGTTGTTCCGTGAAGTCCCTTTGTTCAATCATATTCTGTTACGCAACATTATCATCAACAACCTGTTTACCGACCCGCCCTCGTCCTCCACCCCTTCTGGGTAAATGTTGTGTGACAGGAGGAGGTTGAGTATCATCAATATTATATGTCATATGTGTTGGTAGATAACTTACATGGTTTGCATGTGCAAAATCCATGTAACAGCTTCTCATATTCCTGCCCGTTTCATCCCCTGGTCTTTAATAAAACTGACTCTTCCCATCCATCTATAAATAACATTATAAAAGATTAATTTTAAATAAATAATAATAACAATCATAATAATAATAATAATAATTAAATTATTAATAATAATACCATCATTCTCAATTTTTGTCCATCATTTTGGAAGCCATGAGGGTTCGTGTCTTGATGAGCCGTGTTTATTGTATACACAACAGTACGCTCTAAATACCACCTCATGTATGATTCAGAAGCAATTGGCGAATCAGTGTACGCTTCATTAGCAACTGAATTATGCCGATACGCCCATGCTTGAATAAAGATATTATGATGTTGTAACCAGTTTTTATTTTTACCACCTTTAAGAGGGTAATGGTTGCCCTCTCCCTTTATATACCCCCACTTACCCAACTCTCTCGTTGGCGAGTTTGGTCCCTCGACTTTTGACTTTATTTCTTTTCTTCCTTTATCGACTTCAAAATAGATAAATAACCGGGTGTTACAACATTAGTACTTTCTTCTCGTTGCAACATTGCGTCTAAGTAAAAAAATTAAATTCTCATCTACCGTCATAATGTATTGCTATGCGTATGTTCTCAACGTGGAAATATGTTCTGAAACCATCCTCAATTTAATATGAACGCACAAATCATACGCGATCAAAGTTGAATTTGTGGGTCTATTTAGGAAAATAAAAATATAATTTAGACTAAAAAATTGTTATTGGTCTTTATAAGTCAAGCTTGTCGGGTTACACCCACATCACGAGTCGCTGATAATATTTATCCCCTTTTTCACACGGCACCCATTAAATGTTACGCTAAAAATAATTTTTAGGTGAAAAAACGTGTTTCTATATCAATTAAGAGAGCTACATGTTTTCATTTTAAGGCCAAAGATTTTCCTTATAATATTTTAATTATGTCTTTTTTACAATTTTTATTACCCTATATATTTAAAAGAAACAGATTGGACAGTAGTGAGGGTAGTTTTGGTATTTCATAGATGTGATCCGTTTACTTTTGGCTATTTACGTGTCTCTTAATTTTCCTTTTAGCTTATTCTTGACACTAAATCATCTTTGTCTCTCCAAGAAATTGAATCATTACTAATGATCATCAGTGAACATGTGTTGAAGATGAAATCAGCCTTTTGTTGCGTGTGGGGTTTTTTTGGGTTTGTTACCGGTGGTTGGCAGTGGCAAAGGAGATGGTGGCGGTAGTAGTTTCATCATCTATTCTTCTTTGTGTCGGTGGTGGTGAGATCTAACCGCTCGGCCTCCCTCTCCGGTCGAGGTGGAGGAGGCGGCGGTTTCGCTGTCATGTTCGGTAGTGGCGGGCTCTGTTGTCGCTCCACCGTTGCTCCAGCTCCCCTCTCTGGTCAAGGTGGTGTTGGGCTTCGATGTTTGGGCTGTGACGACGGTTTTCCCACCATGTTCGGTTCTGTCAGTGGTCGGACGGTGGTGTTGGGCTTCGTTATCAGTGGTCCTTAAACGCTTGATGTACTAATCATTACGATGTTGTGTTAATACAATAATTCGGTTTACTAATCAGGATGATATATTTATTATAATGATTAGTAATAGTGGTGATTATAATAGTGCTTCCAACTCTAAGATTTGTTTTGCTTTTCTAACGAGTTTTGACTACACTAGAAGGGTGTCCGCATAATGCGACAAAACAACATTTTACATTTTTACACGTGTATTTAATACTTTTTTATTCTTGTAGTAGTTTTATAAAAGTTTATTATGTTTTTTATAAATTAAAATTTAAAACAACAAATAAATGAGTTCTGTATGACGACTTGTATATAAGCATTAATTTATTGTATCTCACAAATATAGATCGTTTTATCAAAAAGTTTACATCAAAACATTTAAATATAAATGCGGGTTAAGTTGTAGTCTCAGAACGTTTTTAAACACGATATATTAAAATATATAACTAAAATCTTAAAACATATTAAGTTTTTTTGGTTTATGGATAGATAATATATAATTTTATGCAAACGTTAGTAAGTATAATGTTATTATATAACTAATTATAAGAGGTAATGTGTAAATAATATTATAAACATTATTTTACTCTAAAAAATAGTTGTATCTTATCTATCAAATATAATAATTGGTGTTAATTTTATGGTATATTAAAATACATATCTCATATGTGTTATATCTATAGTCTATAGTATATAATAAAAGAGTAACGAATATGCCACATAATAGTCTCACATTACTTCTTTTTCCATCTATATTAATATATTATTTTAGTCAAGTTTTTATTTTAAGAAACTAAATAAATAGTAATAATTCATTTTGTTTTGAATTTAATTTTTTATATTATCAACTTAGTTGTGTAATCATATTGTTTTGAAATATACATATTTAATTATGGTTAATTAAGATTTAATTTAAAAAATACAAGAAGACAAAAAGTATTAATTGATATATTAATATATTTTAGTTTAGTGTGATCATTTTAATGCAACTGGGTTATATTATTCAAAAAAATATTTGAGTATTTATAACTTATAAATGAACTTTTTATTTTTCATTATTATAGTAATATGTAACTTAATATATGAAATATGTATACCTCTATAAATTACATAGTTTTTATATTTCAACCTGTGTATTCCACGGGTTTTACTAAAGCTAGTACAGTATATATAAGTATCTTATGTCAGTACAGTATATATAAGTATTCTTATGTCGTTGCAAGGGTGTGTTTAGGTAAAAACATTAAAATTTCATCTAGCGTCCTAATGTATTACTATGCGTATGTTCTCATATAAAAATCATACCTAATCGAAGTTGTATTTTTGGTCTATTTAGAAAAAGAAAAATATAATTTAGACTCAAAAATTGATATTGGTCTTTATAAGTCAAACTTATCTGGTCACATAAGTCCTTGGTTAAATTATGAGCCGCGCACCAACATCACGAGTCGTTGATAAAATCTGCCCCCTTTTTCACACGGCACCAATTAAATGTTACATAATATCTAATGTATAATGTCATCACAAGTTTTTTTTGTTAGGTTAATTATTACATTAACCAACAAATATCACTTTTCCCCTCATTATCTAACGTGAAAACCAACTTGGACATACACTCTTAAACAAATGATATTTTAGCTTTTTGGTCATAGCGTTTTACCTTGGGATCGATTTTCCACATGGTGTATTAGATGATCAAGCTGAAAATAGTTCTTAGGTGACAAATAAAAGTTTAGATTATAATTCTAACGAAATCTACTATTTTCTTAGGTGACAAATAAAAGTTTAGATTATAATTCTAACAAAATTTGGATCTTTATCCTGTTTTAAGGCCAAAGATTTTTCTTATAATATTTTAATTATGTTTTTTTACAATTTTTATTATTTTAATATTATATAAAGTTTAGATTATAATTTTTTCTTTATTGCTTTTAGAATATAATATGTTATAAATTTTCAAATATAATGATGTGATACATTAATTTTCATTTAAGTTACGCTAATAAACTTCATTCTATTACTCATCCGTGCACAACTTACAATCTGCTAAATCTATTCAAGGTTTCAAAGTTTTATAATTCTTTAGTAACATCTTACAATATTGGTAAACGAAATTGCTATTACTATGTGATTTTTTTTTCAAATCCAAGTTCTTGATGTAACTTTTATTCAAAATCACGTTGCAATTTGCGAATTTACACCTACTTTTATTTATTAATTACAATGTTCAAATTCCTTGAAATATGCGCAAATTTACAACCAAAATAATGTATATAAATTATGCAAATAAAACAGGATAAAGATCCAAATTTTGTATTTATGTATTTCTAACGAAATCTACTATTTTCGTTAATTGTTTCTTTGTTTTTCTCAATAGACCTTACTTGTTTAGTATATTCTGTTATACATCATATTCTTTACTAGGTTAGTGCCTGAACCTGTGTGTTATACGGTTGAAGACAATAACACATCTTAAGAAGCTTTTGAAATAATTCAATTATCAACGTAATGCATTACTTGTGACACTTTATAATAAGAAATACAATTAGATTGACACAAATAAATAGTTGTTATAAACCTTTTTAAAAATTTTTGCATACAACATTTATTGTTTCATGAGTAACTTTACCATCTTTGTTTAGTATATTAGTAATTTGATTCTATCTCTACATTTTACTTTTAATAATACGAAATACAATTGTTCATGATTGAAAACTTGTTCTTTTAAATAAAGATCAGCTTTAAATAGGATAACAGAAAAACTAAAATGTCATAGTTGTAACCCATAAAAAAGTTACCTTTCCGTTGCTAGTTTCTACTAATATCAAAATGTAGTTTAAGTGAATCATGTAATAGAGAAGTAAACAATTTGAGTAAATACACGTAATAGTCGTCATTAACTTCAATGCACCTATCAACTTTCAACAAAATTCACCACATGAGTTGATTTTGAAATTGAAAGCTAGTTTCATTGAACTCGAAAGTCAAATTCTAAACATTTTCACATGAAACGTTTGGAAAAACTTTATATTCAATTAATGTTTAGTTTTCTTTACCTTCTTTAATTTGTATTTGCATTTCAATTTGGGGAAGCAGAGCAAAAATCCATAAACAAAAGAAACAAATCCCAAATATGAAAGAATCAAGGAAAAGGAAAGATGAAGCCATCAAATTATGCTACCTATAAGCATACCTTTTTTCTAAAATTACAATGATAAAAATTTCACATAAGCAATTAACACTAAAATTAAGGTTAACATAATAATTATTGAAAACTAAATTAGTGAATCATACGGCCCTATAACAAAAAAAACAGAGGATGTGATTATAAACAAATCAACAATTTAAAAAGGACGAAAGTAGTTTAATATGATCTTACTCTATTGGCCAACAATTTCAAGTTTATTTTTATAAATTATTGTGCAAAGATTAACAATAAGACATCTAAGTTGTATATAAGCAATTAAAAGATGATTATTTTATAAACAGAAGTGACTAATAAACAAAAATAATAAGAATGTAACAGACTTCAAGCAACATCAAGTAACTTAGTAAACTAGGTTGTAGACTAAACTTGTAGAGGAGATCTTTGTATACTTTTACGACAACAAATAAAGTATTGCATGTGTGGCTTCCAAATTAATAAGCTTGATTTATTGAATTACATATTTCTATTGGAACATTCTAGTGTGCAAGTGCTAGGGCATAAAACAAAAGCAGGAAGTAATCATCTCCGCAAGCTCATATTTTGCCCACTTTAACGCCTAATCATGAACTTTTGTAGCTATTAAAGATGATGATGAAATCAAGAAAAAAGCTCGCAGGACGGTTAAGAGTGATACAACAGTTTCACAAGGTTAAAGAGATCAAACACTTAACAGATCAGAAAAGAAAACTACACATGAAACAAAACACAAAGGTAAGAACACAAACAGGACACAAGTATTTGCTTTTCAAAAATGATATATATTGCACTCAATGTTTTAAAATTGTTACAAGGATTAGTCCTAAGTACTAGTACATGAGATTTTTTATAATACATCTTATAACCGACCATACTTTGAATATCAACTAAAACACTAATCTATACAACGAGATCAATGTAAAGTTAAAATACAAATTTTCTTTTGACTTGTAACTATGACATGTCATAGATCACATCCTAATTTATTTCAAACTAGATAAAGTACAAGAGTGGAAAGTTACAAACTCGATAACCTTAATCTACAGTTGACAAAAATATGTAGATATAACCAACTTGTATAAGTTGGTAAGTGATTAGAGATGACAGCAAAAAGTGCTTTAGCTTTTGTTAAAAGCATGTCTATAAAAATATGTCTTCTTTGTATTCGAAAGAAATCAGTTTCTTGGTTTCATATGAAATGTTCTTTGTCTTTGGAAGATTTGACACTTAGAAATTTATTAATGCATTTGTCAAATCATTCGAAGTAACTTCCTTGTACTTCCGAATACTTGTTGAGAGCTCTTCGGTTTGCATCTGCCTCGAAGGTAACTGTTACAAACTCCCCCTACGCCAAATCAAGACCATTTCTTTCTTCATCAGTTGGTCCGGATTCTTCAAACTCTCAAAGTATCTTCACACATCAAAAGGATCATGTAAAGGAAGGTCAAGCATATTTTTGTAACACTCAGATATTTTAAAGATGAAAAATGAAGAATAAAAGTGAATAAAAGAAGAAATGCAATAAAAACCCAAGTTAAGGGGTTAATGTTGTGCAAGAGACAAAGTTATTATAATTTTGTTCAAAAAGTTGAGAATGGCCGCCTACACCTACTACACATTTCTTTTCACCGGATTTTTAGAGAGAGAAAGCAGAGTTTTCGGGTTTTTGAAGAGAGAGAAGAAGAAAACCGAATTCAAGGCAAGAATTCTTGGTTTTGAGGTCTTCTTGTTGGGTTTTAACCTTGGTTATATGCTTATGTGTGTTTGTTGTGTTCGGGTGTGTGCTTTGGTGGGTTGCTAGGTGATTGAACTCAATTGCAAACATGTTTTAAGAAGTCTTACTTGAAAGTTGTCAAAGGTTAGTTCTAGAACCCCCTTTTTACAGGTTTTATATGATATTGCGGCTACAAATGCATGTATAAACGTTTTTACAAAAGTGGGTATTTGTACCTATATGTTCATGTATGTCTGATTGTGGGTGGGATATGATTTGGGTGTTCTTGATGTTATGGTGGTGTTATGTTCATGTTTTGTTGTTTAGAATGTTGGTTCTAGGTTTATAGCATGATAGATGTTGATTTAGGGGACTGAAATATGTTGTTTAGTGTAAGTTGGTTGCCCATATACCTGGATTTGGCCCATGCGCCTAGCATCTAAATTGACTAAGTGTCCCCGTACGCCTGAAAACCCATGCGCCCAAATAGTATCCATACGCCTAGAATTAGGCTGAAATTCAACCAAGTGTTCCATGCGCCCAAAACTGCCCATCCGCCTAGGCACTCAAGCGCCTACATAGTGCCCATGCGCCTAGAAATTTGCCCATGTGTTTAAGTGTTGAGCCATGCGCCCAAATAGTGCTCATGCGCCTGCATAGTGCTCATGTGCCTATGCCTTAGAATAATTCCTAAAATTTCAGGGAAAAAGTAAAGCGTTAGGTGTAACACCCGGTTATTTTTAAAAGTCAAGATATGAAGAATAAAAGCAAGAAAGGCAATAAGGTCCAAGTGCAGGGACTAAAAATGTAAAAAGGACAAACAACTTTGAAAAGTTGGTGTAAAGGTGGGCATGGCCGCCCACCCTGATTTCACATCATCATCTTCTTTGATTTTAGAAAGAGAGAGCAGAGAAAACTCTCGGTTGAAGATAAGAAGAAGAAGAGAAGTCAAATTCAAGGTAAGAATTCAAGGTTTTTATGCTTTTATGTCAGGTTTTATCCCGGTTATGTGTTTGTATGCTTATGGGTTGTGTTTGTGCTTGGGTGTGTGTGTTTTTGGTGTTATTTCTAGGTGTTTTGAACTCTTTGCAAGCGGGTTAAAAGGAAGAACACCCAAGTTGCACCAGGTGAGTTCTAGACCCTGGTTTTTACATGTTTTAAACTATCTTTGGGGCTGAAAACATATTAAAATGATTTTACAAGTTTATGTGTGAATACCTGTATGTATGGTGTATGTTGAATGTTAGTTCTGGATAATTTATATGCTACTCATGTTTTGAATAGCCACATTATGCATAGAATAGATGGGTTCAATGATTAGGATTGAAAATATCCTAGATACATGTTTTACAGAATGCTCATGCGTTTAGATAAGTGTTCATACGTCTGAAAGTGCCTTAAAAAGAATTAAGTGTAAGTCATGCGCCTAAACAGTAGCTCATGCGCCCAAAATTTGCCTTAGAAATATTTAAGTTCAGCCCATGCGGCTGAACAGTGCCCATGCACCTAGAATGTTAGTCGGATGACTAAGTGTAGGGCCATGCGCCCCAATAGTGACCATGCGCCTAAGTGGCCCATGTGCCTAAGTTTTCATGCGTCTGAATAGTATCCATGCGTCTAGATTGGGCTAGAATTTACTAAGTGTTCAGACGTCCAGTGTTCCCCATACGACTGAACAGTACCCATGCGCCTGAAAGTGGCCCATGCGCCTGAAAGTGGCCCATGCGCCTAAGTGTTCCCCATGTGCCTAAGTGTTCCCCATGCGCCTGAATAGTACCCATGTGTCTTAAAGTGGCCCATGCACCTAAGTGTTCCTCATGCGCCTGAATAGTGTCCATGCGCCTGCATAGTGCCCATGCGCCTAAGACTTAGATTAATTTTCTGATTTTTGGGGAAAATGTGTAAAGTAGGCTTTGACTTGGGAAATTCCTGGGGGACTATAAGTTGACTTTTGGGGTCATAGATGGTATGATGGGCATGTTATGGATGATGATGATGATGATGATGATGTTGCATGAATATGCATGATGTATGTTATGTATGTATGATGCCCTGTGATGATGTATGTATGGTATGTTATGTTATGTTCCTTATGATGATGAATGTTTATCTTTCCATGGCTTTACGTGTTAGGTTAATGAATGAACCGAAAGTATTATGTAACGTAAAGTGAATGATAATGAAAAGAGGAACATGATGAATGAATGCATGCATTAACGAATGAATGAACGTAAAAAGTCTTGCAAGCAATGTATGGAGGTTCACACCCAATGAAGGGTGTTAGCTCAACTGTGTGCGTTAGCTACCCCAGAAGGATGCACACTAGGGTCCAATCCTTGAGATTGACCACATGTATAGGATCCTTGCCACTTGCCCCAGGTACTGGAGTTAGCTTCGTGCATAATGTTTGGGGTCTATGATAGACCTCAGGCCCAGTAACTAGCTTCGTGCACAATGTTCGGGGTATAGCATATGGAATTGATCCGGAATAAAATGAAAAGATGAACGGTGAATGTACTTGCCTCAGGTACTGGAGTCAGCTTCGTGCACAATGTTCGGGGTCTATGATAGACCTCAGGCCCAGTAACCAGCTTCGTGCACAATTTTCAGGGTATTGTACATGCCACAAGATGTAATGAATGAACGAAGGTGAACGAACGTAATGAAAGATAATAACGATGTTATCTGTATGTACGTATGATGTATGATCACGAACGAACGAAACGTATAGTATGGTCTCTGTAAATAGATAAATAACGATTTTATGTATGTTTTATTATAAAACTAGAACTCACTCAGCGACACTGACTTTTATACGTTTTCAGTTGGCAGGTAAACGTTGCTGAGGATGGCTACTCAGCCCTTTTGGATGGCATCCATTTAATTAAGGCTTTTGTGATATAATACAACGATATAATTTTGTAACCGACAAATGATGCATTATTTTGCAAAAGTTTTTAGGATGAAATGAAATGCCATGTGCTTTATGTTTTCTGCTGTAATGCTTTGATGAATAAATGTAAAGTATATGTTTTACGTGCGATGAATCACCAGTTGTAAGCGTCCCGGGAACTGGGCCTTACATTAGGCTTTGACTTGGGATGTTCCCGGGGGTGATGTAAGTTGAATTTATGATGATTGGATGATGTGGTATGTGATGTTTATAGTAATGCCATGTATGGTTATGTTTATGTTTATGTTCCTTGTTATGTATAATTATTCCATGGCTTTGCATGGTATGAATAATATCAATAAACGTAAAGTATTATGTAATGAAAGCGCAAAGATAATGAAAAGAGGAACGTAAATAATGAAAGAATGCATGCATTAATGAATGAAGTAAATAAGAAAGTATTTCAAGCAATGTATGAAGATTCACACCCAATGAAGGATGTTAGCTCAACTATGTACAGGTTAACTACCTCGGAAGGATGCACACTAGGGTCCAATCTTTGCGATTGACCATACGTTGTGACCCTTGTCGTTTGACCTAGGTACTGGAGTCAGCTTCGTGTATAATGTTTGGGGTCTATGATAGACCTTAGGCCCAGTAACAAGCTCTTGCACAATGTTTGGGGTATAGCACATGGCATTGGTCTGTAAGGAAAGATGTAACACCTGGATATTTTTAGTAGACAAGAAAGAAAGAATAAAAGTGAAGGATAAGAAAGAAACACAATTTAACCCAAGTTGAGGGGTTAAATATGTTAAAAGGAAAAAAAGTTTCAAAAGTGGGTGTAAAAGGTGGTATGACCGCCCATGTTGCCTACACACACCTTTTCAACCGGATTTAGAGAGAGAAAGTGAAGAAGCTTTGGTTTTAGAGAGGAGAATAAGAAGACCGAATTCAAGATGTTTGAACTTAATTGCAAACAAATTTGAAGGAAGTCATACCCAAATGCTTCTAAGGTGAGTTCTAGAACCCCCTTTTTATATGTTTTACATGATTTTAGGGCTGGAAATGCATGTGTAATGTCTTTGTTTTCATGGGTATAATACTCGTATGTTTATGTGTGTATGAAGGCGGGTGGGTTATGATTTTGGGTGTTCATGATGTTATGATGATGTTTTGTTCTTGTTATGATGCTTAAAATGTTAGAACTAAGCTTTAATTGTGGTGGAATTGAATTCGAGTGTGAATTCTAATGAATTATGGTAAGTTAGTTAGCCATGTGCCTGAACAGTAGCCCATGCACCTAACTATCCAGATGCCTAAGTGTTTTTCCCCATACGCCCAAAAACCCATGCGCCTCAATAGTAGCCATGCACCTAAGAATAGGCTAAAATTACTAAGTGTCTAAATGCCTAGAACAGCCCATGCGCCTAAGCACTCATGCGCCTGCATAGTGCTCATGCGCCTAAGAGTTTCCTAGGATGACTAAGTGTTGGGCCATGCGCCCAAATAGTGCCCATGCGCCCAGAATCTTCTCATGCGCCTAAGTGTTCCCATGCGCCCAAAAGGCCATGCGGGTGCAAAGTGCCCATGCGCCTAATACTTAGAATATTTTTCTTAATTTTGGGGAAAATGTAAAGTGTAAGATTTTACTTGGGATGTTCCCGAGGGTGATGTAAGATGTATTTATGATGGTGGGTGATGCATGTTATGTCATGTATGTTGTTGATGTGATGCGTATGGCATGGTTATGATTATGTTATGTTCCTTGTTATGTATGTTTATTTTCCATGGCTTTGCATGGTATGGTTATTAATGTAGATGAAAGTATTATGTAACGTAAAGCAGAAGATAATGGAAAGAGGAACGTAATGAATGAAGAATGCATGCATTAATGAAAGGAAAGTAACGAAAGTCTTGCAAGCCTTATGTGGAAGTTCACACTAAATGAAGGGTGTTAGCTCAACCGTGTGTGGGTTAGCTACCGCAAAAGGATGCACACTGGGGTCTAGTATTTTTGATTGACCATATGTATCGGACCTTTGTCGTCTACCCCGGTACTATGGTCAGGCCACCGGGCACAATGTATGGGGGTCTATTTATAGACCTCGACCCAAGACCCGCTTTATGCATAACAGTGGGGTATAACACATGGCATTGGTCCATAATGTAAAGAAGTTAATTATGAATGTACATAAGGTACGGAAAGGAAGATAATGAATGATAACGATGGCGTATGATGATGAATGAACGAAAGTTAATGAACGATGATGAAGATAATAATGATATTATCTATGTGTATGTGTGATATATGATCTTGTATGAAAGTAAAGGAATGTTTTTTAAACGAAAGTAAAGTATATTTTATTTAGAACTAGAACTCACTCAGCAACACTAACTTTTATGTGTTTCCAGTTAGCAGGTAATGGTTGCTGAGGATGGCACGAGCGGTTACTTGGCTTACTTTGGATGGTATCCTTTTTGTATAACGATAATGTTTTTGTGATGTAATGCAACGACTAATTTTTTGTAATCTGTCAATGATGAATTATTTTGCAAAAGCAATTATAAAGATATGGAATGGTTTAGATTTATTCTGCTACAGTGTTTTAGTAATGGTAAATGAAAACTTTATGTTTTGATGTGCAATGATCGACCAGCTGTGAGCGTCCCAGTAACACGCCTTACAAGTTGGTATTAGATCTAAAGTTTGTAGATACATGTGTCCCTAGTTTCTGAACTTAATGTAATATGTCTTTATTGTCTTACACATATGTAATTGTACGGGTACTTAATGAATACAATGTGTGGTTGTGCTTATAATGTTGAATATTTCATTGCTTGATATGTAATAACGCTTATTGAACTAACTATATAGGTTGTGGTTGTTTGAATAAATATAAGTCAATTAATGGTTATGAAACATATTCAAACTTAATCATATGAAGTTCTCATGCGATTGGCCCATGCTAATGGACCATACGCATGAACAACTTCATGCTAATGAACTAGTCTTACGAATGAACCAGGAGACTGGATCAGTCGCATGATTGAAACATGAGATTGACTTAGTCGCACGACTGAACACTCAGTCGTGCGAATGGATCAACCGCATGACTCAATCGCATGATTGAACCATGCAAATGGTCCAATCGCACGATTGAGAAACACTAACCTATAAATACCACTTAAGTCGTGGAAAAACAAGACACTTTGAATAATTCAATACCTAGACGTACCCTAGCCGTCTAGAGACCTCTAGCAACCTGTTCCAATTTTATAGATTGTAGTAGATCGATTGCTAATCGTTCTTAATGTTTAGATTCAATCTTTAATTGATTCTACATGCGTTCTCACTGATTAGATCACCAGTCAAATAGGATTCTGCACTATTTGATTCGGTATACGCGTAAATCTATTAGTATTCGTCGAGTACAAGATCCTAACAAGTGGTATCAGAGTTTTGGCTCTAGATTAACGTGTGATTCAATCGTTTTGATACAAAAATTGTGTTTTTACACTCCAAAACGTAATCTTTTGTGTCAAATCGGGTTTTAGACGTCTCCAGATCGTAAAGTTTAGTTTTTTCAAGCATACGGCAATTAGGGTTAGCAAGAAATTCGTGTTTAGCGTCCAAACACCAAAATCTACGAATTTTCAAAATCCAGCAAGTTTAGTCGCACGATTGACTCAATCACACGACTTAGGTCATACGCATCCCCTATACGCACGATGGATTCATTCGTACTCCCATTCGTACGACTAAGAAGTCTATTCGCATTGTTCAACGACATCCGTTCATTCGCCCGACTGAGCCATCCGCATTAGTTCAGTCGCACGATTGAACCATCCACATAGTTCAATCGCCCGAATAGCCCAATCGCACTGTAACATCTTGTATTTTTGGTTTAATTATAAGTTAACTTTGTTAAATTCTTATTATGAAATTTTTGGTTACTTATGCTTACTTGTTAGGTTGCCATCAATTTTAATATACCACTTGATAATATAACTATTAAATAAATAGTAATAATAATAATTATAATAACACTAATAACAATATCATTAATACTAATGATTATAATAGTAATAATAATAATAATAATAATAATAATATTGATGATACTAATAATTTGAACAATTTATTATGCTAGTAAACTTAAAATGGTTCAAACTTAAAGTACAAGGGTTTTATTTGCCAATTTATAAACCTAAAATAGAAAGTTTATTCATAAAATGATAAAACCTAAAAGTGCAAGGGCCAAATTGAAACATTTTAAATTCCTTCTCTTTCCCCGCAAATCCAGTGACCGCCGCGGCACCGCCGGCTACGGCACCGGCGAGCCCAAACGCGATTAAAATCCTTCGAATCGTGAATCAAACCGTTCCAAATCAAGTCTGGAACCTGAATCGAACTTGTAACTGTCAATATTACCACCTGAAACGTTCGTTTTACTATCGAATCACTCGGTAACCGATTCACATTAAATCTCCAAGCCGTTCGAGCATTAACACTTCATAATAATCTAATTAAACCAACTTAAACGATCACCTATCAATCGCTAAACGAATACAATCCTCAATTTCATCAGAAACAAGTTCCAACATCGAATTCAAACTCTCATTCATCACGGTTCTGCAACTCTATCGAAACCCAAGCTACGAACAAGTTTAACTTAAATTGACAAGGGGCTTCGCATCTGGATTATCATTCGAAGCTATCTACAAGTTTAATTGGATTATCATTGGGGATTTCTCATCCATTGAGTACCACGACCGCGACTTGTTCTTCGATTAGGATCGCCTTCAATTCGAACATATTCGGGTAATTAAATACGTACATGTACTCGATTTCACATGGGGAACAAAAGACCTAAACTTAATTTGGTTCATAACATCGTATTGATGTTCAATTTGATTCAAGAAGAAACTAGGGTTCTTGGTTAAAAAGGGGGGGGGGGGGACTTCTGATTTGGGTTTAAAAGAATTAGAAACCAAAATGAACCAAGGCCAAGGCCCTGGTTAACTGGTTAAGTTATTGTTCTATAACCTTGAGGTCTCGGGTTTGAACCCGGGCTCCCTCAACTATTTTTAAGGCTTTTTAAGCCTTAATTTAATTATGGAAAATTTTTATAACTATAAAAAAATATTTTTGTAAACTTTAAATATTTTATAAGCACTAAATAATTTTCTGGAATTTTAATAAAATATCAATAATTAAATAAATTTTCATAAATTCTTTTTACAAATGTTATTTTAAGTTTTACTCCTATTAAATTGGTTTTAAATCTTATTTAGCAAAATGATTTTGGTCTAAACGCTACCTTTAATTTATTATCGTTTAAATCATGTTTTTATATGTAAACCTTATTAGTAATTTTAAATGGGTTAATTACTAATTTTCTATTAAAAGACATGAAATAGTATATTTATTTATTATTTAGCGTATTTACAAAAACCCCCAAATTCGACCTAGAACCCTAACCCTCGCTAAATCGTTAAATTTATTATTAAACATAAATCTTGTAATTATATATATATATATATTTAGGTGCCTTGTGACGTTTTATCTTGTAACGACGTTTACTATTCTTATATAATCTCCATTATATACTTATTGTCATGTGAGTTTCCTTGCCCCTTTTTATTTTATTTCACACTATTTTTAGGTGAAACATGATACTTATACATCATACACTTATAAACGTTTGAGACTTGTAATGCACTTGCAATCATCTTTATATTTTGTCATGGTTTTTGTGTGTTGTATGTGATTATATGAGATACATAGTTTTGTTTACAATCATTAACTATTGTTAGCCTGGCGACGTCTTAGATCTTTGGGCCTGACAAGCCTATTTGGTGCTAAAGCCGAGGTATTGCCGACTCCTAATGACGTATGTTTGTTCATCATGGGAACCAAATACACTTAGCCAATCTTATATACTTGTAATCAAGTCGAGGTTTGGTTGTAACGATATGTGTTCTATAATCTTACTAACTTATGACCTATGACATGAATTGCTACTTGTAATCCTTATCATATTATGTATGAAAACCTTGGAAACTCAGCAACTATTTTTAGTTGACATTTTATTTTTATCATGTTTCAGGAAATCCCCAAGTTTAAAGTGGACTTTTGAAGCTTGCAATAAAACTAGGACATGGACCTAGTTAAATAAATAAAATGTTGTGTTATATTTTATTTTGTTTGGGATTATTTCATGTTTTTAGACTTATGTTTGTAATACGTTTTGAAACTTATAATTTTAATATTTACATTTAAATATAGCGTTATGTGGCTGTGATCAATTTTAACCCTCATATCTCGACGATTCCGCCGTCAATGTTGGGGTGTGACAGATTGGTATCAGAGCCCATAACTATAGGGATTTAGTTTATTAGAAATGGTGACCTAGACTATAGCTTATGCATGAACCTCATAGAATAATATTTATATTCTTGGAAATATATATATATTGTTTACATGCTACATAATGCTATACCATACTTATGTGCAACTTGATTCCTTAGCATATGTTTGCCTTGTAATTGTTTAAACTTTGTTACTTGTCTCCCTAAACTTACCTTTGACACTTTGACTCTCCCCGACAAATGAAGCTTCTTAATCTTATTCTCGACGACACATGGAATCTTATACTTATGCTTAAGACTTGAATCTCTAGACTTATGTCTAATCTATGTAAATCTCATCAAGGTTTTGATTTCATGAACCTAAGAAATTTGTGTGATATATGGATACCTGTATTCTGGATTTCCTGGTAAAAGGCCCTCGGGCTAAGGCAAACATATCGCATAAATCCTACGGGACTAGTTATGCTTACCTGGGGATTTCTGGGATGAGTGATAAACTATGGTCAACATACACAAATTTCTAAGGCGAATGGGTCTAGTTACCTTGACGTGTCAACGTTTCCAAATGGTAATGTGTTACTAAATGGAACCATTCCATGTGCCTTACAACTCTTGCCTTATCCTTGTTGAATTATAATCCTTGTTATTCTCTTTCTCGTGTCTAACTCATTTTGCATATTCCAGCATGTCTCGTCATCATGGAAAGCATGGAAGTTCCGATCGTAAGCTAGCCGCCATGATTGCCCAACAAATGGCCACTGTCATCCCAACCATGGTTGCTGAACTCAATAGCACCTTAATGACCAACTCTAGCAACAATGGTCATGGGGAGAATAGTGCTAACCAATGGCGCAATAACCAAACTTGCACTTTCAAGCACTTTAGCTCTTGCAAACCCACTAGTTTTAGTGGCAAGGAAGGAGCCACTGGTCTTCTTGAGTGGTTCGAGAGCATGGAGAACACTTTTGTCAACTGTGAGTGTCCCGAGGCACTCAAAGTTCGTTATGCCACTAGCATGCTCCAACAAGGGCTCTCACCTGGTGGAATAGCGAGAAGAGGAATCGTGGAGCTTATGCTATATTAGAACTCTCTTGGGATGAGTCAAGAACATCGCATCGCGAAGTTCTGCCCGAGAAGTGAATTGCAAAAGTGGAAGAAGAATTCTGGAACTTGAAGCAAAATGATGGTGATCATTTTGTTGACCAAAAGAACCAATGAGCCAAGATCAGAAAACCTCTAAGTCCCACATGATATCACAACAACTGCTGAAGGCTTCATCAACAGTTCGACAAGTGCTGAAGACTTCAATAGCTGAAGATCAAGTACTGAAGACTTCAACAGCTGAAGACTAAAGTGCTAAAGCTCAACAGCTGAAGAACACAAGTGCTGAAGCTGAAGACTAAGTGCTAAAGTCCAACAGCTGAAGAACACAAGTGCTGAAGCTGAAGACCAAAGTACTGAAGGTCATCAGCTGAAGAATACAAGTGCTGAAGCTGAAGACCAAAGTACTGAAGTCAACAGCTGAAGAGTCCACAAGTGCTGAAGATCAACAACTGATGTACAAAGTCTGAAGACAAAGACTGAAGACATCAGCTGATGACATCTACTGAAGTCATCAGCTGATGAAACGTCTGAAGTTCAAGTCTGAAGACCAAGTGCTGAAGTTTCAGTAGTTTGTCATAACAGCTGAAGAGTGCTTCTTCAGTAGTTGTGTTATCAGTAGTTTTATGTTTTTACTTTCCGTAGTTTTGTAAAACGACTGAAGAGCTTGTTCTTCAGTCGTTGTAGTTTCAGTAGTTTCTTATCAGTAGTTTTGTAATAAGTAAACACTTAGCTTCTTGTAAGAAGATGTCAGCTGCTTGACATCTTCAGTAGTTTTAGTGTTTCAGTAGTTTGTTAAATAACGGGTAGATGTCACTATCAAGTGACATCAGCCTACGTCATCTTTCCTTATATAAGGAAGAATGACCTAAATTGTAATTGCGCGAATGCCATGCCAAAGCGTGTGATTGAATGAAATATTCCTTTTGCAGAAACTTTCTCTCTCTATAACTAATACTATTCATTACAATATTTTGGTATTCTTGCTCGAATTGTGCTAGTTGGTACTCTATTCCGCTGCTGAAATCATTCGAATCGATCAAACTAGATGCTGAGATCCTATCAAATGGTATCAGAGCAGGTTAATCATTGATCGATCTAACAATTGATCATTGAAACTGCTCATTTGCTCTAAGTTTGATCGAACTAGCAAATTCGCACGAATCTGTTATAGAGATTGAAGTTCTGTCGCTTTTGGCTATTTTAATGGAGGTTCTCAGTGGTTTTGAGCTAAATTTGTTTTGCTTATCTTGAATTTGTCTGAATTTTCGAAAATGACTACACCTTCTAATGATCCACACAATACTGGTTCCTCAACCAAGCCTCCGATGCTGGTTAGGAATGAGTATAACATTTGGCAATGAAGAATGCTCCATCACCTGTCTGTTAATAGTTCAGGTTGTTAGACATCCGTGGTACATGGACCACATAAGCCAATGGTGAATCATCCGGAAACAAATCAGTTGATTCCGAAGAAGAAGGAACAATACTCTGATGAGGACAAGAAGTTGTTTGAGATTGATGCTAAAGCCCATGGAATTCTGGCCATGGCACTGCCTAATGAAATCTATTCTGGGCTTATGCATCATGAAACTGCTCATGACCTTTGGAATGCACTGAAAGAACAATTTGGTGGCACTGATGAGGTCTTAGCAAACAACAGGGAAATCCTCGCCCAACAGTATGAGACTTTTGCTCATAGAAAGGGTGAAACTCTGACTCAGCAGTTTGAGCGGTTTTCATGTTTAATCTCTGAGTTGAAAATGGTTAAACATGAATATACCAAAAGCCAAATGAACCACAGATTCCTCAGATCACTGCCTGAGAGATGGGACACATATACAATTGTCCTACGCTCCAGTGCAAATCTGGATAGTCTATCTCTCACCCAACTTCATGGGAAACTGCTTACATTCGAAAGAGAGATAGAGCAGAAAAGGAAACTGGCTTCATCTGGTAAGCTCACTGAAGACTTTGTACCAGGAAACACTGCCTTGGTTGGTCATGAGTCAGAACATGCTTCATCTGAATGCCAGTATGATGAGCACATTGATTTCTCTTCAAACACTTTTGATTTTGCATTTGTGAGTGTTGATAGTCAGTTTACTGTGTGTAATAATGACAATCTATGCTTCATCATGGATGATCTCAAGGGGATTGCTGATGATGACTTAGAAGAGATGGATATTTTTAGCCAAATGGCCTTGATAAATATCAAATCTCAGAAGTTCTACAAAAGAACTGGAAGAAAGTTCCCAGGACTCTCTGGCAAAACCAAAGTTGGTTTTGACAAGAGTAAGTTGAGGTGTCACAAATGCCATAGGCTTGGACACTTTGCTAGAGAATGTAGATCATCTGGATCTAATTCTTCTGCACCCTTTGTGACTTTCCCTGGCAATAGTCAACAACACAGAGGGCAACTTCCTGTCAATTCTGGTCATCATTCTCAACCACAATCTCCTGCATATTTTGTTCCTCAAGGTCCAATGCCATATCCTTACCCTTGTTATTACATGCCACAAACCAGTCAGGTTCAAGCACCCATTGCTCAACAACCACATGCTCTTCCTGAGCCTCAACCATCTCAATCTCATCAACCTCCTCAACCTCAACAACACAGCTTCTTCACCCCTGGAGTTATTGACTGGAGCAGTTTACCAAATGACATGTCTGGTCATGAACAACTGCTCACAGGTGCTGGTCAACATGGTGGTGACAGTCTTTTGGGAATCTGGCACTTATGGCTCTGGAGTCTGCAGATGGATCATCCTCAAATGCCTCTTCATCATAGGTATCACAGGTATCCTCTAAGCTAAGGCCAAATTATGTTCTGAAACATGCATAGCAGCATTTGCCTCTATTAGAGAAGCAAATGTAGCTTTAATTAATAAGAACATAGAGCTAGAAAAGATCATTTCCAAAAGAAAAGCTAAGTTTGAGTCTATGCTTAAGAGAAAAATGATGAGATTATAAACTTAAATGCCAAATCACTGATGATAAGGCTAGGGAAGAGGTACTTTTAGAAAAGTACAAAGACCTCAAAGAAACCCTTGTAGTCACCCAAGTAGAGTGTGATCGATGGGTACAATCATGCAAAGGTTTTGAAATGCTCTTAGTAAGCAATAGCTTCCAATGTGAAGTTTGGCATTGGATATAATCACAGGGCTCTTCCTACAGATTTTGCTTCAAGAGCAGAAGTGAAATCTGATGGAGAAAGCAATAACCAATCCACCTCATCATGTGATTCACTTTCTGATAGAGCACCATCAGAAGTTGAAGTTAGTATTATTCCCTCGTTGAACCTATCAGCTGATCTTGATGGTTCAAATACTGACACTCACATGATCAAAGAGTTGATCAACTCAGGAGTTATTTCCGGAAGTCCTGAAAGGACTGGAGAGCAAGATTTAACACCTGAAGTTCAAACTCCAACTACTGTCAGCACTGAAGAGAAGAAAACTGTGAGTAGAAAGGGTTTGAAGACTACTAAAGAGGAAGTCAAGAAAGCAAATAGTGCTTCCAAAGTGCTGAAGAACAAGTCTTCAGTAGTTTCATTCTCTTTAGTTGATGATCAACATAAGGTGAAGAAGAAACCATGTGAAATATGTGGTTTGTTCAATCATCTTACAGATGACTGTTGGTACAAAAGAGGATCCAAACTCAAACATAAAGAGAAAATTAAAGAGAAAATGGTTAAAATGAAAACTGAGTTTGAAGCCACATTTGTAACAGCAACATCAAATCCTGTAACCCTTAAGTCCAAAAAGAAATCCAAAAAGGAAGGGGTTAAACAGGTAACAGCTGAGATTGCTCAAAAGAAGAAGGTGCAACATAGGAACTTATCAAACTCCAATGCCAATGTGTCTGAGAGCTGAAAGCTTTATCACAAAATCAAACTCAGCTGGTTATGATGGTTCAACATCTATTGGGAAGAGTTAACCAATTAGATGTTCCTATGTTGAAACCACAGAAAAGGAGGTCCAAGCCAAAGGATTCCTCTTCTTCACCATCTTCTTCCTCTCAGGCTGTTGTTTCTAACAAACCTGTTAGTTTACCATCTGTTGATGAGAACAGGCCCAAAACCAAAAGGTTTGGGTCTCAAAATCTAACTAATTTGTTGTGTTTTGCAGGGTTCTTCAACATGCCATAGAGGCATCTGGTATGTAGACAGTGAAGGATCCATGCATATGAAAGGAAACAGATCACTTCTTAATGACTACTCTCAAGGAAGGAAGGGGTTTGTGTCATTTGGCAATGATGCAAAGGGTTACATCATCGGCAAAGGCTTTGTTTCCAATGGGGAAATAAAGTTTGATGATGTTAACCATGTGGAAAATCTCAAGTACAACCTCTTAAGTGTCAGTCAAATGTGTGACAAAGGCCATGTTGCTCTTTTCACCAGTCAGAACTGTCGGATTCTATCATCCAAGTTCTAAGTTTGATTGATAAGGTGTTGGATGAATACACTCTCCTGAAGGCCAATAGGACAGGAAGAGTGTATGCCTTAGATCTTTCCAAGAAAACAGATCTCAAAGGCCATCCTTGCCTATTTTCCAAGGCTTCCCCTCAAGAATCTACTCTATGGCATAGAAGACTGGGTCATGTTAATCTCAAAAACATAAATCAGCTGATAAACCATAGTTTAGTAAGGGGACTGCCTATGAAGGAGTACAAATGTGAAGATAATTGCACTGCTTGTTTAAAAGGAAAATAGCACAAAGCTTCATTTCCCTCCATAGAAGAACCTAAGTCCACTGCCTGCTTACAGCTTCTTCACATGGATCTCTTTGGTCATTGAGAGTGATGAGTATGGCTAAGAAGAAATACTGTCTGGTAATTATGGATGATTACTCCAGATTTGTATGGACTTTCTTCTTGCATTCAAAGGATGAGGCATCTCAGAAGATTATCAACTTTGTGTTGTATGTTGAGAAGCAGTTCCCTCTCAGTCAAGTGTATTAGAAGTGATAATGGAACAGAATTCAGAAACAATACACTTGACGAGTTCTACCTCTCAAAGGGAATCAAGAGGCAGTTTAGCATTCCAAGAACTCCTGAACAAAATGGAGTAGTGGAGAGAAAGAACATGACCCTTATTAAAGCTGCAAGGTCCATGTTGGCTGATTCTGGACTGCCAATGACTTTTTGGGCTGAAGCTGTCAATACAGCTTGCCATGTACAAAATAGAGTTCTAGTAAATCAGAGGTGATGAAGACTCCATATGAAGTTCTTCATCATTTGGCCCCTCTAATTTCATTCTTCAGAGCTTTTGGGTGTCCTTGTTTCATTCTCAACACACAGATCAACTCCAAAAATTTGATCCTAAGGTGGATGCAGGGTACTTTGTTGGTTATTCATAACTTGCAAAGCAGACAGAGTCTTCAACTGTAGAACAAAGATGGTTGAAGAGACTCTACATGTTAAGTTTAATGAATCTCCAAAGGACAAGATTCCACAAAGCCCTGTGGAGCTATTTGATTTGGACATACTACAATATGTTCCTTATCAAACTCCTGTTGTTGCTCCTGTCAACAGTTCACCACCTGGTGGTACTGCTGGTGCTGCTGATGATGATGATAGCAGTACTCACCTCTTCAGGTTTAGTGACCAACTGCTTGTGTCCTCTAAACTTGATGCTCCTGTAGCTTCAGTAGCTTCATCCACAACAAGTGCTCATGAGATTTCTGCATCTTCAACTTCATTTGAGTTGCCACCATCTACATGGTTTCAAGAGTCTACATCAACATCTGTTGCTGCTAAAGGTTCTACAAACACTTGCACTGATCTCATTGTTTATCCAGAGCTAAAGAATCACCCAATGTCTCAAATCATTGGTGATATCAATGCTGGAGTTTCAACCAGAAGTCAATTGTCCAATTTCTGCTTCTATGCTCTCTTCATCAGTTAGCTAGAGCCAAAGAATTATCATGCTGCACTTAGAGACATGGCTGGGTTGAAGCAATGCAGCTTGAGCTTCTTCAGTTCAAAAAGCAGCAAGTGTGGGAGCTTGTTCCTCTTCCCCCAGGTAAGTGTGCAATAGGCACTAAATGGGTGTTTAGGAATAAAACAGATGAAAATGGGCTTATTGTTAAGAACTAGGCCAGACTGGTTGTTAAGGGGTTTGCACAAGAAGAAGGTATTGATTATGATGAAACCTTTGCCCCTGTAGCCAGACTAGAGGCAATTAGATTGTTCTTAGCCTATGCTGCACTCCACAATCTTAAAGTTTTTCAAATGGATGTTAAAAGTGCATTTTTATATGGTAAAATAAAAGAAGAAGTATTATGTGTGTCAACCACCAGGTTTTGAGGATATAAACACCCAGAATGGGTATACAAGCTTGATAAGGCTCTTTATGGGTTGAAACAAGCTCCTAGAGCCTGGTATGAGACATTATCTAACTTTCTTCTGCAAAATAATTTCACTAGAGGCTCATAGATAAAACTTATTTATTAAGAAGGTGGATAGCATAAGCTACTTGTTCAAATTTATGTTGATGTTTTATATTTGCATCCTCTGATCCCCAGTTGTGTGATGATTTTACAAAATTAATGCAAATGAAGTTTGAAATGAGTGCAATGGGAGAATTACAGTTCTTTCTAGGCTTGCAAATCAAACAAAAAGCTGATGGAATTTTCATTCATCAGTCTAAATATACAAAAGATCTTTTAAATAAGTTTGATTTATAAAACTGTAAGCCTTGTTCTACTCCCATGTGCAACACCACACATATGGATATTGATCAGAAAGGTAAAGCTGTTGATGAAACACTTTACAGATATATGATTGGGTCCTTGATGTATTTAACAGCTTCTAGACCAGATATTATGTTTGCTACATGTGTTTGTGCTAGATTTCAGGCTGCACCTAAAGAGTCTCATATGATTGCAGTCAAGAGGATCTTTAGATATTTGCAAGGTACACAATCTCTAGGTTTATGGTATTCCACTGGGCACTCTTGCAAATTAGTTGCTTTCTCTGATAGTGACTATGCAGGGTGTAAGTTTACCAGGAAATCAACTTCTGGTGGATGTCAATTCCTAGGCAACTGTTTGATTTCTTGGCAGAGTAAGAAACAAACATCTGTTGCTACATCCACTGCTGAAGCCGAGTACATGTTGCTGTGCAAGTTGTACATCCCAAGTACTCTGGCTTCAGAATCAACTTTTGCATTATGGCATTACAGAGACTAAGACTCCGTTATTAATGGATAGTGCTTCAGATCTTTGCATTGTCAAAAATCCAGTCTAGCACTCTAGGACCAAACATATAGAAATTAGACATCATTTTATAAGAGATTGTTTTGAAAAGGGTCTAATTAATCCTATGTTTGTGCCTAGTGCTAATGAGCTTGTAGACAATTTTACTAAGCCTTTGGATAGTTCAACTTTCCACAACCTGGTGTTAAGGCTTGGTATGCTACAGCTAGAATAAGTGACAACTACAGATGATCTCAGTAATAAGTACTGATGATCATTGGTCACCATGTCACATATAAGTACTGATGAGTTCTTTTACCCTCAGTAGTTTTTATAACTACTGAAGGCTTAATGCCTCACAAGTACTGAAGTACTTTATCTGTTCTAAACTACTGATGCAGTTACAACTACTGATGTAGTTACAACAACTGAAATCAGTAAAAACAGATAAGTACTGACGTCCTATGAAATATCTGAAAAGCAGATGAAAAGTCTGTTGAGTAAGTGTTGAGGACAGTATGAAACAGCTGAAAAGCTAAGAATTGACGAAAACAACTGATGAGTAATTTCTCTTCAGTTGTTTCTACAACTGCTGTTTCTAAACAACTGAAGCAAGACCACAGTCTTCAGTAGTTTCACAACTACTGATAACTACTACCAAGTCTTCAGTTGTTTACAACAACTGATGGCAAAACCACTGTCTTTAGTAGTTTCACAACTACTGATGACAAACACCAAGTCCTCAGTTGTTTACATCATATGAAGTCAAAACCATGACCTTCAGTAGTTTCATAAATACTGATGGTTAACACCAAGACTTCAGCTGTTTCAACGTCTGATGGTCAAAACCAAGTCTTCAGTTGTTTTATAACACGTGATGACAACACCACCACTGTCAGTCATTTTAAACCTCTGAAGGTTAATACCACGTCATCAGTAGTTTCAAACAGCTGATGACCACACCAAAACCTTCAGTAGTTTTCTTTTAGCCTTTTCATATCCCAACCCTATAATACCTGTCTTCTTCTCAAAATTCCATTAGCCGTTCTCTGACCTTCATACTCTCAAAAATGGCAACCATGAGTCTAAAACCCAGACATAATTGCGTCGCCTACCACACGAAATCGGCCTTCTGGACAAAGTTTGATTACGCCATAGACCTAATGGCTGATTCTCAGTATAGTACTTCTTTGCTCTTAAACCCGACCATCTACCGAGAGTCACTAAGTCAGTTTTGGTCCAATGCCTACGTTCACACTGATGTGCCTTCCGGCCAAGTTTCTGTTCGGTCATTGGTCAACCAAAAACAAGTAGAGGTTAGACCTGATAGCATTCGTCGAGTGCTAAATTACAAGATGCTACTGCTGTGACTGAGTATCCGAATGGCACAACTCATATGTCCTTCCTCAACAATGGGTACGACGGAAATCTTCGAGCTGCTACCAATACTGAAGAAGAACTTCCCTGATGCTGAACGACTGATATTTCATATGGTGAATGTTTTCTTAGCCTCGAAGACATCCTCATGGATCAAATGTCTTCCCGGTGGCAAGAGGTATTATATTCAATTCTAGAACACCAACCTTTAAATTTTCACAAATTGTGTTTCTAGAAATCAAAGATCTGGCACACAAACCTGTGGGAAAAAGATGGCTATTATATCCCAGGTTTCTGATGACCATAATTTTAAATGAATTACAAACTTATGGCCTTGTTGGCCTTGGAGTCCTTGCACCAGCTGTTCTAGCTGAGGTATACTCCAGGCATAACTCCGACCAATCTCTCAAAGAAGCTGCCCGTTTGCTCAAACCCAAGCAAAGGGAACCCACAGCTTCAATTGCCAGATCCAAAGTCCCCACCAAGCCAAAATCCAAACCAAACAAGCTAATCAGGGAGATGAGTCCCCTGATGATGCTCCTGTACCACCCAAACAGGATAAACCTACTGGTTCAAACCCTCCAGTAGTGTTAAAGACTCAACCAGCAACAGCCGCACAGGTATCCTCTCAAAAGGATCCTGTTGCAACCACTTCAGGGGAAACCACATTACTGAGACCTCTCTCACTTGAGGAGGTTATCATTGAAGAGCATCCCTCTCCCCGGATGCAATCAGCTTCTATCCCCTCTCCCCATGCAAATGCCCCTCAAAGCCTAACCATTATAATTGCCAATGTGCTGACTCAGCTGCATGCTCTCCTCCTACCCTACAACCACCAACAAAGGGAGAAAAACAACGATTGAGGAAGAGGATACACATGCTTCTGACAACCCACAACACCGGGGTTTAAAGGTTCTATCTCCTGGTGTGGATATGGAGATCAGAACATCTGGTGAGGCTGACACCTCTTCTGAATCAGCATATGATCAGACTGAGGTTGGTAACATAACTAAGACCTCACCAGAGGCAATAGCTGATGAAGGACAAAGTCCTGAGGCTGGAAGTCCACAGTTCCAAGACAAAGGGGCACATGCTACAACTGGTCTACACCCAGTGCATGTACATCCTGCTACAAGCAGGAGGTCAGGTGATTCAGTGTCTGCTGATAATGACCTGGGCTTCTTTTATGATGTTCTTGCCCAGAACACACTCCTAGAGGAGGAAGTCAGTAGGCTGCAAAAACTACTTGACCAACTCTCTCAAGGAGAAAGACCATCTCCCACCATTTAACCTAACAGATGGCACCTTCCTCTGAAGGTCACTTAAACACACAGCCACTCAAAGAATCTCAGCCACCTGCCTCTATTTCTGGCACCATTTCTCAGGACCAAAACCCCCCTGAGCAAATGGATGCTATCCCTCAAAATCCCCTATCTCTCATCACACCACAGATAACTGAACTTGTCATTAAAACTGTTGATGAGAGACTTTCTTCTATCTTACAACCTATGGTGGAGGATGTACTGAGCTAAAAGCTTTCTGCTGATCAAACCCTTAAAACCAATGCACCCAAAAAGGGGGAGATTCCAGCAGTGAAAGCTAAAAGAAAGAGGATGGAGAAGGAGAAAGAGAAAGAGAAGGACAAAGAAGTGGAAATAGGATGTACTGAGCCAAAAGCTTTCTGCTTGACATCTTTTTAGTGGTTTTGAACTAAATTTGTTTTGCTTATCTTGAATTTGTTTGAATTTTCTAAAATGACTACTCCTTCCAATGATCCTCACAATACTGGTTCCTCAACCAAGCCTCCAATGCTTGTTAGGAATGAGTATAACATATGGCAATGACGAATGCTCCATCACCTGTCTGTTAACAGTTCAGGTGTTGGACATCAGTGGTACATGGTCCACACAAGCCTATGTGAATACCCGGAACCAATCAAATGGTTCCGAAAAGGAGGGAGCAATACTCAGATGAGGATAAGAAATTGTTTGAAATTGATGCAAAAGCCCATGGAATTCTGGCCATGGCACTTCCCATGAAATCTATTCTGGGCTAATGCATTATGAAACTGCCCATGACCTCTGGAATGCCTTGAAAGAACAATTTGGAGGAACAGATGAGGTCTTGGCAAATAATAGAGAAATCCTTGCCCAACAATATGAGACATTCTCTCATAGGAAGGGTGAGACACTGACTCAACAGTTTGAGCGGTTCTCTTGTTTGATCTCTTAATTAAAAATGGTCAAACATGAGTACACCAATAGCCAGATGAATAACAGATTTCTTAGATCACTGCCTGAGAGATGGGACACATATACTATTTTCCTACGCTCTAGTGCAAATTTGGACAAACTATCTCTCACCCAACTCCATGGGAAATTGCTCACATTTGAGAGAGAGATAGAACATAAACGAAAACTATCATCGTCTGGAAAGCTCACTGATGACTTTGTACCAGGAAACACTGCCTTGGTTGGTCATGAGTCAGAATATGCTTCATCTGATTGCCAGTATGATAAGCATATTGATTTCTCTTCAAACACTTCTGATTCTGCATTTGTGAGTGTTGATAGTCAGTTTACTGGGTGTAATAATGACAATCTATGCTTCATCATGGATGATCTCAAGGGGATTGCTGATGATGACTTAGAAGAGATGGATATTTTGAGCCAAATGGCCTTGATAAATATAAAATCTCAGAAGTTCTACAAAATAACTGGAAGAAAGTTCCCAGGACTCTCTGGCAAAACCAAAGTTGGTTTTGACAAGAGTAAGTTGAGGTGTCACAAATGCCATAGGCTTGGACACTTTGCTAGAGAATGTAGATCATCTGGATCTAATTCTTCTGCACCCTTTGTGACTTCCCTAGCAATAGTCAACAACACAGAGGGCAACTTCCTGTCAATTCTGGTCATCATTCTCAACCACAATCTCCTGCATATTTTGTTCCTCAGGGTCCAATGCCATATCCTTACCCTTGTTATTACATGCCACAAACCAGTCAAGTTCAAGCACCCATTACTCAACAACCACATGCTCTTCCTGAGCCTCAACCATCTCAATCTCATCAACCTCCTCAAACTTAACAACACAGCTTCTTCACCCCTAGAGTTGTTGACTGGAGCAGTTTACCAGATGACATGTCTGGTCATGAACAACTGCTCACAGGTGCTGGTCAACATGGTGGTGACAGTCCTTTTGGGAATCTGGCACTTGGCTCTGGAGTCTGCAGATGGATCATCCTCAATGCCTCTTCATCATAGGTATCACAGATATCCTCTAAGGCTAAGGCCAAATATGTTCCGAAACATGCATAGCAGCATTTGCCTCTATTAGAGAAGCAAATGTAGCTTTAATTAATAAGAACATAGAGCTAGAAAAGATCATTTCCAAAAGAAAAGCTAAGTTTGAGTCTATGCTTAAAGAGAAAAAATGATGAGATTATAAACTAAATGCCAAATCACTGATGATAAGGCTAGGGAAGAGGTACTTTTAGAAAAGTACAAAGACCTCAAAGAAACCCTTGCAGTCACCCAAGTAGAGTGTGATCGATGGGTACAATCATGCAAGGTTTGAAATGCTTCTTAGTAAGCAATCAGCTTCCAATGTGAAGTTTGGCATTGGATATAATCACAGTGCTCTTCCTACAGATTTTGCTTCAAGAGCAGAAGTGAAATCTGATGGAGAAAGCAATAACCAATCCACCTCATCATGTGATTCACTTTCTGATAGAGCACCATCAGAAGTTGAAGTTAGTATTATTCCCTCGTTGAACCTATCAGCTGATCTTGATGGTTCAAATACTGACACTCACATGATCAAAGAGTTGATCAACTCAGGAGTTATTTCTGGAAGTCCTGAAAGGACTGGAGAGCAAGATTTAACACCTGAAGTTCAAACTCCAACTACTGTCAGCATTGAAGAGAAAAAAACTGTGAGTAGAAAGGGTTTGAAGACTACTAAAGAGGAAGTCAAGAAAGCAAATAGTGCTTCCAAAGTGCTGAAGAACAAGTCTTCAGTAGTTTCATTCTCTTTAGTTGATGATCAACATAAGATGAAGAAGAAACCATGTGAATATGTGGTTTGTTCAATCATCTTACAGATGACTGTTGGTACAAAAGAGGATCCAAACTCAAACATAAAGAGGAAATTAAAGAGAAAATGGTTAAAATGAAAACTGAGTTTGAAGCCACATTTGTAACAGCAACATCAAATCCTGTAACCCTTAAGTCCAAAAAGAAATCCAAAAAGGAAGGGGTTAAACAGGTAACAGCTGAGATTGCTCAAAAGAAGAAGGTGCAACATAGGAACTTATCAAACTCCAATGCCAATGTGTCTGAAGAGCTGAAAGCTTTATCACAAAATCAAACTCAGCTGGTTATGATGGTTCAACATCTATTGGGAAGAGTTAACCAATTAGATGTTCCTATGTTGAAACCACAGAAAAGGAGGTCCAAGCCAAAGGATTCCTCTTCTTCACCATCTTCTTCCTCTCAGGCTGTTGTTTCTAACAAACCTGTTAGTTTACCATCTGTTGATGAGAACAGGCCCAAAACCAAAAGGTTTGGGTCTCAAAATCTAACTAATTTGTTGTGTTTTGCAGGGTTCTTCAACATGCCACAGAGGCATCTGGTATGTAGACAGTGGAGGATCCATGCATATGAAAGGAAACAGATCACTTCTTAATGACTACTCTCAAGGAAGGAAGGGGTTTGTGTCATTTGGCAATGATGCAAAGGGTTACATCATCGGCAAAGGCTTTGTTTCCAATGGGGAAATAAAGTTTGATGATGTTAACCATGTGGAAAATCTCAAGTACAACCTCTTGAGTGTCAGTCAAATGTGTGACAAAGGCCATGTTGTTTTTTTTACCAGTCAGAACTGTCGGATTCTGTCATCCAAAGTTCTAAGTTTGATTGATAAGGTGTTGGATGAATACACTCTCCTGAAGGCCAACAGGACAGGAAGAGTGTATGCCTTAGATCTTTCCAAGAAAATAGATCTCAAAGGCCATCCTTGCCTATTTTCCAAGGCTTCCCCTCAAGAATCTACTCTATGGCATAGAAGGCTGGGTCATGTTAATCTCAAAAACATAAATCAGCTGACAAACCATGGTTTAGTAGGGGACTGCCTATGAAGGAGTACAAATGTGAAGATAACTGCACTACTTGTTTAAAAGGAAAACAACACAAAGCTTCATTTCCCTCCATAGAAGAACCTAAGTCCACTGCCTTCTTACAACTTCTTCACATGGATCTCTTTGGTCCTGTGAGAGTGATGAGTATGGCTAAGAAGAAATACTGTCTAGTAATTGTGGATGATTACTCCAGATTTGTATGGACTTTCTTCTTGCATTCAAAGGATGAGGCAGCTCAGAAGATTATCAACTTTGTGTTGTATGTTGAGAAGCAGTATTCCTTCTCAGTCAAGTGTATTAGAAGTGATAATGGAACAGAATTCAGAAACAATACACTTGAGGAGTTCTACCTCTCAAAGGGAATCAAGAGGCAATTTAGCATTCCAAGAACTCCTGAACAAAATGGAGTAGTGGAGAGAAAGAACAGGACCCTTATTGAAGCTGCAAGGTCCATGTTGGCTGATTCTGGACTGCCAATGACTTTTTGGGCTGAAGCTGTCAATACAGCTTGCTATGTACAGAATAGAGTTCTAGTAAATCAGAGGTTGATGAAGACTCCATATGAAGTTCTTCATCATTTGTCCCCTCTAATTTCATTCTTCAGAGCTTTTGGGTGTCCTTGTTTCATTCTCAACACACGGGATCAACTCCAAAAATTTGATCCTAAGGTGGATGCAGGGTACTTTGTTGGTTATTCATCAACTTGCAAAGCAGACAGAGTCTTCAACTGCATAACAAAGATGGTTGAAGAGACTCTACATGTTAAGTTTAATGAATCTCCAAAGGACAAGATTCCACAAAGCCCTGTGGAGCTATTTGATTTGGACATACTGCAATATGTTCCTTATCAAACTCCTGCTGTTGCTCCTGTCAACAGTTCACCACCTGGTGGTACTGCTGGTGCTGATGATGATGATGATAGCAGTACTCACCTCTTCAGGTTTAGTGACCAACTGCCTGTGTCCTCTAAACCTGATGCTCCTGTAGCTTCAGTAGCTTCATCCACAACAAGTGCTAATGAGATTTCTGCATCTTCAACTTCATTTGAGTTGCCACCATCTACATGGTTCCAAGAGTCTACATCAACATCTGTTGCTGCTGAAGGTTCTACAAATACTTGCACTGATCTCATTGTTTATCCAGAGCTGAAGAATCACCCAATATCTCAAATTATTGGTGATATCAATGCTGGAGTTTCAACCAAAAGTCAATTGTCCAATTTCTGCTTCTATGCTCTCTTCATCAGTCAGCTAGAGCCAAAGAATCATCATGTTGCACTTAGAGACAATGGCTGGGTTGAAGCAATGCAGCTTGAGCTTCTTCAGTTCAAAAGCAGCAAGTGTGGGAGCTTGTTCCTCTTCCCCCAGGTAAGTGTGCAATAGGCACTAAATGGGTGTTTAGGAATAAAACAGATGAAAATGGGCTTATTGTTAAGAACAAGGCTAGACTGGTTGTTCAGGGGTTGCACAAGAAGAAGGTACTGATTATGATGAAACCTTTGCCCCTGTAGCCAGACTGGAGGCAATTAGATTGTTCTTAGCCTATGCTGCACTCCACAATCATAAAGTTTTTCAAATGGATGTTAAAAGTGCATTTTTATATGGTAAAATAAAAGAAGAAGTTTATGTGTGTCAACCACCAGGCTTTGAGGATAATAAACACCCAGAATGGGTATACAAGCTTGATAAGGCTCTTTACGGGTTGAAACAAGCTCCTAGAGCCTGGTATGAGACATTATCTAACTTTCTTCTGCAAAATAATTTCACTAGAGGCTCCATAGATAAAACTTTATTTATTAAGAAGGTGGATCAGCATAAGCTACTTGTTCAAATTTATATTGATGATATTATATTTGCATCCTCTGATCCCCAGTTGTGTGATGATTTTCCAAATTTAATGCAAATGAAGTTTGAAATGAGTGCAATGGGAGAATTACAGTTCATTCTAGGCTTGCAAATCAAACAAAAAGCTGATGGAATTTTCATTCATCAGTCTAAATATACAAAAGATCTTTTAAATAAGTTTGATTTACAAAACTGTAAGCCCTGTTCTACTCCCATGTGCAACACCACACAATTGGATATTGATCAGAAAGGTAAAGCTGTTGATGAAATGCTTTACAGATGTATGATTGGGTCCTTGATGTATTTAATAGCTTCTAGACCAGATATTATGTTTGCTACATGTGTTTGTGCTAGATTTCAGGCTGCACCTAAAGATTCTCATCTGATTGCAGTCAAGAGGATCTTTAGATATTTGCAAGGTACACAATCTCTAGGTTTATGGTATTCCACTGGGCACTCTTGCAAATTAGTTGCTTTTTCTGATAGTGACTATGCAGGGTGTAAGTTTACCAGGAAATCAACTTCTAGTGGATGTCAATTCCTAGGCAACTGTTTGATTTCTTGGCAGAGTAAGAAACAAACATCTGTTGCTACATCCACTACTGAAGCCGAGTACATTGCTGCTGCAAGTTGTACATCCCAAGTACTCTGGATTCAGAATCAACTTTTGGATTATGGCATTACAGAGACTAAGACTCCGTTATTAATGGATAGTGCTTCAGCTCTTTGCATTGTCAAAAATCCAGTCCAGCACTCTAGGACCAAACATATAGAAATTAGACATCATTTTATAAGAGATTGTTTTGAAAAGGGTCTAATTAATCCTATGTTTGTGCCCAGTGCTGATGAGCTTGCAGACATTTTTACTAAGCCTTTGGATAGTTCAACTTTCCACAACCTGGTGTTAAGGCTTGGTATGCTGCAGTTAGAATAAGTGACAACTACTGATGATCTCAGTAATAAGTACTGATGATCATTGGTAACCATGTCACATATAAGTACTGATGAGTTCTTTTACCCTCAGTAGTTTTTATAACTACTGAAGGCTAAATGCCTCACAAGTACTGAAGTACTTTATCTGTTCTAAACTACTGATGTAGTTACAACTACTGATGTAGTTACAACTACTGAATTAGTAAAAACAGATAAGTACTGACGTCCTATGAAACACCTGAAAAGCAGATGAAAAGTCTGATAAGTGTTGAGGACAGTATGAAACAGCGTAAAAGCTAAGAATTTATGAAAACAGCTGATGAGTAATTTCTCTTCAGTTGTTTCTACAACTGCTGTTTCTAAACAACTGAAGCAAGACCACAGTCTTCAGTAGTTTCATAACTACTGATAACTAATACCAAGTCTTCAGTTGTTTACAACAACTGATGGCAAAACCACTGTCTTCAGTAGTTTCATAACTACTGATGACAAAACCAAGTCCTTAGTTGTTTACATCATATGAAGTCAAAACCACTACCTTCAGTAGTTTCATAACTACTGATGGTTAACACCAAGACTTCAGCTGTTTCAACGTCTGATGGTCAAAACCAAGTCTTCAGTTGTTTTATAACAACTGATGACAACACCACCACTGTCAGTCGTTTTAAACCTCTGAAGGTTAATACCACGTCATCAGTAGTTTCAAACAGCTGATGACCGCACCAAAACCTTCAGTAGTTTTCTTTCAGCCTTTTCATATCCCACCCTATAAATACCTGTCTTCTTCTCAAACGTTCCATTAGCCGTTCTTCTGACCTTCATACTTTTAAAAACATTGCAACCATGAGTCTAAAACCCAGACATAATTGCGTCGCCTACCTCACAGCCACACAGCCGCACAGCCACATCCGCACAGGTATCCTGTCAAAAGGATCCTGTTGCAACCATTTCAGGGGAAACCACATTCCTGAGACCTCTCTCACTTGTGGAGGTTATCATTGAAGAGCATCCCTCTCCCCGGATGCAATCAGCTTCTATCCCCTCTCCCCATGCAAATGCCCCTCAAAGCCCAACCATTATAATTGCCAATGTGCTGACTCAGCTGCATGCCTCTCCTCCTCCCCTACAACCACCAACAAAGGGGAGAACAACAACGATTGAGGAAGAGGATACACATGCTTCTGACAACCCACAACACCGGGGTTTAAATGTTCTATCTCCTGGTGTGGATATGGAGATCAGAACATCTGGTGAGGCTGCCACCTCTTCTGAATCAGCATATGATCAGACTGAGGTTGGTAACATAACTAAGACCTCACTAGAGGCAACAGCTGATGAAGGACAAAG
Organism: Flaveria trinervia; assembly: GCA_025506515.1. Classification (NCBI taxonomy): domain Eukaryota; kingdom Viridiplantae; phylum Streptophyta; class Magnoliopsida; order Asterales; family Asteraceae; genus Flaveria; species Flaveria trinervia. The sequence continues at coordinate 29,483,432 of CM046443.1, read as the reverse complement.
TCCTGAGGCTGGAAGGCCCCAGTTCCAAGACAAAGAGGCACATGCTACAACTGGTCTACACCCAGTGCATGTACATCCTGCTACAAGCAGGAGGTCAGGTGATTCAGCATCTGCTGATGATGACCTTGGCTTTTTCTACGATGTTCATGCCCAGAACACAATCCTAGAGGAGGAAGTCAGTAGGCTGCAAAAACTACTTGACCAACTCTCTTAAGGAGAAAGACCATCTGCCACCACATCAACCCAAGAGATGGCACCTTCCTCTGAAGGTCCCTTAAACACACAGCCACTACAAATTCTCAGCCACCTGCCTCTGTTTCTGGCACCATTTCTCAAGACCAAAACCCCCCTGAGCAAATGGATGCTATCCCTCAAAATCCCCTATCTCTCATCACACCGCAGCTACCCGAATTTGTTATTAAAACTGTTGATGAGAGACTTTCTTCTGTCTTACAACCCCTGGTGGAGGATGTACTGAGCCAACAACTTTCTGCTACTCAATCCCTTGCAACCAATGCACCCAAAAAGGGGGAGAGTTCAGCAGTGAAAGCTAAAAGAAAGAGGATGGAGAAGGAGAGAGAGAAAGAGAAGGATAAAGAGGTGGAAAACCAGAAGGATTGTGTGTATGAGGCCGAAAAAGAGAAGGAGAATGTGATTGAGAAGGGAGCTGAAATGAAAAGTACATGAATGTCAAAAAGATTTTCATGTCACATACAAGAAAAAGAAGAGTGCTGAGAAAGAGAGAACTTGAATGAAATGGTTAAAGAGGCTGATGCTGAACACAGCAGATCAATGGACAATATCATTGATCAGCTGTTTACGCAAGGTTTCGACACTAAAAAGCTGGATTCTGAAATAAGAAGATTAGAGATCAAAGAGATCAAACAAAGATGGGCCAGCTACAACACTATGGATAGAGAGATACTTGAGATCATGATCAGATTTATTAGCAAATACCTTGGGAGATCATTGATCGAAGTAAAATCATGGACCAGGGACAACATCTTGGCCATAACCTCCAAGATCTGTTCGTCTGAAGCATACACTAAGGGTTTAGTAGTCGAAGCTTTGAATGAAGCAGGAGCAGGGAGCAAGACTGAGCTAGCCAAACACTCAAAAGCCACACTCACCTCCAAAATGCTAACTCAGCCTGTCAACATTCCCTCTCCAAAACAACCACAACCACAACCCACAAAACCAACTCCCTTACCCTCAAAACCAACAGCCGATGATGCACCTAAGCAGAAGAAGAGAAGTGTGTTGAGGCTTGTGGAAGAAGAAGAAAATGATGATGAAGAAGATAGGCTGCTGATCTCAGCTGTTCTGCAGTTGCCTAAGGCCAAAGATCTCTCTCTTGCAATAACTCCTGAGCTACAAAAAGATGCAATCAAAGTGAAATTGGAAGAAGAAGAACAACACAGATTACACGATGAAGAGTTATTGAGGAGAGTAGATAAAGCATATGCAGCCACTTCCTCCATCATCAATATGAAAAAACAAGCTCAGAGGATTTATACTCTTAGACATACAGATTACAACAGTGGTACTCAAAAATGGAAAACATGTCAAATTCCTGTCTGAGTACTATGGGCCTGAAGGATTCTTCGATGGTGAGGCAGAGGAGCTCACCATGGAGGAACAAATTGTATTTTTGGAGGCCTACACCAGGGAATCCTACAAGCTCATAGTTGGGAAGTGAGTCTCATGGATGGGGGAACAACTCAGTGTCCAATTCCCCAATACAGAGCTCCCATCCATACATTGCCAACCAAATCATCAGAGACTCATTCCCAGGCCAGTGCTTATATGGGTCATCTTCTCAACTGATCAAGAAGGAAAAAGACCAACCATTCTGCCAACAATAAGTGGGAAAATAAATCAATTAGAGGTTTTGGCTGCATTGTTTCAAGGGGAGTTTGTTGGACCAAAAGAACCAATGAGCCAAGATCAGAAAACCTCTAAGTCCCACATGATATCACAACAACTGCTGAAGGCTTCATCAGTAGTTTGACAAGTGCTGAAGACTTCAACAGCTGAGGACTAAAGTGCTGAAGCTCAACAGCTGAAGAACACAAGTGCTAAAGCTCAAACAGCTAAAGAGCACAAGTGCTGAAGCTGAAGACCAAACTACTGAAGTACAATAGCTGAAGAGTCCACAAGTGCTAAAGATCAACAACTGATGTACAAAGTCTGAAGACAAAGACTGAAGACATCAGCTGATGACATCTACTGAAGTCATCAGCTGATGAAACGTCTGAAGTTCTTCGCCTTGGGGTGCACCTGTTCTTTTCGTAAAGAAGAAAGATGGATCGTTTCGTATGTGCATCGATTATCCTGAGCTTAACAAGCTTACCATCAAGAATAGTGATCCTCTTCCTCGCATCGATGACTTGTTTGACCAACTTCATGGAGCTGCTATTTTCTCAAAGATCGATTTATGATCTGGCTATCATCAATTGCGGGTCCATGATGATGATATCCCAAAGACTGCATTCCATACTCGATATGGGCACTATAAGTTTATGGTGATGCCTTTTGGTTTAACCAATGCTCCTGTTGTTTTCATGGATCTCATGAACCAAGTATGCAAGCCTTATCTAGACAAGTTTGTGATCGTCTTCATTGATGACATACTTATCTACTCCAAATCCAATACCGATCATGAACTACATTTGAGATTGGTTCTTGAGTTGTTGAAGAAAGAGCAATTGTACGTAAGTTCTTGAAGTGTGACTTTTGGCTTGAGGAAGTTCAATTTCTAGGACACGTGGTGAATAACCAAGGAATTAACATTGATCCTGCAAAGGTGGAAGCTGTGAAGAATTGGTGTGTTCCTACGACTCCTACTGAAGTTTGTTCTTTTCTTGGTCATGCTGGTTATTATCAGCGATTCATTGCCAAATTCTCGAGGATTGCGAAGCCACTCACTACTACTTGACACAAGAATAAACCATTTAAGTGGGGTTCCGAGCAAGAAGAAGCTTTTGAAGTGTTAAAGCACAAGTTGTGCAATGCTCCTATCTGACCCTACCCAATGAAATGACGACTTCACCGTGTATTGTGATGCATCTAAACAAGGCCTTGGTTGTGTTCTCATGCAACAAGGAAGGTCATAGCTTATGCATCAAGACAATTGAAGTTCACGAGGTGAATTACCAACACACGATCTCGAGCTTGGTGCTATTTTCTTTGCCTTGAAGAGTTGGAGGCACTACCTATATGGTACGCAATGTATAGTCTACACCGATCATAAAAGCCTTCAACACGTCTTTAATAAAAAAGATCTCAATATGAGACAACGTCGTTGGGTGGAGTTGATTAGTGATTATGATTGTGACATTCGTTACCATCCTGGTAAAGCAAATGTTGTAGCCGATGCATTAAGCCAAAAGATTCACAACAAGATGATCTCATTCCAAGAAATTCGTGATCGACATCAATGGTTTGACACTTTGGGTGAGTTCGATACTGAAATCCGACTAGATGTCATCGAGGCTACCGTACTGCTACAAAACTTGAGAATAGATAGTGACATCGAGACTAGTATCTTGGAGGCTCAACAAGTGGTGCAATGAGAAGGAAGAATGAAGGATGAGCTGGAGCCTAATCTTTTAACTCGATTGGAAACGAAACCCAATGGATTGATGTACTTCGCAAATCGAATTTAGGTTCCAAATCGTGATAATCTTCGTACCTTTATCATGAACAAAGCTCATCAAACTCGTTATTCTATACATCCTGGTTCCGATAAGATGTAAATTGGACCTACGTGGTCAATATTGATGGCCTGGAATGAAGAAAGATATAGCGACTTATGTAGCTAAGTGCCTCACGTGCACGAAGGTTAAAGCCGAACATCAACGTTCAAATGGATTTCTTGAGCAACCCGAGATACCTATGTGGAAGTGGGAACACATATCCATGGACTTCATAACTAAGCTACCCCAAACCGCTCGAGGACGTGATAGCATATGGGTGATCCTTAACCGATTGACCAATCGGCATATTTTATACCCATACGTGACACTTACAAGACATGAAGGTTAGCTCAGATATACGTTCATGAGATTGTAAGTTGTCATGGGGTACCTCTGCACATTATATCTGATCGAGATGCTCGTTTCACTTCACACTTTTGGTCGTCTATGCAAGAAATCTTAGGTACTCAATTGGACCTAAGTACGGTTTACCATCCTCAAACAGATGGTCAAACCGAGCGAACGATCCAAACCGTGGAGGATTTGCTACGCCTGTGTGTTCTTGACTTTTGGGTGATTGGGATTCGCATCTACCGCTCACAGAATTTTCGTATAACAATAGTTATCACTCGAGTATCAAGATGGCACCGTTTGAAGCACTTTATGGTTGTAAATGTCGTTCACCGATCTGCTGGACTGACATTGGTGAAAACTTCATCACTTGTCCTGAACTTATACAGGAGACGACCGATAAAGTTTCTATTATCCGCAAGAACCTTGAAGTGGCGAGAAGTCGTCAAAAGAGCTATGCTGACAAGCGACGTAAGCCATTGGAATTCCAAGTTGGGGATATCGTTTTTCTAAAGGTCTCACCATGGAAAGGTGTTATTCGCTTTGGAAAGAATGGCAAATTGGCTCCAAGATTTGTAGGACCTTTCAAAATCCTGAAAAGGATTGGGAAAGTGGCTTATAAACTGGAGTTACCTTCCGACCTTAGTGGAGTTCACCCTGTTTTTCACGTCTCAAATTTGAGAAAGTGCTTGGCTGATGAAAGTCTGCATGTTCCGTTGGAAGACATTCAGATTGACGAGTCATTGCATTTTGTCGAGAAACCTATTGAGATCATGGATCACATAATGAAGAAGAATAGAACCACAACAACCCCAATCATCAAGGTTCGTTGGGAGAATAAACGTGGCGCTGAATTTACTTGGTAACGTGAGGAGCACATGAAGAAGAAATACCCGTTCTTATTTGTATAGTTTCATTTCTCTTAATTTCGGGACGAAATTATTTTAAGTTGGGGAGACTGTAACATCTTGTATTTTTGGTTTAATTATAAGTTAACTTTGTTAAATTCTTATTATGAAATTTGTGGTTACTTATGCTTACTTGTTAGGTTGCCATCAATTTTAATATACCACTTGATAATATAACTATTAAATAAATAGTAATAATAATAATTATAATAACACTAATAATAATATCATTAATACTAATGATTATAATAGTAGTAATAATAATAATAATAATAATAATAATAATATAATAATAATATATAATATTGATGATACTAATAATTTGAACAATTTATTATGCTAGTAAACTTAAAATGGTTCAAACTTAAAGTACAAGGGTTTTATTTGCCAATTTATAAACCTAAAATAGAATGTTTATTCATAAAATGATAAAACCTAAAAGTGCAAGGGCCAAATTGTAACATTTTAAATTCCTTCTCTTTCCCCGCGAATCCGGTGACCACCGCGGCCACTGCCGGCTACAGCTCCAGCGAGCCCAAACGCGATAAAAATCCTTCGAATCGTGAATCAAACCGTTCCAAATCAAGTCTGGAACCTTAATCGAACTTGTAACTGCCAATATTACCACCTGAAACATTCGTTTTACTATCGAATCACTTGGTAACCGATTCACATTAAATCTCCAAGCCGTTCGAGCATTAACACTTTATAATAATCTAATTAAACCAACTTAAACGATCACCTATCAATCCCTAAATGAATACAATCCTCAATTTCATCTGAACAAGTTCCAACATCAAATTCAAACTCTCATTCATCACGGTTCTGCAACTTTATCGAAACCCAAGCTCCGAACAAGTTTAACTTAAATTGACAAGGGCTTCGCATCTGGATCATCATTCGAAGCTATCTGCAAGTTTAATTGGATTATCATTGGGGATTTCTCATCCATTGAGTACCACGACCGCAACTTGTTCTACGATTAGGATCGCCTTCAATTCGAACATATTCGGGTAATTAAATACGTACATCAAAGTTCAAGAAGCGCAAACAGACGAAGAAGTCTCATAAGGAAATGAAAGTTCATTCTATCGAACTTTCTCTTGAACTTCTTCACATGGATCTGTTTGGTCCAGTCAGTATGAGAAGCATCGCAGGCGACTTGTACTGCTATGTAGTTACTGATGACTACTCAAGATTCACTTGGGTGATGTTTCTAAAATCCAAATCAGAAACATTTGAGTCATTTAAGGAATTAGTAACTACTCTAGAGTCCCTATACAAGTTGAAGGTACGTCAAGTGCGTTCAGACAACGGAACTGAGTTCAAGAATCAATGGATGGAGGCTTACTGCAAGGAAAATGGAATCATGCATCGGTTCATTTCTGCCTACATTCCTCAGATGAACGGCGTTGCTGAAAGGAAGAATCGCAGCTTCATAGCGACAGCATGGATGATGCTAGCAGACTCAAAACTGCCTATCCAATTTTGGAATGAAGCAGTTGCAAATGCATGTTATACACTAAATCGAGTTCTGGTAGTTAAAGGCCATGGCAAGATGTGTTACGAGTTACTACAACGATGTAAACCCAATCTAGAGTATCTCGAGCCATTTGGTGCTCCGTGCACCCTACTGAAGAAGACTCAGGTGGGAAAATTCAACGAGAAGGCTGATGAAGGTATCTTTCTATGATACAACATACCAAACAAGAGGGTTTACAACAATTCAACGGGTGAAGTAGAAGTGTGGTGTAACGTTGATGTTTAGAGATACACCACACCACCTGCTGGAAAAGGACCCGCCTTCTTTTTCGACTATGATGGATTCTTCAAGTCCTTCAACATACCACTCTCCACTTCTAATGATGAGTTAGCAACAAAGATGATGTATGATGTTCTAAACACACCATCTCAGGAATCTTCATCATCCGACTTACAAGGTGATTCATCTACCAACTCAGGGGGAGCACTTGAAGATAGTAACTCTTCCTCTGATGAAGAAGCTGTGGAGACTGATCAAAACAACCAGGAGCAACAGGTTCCTCCTACCGACAATCCACAAGCATCTGACATTGATGCCTCTGAGTATTCAGAACCTCAAACTCTTACTGCCTCATATACTGAACCAAATGTTCATAATCTTGATTTTGAGGTAGTTGTTCCAACCACTCCTGGATCACTCCTAAATGTCTATCATCCTTTGGATAATGTCATTGGGGATGTGAGATGAGGGGTTCAGACCAGAAATTAGTTGTATTCAGCTGATTATGCTTCAGTGATGGAAAAGGGTTACCTTCACGACGGTGCATATTGTTGCTTTATGTCTTAGTTGAGCCAAAGTATGTTAGTGAAGCACTGAATATGAGGCATGGGTGAGTGCCACGCAAGAAGAACTTCTTCGTTCAAGAAGTTAGGTGTATGGACTCTGGTGGATAGACCTAAAGGTGCTAAGGTCATTGGCACAAAATGGGTCTTGAAATGTAAGAAAGATGATCAAGGCGTGATCATCAGAAAAAAGGCTCGACTTGTTGTTCAAGGATTTTGACAAGTCGAGGGCACAAATTACAATGAAGTGTTTGCACCCGTGGCAAGAATGGAAGCAATCCGTATCTTCCTTGCCTATGCATCATGCACGAGATTAAAGTCTATCAACTTGATGTGAAGAGTGCATTCCTTCATGGTGAAATCCGAGAGATAGTGTACGTTAGTCAACCCGAGGGATTTAAGGATCCATATCATCAGAATAGAGTTTAGAAACTCGACAAGGCTTTATATGGGCTTCATCAAGCACCCAGGGCCTGGTATGAGAATTCTCAACTCACCTTGTGAAACACGACTTTCGTAGAGGTGTCATTGACTGCGCAATGTTCATTAAAGAAAAATATGGTGATTTACTGCTGGTCCAAATTTATGTAGATGACATAATCTTCGGTTCAAAGAACGAAGATCTATGTAAAGAGTTTGAAGCAGTAATGAAGGCTGAGTTTGAAATGAGTGCAATGGGAGAAATGAAATTCTTTCTCGGGTTACAGGTGGATCAAACACCAAAAGGGATCTTCCTACATCAGACCAAGTATGCAGGAGATATTCTCAGTCGGTTTGACATGGAAAACGCTTCCGCAGCTAGAACTCCACTTGTTACAAACCATGATGTAGTACCTGACGAGAATGGTGATCTGGTCGATGCCACCATGTCTCGAGGAATGATTGGATCTCTCATGTACCTCATTGCCTCAAGACCTGATATCATGTACGCGACATGTTTATGTTCAAGATATCAGCAAAGCTAAAAGTTAACCATCTGATAGGGGTCAAAAGAATCTTTCGTTATGAAGGGCACACCAACACTTGGGTTGTGGTATCCTCATGACGATGACTTCAAGCTTACAGCGTATAGTGACTCAGATTACGATGGCTGCAAGATGAAGTACAAGTGTACATCAGTGGGATGTCAATTCTTTAGGAGGAGATTAGTGACCTAGCAGTGTAAGAAGTAGACCTTGGTTGCTTTGTCAACCTGTGATGCTGAATACATTGCTGCTGCAAGTTGCTGTTCACACCTCATATGGATTTAACAGCAAATGGCAGACTACGGTTTGAATTTTCTTCTATTCCTAGTTTTGTTGATAACTCTGTTGCAATTGCAGTAACTAAAATTCCAGTTCAGCATCCTAAGACCAAACACGTCGGCAAAAAAATATCACTTTATACGTGATTGCTTTGAAAAGAACCTAATCAATGTGATTAAAATAAATACTGATTTTCAATGCGCTGACCTCTATATAAAGGCTTTTGATAAACCATGTTTTCTTTATTTTTAGAGGTCACGACATTAAAAAGAAAAGTGATGTAATTTATGAAGATGGCCATGTGTAGTCCGATGCGTATAGTCCATTTTCTTTTAATTTTTATTTTCTTTATTTATCTGTTTAACTTTAAGTAGTGTAATTAAATTAGTGTTATTTTATCGCCTATTAAAATCCTAAAGAGCGTAAATCGGTTACGTTTTTAGAATTTTAGGGGGAGAATAGGTTATTAACAAAAAAAACGAGGGAGGGGGAGAGGCTAGCTGATAGAAACTAGATCGTATCTGAGATACCAATTCAATGACTTTAGAAAATGATAGTACACAGGTACAAACCACTTGGGATTTTAAAAGTTTAAATTGAATAAGGAGCGAAGTTCAAAGTATAAGTATGTGTAGTCTGAGTAATATAAAAGGAAAAATGATAGTAAAACTAGCTACTACTAAGGGAACACAAAGAAAGTAGACTTAGAGGTTGTTAGACCACAGATGATATGTTGGTAGATTCAATACAATAGACGATTAGACCTTGTTGGTGATCTCAAAAACAAACTAAGTTGTTCAACAAGCTGGGTTTAACATCTTATCACTGGTTAACACAATAAACAAAAATCCTATAAGGGGTGACGAGCAAAATAAACGCCACAAATATGAGCATAAGGCCAAAATAATCAGCAAAAGCACATGAAAAAAAGCAAAATCAATCAAACTAATAACTTATGTGTTGGTGAGATCTGTGCAAAAAGATTAAAATTGCTCAAACAAGAAGATAGGTTAAGTGCCTCTCTGCTATGTGGTGGCACTGACTTGAGGATAAGCATAACCTATGTATTCTAGAATTCATTGTGGTTTGTTGCCTCTCTACTATGCGGTGGCACTGACCTGAGGCTTGGCTTCTCTTTGAAAGTTCTATGAATAGTCTCTTCTTGAAAACTACCCTGAGACCGCTCAAAAATCTCCTGAGGAATGTTGATTACCAGATAAGTGTGGGATCTACAAATGCTTGTTTGAAATAATCAAACCTTAAACTGTCACCAATCTGTGTCAAAAGTCTGTGTATGGATTTAAGAGGACAAGTATACTGACAATCATCGTGGCTACAATTCTTGAAAGTCCAAATCAATGTGGGGATCTAATAGTACTAGTATGATTTCCTAAACATGCTAACGACTCAGATGAAAAACAAAAATTAAGCATCAAAAGGTGTTGATAACATGTCCCAAATGATTTGACTTGCCTGTATGATTCCAAAGTGAATCGGTCCAGTTATGGTCAAAATGAATTGAAGCTACCTTTTCCGGAACTAATCCATTAGATTTCTATCTTAGGATTTACACATCACACAAAATGTCAAAAACAAGTTTTAGTTTTGTATTTTAGCTTAAGTATTTTCTTCTGTTTAAATATTGTCAATTCAGTTTGTTAGATATCGGACTATGCCATGGAATTCAATAAGGGATGTAATCACCTAAAAGGGTCACGTCTGAGGTGACCACACATGTTTTCAAATGAAAATAAGTCACGTCTAAAGTGACAAATTGTTTAAAAGGATAACGTCTGAGGTGATCAAAAGTCTTCCAAGTTAAAATGATCATGTCTGAGATGATCAAATGCTCATAATGTTTAATCGAAAGTTAAAAAAGATTAAGTGTGGAATGGTCATAAAGTCAAAATGATGAGTAGGATCCAATCGCACGACTGGACCATGAGTCTGGACCAACCGTACGAATGGACCATACTCATGCACTAAACAGCTGAATGGCACAAGAGGATGAACCATTCACCCGAATGGCACATCAGACTGAGTTAGTTGACCGAATGGAACTATGCGAATGAGTTAGTCGCCCGAATGAAATCCAATTGGCCGACTGAATGTGATTGATTGAACCAATCGCACGACTGAGGTCCATTCGCTTGAATGAACCGAGCGAATGGGTCCAATTGGCCGATTGAAATCAGATTCAGTACATAGTCGATCGCATTCAACTCATCACCCGCAATCGCCCTAAAATCGCACAGCCTACCGTTACTCAACCAAAATTCCTCCTGACCCAAATCGCTTACATATCTTGATATTCTAACATTCGTTGGTGCTTATACAGGTAAAATGCAGTGTCAACATGCCAAAAACTCCGTGATTAGACTCCAAAATCAAGAATTGGCCCTAACAAGACCCAGACTTTACATGGACTAATAACCTACCTAAACCAAGCAAAATGTTGAAATAAAGGTTATTAGGTTATTAGTATAATGATTACGAGTCTAAAGAACCATTACTCGACGTCTAATTTCAAGATTTGGTTCAAATTCAAATCTCAGTCGACCGACAAGTGGGACATGCGACTGGACACTAGGATGAACTCCAATCGCACGATTGAGCTGCTCGAATGGCTTAATCGGCCGAATGGATAATACAAAAGCACTTAATCGGCTGATTGAACCAATTGCCGGCTCAGCCAACTGACTGAACTCAGTCGCCTGCGCAGTCACCCGACTGAATCCAGTCGCATGCTAGATCAACCGACTGAACACAGTCGCATGGTTCAATCGCATGGTTGAACTAGACTGAATTCAACCAAGTTAATTAGAACTGATTTGTGTTGTGTGGTTATCTAATGTCTAGTTGTCTTGTGTTACAGATTGATGGCTGACAAGTGGTCCATCAACCCCAAGCACAACATATGTGCTTATTTAGATGCCACGACTTTGAATGGCTCTGAGTTTGCGGGGATTATGCATTCCTTAAGCGATCCAGGATCTACAAGGCTATATCCACACCATGCACTCCTTACAGGTCTATTTAGCAGGCCTTCTGGGACGGGGCATTGGTTGACTGCTCTCATGAGCCATACAACATGAGGAGTTCTATTTTTGGGATGGATATTGGTCACTGCTAAGGATATCCGGCGTGTACTTAGGTTGGGTGATGATGCAGACCACCCTACCAGACTTTACCGCTGACTGTGAGAGGGTGCTTCTTGAGGATGAAGTACGCTGGGGATATTAACGCAGGTGTGCTCAACAAGAGCAATGAATGTCCCCAGTACAAGTACTTGGCACATGTCATCTTCAAGTGCTTGGCTTCGCGTGGGGTGGGTTTGATGATCTTTCAGATCAGATTTAAAATGCCTATGTGGCACTGGTACTGAACCACCTTTTAGCTTCTCGAGTATGATATTCTCTTACTTGATAGAGAATCTGGAGGTGAAGGCAAAGAGTTTTCTACATGTACCCTAGGTTTCTTCAGATGATTTTTGATGAGAAGCTGCCTACACTACCTAAGGAGAGCCACGAACTGTGTCGTTGGAGATCATGGATGATACGACACTGGGTCATATGAAGGTCTACCGGGGAAAGCAGGTCAAACCCCCGGTGGAGAGACTCACCGGCCATCTGGCCAAGGTTGATTACATGGCACCAGGGAGGCGTAAATGGTGCCACGCAGACAGTGATTCGGAGGTCGAGCAGCTTGAGATCCATGAAGATGACTCCGAAGACGATGACAGCGTGATGATGGAGATGCAGGGCCCACTAAATTGAGGGCCCCCACTGCTGATATAGCATCTCTATCATCCACCCAAGGTGGAACAAGTCGACAGGGTTCCATCATGACTTCCAACCTAATGAGGAGGGGGAGTCGGATGAAGAACCGTTGACTCACACGATGGGCAGCAAGGTGGTTGCCACCGAGTGAGGGATTAAGGCGGCTAGTGAATGCCCAGGAGGGTCTAGGGAGAGTATGACTGATCCAACCTACACCCCAGATCAGCCCAGAGTCCCAGGGGGAGCATCCACCTCGAGGGGTTCGAGGATGAAACGGGTGGCTCAGCCCCACAGACTAACGAAGAAGAGGAGGCGGATGACTTTCATCACCACCACTACCACTACAACTCATCCACCACCACCTTCATCTATTCCACCCCTAATCCCCACCACTCCACCACCACCTTCATCTATACCACCCCCAATCCTCACCACTCCACCACCACCTTCATCTATACAACCCCCAATCTTCACCACTGCCACCACCACCACCACTAGCCATCCAGCAGACCATCATCTTCTCCCTCATTTCCATCTAGATCACCTCTACCTCCCAGTGGGGTAGAGGAACAACTCTCAGCACTGAACCATATGGTGCTGAGGCTGTTAGCAGCCGATGACGAGAAGACTGCCTAGATTCGCCAGCTAGTAGAGCTTACTGTTGCACAATTTCAGCAGATATCTCAACAAGCATAGCTGATTGAGCAATAGGCATAGCAGATGGCTGCCCAGAGCTTGGAGATTTCCCAACTCCAAGAGCAACATGTCCATTCAGTAAAAATGATAGAGGAGTTGGAGGCTACCAACAAGACCATCATGCTGAGGCTAAAAGGATCAAAGGAGGAGCCTCTAAAGATCAGAGAAGGAGATGGAGATGATGGTGATGATGATGAAAGTGATGATGATGATGATGATGGTGATGATCAAGGGGATGATACTAATGCTGGTGATGATGTTGAAGATGATGATGAGGATGATACATCTGCTACGGGTGCCACATCTGCCAGTGAGAGGAGGACCAAGAAAGCTCAGGACCATGGTGCCTCTACATCAGCCCCGTTAGCAGAAGAGCACATGATACAAGACAAGAGTAATGCTTAGTTGTTTCTTCTATATTAAAAAAAACACATGAAACTGAATATTGTATCAAACTGATGTATTATAATGTTTATATTTTAATTATTGATGTTTACTGCTTTGATTGTTGACTAATGGTTGTTGTGTTCTATGTATTAAATCAAGCAGATCCAAATTATCAAAAAGATGAATATGATGTTGCTCCCCTCTAACAGATCAAGACTCAACTCACGATGATTCTTGATCTGCAGGGAATAGTCAGGAGATCAGTGAATTACACTCCTGAAGAAGGAAAGATAATTCATGATCTCACCAACGAGCATCTTGCTAAAATGTTTCGACATGAGATCATGAAAGATGCTCAATAGTCCATGTGGAAAGTGACAACGAGCTCAACGACGTTGATGAGATCGAGATTGAAGATGTCACGGACCAAAATTATCCAGAGTACACTGACATTGAGGGTAATGTCATTCCCAATCTGGGCAATAATCTTGTCAGTGAAACTTTTGAGACTTTGGATAAAATGGAACAAGAGTCTAACAAGAAAAAGATAAGCCCATGCCTCGGAAGCTAAAGTCAGCATCAAAAAGGCTGAGTGGGTTGCATGCTTTGAAGGAATAAGAGCCCAACGCAGTGCTTCAACGCTAACTCTCTACACCAAGCTGAACAGAGTGAAGAAACATCAAAAGGTGTCGGGCAAAAATATAGCATGGGCGTATTTTGAAGATCTCAATGTTTATGCAGTTAAACGTGAGAAGGGGATTGAGTACTTCAGGTTCCCACACGACCTGAAGACTCTTCCTGGGTTTGAGCTTAACTAGTTAGCAAAGTTGAAATTGCTAATGCTGACCCATGCAAAATGTCAGGCTGGTTTGAAGCAGCTCTAAAGAGAGAGTACCACACCAGATGGGTCAACTTCAAACCTCAGTAGCCAATGAGGTATATCAGACGGTCTGAGGTTGATGCCATAACTGGAAAACCACCGAAATAGTGCGGAAGTGGAGTCCTGCGCGCACAATGTCTAAGATCCCTCTACGGGAAATGCCACAGGACTTCACTCCACACTTCAAATGGTGCTACTATGATTGGAGGACAGGAGAGGCAGTCATAGTTTTGAACAAGAATGGTATAATGGAAACCATCAGGGTGTTTGACCCGATATGGCTTACAAACTTGTCTGCTGATGATGTCTATACATTATACAAGTGGTCACTGTTCTATGACTCTCAAGATATTGTACAAGCTCTACAATTTTAGAATGTGATATGACTCTGTTTTGCTTTTGAGATACACACATGAGTCACAAGAGAAGAGAAGTACAAGAAGTTTGAGGAACTTATGAAGGATGTAAGACATTAGATGAAACTAGGTCCAAGGGGGAGTTTGTAGATACATGTGTCCCTAGTTTCTGAACTTAATGTAATATGTCTTTATGGTCTTACACATATGTAATTGTACGGGTACTTAATGAAATACAATGTGTGGTTGTGCTTATAATGTTGAATATTTCATTGCCTGGTATGTAATGACGCTTATTGAACTAACTATATAGGTTGTGGTTGTTTGAATAAATCTAAGTCAAATAATGATTATGAAACATATTCAAAATTAATCATATGAAGTTCTCATGCGATTGGCCCATGCTAATGGACCATACGCATGAAGAACTTCATGCTAATGAACCAGTCGTACAAATGAACCAGGAGACTGGATCAGTCGCATGATTGCAACATGAGATTGACTCAGTCACACGACTGAACACTCAGTCGTGCGAATGGATCAACCGCATGACTCAATCACACGACTAAACCATGCAAATGGTCCAGTCACACGATTGAGAAACCCTAACCTATAAATACCACTTAAGTCGTGGAAAAACGAGACACTTTGAATAATTCAATACCTAGACGTACCCTAGCTGTCCAGAGACCTCTAGTAACATGTTCCAACTTCATAGATCCCAATAGATCGATTGTTAATTGGTCTTAACATTTAGATTCGATCTTTATTGATTCTATGTGCGTTCTCACTGATTGGATCGCCAGTCAAATAGGATTCCGCACTATTTGATTTCGTATATGCGTAAATCTGTTAGTATTCGTCCGGTACATGATCCTAACAAATTTTTAGTGAAACGAGTTAAATTTTCAAAGGAAACCTAAACATAAATTAAAAACGGGGCAAAGGGAAGGGATGCCAGTCTGAGTAGTTACGTGCCATCAGGTATTTTCTTAATGCTAACCGGTTTTATGTGTGCATGTTATGTGGTTTATGTGCTTTCTGTAGATTTAGATAGTGACGTAGTCAAGATAGGAAATGCTTAGGGTATGAAGAGTAAAGTAAATGGCTAATCACAACTAGCCACTATAATTAGGGACTTACTATACTTGACATAAACCGAGCTATTACCTTGAATGACCGTGTTAGTGTTATAATATTATAGCGTGTTAGAGGATGGTTGGTGGTAGATATCGAAGGCTTCTAAAGGTGAAGGTTGTGGTGGACGTAGTGCTAGACCACGGGTCACTAGGGGAAGGACTGGAGCTAAAGAGGTGGCTCATGAAGAGCCCGAGACCCTTTGTGACATCCGGTAAATTTCCGTTACCAAACTCCATTAGTTCTGTTACGTGTCGTGAGCACACACTAGTTGTCGTTTAACGTTGGTGACCTAATAATAATGGATAATGTTAGTTTGATGTGAATCTAATTGATTATGTGAGTATTGGGTTATGTTTATGTGTTTACACATTTTCAGAAGGTTAATTAGAAAATTTATCGCGTAATGCGGAAACGTGCCTATTTATTCGTGTGTCTTGTGTTTTTATAAAGATAAGATATATAATGATTTTCATAAGTTTATATCTTTATATTATGAAGTTAAAAACACTTTACAAGAGTTTAAAGCTTAGTTTTTATAAAATACAAATTACAAGGGTTAAAAGGGTAAATGTGTAAATTAAAATTAAATAAAACAAAACTCCAAACCCTAATCCACCCCTTTGGCCGTGATCCCCCATCTAAACCCTCTCCTTTGCGATTTCAACTTGAATCAAGCATCAAGCATTGGATTTTGGTCGATTTGAAGGCATACAACACATTAGAAGTCTCGATTTTGTTACTTTTCACGAACTAGAGGTTAGTTGGTGTTTTGTTTGCATGAAATTGGGTATGGCCGAAACCCTAGTTGCGAATTTGATGTCTTGGTGTTGAGTTTTAATCAATTGATGATGCTAACATGTTAGTTAGATTGTATACATGTTAGTTAACGTCGATTATGCAAGAATTCTATGTTTTTAGTGGATTGATCATGAACCTTGTGTATGAAACAAACCCTAATTTGAAAATACTATGATTATGCATGATGGATGATTGTTTGATGAATGTTTGATGATTAATAGGTTGTATGAATGTTAGAATACATTGATTATGCAAGAAAGTTGGGATTTTGATGCATTGTTCATAGGTCACTAAGAATAGTAACTTTATTTTGCATGTAATGTTGAATTATGGATGGTATGATGTTATGGATGTATTCATGATGATGATTAGATGCTAGATTGTTGTTATTAATGCTGGAAATCTTTAATTTGATGTTGTTGTTCATAGCTTGCCAAAAGTAGAAACTTTTGTTTAGGAAGATTATTAGATTATGGTGTTTAGGTGTTGTTGATCATGTTTAGATGTTGTACGGAGCTTGAAATGGTATAATTATGATGAATTCATGAATACATTGGATGATTGATAGTTGTTGGGATGTACATTCCCAAAAGGGAAACTTTATTTGCCTAAAGTCTGAAAAATGATAGCTTGAACATGTTTGGGTGTTAGGAACATGTTAGTATGATCATGGATAGATTCTAATGTGGTAGAACATGGTAATTGGTTGTATGTAATGCCGGGATAATCATGAATGATATATGGACATTTATGATCATGTATGATTTGGATTTTGTTTAGTAGTAGGACATCATGTTTGGGACTGGTAATTGATTGTTGAATGTTGTTGAATGCAATGGATATTGATAATGAATATGGTTATGATCATCATACACGCGTGCGAATCTGAGTCCCCTACTTAGTAGGATTGGCAGGGTTTAGGATGTGATGTCGTGAGTGGCTTCACATGGCATGTAGTGAGTGGTTTGATCTCTGTGTGACATGTTAGTTGTGTATAACTAGTGGTTATGTAATGTTCTAGATTCGCATGACTTGTATGATACTTGGTTGAATGATGATCTAAGTGCTACACCTGGATGATATATCATACATATAATCTATTTGAATGTTAACAATGCATAACAGATGTGTATGATTACTTGAATGGTTTACAACACATAAAGTCACCAACGGGTCAAACGGGTCAACTAGGTCAAACATTGTCTGTTTTGTTTGAAATCTTCAGTCCTTGGTTGTAGTGTACTTAGGGTTTCACATGTTCTTTGATTACACGTACTCATGCACTTATATGATCTAGGTAACCTCTGAAGGTTGTCTGTCTATTCTGTTTGACAAGTCAAACTTTGTGTATCTAAACGCATATCAGGTGAGTTCATGCCCCACTTTTTATTTACTCTCTTTGGAGGAGATAGCATACTGGTAAATCACGAACGCTTTATGTATTTAGTTGGTGTACAATATTATATAGTGTTGATATCATGGAAAGTCCTAACATTTTCGAATTGTTAATATTAATTAGGGGGGAAATTTGGGTAGTACTACTGGTCTGACGAGCCCACCTGTGTGACTCGAGGTCAACCGGGTGCAAGTTGTCCTAATGAACATTGTCACGACCTGTTAAGTCGTGGCAGGAGGCAACAACGTAACACAGTCAGCTTCAATTGCGAAATCACTATGAAATCATATTTATGTTAATGGACTAGCTATCTGTTGAAATACGCTACTTGTACATCTTTATTATAAACTGTTTATATTTGAATATCTCTTGAACTCACCAACCATTGTGTTGACATTTTTAGTATGCTATTCTCAGTCCTTAGCTTGCTTGCCATAGGAGCACTGCATGGTACACTGCATTCTATGACACGGTCTTCAAGACAATTTTACCATTTTAATAGTTATTGATTTCTCTTTTGGGATTGGCACGTGTTTTGCCACAAATATACTTTATACTTTGGGTTATTTTCAAAATGCTTCCGCACTCTTAATTTATTTACTTTTGATTAATTTCATTTAATTATGGCATATAGAGTCGTTCTGAGTAACTATTGACTGTGATCCTGGTTTGTTCACACGCATGCGGTAAAACTCTGCAAGTGGATTTTGAGGGTATGACAGATTGGTATCAAGCCATTGTTATAGGGAACTAGGTTGTATACACACTAGACTATAACCGCACACCGTAATTAGTTACCTGTGCCTTATTCTCATCTACTATATACTCATTGGCATACACGTCACACTCTCTGCGGCATGGCATCGTCTTCGAGAGCTCCGAGTAAATGACCCAAATCACCTACACGATCTGAATCCCCCCTCCCGCACCTGTACCTCATGATGGATTCGATTGCCCCGACTGGCTATCCCCGAGAGGAGATTGACTGGGGCAACCATTTGCATTGATGAAGCATGACCCTCCGCGAGATTGGCGTTCCAATCCTAGGTTTGTTGACCATATCATGTTTAGGGAGCGCGTACCTGTCCCAAGCCAAGGACTAGAAAAAATGCCAATCAACCCATGCCTTCACTCCACGAACGGCGCAGTCCAACGAGCAACTGATTGCCGCACTAATGGCTGCACTGGATACTGAACAACATCGAGTAAGGCCACTCACGGGTGATGTCTGTACACTACAGCAAGAGGTGTATAACCTGAGACATCAATTGGATGAACTCGAGGAAGAACACGGGAAGACTCTAAACGGTTGTCACCATATGCAAGATGGTCTAATGGCCTCCAAGGCGCGTGACTGCTCGTGAACAGCGGGACGCCTGCCGATAATGGATTGCCATTTTAGAAGCTCAACTAGCAGCACTTCAGATTTCTATAGCTCCTGCTCCTGCAGCAGACCCTGAGGATGAGGAGGATCCCGAGGAACAGGAACCAAAGGAGACGGAGGATGATAGTGATGGGTCAGATGTTGTCGATTGACTTCTTTATATGACTTAGACTACTTAGTGTTTCTTTGAAACCTATGTGGGAAGGGTTGTTTCCCCACACGAACGACAAACTTCAATTTTGACATTGCTAAATACATTGTGACTCATTTGCAATTTATTTACTTTGGTTATTATTTTTGTTATGAATGTTGTGATTGTGATGATTCGTTATTTCTTTGTGTACTGTTTACTACGCTTCAATGAGTTAAATATGTTTGATGTTACTCATTATTGTATTTGTGAATGTAAAGTGAAAAGAATGGACGCCCGTGGACGTGGACGTGGACGTGGTCGTGGACGCGTACGTGGACGTGGACGTGGATGCGTACGTGGACGTGGCACCGGAGAACAGGGTGGTGTGCTATTAACATGACTCCCTCAAATTGGCTGCTCTAATTAATGAGCATGTTCAGGCGGCAGTGGCTGCTGCCCACGTGGGTCAGCCAGCAGGTAAACAATGATAGAAAGATAAATCTGATACCTTTGTAAAACAGGACCACCAGTGTGTACATACAAGTCCTTCATGGACTGTAAACCACACACTACAGTGGTACAAAGGGTGCTGTAGGGCTTGTACGCTGGTTCCAGAAGACTGAGTCCATTTTCTCCAAATGTAATTGTCCACCGGGGGATCAAGTAAAGTATGCCACCAGGACTTTAGAGGGTGCTGCTTTGTCTTGGTGGAACGTGCAAGTCCAGATGCTTGGACAAGCGATGGCGAATGGACTTCCATGGGATGAGTTCAAAGCAATGATGCCGAGGAGTACTGTCCTCGCAGCGAAGTACAGAAGTTAGAGATGGAGTTCTGGCAACTGAAAATGCAGGGCTCTCAGAAATTGAGGCTTACACCTGGATGATATAGCATACATTAATCTATTTGAATGTTAACAATGCATAAAAGATGTGTATGATTACTTGAATGGTTTAACAACACATAAAGTCACCAACGGGTCAAAGGTCAACTAGGTCAAACATTGTCTGTTTTGTTTGAAAGCTTGAGTCCTTGGTTCTAGTGTACTTAGGGTTCACATGTTCTTTGATTACACGTACTCATGCACTTATATGATCTAGGTAACCTCTGAAGGTTGTCTGTCTATTCTATTGACAAGTCAAACTTTGTGTATCTAAACGCATTCAAGTGAGTTCATGCCCCACTTTTATTTACTCTCTTTGGGGGAGATAGCATACTAGTAAATCACGGACGCTTTATGTATTTAGTTGTGTACATATTATATAGTGTTGATATCATGGAAAGTCCTCACACTTTCGAATTGTTATATTGATTAGCGGGGAAATTTGGGTAGTACTACTGGGTCTGACGAGCCCCACCTGTGTGACTCGAGGCAACCGGGTGCAAGTTGTCCTAATGAACATTGTCACGACCTGTTATGTCGTGGCAGGAGGCAACAAGTAACACAGTCAGCTTCAGTTGCGAAATCACTATGAAATCATATTTATTGTTAATGGACTAGCTATAGTTACAATACGCTACTTGTACATCGTTATTATTAAACTGTTTATATTTGAAATCTCTTGAACACACCAACCATTGTGTTGAAATTTTTAGTATGCTATTCTCAGGTCCTTAGCTTGCTTTCCATAGGAGCACTGCATGGTCCACTGCATTCTATGACACGGTCTTCAAGACAATTTTACCATTTTAATAGTTATTGATTTCTCTTTGGGATTGGCACGTGTTTTGCCACAAATATACTTTCATTACTTTGGGTTATTTTCAAAATGCTTCCGCACTCTTTAATTTATTTACTTTGGATTAATTTCATTTAAATTATGGCATATAGAGTCATTCTGAGTAACTATTGACTGTGATCCTGGTTTGTTCACACGCCTCGCGGTAAAACTCCGCAAGTGGATTTTGAGGGCCACATGAGTTGGGAATGCAAGAAGGTAAGGGCTGAGAGTTCCAGAGCAGGGAAGAAGACAACCAGGACTGAAGGGTAGAAGGCAAGTGCCAGAGCATTCACAATGACTCAGGAGGAGGCTAGGATGAACTCCGATGTCGTGTTAGGTACGTTTCTAGTAAACCAAACACTTGTTTGTCTGTTATTTGATTTTGGTACTAGTAAGAGTTTTATTTCTACTGCTTTCTATGCTAAATATCCTGTTAGTAGTTGGAGTATTGATGAGCCTTTCAAGGTAGAAACTGCCATAGGTAAGTCTACCAGGATTGTTGACCTCATAAAAGGTTGTGACATAGAACTAGAAGGTCATAAGTTTCCAGCTAGACTGTTTATGATGACCTTACGTGGGTTTGGCGTAGTCCGAGAAATGGTTGTCACTTAACACTTGAATTTCTCTCAAACTCACTTATACTACACTCCGATTAGATGAAGCAGAATCGCTTCAATGAGTTGATAATAATATAATAAGTAGCAAAGAACACAAAGAACTTATTTTCAAGGCACTTGTATATATTAATTCTTAACTCAAAGTATTACAAGACTCTTACAAGCATATTACATGAGTTACAATGATAAACTATATATACTACTACCTACATCCGGATATACTTTGATACTAGCTGAAAACCTATGACTAAAGCATATACTACAATGCTAAAGTTAAGGTATCTTAGATAAAGTATTATCTAAGATATGGTAGTCATGACATGTTCATGACTTACCTTTTGTCACCAACTAAAGTTGGAACTATACTGTTGGACCAAAAGAACCAATGAGCCAAGATCAGAAAACCTCTAAGTCCCACACGGTATCACAACAACTGCTGAAAGCCTCATCAGTAGTTTGACAAGTGCTGAAGACTTCAACAGCTGAAGATCAAGTGCTGAAGACCTTAACAGCTGAAGAACCAAAGTGCTGAAGTACAACAGCTGAAGAACACAAGTGCTGAAGCTGAAAGACCAAAGTACTGAAGTACAACAGCTGAAGAGTTCACAAGTGCTGAAGATCAACAACTGATGTACAAAGTCTGAAGACAAAGACTGAAGACATCAGCTGATGATATCTACTGAAGTCATCAGCTGATGAAAACCTGAAGGTCAAAGTCTGAAGATCAAGTACTGAAGCCTCAGTAGTTTGTGACAACTGCTGAAGAGTACTTCAGTAGTTGTGATATCAGTAGTTTTATTTTCTATGTTTCAGTAGTTTTGTAAAACGACTGAAGAGCTTGTTCTTCAGTCGTTGTAGTTTCAGTAGTTTTATATTTTGTACTTAACTTGCTGATATGTTCTCAGTAGTTGTGAACATTTCAGTAGTTTGTTAAGAATTAGTTATTTCTGTATTGGATCTGCCAGTTGTCACTTTCCGTGACAACAGCAGTGATTGTTGCACTCTATATAAGGAGTGACAACCTATTGTAATCAGTGAGTGAAATGAGTAATTGAATGGAATGAATGATTGATTTGATTAGAAATATTCTACATCTATAAACATTCCTAGAAATTAGAAATACATATTCTCTCCCTATAACCGTATGCGTCTTAATGCTTACAAATATTGATCGCTTGCTACAATTTGTAATTCGTGTTTGTATTCCGCTGCTTATATTCTGATACATCAAACTTGTGATCACTGATCCTGTCAAATGGTATCAGAGCAGGTTAATCATTGATCGATCTAATAATTGATCATTGAAACTGCTATTCAAGATCCAAGTTTGATTGAATTAGCTTCTGTTTTGCAAGAAACGGTTATAGAGATTGAATTTTCTGTATTTCTGCTCATTCATCCTGAGATCTTTTCTTGGTTCTCATTGAGTTTGTTGTGGTTTGTCTAAAACTTTTTAAAACTTGAACTAAACTGTTTTTGAACTGAAAATGACCACTCCCTCCAATGATCCTCACAATACTGGTTCCTCAACCAAGCCTCCTATGCTGGTTAGGAATGAGTATAACATATGGCAAAGACGTATGCTCCATCACCTGTCTGTTAACAGCGCAGGGTGTGGGACATCAGTGGTACATGGTCCACACAAGCCTATGGTGAATAACCCGGAAACCAATCAAATGGTTCCGAAGAGGAGGGAGCAATACTCAGATGAGGATAAGAAGTTGCTTGAGATTGATGCAAAAGCCCATGGAATTCTGGCCATGGCTTTGCCCAATGAAATCTATTCTGGGCTAATGCATCATGAAACGCCCATGACCTCTGGATTGCTTTGAAAGAACAATTGGAGGAACAGATGAGGTCTTGGCAAATAATAGGGAAATTCTTGCCAACAATATGAGACATTCTCTCATAGAAAGGGTGAGACATGACTCAACAATATGAGCGGTTTTCTTGTTTGATATCTGAACTAAAAATGGTCAAACTTGAATACACCAATATTCAGATGAATAACAGATTTCTCAGATCACTGCCTGAGAGATGGGACACATATACTATTGTCCTACGCTCCAGTGCAAGTTTGGACAAACTATCTCTCACCCAACTCCATGGGAAATTGCTCACTTTTGAGAGAGAGATAGAACAGAAGAGAAAGCTGTCTTCATCTGGAAAGCTCACTGAAGACTTTACAAGGCAACACTGCCTTGGTGGGTCATGAGTCAGAATATGCTTCATCTGAATGCCAGTATGATGAGCATATTAATTCTCTTCGAGCACTTTGATTCTGCATTTGTAAGTGTTGATGGTCAGTTCACTGGGTGTAATAATGACAATCTATGTTTCATTATGGATGATCTCAAGGGGATTGCTGATGATGACTTAGAAGAGATGGATATTTTGAGCCAAATGGCCTTGATAAATATCAGATCTCAGAAGTTCTACAAAAGAACTGGAAGAAGAAAATTCCAGGACTCTCTGGCAAAACCAAAGTTGGTTTTGACAAGAGCAAGTTGAGGTGTCACAAATGCCAACGGCTTGGACACTTTGCAAGAGAGTGTAGATCAACTGGATCAAACTCTACTGCACCCTTTGTGACTTTTCCTGGCAATAGTCAACAACACAGAGGGCAACATCCTGTCACATCTAGTCATCATCCTCAACAACAATCTCCGGCATATTTTGTTCCTCAGGGTCAAATGCCATATCAGTACCTTGTTATTACATGCCACAGTCAAATCAAGTTCAAGTTCCTATGACACCACAACCTCATGCTTACCAGAACCTCAGCCTTCCCTATCTCATCAACAACCTTCATCTCAACAACACAGCTTCTTCACCCCAGGAGTTGTTGACTGGAGCAGTTTACCAGATGACTTGTCTGGTCATGATCAACTGTTCTCAGGTGCTGGTCAACATGGTGGTGACAGTCCCTTTGGGAATCTAGCTCTTATGGCTTTGGAGTCTGCTGATACTTCATCTTCCAATGCCTCTACACCTCAGGTATCACAGGTATCCTCTGAGGCAAAAGCCAATTATGTTCTGAACCATGCATAGCAGCATTTGCTTCCATTAGAGAAGCAAATGTAGCTTTAATTAATAAGAACATTGAGCTAGAACAAATAATTTCCAAAAACAAAGCTGAGTTTGAGTTTGTGCTCAAAGATAAAAATGATGAGGTTTATAAACTGAATTGCCAAATAATTGATGATAAGGCTAGAGAAGATGTACTTCTAGAGAGTACAAAGATCTCAAAGAAAAAACCCTTGCAGTTACCCAGGTCGAGTGTGATAGATGGGTACAATCATGCAAAGGTTTTGAAATGCTTCTTAGTAAGCAATCTGCTTCAAATGTGAAGTTTGGAATTGGCTACAATCACACTGCTCCACCTACAGATTTTACCCCAAGAGCAGAGGTAGAATCTGATGGTGAGAGTGATAACCAATCCATCAATCATGTGATCTACCTTCTGATACAGCACAATCAGAAGTAGCAGTCAGCATCAAGTCCTCTTTGAACCTATCAGCTGATGTTGATGGTCCAAATGCTGACATTCACATGATCAATAGGTTGATCAACTCAGGAGTCAATCCTGAAGGTCCTGAAAGGACTGGAGAGCAGGATTTAACTCCTGAAGTTCAAACTTCAACTGCTGTCAGCACTGAAGAGAAGAAAACTGGCAGTAGAAAGAGTTTGAAGGCTACTAAAGAGGCTGTCAAGAAAGCAACCAATGCTTCCAAAGCATTGAAGAACAAGTCTTCTGTTGCTTCACCATCTTTAGTTGATGATCAACCTAAGATGAAGAAGAAACCATGTGAAGTATGTGGTTTGTTCAATCATCTTACAGATGATTGTTGGTACAAAAGAGGTTCCAAACTCAAACAAAAAGAAGAAATTAATGAGAAAATGGTAAAAATGAAAACTGAGTTTGAGACCACATTTGTATCAACAACATCAAATCCTGTAACCCTTAAGTCCTTAAAGAAATCCAAAAAGGAAGGAGTTAAACAGGTGACAGCTGAGGGTGCTCAAAAGAAGAAGGTGCAACATAGGACCTTATCTAACTCCACTAGCAATGTGTGATGAGCTGAAAGCTTTATCACAAAATCAGACACAGCTGGTGATGATGGTACAACATGTTGGGTAGAGTTAACCAACTAGATTCTCCTATGTTGAAACACAGAAAAGGAGGTCTAAGCCAAAGGACTCCTTTTCTACACCATCTTCTTCTCAGGCTGTTGTTACAAATAAACATGTTAGTTTACCATCTATTGATGAGACCAGGCCCAAACCCAAAAGGTTTGGGTCTCTAAAACTAACTGATTGTTTATTATTGCAGGGTTCTTCAACATGCCAAAGTAGCATCTGGTATGTAGACAGTGGGGGATCTATGCACATGACTGGGAACATCTCTCTTCTTCATGACTACTCTCAAGGAAAGAAGGGATTTGTCTCTTTTGGCAATGATGCTAGGGGTTACATCATCGGTAAGGGCTTTGTCTCCAATGGGGAAATCAAATTTGATGATGTTAATCATGTGGAAAATCTCAAGTACAACCTCTTGAGTGTCAGTCAAATGTGTGATAAAGGCCATGTTGCCCTTTTCACAAGTCAAAACTGTAGGATTCTGTCATCCAAAGTTTTGCACTTGATTGACAAGGTGTTGGATGATCACACTCTCCTGAAAGCCAACAGGACAGGAAGAGTGTATGCCTTAGATCTCTCTAAGAAGATAGATCTCAAAGGCAATCCTTGCCTATTTTCCAAAGCCTCTTCTCAAGAATCTAAACTGTGGCACAGGAGGCTTGGTCATGTTAATCTCAAAAACATGAATCAGCTTAGCCACAAGAGTTTAGTCAGAGGCTTACCAATAAAGGAGTTCCACTGTGATGAAATCTGCACTGCTTGTTTAAAAGGAAAACAGCACAAGGTCTCATTCCCTATTGAAGTGTCCAAGTCCACTGCCTGCTTGCAATTACTGCATATGGATCTATTTGGTCCTGTGAGAGTAATGAGCATGGCAAAGAAGAAATAATGTCTGGTAATTGTGGATGATTACTCCAGATTTGTATGGACTTTCTTTCTACATTCAAAGGATGAGGCTGCTCAGAAGATTATCCACTTTGTGCTGTACATTGAGAAGCAGTATTCCCTTCCAGTCAAGTGTATTAGGAGTGATAATGGAACTGAGTTCAGAAATCATACACTTGATGACTTCTATCTTTCAAAGGGAATCAAAAGGCAGTTCAGCATTCCAAGGACTCCAGAACAAAATGGAGTAGTGGAGAGAAAGAACAGGACCCTCATTGAAGCTGCAAGGTCCATGCTGGCTGACTCAGGTTTGCCATTGACCTTTTGGGCCGAAGCTGTCAACACAGCTTGTTATGTGCAAAATAGAGTTTTAGTAAATCAGAGGTTGATGAAGACTCCATATGAAGTTCTCCATCATTTGGCTCCTCTGATTTCATTTTTCAAAGCATTTGGGTGTCCCTGTTTTATTCTCAACACAAAGGATCAACTCCACAAATTTGATCCTAAGGTGGATGCAGGATACTTTGTTGGTTATTCATCTACTTGCAAGGCATACAGAGTCTTCAACTGCAGAACAAAGATGGTTGAAGAAACTCTACATGTTAAGTTTAATGAATCTCCAAAGGACAAGATTCCACAAAGTCCTGTGGAGTTATTTGATTTGACATACTGCAATATGTTCCTTATCAAACTCCTGCTGTTGCTCCTGTCAACAGTTCACCACCTGGTGGTACTGCTGATGATGATGATGATTGCAGTACTCACCTCTTCAGGTTTAGTGATCAGCTGCCTGACTCAACTAGACCTGATGTTCCTGTAGCGCCAGTAGCACCATCCACAACAAATGCTGATGAGATTTCTTCGAATTCAACTTCCTTTGAATTACCATCCACTGATTGGTTTCAAGGAAATGATTCACCATCACCATCTGTTGCTGCTGAACCGGCTACAAACACTTGCACAGATCTCATTGTGTATCAAGATCTGAAGAATCACCCCATGTCTCAAATCATTGGTGATATCACTGCTGGAGTATCAACAAGAAGTCAATTGTCAAATTTCTGCTTCTATGCTCTCTCATCAGTCAGCAAGAGCCAAAGAATTATCACATTGCTTTAAAGGACAATGGATGGGTTGATGCCATGCAGCTTGAGCTTCTTCAGTTCAAGAAACAGCAAGTGTGGGAACTGGTTCCTCTACCTCCAGGTAAGTGTGCAATAGGCACTAAATGGGTGTTTAGGAACAAAACTGATGAAAATGGGCTTATTGTTAAGAACAAGGCCAGACTGGTTGTTCAGGGGTTTGCACAAGAAGAAGGTATTGATTATGATGAAACCTTGCCCCTGTAGCCAGACTGGAAGCAATTCGATTGTTTTTAGCTTATGCTGCTTATCAAAACCTTAAAGTCTTTCAAATGGATGTCAAAAGTGCATTTTTTATGGAAAAGTTAAAGAAGAGGTTTATGTATGTCAACCTCCAGGCTTTGAGGACAATAAACATCCTAATTGGGTGTATAAGCTTGATAAAGCTCTTTATGGGTTAAAACAAGCTCCCAGAGCCTGGTATGAGACATTATCAAACTTTCTTCTGGAAAACAATTTCACTAGAGGCTCCATAGACAAGACTTTATTCATTAAGAAAGCTGGGCAGCATAATCTACTTGTTCAAATTTATGTAGATGATATCATTTTTGCATCCTCTGATCCAAAGTTGTGTGATGCTTTACAAAGTTGATGCAACAGAAGTTTGAAATGAGTGCCATGGGAGAATTACAGTTCTTTCTGGGGTTGCAAATCAAACAAAAGGCTGATGGAATTTTTATTCATCAATCCAAATATACAAAAGATCTTTTGCAAAAGTTTGATTTACAAAACTGTAAGCCCTGTTCTACTCCCATGAGCAGCACCACACAACTGGACTCAGATCAGAAAGGTAAAGTGGTTGATGAAACACTTTACAGATGTATGATTGGGTCCTTGATGTATTTAACAGCTTCTAGACCAGATATTATGTTTGCTACATGTGTTTGTGCTAGATTTCAGGCTGCACCTAAAGAGTCTCATCTGATTGCAGTCAAGAGGATCTTTAGATATCTGCAAGGCACTCCATCTCTAGGTTTATGGTATTCTACCGGACATTCTGGTAAATTAGTGCTTTTTCTGACAGGACTATGCAGGGTGTAAGTTGACCAGGAAATCAACTTCTGGTGGATGTCAATTCCTAGGCAACTGCTTGATTTCTTGGCAGAGCAAGAAACAGACCTCAGTTGCTACATCCACTGCGGAAGCAGAGTACATTGCTGCTGCAAGCTGTACATCTCAGGTACTCTGGCTTCAAAACCAACTTTTGGATTATGGCATTACAGAGACTAAGACTCCATTGTTAATGGATAGTGCTTCAGCTCTTTGCATTGTCAAAAATCCAGTCCAGCACTCTAGGACCAAACATATAGAGATCAGACATCATTTTATAAGGGATTGTTTTGAAAAAGGTCTGATTGATCCTAAGTTTGTGCCTAGTTGATGAGCTTGCAGACATTTTTACTAAGCTTTGGATAGTTCAACTTTCCAAAACCTGGTGTTAAGGCTTGGTATGCTGCAGCTAGAATAGGTGACAACTACTGATGATCTCAGTAATTCATACTGATGATCATGAGTGCCTGTCACATATAAGTACTGATGAGCTCTTTTAACCTCAGTAGTTTTTATAACTACTGAAGGCTAAATGTCTCACAAGTACTGAAGTACTTCATCTGCTCTAAACTACTGAAGTAGTTACAACTACTGATGCAGTCATAACTACTGCAATCAGTAAAAACAGATAAGTACTGATGTCCTATGAAACAACTGAAATCAGCCATAAAGACTGATGAATGTGTTGAGGACAGTTTGAAACAGCTGAAAAGCTAAGAATTGACGAAAACAGCTGAAGAGAACTTTCTCTTCAGTCGTTTGTACAACTGCTGTTTCATTTTAACAACTGAAGCAAAACCACGTCTTCAGTAGTTTTATAACTACTGATGACTAATACCAAGTCTTCAGTTGTTTACAACAGCTGATGACAAAACCACTGTCTTCAGTAGTTTCATAACTACTGATGACAAACACCATGTCCTCAGTTGTTTCAATCATCTGAAGTCAAAACCACGGTCTTCAGTAGTTTTCTAAACTACTGATGCTTAACACCACGACTTCAGCTGTTCAACGTCTGAAAGGATAATACCATGTCAACGGTCGTTTAAAACTACTGATGACTAACACCACATCCTTCAGTCGTTTCCTCACCCGTACCCTATAAATACCCCTAACCTGAGCTCTCCATGCTTCATCTTCTTCAAACCTAACGTTCCTCTCCAAACTTCTTTTCTCCATGGCGTCTATGCAAATTAAACCGCGACACAACTGTGTTGCCTACCTCACAAAATCGCCGATCTGGACTAAGTTCGATACTGCTATCGATCTTATGGTTCAGTCCCAATACAACAAGGCATTCCTTCTGAACCGTCTTACATGCCGAATCCTTGAACCAATTTTGGATGAACGTTACTGTTACAACTGAGGAGAGCAACACACGATCCCTCCGGTCAGTCGTCAACAACAAAGAAGTAGTCATTACTCCTGCAACAATCCGTAAAATTCTTCAACTGAGTGATGCTACCTCTCCTGCTGGATATCCGAAGGGCACCATAGATCTATCATTTGCTCAGCATGGATATCAAGGTGATCTCAGTGCCACCACATCATGAAGAAACACTTTAATGACGCTGAGCGCCTGATTTTTCACATGGTAATGTATGTTTGGCCCCTAAGACATCGTCTTGGGATCAAATGTCCACCAAATGGCAGCAGGTAATGTATTCTATCCTTGAGCAACAACCACTAAACTTTTCAGAATTAATATTTTCAGAGCTCAAAGATATGGCTCAAAAACTAACTGCCAACCGTTGGATACTCTATCCACGGTTCATAATGGCCATTATTATAGACCAGCTTAATGCTGAGGGACTTGTTGCTTGGGAGTCCCTGCTACGGCTGTTCTGCCAGAAGTATACTCCCGGCACAACTCTGACCGGACACTCAAAATGGCTGCCAAGCTGCGAAAACCCACGCAGCTGGAACCCACAGCCACCACCTCCAAATCCAATGTCCCCACCAAACCCACCAAAAAGAAACCCAAAATGGCTACTCAGGAATTGAGTCCCCTGAGGATGCTCCTGCACCACAAACGCAGGATATATCCACTAGTCCAAACCCCTAGTGGATACAATGACTCTTCCAGCCACAGCCGCTCAGGCTTCCTCTCAACAGGAGCCTGCAGCAACCCAAGGGGCACCTACTTATCTGGGATCTTCCTCACTTGAGGAGATTGCCATTGAAGAGCACCATCCACCCCAGGTGCACACTGCTTCTACCCCTCACCCCAAAAACGCCCCTCACAGCCCAACTTTAATAGTTGCACAAGTGCTGACTCAATTGCACTCCTCACCCCCTCCCCAGAAACCACTTACTACTGGGAATACCTCTACAATTGAGGGGGAGGAACACAGTGCACCTGAGAACCCACAGCACAGGGGTTTCCCAATTCTATCTCCTGGTGTAGACAAGGAGCTTAGAATATCTAGTGAGGCTGCCACCTCCTCTGACTCAGCACATGACCAGAGTGAGGCTGGTAACATTGCTAAGACCTCCCTAGAGGCAACAGCTGATGATGGACATTGTCCTGAGGCTGGAAGTCCCCAGTACCAAGCACAAGGGGCACATGCACCAACTGGTCTACACCCAGTGCATGTAAATCCTGCTCTAAGCAGGAGGTCAGGTGATTCAGTATCAACTGATGATGACCTGAGCTTCTTCTATGATGTAGTTGCTCAAAAAACCATTCTAGAGGATGAGGTTAGCAGACTCAAAGAGCTGCTGGCCAAGATGTCTCAGGATGCAAGTCCATCTGCCACCATCATACACCCACAGATGGCACCTTCCCTTGAAGGTTTCCCAAACACAGAGCCACCCAAAATCAACCACCTGCCTCTGCTTCAGGCCCTACTTCTCAGGAACAGAACCCTCCTGAGCAAATAGGTGTTGTACTCCAAAATTCCCTCCCTCTCATCACACCCATAATCACTGATATAGTGATCAAAGCCATTGATGAGAGGCTTTCCTCAACTTTACAGCCTTGATTGATGCTGCTGTCCAAAAGACTCTTTCTGCGGCTCAACCCTTCCTCCAATGCATCCAAAAAGGGGGAGAGTACTGCAGTGAAAGAAAAGAAGAGGAAAAGATCCAGGAAAAGAAGGAAGCGAAGCAAGCCCAAAAGGAGGAGAAAGAACAGCAACCAATGCTCACCTATAAGAGAAAGAAGGTGCTGATGAGCACATTGCTGAAGATAAAGCCTTGGAGCTACTGATAAAAGAGGCTGATGCCGAACACAGCAGATCAATGGACAACATCATTGATCAGCTGTTTAGGCAAGGCCATGACACCAATAAACTTGACTCTGAGATTCGACGACTAGAGATTGAAGAAATCCAGAATAGATGGGCAAGTTATGAAGTGTTAGAAAGAGAAAGGCTTGAAATCATGATCAGATTTATTGCAAAATATCTTGGAAGTCAATGATCGAAATCAAAGCTTGGTCCAGGGACAGTATTGGCAATCACCACCAAGATCTTCATGAAGTATATACTAAGGGGCTTGTTATTGAAGCTTTGAATGAAGCGGGTGCTGGGAGCAGGACTGAGCTAGCCAAGCAATCAAAAGCCACACTCACCTCAAGGATGCTAGAACAGCCTGTCAACATTCCCACACCAAAAACCCAAAACACAACCCACCAAACCAACTCCCTTACCTCAAAACCCATAGCGATGATATACCCTTGAAGAAGAAGAGAAGGATATTGAGGCTAGAAGATGATGACGAAGATGATGAAGACAGGCTGCCGCTCTCAGCTGTGATTCAGTTGCCTAAGGCCACAAGTCACTCCTCAGCAATTACTCCTGAAGTCCAGAGACAAATGGTTAAAGTGAAGCTAGAAGAAGAAGAGCTTCATAAACAGCATGATGAGGAATTGCTGAAGAGAGTTGACAAAGCTTATGCAGCCACATCTTCTATCATCAATATGAAGGAGCAAGCCCTCAGACTTTACACTCTCAGGCATACCTTTCAATATCAAAAGGAAAGAGTGAGGATTTGGCCTGATCCCAGGGTCTCTCACAGAATTCATAAGAACAATATACCTCAGAGATACATTGGCCAGGTGAAAAAGATCGTAGATGAAGTGATCTCTTGGTCTTTGTAGTTTCACCCTGGGAAATCCTAGAAGACTTCAAGAAGGCCTACAAAGCTAAATCACCCCTCAGAAGATGCTGGAAAACAAAATAGTGAAAAAGGGTTAGTTTACAAGAGGCTTGAGGAAGTCAGGAAAAATGAGCTCCAGTTGTTCCTAGAGGGTAATCACCCGGATGAGTTTGCTTACAGAATAATAACAACTGTGGAGCTAAAAAATGGGAAACAGGTCAAATACCTGTCTGAGTATTATGGGCCTGAATCATTGTTTGAAGGAGGTACTGAAGTGCTAACTATGGAGGAACAAATCACCTTCCTTGAGGCCTACACAAGAGAGTCGTACAGACTCATTATGGGGAAGTAAATCTCATGAATGGGATAACAACTCTGTGTCCAGTTCCCCAAAACAGAGTTCCCATTCATACTCTGCCAAACAAATATTTGAGATTTCTCCCAGGCCGGAGCTTACATGGGTCATCTTCTCTACTGATCAAGAAGGAAAAAGACCAACATTTTGCCATCAATAAGTGGGAGTATAAATAAGTTAGAGGTTTTGGCTGCATTGGTTCAGGGGGAGTTTGTTGGACCAAAAAAACCAATGAGCCAAGATCAGAAAACCTCTAAGTCCCACACGGTATCACAACAACTGCTGAAAGCCTCATCAGTAGTTTGACAAGTGCTGAAGACTTCAACAGCTGAAGATCAAGTGCTGAAGACCTTAACAGCTGAAGAACCAAAGTGCTGAAGTACAACAGCTGAAGACACAAGTGCTGAAGCTGAAAGACAAAGTACTGAAGTACAACAGCTGAAGAGTTCACAAGTGCTGAAGATCAACAACTGATGTACAAAGTCTGAAGACAAAAACTGAAGACATCAGCTGATGATATCTACTGAAGTCATCAGCTGATGAAACACCTGAAGGTCAAAGTCTGAAGATCAAGTACTGAAGCCTCAGTAGTTTGTCACAACTGCTGAAGAGTACTTCTTCAGTAGTTGTGATATCAGTAGTTTATTTCTATGTTTCAGTAGTTTTGTTTAAAACGACTGAAGAGCTTGTTCTTCAGTCGTTGTAGTTTCAGTTTTTATATTTTGTACTTAACTGCTGATATGTTCTCAGTAGTTGTGAACATTTCAGTAGTTTGTTAAGAATTAGTTATTTCTGTATTGGATCTGCCAGTTGTCACTTTCCGTGACAACAGCAGTGATTGTTGCACTCTATATAAGGAGTGACAACCTATTGTAATCAGTGAGTGAAATGAGTAATTGAATGGAATGAATGATTGATTGATTAGAAATATTCTACATCTATAAACATTCCTAGAAATCAGAAATACATATTCTCTCCCTATAACCGTATGCGGTCTTAATGCTTACAAATATCGATCGCTTGCTACAATTTGTCTAATTCGTGTTGTATTCCGCTGCTATATTCTGATACATCAAACTTGTGATCACTGATCCTGTCATATACTAACTGATAAAGGAGAATAGTGGAATAAAGTATGGTCAACTATATGTGTTTTGAGAAAAACGCCATGCAGTATCTCAGAGGTTTGCAGCGGAGTGTCAAAGAGACAATACTTCTGTCCACTGGTTCATAGTAGTGTCCTCCGAAGGCTAGTAGCCACTTATATATTGGAAGAGACTACTTCTTCTGAGGCTTGAGGACTTTTTCTTTTCTTCATACTTTGGAAGTTGACTTCTTATCTTTTCTTCCAAGTCTTGATCTTTAGAAGTGAATAATTTGTCTTTGAAAGTTAGAGTTTTCCTTCGGAAGTTCCACACTTAGCGTTGGAAGTCCTTTATTAGTTGTACCAAATAGACTATGTGATTTGGTTTTGGTTGCACTAGCCTTCTTCTTGGTCCAACAAACTCCCCCTAGGCTGTGCTATCAAAAACTCACTTGTCCTACTTTTCAAAAATTTCAACACCAGGGAAAACAGATGCTTATCTGTTTCTTTGTTCTTCCAGAAGTGTGCTGAGAAGGTTGTACATATCATTCATAGACAACAGATCTAGTTTGTCACTTTGAATGATATGTACCCTTTGTTGTGCCCCCTGAAGAGATTTAAGTGATGGGGTTGTAGTCATACTCCCATCTGACTATGGATTCAAGTTCAGGACCCTCAACCATTGAAAAAAGGCTTTGCCTTTGTTTGCTGATCCTTTTTTTTTTTCTCCTCTTCTCTCAGTTTCAACTCCTCTTCTAAGTTGGTTCTAGCAGTTAGCTCGGCTAGATAAAGACTGCTCATGTGATTTCTTATGTGAGCATCTACTTTAGAGTCAAAGGGGTTGGAGAGTGGCTTCTCTGCTAACTCAACAAGATCAAATATGCTAAAGTGTAATAGAGATTAGGCATTTAGCCTATTTATCTCTGCACTCTCTCTCTCAACAACAAAGTTGTGAGAAGAGTCTTTAAACCTCCACTGGATAATCTTCTTCCTTGGCACAAGGGGTTGACTTGGTACCTTTTCTCCTTTCTTCGTATCCAGTAGAGTCACCAGCCTTCTCCTAGCTTCTTTTCTTCCTCATTCAGAGCATCTAAGTTGAGGCCAAGGATATTGTATCTTTGTCCAATGTTCCTCCAGGCAGATCAATAAATTGATCTCTAGTGACGAGACATGCGGATCCATCAACATAAGTCAGTTTGACAGAGTCCTCCTCACAAGAGATGTCGCTCAGGGTTGTACAGTTGATGGGCTTTGTGTTGATTGCCTCGAACTCCTCTAAGGAGATATGTTTGGAAGGCTAAGGGGATGGTTTGGGAGGTTTTTGGATAGGTTGTGGTGTTAGGGTTCTAGAGAGTGTTTTGGGTTGGAGGATGGATAGTTTAGGTGGTGAGGTGAGGAAGTTAGTATGGTTGATGGGGTAGGTTTAGGTGTGTAAGATTCAATGGTTGGTTCAGTCTTGATGGGGAATGAAAAGGAATTGTTTTTAGGTTGTGGTTAGGTTTGTGGTTGGGGTTGAGTGGTTGGTTTGAAGATCATCCCCTGTCCCCTTCTATACATCTCCTCCTCTATCCCGAGCGAATGTCAGCTTTTTGTCACTGACATGTCGCTGGAGAGTCTTCTCGGACATAGGACCACCTGCCGGCCAGAGAAGCCATGAGCCCGGAGATAATCTTTCATCCAGGCCTTATCACCTATCTTTTTGGCAGCAGCGAGTCCTGCTTCTTCTTCCTTCTTCTTCTTCAACTCAACTTATTCTTAGCAGCTTTTTTTCTCTCTTTCTCCATTTGATCTTGCTCTTTGTTGAAGAGCAATAAGATTGTGTCATTTTTGTGTGGAGATAGTTCTTCTAGAGAGAAACCCCTGGAGGTTACGAAGTTTATCCTTTCGCTCCTAAGCTATTGATCAACTTCTCTTTTCTTTTTCTTCCTTTCTTCCTCTAAGGCCAACCTTTCTGCTTCTTCCTTTTTCTAGATTTGCAGCACAATTGCCTTTTCTAACTCAACTAACTCCTCTAATGGTAGTAGGAGTACATTCTCATTCAAAGCTCCTAAATTGACAAGTCTGTCGATGATTTCTACTCTTATTTTATGTTGACAGCCTCCTGGTTGGCTGCAGCTACTTTGCTACTAGCAGCTAGAAACTTCCCAGTTGGAAGTTACCTTTTTTTTGAGCTTTTCTAACTTGCTTCCTCCTGAAGCTCTTCCTCAGTCATCTTCCCTTTCCTTGACATCTTTGGAAGTGCTAGACTTTGGGGGTTCTTGGATTGAAGGTTCAGGTCAAGTAGTGGTAATGGGAGCTAGAGTTAGTGTTGATGTTCTTTCGAGGTTTTGACTTGTGCTTAGGAAGTCTATGAGAATACACTTTCTTTCCCAACCATCTCAGTTGATGGGCCATCAATGCTTGTTTCCCCTTTGAAATTAATCTCTGGTTCCACTTGGACCATAGGTTGACCAACTTCCTCAATAGTTGTAGAAGGTGCATTCAACCTTTGAAGCTTTTGAGCTCCAAAGTAAGTCATAGACAAGTCAGGACTTGGCTGTTTAATGAGAGATTCTATCAGGAACTTATTGAAGAACCAGTTGAGATCTTAGATCATCCTTTGATCTACTTGAATCATAACTAGAGGAGGCTCAGGAAAAACTAAAGCTTGTTGCATGGGGTATCTTAAACTTAAGGAAGTGAGAGCTTGACTCTGTGGTTCCTCTTGTGTTTGGCTTTGTCCCTAAACACTCTCCCCCTTTTTGGTAGCATCATCTTGAGAGCTTGATGAGCTAGAAGAAGAGGTCAATGAGACCTGAATTGGCACATGCCTAACAGACCTGTCAATCTGTTTCTCAACTAATTTGGCCTTGAGATTTTCAATCTCAAGTTGTTTAGTGGTAGACCTATCCTCTAATGTCCTAACCTTAGATTCAAGGTTTGAGACTTTAGAAAGTAGGTCTTTAATAGTGAGTTGTAGTCTTCCCTCATCTTCTTTTGAAGAATCATAGGGAGATGAGGTAACATACCTAGCATGTTCATCCTCACCACCAGATGTGGTTTCTTGGCACCCTGATTTCCCTTGCTTAATGATTTCTCGTTCAGAGTCATCAAAGGACATGCTTGCTGTACATTGAGTCTCAGAGATGTTACCACTGTTCTGAAGGTCCATTGAGGCTCCTTTAGTAATGGCAGCCGAATCTACATGAGTCCCCTCCACATCAGCGGGACTCACCTCAGTAAAGGCTTGCTGATGGGGGCTAGAGATAAGAGGTCTCTGTAGGCTATGTTGATCCTTGAGAGAGTGTTATTGATAAACTTCATTGCCATGAAGGGACGTAATCTCTTAATCAGTTCTGAAAAGAAGGTCAGTAAAAGATATAGAAGTTAAACCTAGTGACCCGGGACCTTCATCAATATCTAATGGCATTGAGCCTATGGTGGGGATGTCCCTTTTTGGCTACTTAGAGGAGTATAAAGACTCACCCTGAGGGTTTTCAGCTTGGGTTTCGGGTTCATGGATTTGAGACTTATATTGAGGTCAATTGGGAAGGATGATGAAACCTCAGACTGAGTGGGAGCCCATTTATCCACTCTAGTCTTTTTGGATTGAACATGAGGAGCTTGTTCAATCAGAGAAGATTGAACAAGGGTTCATTTGGGGCATCTGTTATATGTGATAGTGATGGGGTGAGAAGGTAGATTGGCAATATGAGGGTTGTTACTGGTGTGGGTTCATTAGCTGTAGGGTTAACAGGGATGTCACTAGGAGCCATTGGCTCAGTCATACATGGAAGCATTGTAGTATGTCTTCCAGTGAAATTGGTGGACACTTTCTTCAAAGTCTTGAAGATGGTCGGCCTCATTTGAGGGACAGTCAGAGCAGCAGCACAGACAAGCTGACTCTAGTCCAGCTCACAATTACATGAAGAATGTTTCCCTCTGGAGGTTCCCCATAAGATTTGTCAGCACAAACCTTGAGTAGTTAAAACGGAGGCTTCTCACCAATCCATGAACTAGGCATCTATGTTCATATCGGATTTGATCCATCCTAGATTTGTTGGATAAGCAATGAAGAACGACATGCAGTAGTAACTTCCACTTATAAGAAAAATTGAACTTGTAGATGGTAGACCTGCTAACATCTCCACTATATCGCATTTGGATATAGGTGTTGTCCAAATCTATTTTGGGGAACTCTGTAGGGGCGCCCTCATCATGAAGCTTGAGATGCTCCCTGATGAGTTGTTTGGAAATGACCAACTCCTGGCCACAAATGCTCGATCTTATTATCCGAATCCCATTTAGGGTTTCAATCTAACCATTGTCCTAAAATTCAGCAATATGATTTGAGTGAACGGTAGGGTTAACAGTCAGGTAAGTGTAATAAGATGATTGGGTAAGAAAGGAGATGATATCAGAGAAGTCAATATCTCTTGAAGAATCAAGAAGTGCGACTTAGTTGTGCTGAGGGTTAAGTGCTATTTGACAAAGTTGTAGGAAGATAAGTTCGGACTTGGGTGAATGGGATACGAAGGAAGCTTTTAGGGCAGTAAATTTGGTAAAAAGATGAGAGTGATTAGTCGGAGTTATTTACATGGGTGAAATGGCCGTTTAAGGGGGTTAGGATAAGATGATGTGATGTTTCAGTGGCTGATGTGACAGTGGCGCTAAGGTTTAGTTCATTTAAATAATCTGACATCATTAAGAAAATCTTTACTTTTTACAGAGTGGGTCCTAAAAGATTTCCGTTACACAGTAAAGTCTTTCTTCTGAGTATAAAGAATTTCCAAAGGTAATGTTCTTCCGAAGGCAATTTTACTTCTGAAGGTAAAGTTCTTATTTCCGAGAGTAAGGATTGCTTTCTGAATGGAGAGTTTTATAAGCTTCGGAAGTAGATCTGATATGTAAAAAATCGCTTCTTTCGATACTAAAACTCTTCCGAGAAGAAAATTATCCTGGGAGGAATTTGCTTCGGAAGATATGTAAAACATCTTTTGAGAGTTCATTCTGTTAGACCTTATATGCCCAAGACACATACAAGATTGATGTGGTTAGTACGTTATGATCCAAGTCAGGTCATACCCAATAACAAGCTATACAAACACCAATAAATGTTTGTTTGTTGATGAGATCATACAAATAAAATTTGACACCAATTTAGAAAATGGGTTTTCTAAAACAGTGCTTTGTAATAGAACAACATTATATGGATAGTTTGTTCATGAGATTTTATTTGTTTCATTATTTAAGTTGGTTAAATAATAACAAATAAAAGTGTGTTAATGATATAAAATTAAAATAGGTTTTAATTTCATAAATTAAGGGTGAAAGAGTACACATTATAAAAGTTTCAAAATGGGGGGGGGGGGGGAAACCCCTTTTGGAACATAATTTTCAGCCGCCCAAAGGTGGGGGTCTTCATGTGTCTTTTAGTCTTGGTTATTTCAAGATTTTAAACACTCTTGCACTCTTCCATCTCTCCTCTCTCAAAGGCACACTTTCGCTTACACACACAAGCAATAGAACCTCCAAAACAAGGCTGATTTTCGAACTAAGAAGCTGAAAACGAGGCTGTAATTTTTGGGTTTTTGGAGGAGCTAAAGAAGAGTTATCTTTGGTGTTGCATCCTAACAAGCAAGGTATTTGAAGGGCTTATGGGTATCACTAATTGAGGCCTCCTCCTTTGAAGGCTAGACACATTCAAGAACATTATCATCTACTTCTTTTCATCCACAACTATTGCACCAGAAAGGTTGTTTTCTATTACCACCCTATGGTTGGTTTTGTGTTGTTTGATAGCATATTTTTTCACATACATTTGATCCTTATTCTTGCGTTTTGTTTGTAGTTTAATATGGCAAAATATTTCAGATTATAAACCATATATTAAACTCTTTTTTCCGCTGCATTTTCATAGTATAAATGGTTAAACTAGCTCGTTTTACATGTGACAAAACCCAACAATGGCATCTATAGCCGGTTATGTGGAATATGTGCTTCAAAAGGTCTTGAAAAATTAGTTTTCATGGACTTTTTTAACCCATTAGGGGCTGCTTTGGTGTGGATTTATGAATCCCTTATATTTCAAGGTTTAATCTTGCATGCTTTGGTTTAAACCTTGAAAGATTTACTTCAAATGGTTGATTGTGTTGTTTGGACAACCTTAAAGTTTTAGTTTATGTTGGCTGAAACTTTAGGGCTGAAATAAGGGATTCTTTGTTGTTCTTGGATGTTGGATGTGTTTAATATTATGGTGCATAACATAGCCTTGGCCTTATGTGTTTGGTTTTGGTTGATTGTGTTTTGTCATGTTGGTTTGTTTCTTGAAAGGGTTGTAATTTGTGTTTTGTAACTTGGGTTGTAATTTATTTATTCATTTGGTTATGTAATAAATAGATTAGGTGCATTTCTTTTATTAGAAAAATTGTATTAGAATATGATTTTTGTAAAAGAAGATGCACAAGATGAAGACTCAAAGAAGGACACAAAAGACATGGACACTTGAAGCATTTGGATGTAGATTCAAGTGGGAGTTCATGGACACATTTTGATGTGTCATCTTCACCCTTAGGAAAGACCTTATGACAACACTTGTGATGGTTATGCACCCATGTTTGTATGTTTGTTGTTTGATTGTTTGGTTGTCATTTGGTTATGCATTACAAACCTATTAACAAACTTAACAAGCTGAAATTTTGATGGTTCTTTATCATTAAGTGGTTAATAAAAGGTTATTAAAAGGATTAATGGTTTTAATAAAAGAGGTTTTATTAAAAATGAACCATAGGGTACCTTGTATTTGAAAGCATGCAAATATAAGATACATAGAGTTTTCTAAACTAAGATTATGAAAACTCAAACTTCTTTTATAAACAAGTTTAACACCGTCCTTTTGCACAACACTTGAGTCACTTGGAAGCTCTTAATGGGATAAAAGTCACCTAACCATTTTGAGAGAACTTGTGACTTGAGGTGGGAATACCATATTTTTGGGATAAAGGTCACCTAACCACTTATGTTGGAAAACTCACATGTGTGTGCAAGTAGGGTAACTTGATTTGCAAACCATATTAAATGGATCACCTACAATAAGGTTTACAAAGGTGTTGATGGGATAAACATGCCGACTATACATATGATTTTTTAAAGCCGATCCCATACCCTAGAAGTTGCAAAGGTTTGCAATTGTCAAAACGCTGACTACCTTGTTAATTAAAATAATGGGATAAAGGTCACCTAACCACTCGTTGGATTCTAGATTTAATATTGTGTAAGAAACTTTAAAGGGGTTTTAATTAATAAAATATGAGCAATATTGAAATTACTAAAATTGAACTTTGTTATATTTTGTAGATGGCCACCAACAATAATGATAACAATGAAATCCTGACCGCTCACTTACTATCACTAAGAACCATTCTCCAAAAGGAGCGTCTAAACCATAACAACTTTATTGATTGGTTTCGAAACTTGAGAATTGTTCTCAAGCAAGAGAAACGATC
This sequence comes from Flaveria trinervia, assembly GCA_025506515.1. NCBI lineage: Eukaryota > Viridiplantae > Streptophyta > Magnoliopsida > Asterales > Asteraceae > Flaveria > Flaveria trinervia. Next base: position 29,441,380 of record CM046443.1, on the reverse strand, counting down.
ATACATATTAGACGATCCGATTCCCGATCAACCTAGTGAGGATGATGTGGAGGCCTATAATAATTGAGTGAAATACACTAAGGACTCGATCCAAGTGTCTTGCCTTATGTTGGCAAGTATGACCCAGTTGAAGGAACACTCCAACAACAAGCACGGGTTGAGCGCTTCGAAACTGTTCGAGCACTCCATGCGTGTCGTATGGACGACACCCAATCAGTTTCATCTTATGTACTTAAGATGAAAATCCACGTTGACCGCCTTGAACGGCTGAATTATCCCGTCTCAAAAGAGTTAGCTACGGATTTGATCCTCAACTCTTTGTCAAAAAGGTTTGACAATTTTGTCATGAATTGTAACATGAACGGGTGGGACAAGAACATAAGTGAGCTTCACTCTATGCTCAAAATTGCCGAGGTGGCCATGGGTAAAAGGGTTTTACCCGGTCTCACCATTAATGAAGGTGGGAACAAGAAGAGGCCTCACCCTGCACCCAAGGCAAATTTTGCCAAAGGTAAAGGGCATGCTAGGGGAAAGGAAAAGGGAGTGGTAAGAGCGCCACCACCAAAACCAGCGGACAAGACCCATGATTTAATTGTGGGGAGATTGGACATTGGGCAAGAAATTGCCCAGTCCATCTCAAAGAGTTGCAAGCAAAGAGGGATGCCGGGCAAACCTTAGGTACAATTTTCATCATTCATATCTATCTTAATTTAATATCCTCTAATACATGTGTATTGGATACCGGATGTGGAACTCATATTTGCAACTTATTGTAGGGGTTCAAAAGAAGTAAGGACTTCAAGAAAGGGGATGTAAGCATCTACATGGGGAATGGGGCAAAGGTTCAAGTTGAAGGCCGAAGGGCCTACATCTTGAAGCTTCCAAATGGTTTAGAAGTAATTTTGAACAATATTTTGTATGCTCCTAGTTTGACTAGGAACATTATTTCTGTTGCCCAATTAAGACAATATGGTTATGTTGTGTCACTTATTGAGAATGAAATTCATGTTTCTTTAAATGACACGTTTTATTTTAAAGCTATTCCTGTTAATGGTATTTATGAATTGGTTCGTGAAAACACATTATATGATAGCTCATTGTACCAAACCACACTTAAAAACTCAAATTAGATTTGAGTGATACCTATCTTTGGCATTGCCGTCTTGGTCATATAAACAAGAAGCGTATACAAAAACTTCAAAAGAACGGTCTTTTAAAAGCAAATGAATATGATTCATTTGATGTATGTGAATCTTGTTTACAAGGTAAAATGACTAAGGTACCTTTTAGTGGCAAGTCTGAACGGGCAAAAGATTTATTAGGCATCATACATTCGGATGTAGGTGGTCCTTTTAAGCCAATGACTAGGTACCATGAAAGATACTTCATTACCTTTACTGATGACTATAGTCGATATGGTTATGTGTACTTGTTAAGACACAAACCTGAAGCTTTTGAAATATTCAAAATCTTCCAAAATGAAGTAGAAAATCAACTCAACAAGAAAATAAAAATTCTCCACACCGATAGAGGAGGTGAGTACCTAAGTGATGCTTTTAGAGATTATCTTAGAAGTTGTGGTATTGTCTCACAACTATCTCCACCTGGAACACCACAACATAATGGCGTGTCAGAGAGGAGAAATCAAACTCTATTAGATATGGTTTGATCTATGATGGCTACAAGCTCACTGCCTCTATCATTTTGGGGTTCGCTTTGCTCTCCGCGGCCCGTATTTTTAATACGGCCCCAACCAAGAAAGTGGAAATGACACCTTTTGAAATATTGCATGGAAGGGTTCTATCACTATCATAATTAAAGGTATGAGGTTGTGAGGTTTATGTTAAGACTCCCACCTCAAACAAGCTAAAAAGTTGTTCCACTAAGTGTATTTTCATTGGATATCCCAGAGATTCTATGGGATATTATTTCTATGATCCATTGGAACAAAAGGAGTTTGTTGCCAAGAAGGCTGAGTTCTTAGAAGCTAAGTTCCTTACGGAAGGAACTAGCAGTAGAACTGTGGATCTTGAGGAGGATCAAGAACCACAAACCGATACACGTTTGGTTGATACTAGCACTCAACATGAGGATGTTGAAAATGATCAAGTGGTTGATCAAATTACACAAAACATTTGCAGATCTGGTAGCATTAGTAATCCACCTGAAATATATGGATTTTTTGTATATGGATGCTATGTGGTAGATTCTGATGAACCAACCACCTATCATGATGCAATGTCCAATTTGGATGTGACAAATGGCTTGAAGCCATGAACGTTGATATGCAATCCATGTATGACAACCAAGTGTGGGACTTGGTTGAACCACCTCTTAACTCCAAGATAGTTGGAAGTAAGTGGGTTTTTAAGAAGAAAACCGATATGTATGGAAACTTGGATACTTATAAAGCTAGACTTGTAGCAAAAGGTTTCACTGAAACTCAAGGGGTTGATTATGATGAGACTTTCTCACTGGTTGCAATGCTAAAGTCTATTAGGATATTGTTTTCCATAGCTGCTCATTATGATTATGAGATTTGGCAAATGGATGTCAAAACTGCTTTTCTAAATGGATATCTTAAGGAAGATGCCTATATGGTTCAGCCTGAAGGTTTTGTCAACTCAAAACATCCCAACAAAGTATGCAAGTTAAAGAAATCAGTCTATGGATTGAAGCAAGCATCAAGAAGTTGGAATCACCATTTTGATGAAGAGATAACCAAATTTGGGTTCATCAAAAACACTGATGAAGCATGTGTATATAAGAAGGCTAGTGGGAGCATCACCATTTTCTTAGTATTGTATGTCGATGACATCCTACTACTTGGAAGTGACATTCCAACCATGGAAGGTGTAAAAGCCTAGCTTGGAAGCTATTTCTCCATTAAGGATCTTGGTGAAGCCGCCTATATTTTAGGAATAAAGATCTATAGGGATAGATCAAGGTGGTTGATAGGTTTGAGTCAAAGTGCGTACATTGATAAGATCTTGAAAAGGTTCAAGATGGAAAACTCTAAGAAAGGTACCGTACCTATTCAAAGAGGAACAATATTGATTAAGACTCAATGTCTAAGCTCAAAGGATGAGCATGACAAAATATAGGGTATCCCGTATGTGTCTGCTATAGGATCCATCATGTATGCAATGATATGCACTAGAACGAACGTATCATGCGCTTTGACCATGACAAGATAATACCAACAAAATCCTAGAAGCAATCATTGGATGGCTGTTAAGAACATACTTAAGTATCTAAGGAGGACCAAAGATATATTCCTAATCTGTGGATCTGGTGAAGAAGAGCTTGTAGTAAAGGTTACACGGATACGAGTTTCCAAACTGATCGGGATGATTCATGATCACAGTCGGGGTACATTTTCATCTTGAATGGAGGAGCAATCTCTTCGAAGAGCTCTAAGCAAGATGTTGTGGCATTATCAACTGCAGAGTCAGAATACATTGCCGCTTCATTAGCAGCTCAGGAAGCTACATGGTTAAAGAAGTTCATTGCTGATCTAGGAGTGCTCCCTTCCATTCAAGACCCCCTAGAAATTCTTTGTGATAACAAGGGTGCGATTGCTCAAATCAAGGAACCCCATGCACATCAGAAGACTAGGCACATTGAATGGAGATTCAACTACATAAGGGATGAAGTTGAAAAGGGGAAGATATGTATTCGCAAAGTTCACACAGATCAAAACATTGCGGATCCACTCACGGAGCTTCTTGAAAAGGCAAAGCATGAAAGTCATGCTTGTGCCATGGGGCTTCAATATTCTAGTGACTGGAGTTGATCTTTTATTTCTGTAATGAGATATTGTAACCCTTTTATTACTTGAATGAATTATTCAGTTATAATGATTCAAGTAATATTCCTATTTTGCATGTTTAAGATCCATGAGTAAATTATTTACTCAGAATGTCCGTAGTTGTTCATGCTTGTGGGAACAAGTATGAAGGTAATGCTTTTATGAACTTGGATTAGTAGATATTCATATGGATGAATATAGAGCAAAGGGTTACTCCCAAAGTTCATAGGTATTTGTGGATGCAAATATTGGACTGACCTGCATCTCAAATATTACAACATGGAATCTTCCTGATTGATCATAAGTAATTTTGAGTAAAGGCGAACATCATTTGCTATCCTCTGACCTGAGACACATATTGGGTCTTGATATTTACCAAATATTATACTTTGACTTAGCTCTTTACTATTCTGAAACATGGCAATATATAAGTCTGAGTTCAGGTATGATATAAGGTAATTGTGAGAGACGTATGTTGTCAAGACGAGATTTGTCCCTCTTATTCATTGAGAGTAAGATGTCTAAGGCCTGATAAAGTTAAATCAATGGAGAATGATCACTCTGTGTCTCTAGGATTTAACATGACATCTGTGACAAAAGGATAAATGATTGATTCACCTAAATCATTTCACGTATGGTACTTGAAGGAGATGATGTTATTGAATGGCACTTAGTCATACGTATTAAAGGTAGTAAACTGTTGTTAGGCGGTATTTACTACTTGCATTAATCTTCTATGAATCTTGTGCAAGTTGGAGATTGTTGGACCTTATATGCCCAAGACACATTCAAGATTGATGTGGTTAGTACGTTATGATCCAAGTCGGGTCATACTCAATTACAAGCTATACAAACACCAATAAATGTTTGTTTGTTGAGGAGATCATACAAATAAACATTGACACCAATTTAGAAAATGGGTTTTCTAAAACATTGATTTGTAATAGAACAACATTATATGGATAGTTTGTTCATGAGATTTTATTTATTTCATTATTTAAGTTGGTTAAATAATAACAAATAAAAGTGTGTTAATGATATAAAATTAAAATAGGGTTTTAATTTTATAAATTAATGGTGAAAGAGTACAAATTATAAAAGTTTAAAATCGGGGGAAACCCCTTTTGGAACATAATTTTCGGCCGCCCAAAGGTGGGGGTCTTCATGTGTCTTTTAGTCTTGGTTCTTTCAAGATTTTAGACACTCTTGCACTCTTTCATCTCTCCTCTCTTAACGGCACACTTTCTCTTACACACACAAGCAATAGAACCTCTAAAACAAGGCTGATTTTTGGACTAAGAAACTGAAAAGGGGGCTGTAATTTTCGGGATTTTGGAGGAGCTAAAGAAGAGTTATCTTTGGTGTTGCATCCTAACAAGAAAGGTGTTTGAAGGGCTTGTGGGTATCACTACTTGAGGCCTCCTCCTTTAAAGGCTAGACACATTCAAGAACATCCTCATCTACCTCTTTTCATCCATAACTTTTGCACAAGAAAGGTTGTTTTCTATTAACACCCTATGGTTGGTTTTGTGTTGTTTGATAGCATATTATTTCACATACATTTGATCCTTATTCTTGGGTTTTGTTTGTAGTTTAATATGGCAAAATATTTCAGATTATAAACCATATATTAAACTCTTTTTTCCGCTGCGTTTTCATAGTTTAAATGGTTAAACTAGCTTGTTTTACATGTGACAAACCCAACACATTCCTCGTCGGAAGAATTTATACTTAGTTAAAATTTCAGAGAAAGACCTTTTGTAACAGGGCTTAGATTGTTTTGACATAAGACTTTACACAATTTAAAAAGGTTTTCATTATCCTCTCCCTTTAGAGTCAGGACAAAAATTATGGTTTCTAGGTATAGGTGTTTTGGCTAACTTACAATCTTTCATGTCAAATCTTTCTAAGATGTCATTAACATACTTAGATTGATTGATTAAAAACCCTTCTTTCATTTGCTTCACCTGAATTCCAAGGAAAAATTTTATTTTTCCCATGGAACTCATCTTATTTTTTTTCATGATACTTTCAAAGTCTTTACACATTTGGTCATTTGAGGAACGAATTATGATGTCATCAACATAGATTTGAACGAGCAAGATGTCCTTTCTAGACTTCCTTATGAAAAGAGTCTTATCAATGGTACCTCTAATGTAACCATTCTTCTGGGGAAACTGAGAAAATGTCTAATACCACAGCCTAGGTGCTTGGTGCAGCCCATATAGAGTTGTATCCAATTTGCACGCATAGTTGGGGTGCTGTGGGTCTTTAAATCCTAGAGGCTGGCACATATAGACTTCCCTATCTATATCCCCATATAGAAAGGCACACTTGACATCAAGCTGGTAGACAATGAAATTCTTGGATGCAGCATAAGCAAGGAAGATCCTAACTGCCTCAAGTCTTGCAACAGGTACAAAGACATCATTATAATCGATTCACTCCTCTTGAGTGTATCCTTGAACCACCAGTATGAGGACTGATTGAATGAATGAGAAACATCATCATTTGTTAGATGTGAAGCAGCATTAACAGTTGGTTGTCCTTCAAGATGCTACTTCCATCAGCTGGTGTTGTGCAGTGTCACATTATCAAATTTAAGGGTCAATAGGTAAATCACCGGTTGAAGCTCCATCATACCTTGAGATAGTCATACTATCAGATCTGCCAATAGTTGGAGCTTGATTTGTTACAACTCTTGGAGAACTTGAAATAAGTCTGGGTAGCTCAAATAGTTGGTCATCATCAGAATTACGTTGAGCACCGGTTCTAGCTGAAACATTCTCATAAGATGGTTTAGAAAAGTTTGGAAACAATTCAAAATCAAAGATATGATTAGGGCCATTCCCCCTAACACAAGGAGTGTGCTCATTAACAACAATGTGGGATGATTCCTCAAATTATTGATTTTTGATGTTATAAACTCTAAATTGTCTTTTATGTTAAGTATGGTACACCTGCTGCCAAAGGACCTTAGAAAACCAATGAATGGAGTGGTGATAGAGTTAACAACATCTTCCTTAATCTTCCAATCCATCTTTTGGCTGATGATGGAGGATGAGCTTGTTGAAGCTTTTGCAGCATGGCATTCTTTTGAAGCTTCTTTTTTTTCAAAAGAAACCTTCACCACTCTTTCTTTTGAAGTAGTCTTCTTCTGGGATGGTTTCAAGGGTACTTGTTTGTTCTTTTGAGTCTTGACAGCTTTAGCTTCCGAAGCCATTTTCCCTTCGGAAGAAGGACTTTCTTTTGAAAGCAACCTTGCTTCAAAAATAACCTTTCCCTTTTTCATCACTTGAACCATTTAATAAGGTCCAAATTAGAAACCTTCATTGACTCCTTAGCTTTTAAAATTATTTGCATAATGTGTGCTAGCAGGATTGTAATAACAATCTTTGGCCCTGTGGTTTTGCAGACCACTCATTATGCATGCAATGTTAAAATTCTGGGAACTTAAGGATTGCTGTTTCTTGTTCTTTTTTTCTTCATCAGCAACTTTTCCCTTTAACTTTTGATCCTTTGGTAGGACAGAAGTAATAGTACTACACCCCTTTCCTGAATCAAAATTACCTACCACCTGGAATCTAGCTGAGATGAATACACCTTTTTGTTTTGGGTCTATCTTGAGCTTTGACTCAGCTACTTTCTTTGTAGTTTTTGTTGCTGCTTTAGCTCTACTTCATCAGGATTTGGTGGTTAGGATTTGATCATCACAAGTAGAAATAGGTTGATTTACATGTTCCTTCCCTGTGGTGGTCTCTATTATTGCATCATTCTTCAGCTCAAGTGAAGATGGATCAGCAGATGGGACCTCTTGCTCTTCAGTACCATACCTTGGTTGTCTTATGGACATATAAGGTGGAGCAATTTCATTGGTCCCAAACCCTCTTTTGTTTTGATAATAAATCATAGAGTGGGAGGATGATGCAATAATAGCTTGGAAGTTTTGCTTAAAAATATCATACTTCCTAGCTTGAGTCTCAGCTGTGCCAAGCTGGGCTAAAAGTCTCAGACATTTGGATATTAAATCCTTTATTTGAGTGTTATAGTTTGTGTGTCCATGATTTAATAAGGACACAGTTTTCTCTAGCTCCTCAATTTTTCTTTGATACTCAGATTCAGTCCTTTTAAAATCAGACTTTAAAACATTTAGAGACTCAATATTAGATTTAATCTCTATATTGTAGTCCTGATACAATTTAACCTTAGCAATACATGCTGGAGTACAGAGATGTTTGTATACCTTATTCTCATCTGTTCCAACCATGAGTGCTTGATCAGGAGTCACATCCTGTACCATAATGCTCATGTCAACTTCTTGAGCCATTGCAGCTGTCTCAGTTGACTTTCCAATGGGCTTTGGTGTAGAGGGATGTGTGGAGGCCTGTTGGATTCCAGGATTTGACTTGGGGGCCTTTCATTCCCTTGAAAAATGACCAAGTTGGTTACAGTTGTAACATTTGGCCTTAGTTTTCTCAAACCTAAATTGTTGTTGGTTGGACTATGGGGAAAATGCCTTCCAGTTCTCTTGAAGAATTTCTTTGCTCTGTAGTTAAGAGAGCCATGTGTTGGACTATGGCCACATATTCCACATCATCTGGACTGAAGCACTCTAGATCATCAAAGCAATACTAATGGTCACTAGAGTTCCCGCTTCCTGAAACAAAGGCACAACTGTCCTGAAAGGAACTATGCTGAGCCAGTTGAGACCTTGGAGTCTCAGGAAATGTAAAGTATGGTCTAAAAGAATAGGATGGCTACTGGGTGTATGTTAGGTATTGTTGAGGTTGGGTGGGTCCTAAGCCTTTAGCAACCATTATAGTGTTGCTAGTAGGAAGACTCAAGGGTCTGCTTGTCTTATGACCTCTCTTGTTTTCGATCTCCAAACGGTATCCATCAAGGATGCCATAGAGTTCAGTCATGGTGACGGTGTTTTGATTCTCTGTCCTCTTGATAGAGACATAGTAGAATGTTCACTCATTAGGGAGTGCGCTCATGATCTTTCTTGTGAGGTCTTTAAGTTCAAGAGTAATTCCCACATACTGAAGGGAAGAAATAAGGTCCATGTAGCTGAAGTATTGCTAGCTAAGGGTCTCTCTAGCAATGTAGGTGAAGTTCTCAAACTGCTGCTTTAGTGAGTCCTGGAGTCATTAGGGGTGGAGTACATCTGAGCAAGTGCATCAAATAGTTCTGTCGCTGACTTGCAATGCTCAAACCCCACCATGACGGAGTTGGGTTTGTCACTTAACACTTGGATTTCTCTCAAACTCACTTATACTACATTTGTATCAGATGAAGTAGAATCTCTTTAAGGACTTGATAATAATATAATATGTAGCAAAGAACACAAAGAAATAATTTTCAAGGCACTTGTATATATTACTTCTCAACACATAGTATTACAAGACTCTTACAAGCATATTACATGAGTTACAATGAGAAACTATATATACTACTACCTACAGATGGATATACTTTAATACCAGCTGAAAACCTATGACTAAAGCATATACTACAATGCTAAAGTTAAGGTATCTTAGATAAAGTATTATCTAAGATATGCTAGTCATGACATGTCCATGACTTACATTTTTTCACCAACTAAAGTTGGCAACTGTACTAATTGCTAAAGATGAATAGTGGAATAAAGTATGGTCAACTACATGGCTTTTGAGAAAATGCCATGCAGTATCTCAGAGGTCTACAGCGGAGTGTCAGAGAGACCATACTTATATCCACTGGTTCATAGTAGTGTCTTTTGAACGTTAGTTGGCTTCAGAAGAACAAGTTCTTCCGAAGCCACTTATACTTTGTAAGAGGCTACGTCTTCCGAGGCTTGAGGAATTCTTCTTTTCTTCTTACTTTGGAAATTGACTTCTTATCTTTTCTTCTAAGTCGTGATCTTCGGAAGTGAATACTTTGTCTTCGGAAGTTTGAGTTTTCCTTCGGAAGTTTGAGTTTTCCTTCGGAAGTTCCACACTTAGCTTCGGAAGTCCATCATTAGTTGTACCAAAATAGTCTAAGTGATTTGGTTTTGGTTGCACCAGCCTTCTTTTTCATCCAACAAAGATGATCCATTCACAGCACCTGACAGAAGTTCGGTGACGGTTTACAGTGATCGAGTCACTACGATGCCGAAGGTGATACCAATGGCGGTGGCGGGAAAGTGCATGAGGCATGGATGTAGTGCCTACTTGGCCAATGTGAAGGATGTGGATACGCCAACACCACAACTATATCGGTTGTGTGTGAGTTTCCAGACGTGTTTCCAGAAGATTTACCTGGTGTGCGACCAAACCGCGAGATCGAGTTCCATATTGACTTGATACTGGTTGCCCAACCTGTTGCTAAGGCACCGTATCGGTTGGCTCCGACCGAGATAAAGGAACTGATGGGCCAACTACAGGAGTTGTTGGATAAAGGGTTCATTAGACTGAGTATCTGTCCATGGGGTGCTCCGGTCTTGTTTGTGAAGAAGAAAGCCGATAGTTTGAGGATGTGTATTGACTACCGTGAGTTGAACAAGTTGACGATGAAGAATCAGTACCCATTACCAAGAATTGATGATATGTTTGATCAACTCCAAGGTGCCTATTGGTTTTTGAGGAAAGATCTTTGATCTGGCTACCATCAGTTTTAGGTGAAAGAACAATATATTCCTAAAAGAGCTTTTTGCACGTGTTATGGACTCTACGAGTTCCTCGTTATGTCCTTTCCTTTAACAAACACGCCATCTGCGTTTATGGACTTCATGAATCGAGTGTGTGAGCTGATGTTGGATAAATCAATGAGTGTGTTTATTGATAATATCCTGATTTATTTGAGGAGCGAGGAGGAGCATGCCGGTCACATTCAGGAAGTGTTGGAGACACTGAGGAAGGAGAAGTTGTATGCCAAGTTCTCCAAGTGCGTGTTCTGTTTGCACGAAGTTCAATTTTTGGGTCGTGTCGTGAATCCCTAGGGGATTATGGTGGACCCGACAAAGGTGGAGACGGTGATGCAATGGAAGTCTCCAAAGACACCATCCAAGATTCATAGTTCTTTGGTTTGGCGGGCTATTATAGGAGATTCATTCAAGACTTCTCCAAGATAGTTTCTCCGTTGACTAAACTGAACCATAAGGATGTCAAGTTTATATGGGGTCAAGAGCAAGAGAAGACTTTTAAGGAGTTAAAGGCAAGGTTGAATCAGGCTCCTGTCTTATCATTACCCGAAGGAAGTGAGGATTTAGTGGTTTATTCAGATGTTTCTTACTCGAGGTTAGGTCGCGTGTTGATGCAACGAGGAAAGGTTATAGCTTACGCATCCTGATAATTGAATGTTCATGATGTCAACTATCCTAATCATGACCTAGAGTTAGCAGTTGTGGTCTTTACACTAAACTTTTGGAGGCACTACTTGTATGGGATGAAGTGCACCATCTTCACTGACCACAAGAGCTTGAAATACTTCTTCGAGCGGAAAGACTTGAATATGAGGCAGAGATGATGGTTCAAGATTATAAAGGATTATGATTGCAAGATATATTACCATCTGGGCAAGGCCAACTTAGTGGCGGATGACCTCAGCCGTAAAGAGAGACCCGAGCCGATTTGGGTGAAGGCTTATCAGTTAGTGGTGACCTCAAATGGGATGAAGTAGGTCAGGGAGTTTCAAGATGAGGCATTGAAGGAAGACCATCTTAACTCCAAGAGAGTGCATGGTATGGTCGCGGAGTTGGGTGAAAACACTAATGGTGTTAGAACTCGATTCGATAGAATATGGATCCCTCGTCACGAGGATTTACGTAGGAAGATAATGGATGAAGCTCATAAGACTCGATACTCTATTCATCCCAGTGCTACAAAAATGTATTAAGATATGAAGCAACATTATTGGTGGCCGGGTATGAACCGTTACGTAGTAGAGTATGTGAGTAAGTGCCTTACTTGCTTGCAAGTGAAGGACAAGCAACATAAGCCGTACGGGAAGATCCAACCATTGGATATACCGGAGTGAAAGTGGGAGCATATCACCATGGACTTTATCGCGAAGTTACCTCGTACCGCGAAAGGGTATGATGCCATATGGGTGATAGTTGATTGTTTGACAAAAAGTGCTTACTTCCTACCGATCCCTGAGACATATTCATCCGAGAAGTTGGCGGATCTATTCATCAAAGATATTATGACTCTTCATGGTGTGCCGGTTTCTATTGTGTCTGATCACGACACCCGATTTGCATCCAAGTTTTGGAAGAGATTTCACGATGCTACGGGGATGAGGTTACATATCAGCCTGACTTATCATCCCTAGACGGATGGTTAGTCAGAAAGGACCATTCAGACGCTTGAAGATAACTTTTGGGCTTACGTCATTGATTTTGGAGGAAGTTGGGATGACCACTCACCGTTAGCCGACTTCTCATATAACAATAGGTACCATGCCACCTTAAGAGATGCTATATGATAGGAGATGTAGAACACTCATTTGTTTGGGTGATATTGGTTAGAAGGAGTTTGAAAGTATTGAGGTGATTGAGGCTACGACTGGGAATCATTCGGTTTAGGAAGCGGGGCAATTTGAGCCCAAGATACATAGGGCCTTTCCTAATCATTGCTTGAATAGGAGAGGTGGCCTATAGTTAGAGTTACCCGATGAGCTAAGTGAAATTCACCTGACATTCCATGTATCTCATCTAAGAAAGTGTTTAACAAACAAGAATATGGTTGTACCACTGGAAGATATCGAAGTTAATGAAAGGCTTAATTATGTGGAGCAACCAGTAGCAATCATTGATCGCAAGGAGAAACGGTTAAGGAATAAAGTGGTTCCACTTGTGTGTGTATAGTGGAAGCATAGGATGGGATCTGAGTCTACGTGGGAGACTGAAGAAGAGATAAGGCAGCATTACCCACATTTTTTTGAGGAATAACAGGTTTCGGGAACGAAACGTAAATAAGGGGGTGGACTTGTAACACCCGGATTTTTTTAATAGACAAGAAAGAAAGAATAAAAGTGAAGAAAAAGAAAGAAACACAATTTAACCCAAGTTGATGGGTTAAATGTGTTAGAAGGACAAAAAGTTTCAAAAATGGGTGTAAAAGGTGGTATGGCCGCCCATGTTGTCTACACGCACTTTTCAACCGGATTTAGAGATAGAAAGTGAAGAAGCCTTAGTTTTAGTGAGAAGAAGAAGAAGAAGACTGAATTCAAGGTGTTTGAACTCAATTGCAAACGGGTTGAAGGAAGTCATACCCAAATCTAGAACCCCCTTTTTACATGTTTTATATGATTTTGGGGCTGGAAATGCATGTGTAATATTTTTTTTTCATGGGTATTATACCCGTATGTAGTGTTATAAAACTCGGCCAACTCGGCAAAGTACTCGGAACTCGGCCATTTACTGAAGCGACTTTCTTCAACTCGGTCCTATAACTCCGAATTGGTCAAAAACTTGGCCTACTCGGAGCTAGGCGGCCCAACGCGGCCCAACTCGGAAAACTCGGATTTTCACTGTTTTTCATCAATTTCTGCTTATTTTCATCAAGTTTGTTGAATTTTTGTTGTTTTTCTTGTATATACATTAGAAGACGACTATTAAAAGATTACTCTGTCTATAATATCATAGAATAAATATTATTTTTTGAATTATATTCATATTTGGAACTTGTATTCTTCTAATTTATATTGATATTCACATACATTGTTATAAATATAATAAACTTATGATATTTGATATATGTATAATTTCTTACGAATGAATTTCTTTATGATTTATTATATCCGAGTACTCCCCGCCTAGAATGAGTACTCACAACTCCCTAGTCGACCGACCTGGCTACGCCTAATGACTTTTACACCACTGCCAGTATGTTTATGTGTGTATGAAGGCGGGTGGGTTATGACTTTGGGTGTTCTTGATGTTATGATGATGTTTTGTTCTTGTTATGATTCTTAGAATGTTAGAACTAAGCTTAGATTGTGTTGGAATTGAATTTGGGTGTGACTTCTGATCAATTATGGTAAGTTAGTTAGCCATGCGCCTGAACAATGGCCCATGCGCCTAACTGTCTAGACGTCTAAGTGTTTTTCCCCATACGCCAAAAACCCATGTGCCTCAATAGTAGCCATGCACCTAAAAATAGGCTAACATTTACTAAGTATCCAAACGCCTAGAACAGCCCATGCATACTGCTCATGCGCCTAATAGTTTCCTAGGATGACTAAGTTTTGGGTCATGCGATGAAATAGTGCCCATGCACCCAGAATCTTCCCATGCGCCTAAGTTTTCCCATGCACCCAGAAGGCCATGAGCCTGCATAGTGCCCATGCGCCTAAGACTTAGAATATTTTCAGAATTTTGGGGAAAATGTAAAGTGTTGACTTTGACTTGGGATGTTCCCGAGGGTGATGTAAGATGTATTTATGATGATAGGTGATGCATGTTATGTCATGTATGTTGTTGATGTGATGTGTATGGTATGGTTATGATTATGTTATGTTCATTGTTATGTATGCTTATTTTCCGTGGCTTTGCGTGGTATGGTTATGAATGTAAATGAAAGTATTATGTAATGTAAAGCGGAAGATAATGAAAAGAGGAACGTAATTAATGAAAGAATGTATGCATTAATGAAATAGAAATAAAGAAATTCTTGCAAGCCTTGTGTGGTGGTTCACACGCAATGAAGGGTGTTAGCTCAACGGTGTGTGGGTTAGCTACCCCAGAAGGATGCACACTGGGGTCTAGTCTTTGTGATTGACCATATGTATGGGACCGTTGTTGCTTACCCCAGTACTGTGGTAAGGCCACGGGGCACAATGTATGGGGGTCTATTTATAGACCTCGATCTAGTACCCGCTTTATGCATGACAATGGGTTATAACACATGGCATTGGTCCATAATTTAAAGAAGTTAACGATGAATGTACATAAGGTACAAAAAGGAAGATAACGAATGATAACAATGACTGATATGCTCCAAATTATACATAAAAATGCTATCAAAAGCACATCAATTATTCCTTAATATCTTCCTTAAAATGATGAAAATGTACTTAAAAGTCTTCAATTGTGTTTTCAGGTGTTTAAAAGCGCAAGTTGGACAAAAGAAGCATATTTAGCAAGAAATTGAAGTAATTTGAGCTTTGGAGTCCACGCATGTGGTCGTGCCTCTTTAAGCACACCCTCATGCTTTGCCAGAAACACACCCCCGTGCTAAATTAACACACCTCAATGTTTGGACATCTCATAGGACAAAAAGTATTGTTCCCTAAAAGTAGACACGGGGCCATGCCTTTTAGGCACCGGGTCGTGCCCCACCTCCAACACGGGGTCGTGCCCCATTTAGCATGGGGCCGTGCCCGACAAAACCTGCATGTACGAGCCGACCAACTTTCGTAAGCATTGTACTAGCACGGGGCCGTTCCTTTTAGGCACGGGGTCGTGCTTAAACACTCCGGAAAGCCTATAAATATAAGCCTAAGTTCACCATTTTTAGGAAGCTTTGGTGGGAGAGTTACTCTGCAGAACTCTCTTGGGAATGAAGACTTCAAGATCATTTGGAGGCTCAGGAGGTGCATACAACACTTGGAAGAAGCTCAGGATCGTCTAAATGCCATCCATTGGGATTATCGATTTGATTGTTCCATTTCACCGATGATTACATATCTATCTTCTTTGTTATATGTTGTTATGTTCAAGTTCATTATGAGCTAAACTCTTTTTATCATCTAATCGGATGAAACTTATGTAATTTGTGATGAACTAATGGTGTGATAAATATTATGTTAATGTTATGGTGGTCTTGGGAAAACTATTGATGGGTAGCATCTACATTTGAACGAGAAGTTATAAATTTATGGTTTGTGATTGTGATCGTCATACGAAGTTGAAAAACTGTATGATTAACTTTCATTCGTGAACCCGATCTTCATAATAAATCCATGGCTAATGAACTAGAAATGGTTATTAGAAATCATATCACTTTAACTTTATGATCATTTGCGGGTTCCCTTTTATTTGTTCAGAACCTTTAGTAATTGTTACGGTTTTCTAAAATTAATGGTATGTTAGGAAGGAACCTTATCAACTCTCTTTTTGACATTAAGTTATGTTTTCAGAAATTGTATGTCAAATAGGTCACAAAAGATTTACCTACATTACTAGAGCTTTGATCTGAGCAGTAAAACTCAGCCTGACAGGATGAACTCACTACAGCAGCAGGATAGACGAGAAATCGCGCCAGCTCATCTTTAGAAACATTAACATAATTACATTAATCCATATCTTTAAATCACACCACCAATTTATCACAGTTACATAAGTGGAATCTAATTAGGATGATAACTTTTATTCCCTCGTTTTAAATCCAAACGCTTCAAATCTTAGTTTACTTTCTTTCTATTATTGTTTATTTTTTAAATCCTAAAAATCTTTCTAATACAAATTATCATTTTCTTTAACAAAAACCAAATCTTATAGTCAAACATCATGCTTGTTAAGTAGGCTAGGTGTGTCCACAGATTGATACTCGGTTCTTACCAACACTATATTACCGCACGACAAGTACACTGGCTTTTGTGTGTGTGGTTTAGTATTTGTAATAACCGATTAAAATTGAATCTATGCAATAAATCTTTATCAAAAATATATATACTATCCGCACCCATCAAGTTTTTGGCGCCGTTGCCGGGGACATAGGGCAGTTTGAAAGACAAACTAAATTTTTGACTATCTTGTATATAACTCGTTAATATATTTTTGTTTAAACTTCATTTTTTATTTTTAGGTAGTTTGCCCTAGTTAGTTTAGTTACTTTTTCTTGATTCATTTTAAGCCTTAATTAGTTTATGCTTCTTTAAGTTAGTGCATGTCCGACTCGTGTAGTTCTGAACTTGTTCCGCCTCTTCCGGAACCCCAACGGCTTTTCCGTCAAAGATTGCGCAAAAGATCACAACAAACTGCACTAGTCATTGAAGAAGACATTTTGGAAGATACAACATCCAAAGAAGACATGGCTAACCAAGACGAGGAAATGAAGATGACACACTATGCCACACCGTCAATAGATGGTTATGAGTATAGTGTTGTCCAACCAGCAATAGCGGCCAACAATTTTGAGATTGAGTCTAGTATTATCCAACTCGTAAAAAACTCTATTCAGTTCCATGGGTTACAAGATGAAGATCCTAATGTTCACATATCACGATATGCTACCTTGAAAATTAATAACTGTTCAGACGATGCCATTCGACTAAGACTTTTTCCATTTTCACTTCGAGGCCGAGCCATCGATTGGCTTGATTCACTTCCGCCTAGTTCCATCACCACATGGGCGGAAATGGCTGAACAATTCCTTTTGAAATATTTTCCACCCGATCGCATTGCCAAACTAAGAAGCAGTATCACAAGTTTTCGCCAGGACGATGATGAATCATTACAAGCAGCATGGGAGAGATATAAAAGTCTCACTCGAAGATGCCCACATCACGAACTTGATCTATGGCTGCAGTGTGAAACCTTTTATGATGCAATCAGTGGAGGCCATAAGCAAGCGGTAGACCAAAGTGCGGGAGGAGATTTTGGAAGTGTCACGCCAACAGAAGCATACCAAACCTTAGAAAGAGCAGCTAAGAAGAGCTTTGCTTACAATCCCTTAAGAACCAAACCTAGTTCTAAAGGTATTCATCAAGTAGACTCTGAAAGCCTAATTGCAGCCCAATTAGAAGCTCAAACCAAAAATCGAACAATTGCAAAGTGAGCTAAGAAAAACTCCAACACGATGCAACACATGTGGAAATTAACACATGACCAACGAATGCACATAAGGCATCATGATGGTTGAAGATGTTGACTACGTAGGAGCCCAAACAACTCATACAACAACAACTCAAATTGGAGAAGCAACTCGAATTATAGAGATGCTGGTAATACCCAACAATCGTTTGGATTCAACCACAGGCCACCTCACCAACAACAAAAACCACCATACCAAGGTCCAAGCAGTAGTAACCAAGACGAGCATCATCAATGGAAGACTTATTGCAGCAGTTGTTGTTAACCACACAAGCCACATATGAGTACATCCGGAAATCTGATCGAAGAAATGAGGAGAGGTTCCAAAGAAATGAAGCTGATATCAAAAGCAACAAAGCATCTGTTGGAGCATATATAGTCATATATAGTGTGTCTGTCGTTTGTCGAAGAGTCTAGGCTTAATGTTATACACCTGATATGTTGTAAACACATGAAACTGGGTCATTCGCAGGAGCATATGCGAATGAGACTCAGTCGTACGACTGAGCCATGCTAATGGACCAGCCGTGCGACTAATAGATGCGATTGGGACATTCGTAAGACTGAACCATAAGTATGGTCCAGTCGTACGATTGAACCATACGCATGGTCCAGTTGTACGATTGAACCATACGCATGGTCCAATCGCACGAATGGGCCCAGTTGCATCTAATATGGGCCGAGGCCTATATATACTAGTTTCATCGGATTTCCAGAATAGGTGAATGTAATTGGAACACGAAAGAGAGAAGAGAAGATGTCAGTAGTTGGTGCTGATTTTATGGGGTAGTGAGGTGCATCTGACTACTTATGGGCCAATCAAGTTATATTTATCCGAACAGAAAGGATTCTGCTTCTTAGGGGGAATCCATGTATAGGGAAAGTGAAGGCGCAATCAGAAAGTGATGATGTGAATCGGTTTCCGATGATAAATCTTCGTGCATGCTGATTTGGTTGATATTGTCAGTTGTGGATTGGAACCTTCAACCTTTTGCCCAATACACCGTGTCAAGATGCAAGGAGAGCACAATGTCTATATATTGAGACATGCTGAATGTGAGGGGGAATTTCTGCATGTGGTGATGTTAATCAGGTTAGCCTGTGTGAAGATTGAAGCAATGGAAAACTGTTTGTATCATTATCTGGAAAAATCAGTCATATGGGGAATCTTGCTGATGTGATGGTCTTCTGCAAAGTAAACGAAAGCTATTCTGCCTAAATTCATTTTCAGGGATGTGGTAGTAACCTGACGGATCGGCAATGTTGGCTAATATGGTTTTCATTTTATTCTATTGGCAACCAGAGCAAAGATTGACTGAAGATTGTAAGAGGTGTTATCTACTATTAGCAAGCAACGTACAAGGGGAATTTGTTGGAGCATATATAGTCATATATAGTGTGTCCGTTGCTTGTCGAATAGTCTAGGCTTAATGTTATACACCTGATATGTTGTAAACACATGAAACTGGGTCATACGTAGGAGCATATGCAAATGAGACTCAGTCGTACGACTGAGCCATGCTAATGGACCAGCCGTGCGACTAATAGATGCGATTGGGACATTTGTAAGACTGGACCATAAGTATGGTCCAGTCGTACGATTGAACCATACGCATGGTCCAGTCGTACGATTGAACCAAACGCATGGTCCAATCGCACGAATGGGCCAGTTGCATCTAATATGGGCCGAGGCCTATATATACTAGTTTCAATGTGTAGAGAGATTAAGGGTCGAGAGGAAGTCTGCCGGAGCCTAGGGCTGCCGGATGAGAGGGGAGATATGCTCGATCTTCCCCTTGCCAAGAGTCTTGATTCTTATGTTGTAACGAGCTGTAATCGTTAGGTTTTATAAATGAAACCAATATTGATAGTTGTGTTATTGATTTGACTTTTGGTTTTGGTTGTCATCCTTCCGTCAAGAACATGCTCGGATGTTTATCGATCCAGAGGGAAAACCGACTTCACAGCATCATTGCAAACCATATAGCACCAAGTAGGTCAAATAGCTCAATAACTATCTGAAAGACCTAAGGAGCTTTGCCAGCAACACTGTAACAAACCCTAATGCTCAAGTCAAAGCCATCACCACTAGGAGTGGCAAAAACCATCAAGGTGATGCACCGCATTAAAACCATCCTTGAAGAGGTAGAAACTGAAACTCCAAGTAATGTGAGTGATAAGCAAAAGCAACATGTTGCTATTGAAGAACCAACCAAGAAATATGTTCCACCACCACCTTATGTTCCACCACCTCCATATCCAGGACGTTTGAGACAACAAAGAATGGAGGCACAATATGGCAAATTCTTGGGTTGTTCAAGCAACTCCATATCAATCTGCCCTTGGTGAAGGCCTTAGCACAAATGCCAAACTACGCTAAGTTCTAAAAGGTGTCTTGTCAAACAAAAAGAAACTTGAAGAGTTATCACACGTAGTTTTGAATGAGGAATGCTCCGCAGTTCTTCAAAACAAACTACCTCAAAACATGACTGATCCAGGAAGTTTCACCATACCTTGCCTAATAGGAAATCATTCTGTCAGTAACGCGTTAGCTGATTTAGGTACAAGCATTAACCTTATGCCTTATGATTTAGGTGAACCTAGACCTACCCGTATAAGCATCTAGTTAGCTGACCGTTTTGTCAAATATCCGAGGGGCATCATTGAAAATCGCTTGTTAAAATTGACAAATTCATATTTCCCGTTGATTTTGTGATCCTTGACATGGATGAAGATAAAAAGGTTCCACTTATCCTAGGTCGACCTTTCTTAGCGACAGCTCGAGCTCTCATTGATGTTTGTACAGGCAAACTCATGCTTAGAGTAGACGAGGAGGAAGTAACTTTCGATATAGGACAATCCATGAAACACCCTCAACATCATGATGACTCACTCTATTCGTTGATGCTTGCGATTCGATCATAAATTGTCATTTGGAGAAAACTCTTCAAAATGAAGCTTGCAACACTCAAATAATAGAAGTCCAAATCATTGAACTGTTTGTGAGAACCAAATCATTCAAGAACTTGAAGTTGATGAAACAAACTTCATCAAGAAGCATTTGAGATCATTAAGCAAGACCTAGAACCAAAAGCCAAACCTTCTATAAAGGACCCTCCAGTTTTAGAGCTCAAAGAACTTCCATCTCATCTCCAATACGCTTTTCTTGAAAACACAACTCAACTTCCTGTCATAATCTCATCCGCCTTATCAATGGATTAGAAGAACAAGTTCTCAATGTGCTTAAGGCACACAAACGAGAAATTGCATGGAAAATCATGGACATCAAGGGAATCAATCCATCCTTTTGCACTCATAAAATATTGATGGAGGAGAACTTCCAATCCGTCATTCAACCTCAAAGACTTTAAACCCGAGCATGCAAGAGGTGGTGAAGAAAGAAGTAATCAAACTGCTAGATGCCGGTTTGATTTACCCTATTTCTGACTCACCTTGGGTTAGTCCGCCCAAGTTGTTCCAAAGAAAGGAGGAATGACTGTTGTAACTAACGAGAAGAATTAACTTATTCCCACTCGTACAGTTACCGGATGAGAGTTTGCATAGACTATCGCAAACTCAATGATGCCACAAGGAAAGATCACTTCCCTCTTCCTTTCACTGACCAAATGCTTGAGCGATTATCTGGAAAAATGTTCTATTGTTTCCTGGATGGTTTCTCAGGTTATTTTCAAACCCCTATTGCTCCCGAAGATCAAGAGAAGATGACATTCACCTATCCATATGGCACATTTGCTTATTGGCGAATGCCTTTTGGACTGTTTAATGCTCCTGCTACATTTTAAAGATGCATGGTATCAATTTTTCATGACATGATTGAACACTCAATGGAAGTTTTCATGGATGATTTCTCCATCTTTGGAAACTCATTTGAGCAATGTCTTGATAATCTGGAAAAGATGCTGGTTAGATGTGAAGATTCTAACTTGTTTCAAACTGGGAAAAGTGCCACTTCATGGTTATGGAAGGAATAGTGTTAGGACACAAAATCTCTCGAGCAGGGCATGAAGTTGATCAAGCCAAAGTCGACACTATTTCTAAACTTCCACATCTCACAACCGTGAAAGATATCAGAAGTTTCCTAGGTCATGCAGGATTCTACCGTCGTTTCATCAAAGATTTCTCAAAAATCGCTAAACCAGTGACTCAACTTGTCGAGAAAGACGCTCAATTCGTATTTTCTGATGAATGCATTAATGCATTCAAATTGCTTAAAGAAAGGCCGATAACCGCTCCAATCATGGTTTCCCCAGATTGGACGCTACTATTGAACTCATGGCGACGCAAGCGATTTCGTGGTAGGAGCGGTACTAGGACAAAGGAAAGACAAGCAATTTCACCCAATTCATTATGCGAGCAAAACCCTAAACGACGCACAAGAAAACTACACCACCACCAAAAAGAACTTCTTGCGGTAGTTATCGCATTTGAAAAATTCCGCTCGTATCTCATCCTTTCAAAAACAATTGTTTACACCGATCATGCAGCCCTTCGTTATTTGTTCAACAAACAAGATGCAAAGAAGATTGATTCGTTGGATCCTTCTGCTTCAAGAATTTGACATCGAAATTCATGATAAGAAGGGAGCAAAAAATCTAGCGCCTGATCATCTCTCACGTCTTGAGGATTCAAGTCCTTCACAAACTGAGGAAGCCATAATAAACGACAATTTTCCTCACAAATTCCTTATGCACATTCAATCCTCAATCGATGAATATCCTTGGTTTGTCGATTTTGCAAATTACTTAGCAAGCGAAATCCTTCTCAAACGAACGACTTATCAGCAAGAGAAGAAGTTCTTTACTGATATCAAACATTACTATTGGGAAGACCCGTATCTATTAAGAATCGATGCAGACCAACTCATTCAAAGATGCGTATACGGAAGAGAAGAAGAACAAATTCTAAGGCACTGTCATGAAGGACCCACCGGAGGACACCATGGAGCAACCTTAACAGCTAAGAAAGTATTTGACTTTGGATTTTACTGGCCCACAATCTTCAAAGATGCTCACAACATGGTACGCACCTGTGATGCCTGTCAAAGAGCAACCAATATCTCAACACAGGATGAGATGCCTCAGAAACCAGTTCATGTATGCGAGATATTTGATATATGGGGTATTGATTTCATTGGGCCATTCCCGGTGTCATTTGGCAATCGTTACATCTTGGTAGTAGTTGATTACGTTTCAAAATGGGCTGAAGCTCAAGCCCTGCCTACTTATGATGCCAGAAACGTTGTCAAATTCCTTAAAAAACTATTTTCTCGTTTCGGTGCCCCCAAAGCTCCAATTAGTGACCGAGGAACTCATTTTTGTAACAAGAAGCTCGAATGAGCAATGGCGTGTTATGGAGTTCACCATCGCTTTACAACTGCTTACCATCCACAAGTGAATGGTCAAGTTGAAGTCACTAACCGAGGCATCAAACGAATCCTTGAGAAAACTGTAGGTCAAAATCACAAGGACTGGTTTATCAAGTTAGATGATGCATTATGGGCTTTTCGAACCGCCTATAAGACTCCCATCGGCACAACACCGTTTAAACTAGTTTATGGGAAGTCGTGTCATCTACCTATGGAACTAGAGCACAAGGCTTTTTGGGCACTCAAAGTAACAAACCTGGACCAAGACCTTGCAGGAAAGAATCGATTCCTACAAATCCACGAATTGGAGGAATTGAGAGAAAAAGCGTACGAAAACGCTAGGGTTCACAAAGAAAAGACAATGAAATTCCATGATGCTCAATTAAAGAACACAAAATGATTTTATGTGGGAGAACGTGTCTTATTGTATAACTCTCGTTTACATTTGTTTCCCGGAAAACTGAAGTCACATTGGTCTGGACCTTATACGATCAAAAACATGTTTCTGAATGGTGCCATAGAAATTTATAACCACCAAGGTTTAAGCTTCAAAGTAAATGGTCATCGTTTGAAACTGTATAATGATGTACCAACCAAAATTCCCTCGGAGGAATTACACCTCCGCCCCGATGAAAACTAAGTGTGGGGAAGGGTCGTGCCGAAGACCTGAAACTTAAACGCGGCACCTGTACATAAAATTTTCTTACTTTTTAAAAATTTTAAGGATCCCACAAGCACAAGAACGGGGCCCTACCTCATCAGCACTCCCCCGTGTCTCTCACAAATTTATTCCATGATCTTCGCTGACGATCTGGAACGTTGCAGGTCAAATTTAAGACAAATTTGACAAGCACGGGGCCGTTTCTAGCTAAGTACGCCCTCGTGTCCACTTCCATGACCTGTATATAAATACCACACTTGTTCCATTCTTTCATCACACTCACTTCTATTTATAAACATCTGAAAAATGAAAGAATCAAGTCATGGAAGTTCCAACTGGAATCCTACGAAGAAACCACGTTCTGAAACAACATAACCAACGACTCAAGAATATTTCTTCAAGCTACATGAACTAATCAAACAACTAACTGAAATGAACCTCACTGCATCCCAACGCTTAGCTGAAGTTATCCAAAAAATTCAATAGATGAGGGAGGAACTCATATCCATTAATCGGCAGCTTGCGGACTTGAGCAACCACACTTCTCACTATCCCATCCCGAACCTTCCACACGAAATGTGTGGAGGTTTCTTTTAGAAGCATTTTGTGATGTGCTAAGTGCGTTGTGGCTTGTTAAAGAGTCTGGTTTTGCTGTTTCAAATTCTCGGCTTTTAACGTATTATGTAACTGTAAGACCTTAAGAAATATAATTTTCATTTTGGCTTGTGTTTATTTGCTCTAGGACTAATTTTGTATCTTTTCTCATGATTTGAAAGTGGTAAAACTTAACCGGGAAAATTACATAACGCGCGAAACTGAAAAACGGAACAGCAAAAGACTAAAACCACCCAACAATACATGAATACGGCCCCGTTTTCAAGTAGGCATCCCGTGTTCGACAAAAAATGACACAAGCTAACATTTTCATCCTTTTGTATTGTTCCTCTTCAGTTTTCATTGATAAATACCGACCTCAATTGCCTGCAAAGTCGTATCCACTCTCATTTTCATCTTGTTTTTCCATTTTTCTTTCATCTTTTCAAGAGTTCTTTTAAGAGTGTTTGAACAAAAGGTTAGTATACTAATTCCCTTGATTGTGAAAGTCATTTACATGTTGTTAGGTGATTAGGTCTCTAAATAACCGAAATCCTAGCAATTATGTGTAAAGACTTGTTCTTAAAAGTTGTATGGAATGTTGAATACTTTCAACTACTTGTTCATGTTTATTCTTGTAAGTAGATTAGTGTTAATTAGTATGTTTCGTTAGTTATTAGTTTGTTTAGTTTGCTAATTAGTTTGTTTTATTTTATCATTAACAAGACTATCTTCATAATTCGTGGTGAAATATTTGTTAATCATGTTCAAGAGTTCCCAGTGGTATTAAACATAAAATATATTTTTGGGTATCTGAATTATTAACAAATAATTAAAATGTTAACGTACAATCTTTGATTTTTTAAGCAACAAAACGTAAAACCCATGCTTAATCAACGATTTACAAACAAACCATGCATGCTCGAGTCAAGATTCCATGCCTTACCATGTTTACACACCCCCACGTTTCACAAAACGCACCCCCATGTTCAAAAATTTTTCCTTGGATGATAAAGTTTTAAACTATTTTGGAACATGAGTGAATCATTATGATGTTATGTCTTGAAAAACACATGATTTTCACTAACATCATGAAACTGCTCAAGAAATCGGTTTTGTATAGATTAACATATTTTTGAAATTTCAGGATCATCAATCATCCCTACTTATGTTTTGAAGCGAGCCGCGAGAGATGGTGTCATGAGAGACTTCAAAGGCTGCTACAAAGGGTCGAAAGACCCCATTTACAAGCAGATGAAGAAACACTAGCGACAGTCGGACAACTAGAAAGATACAATACATTATTGAGTGTCCAATGGAAGTGTTTATTCTCACAAAATAGACCTTCCGTTTATGAACTAACTCTTGAATATTTAGCATCTTTCAAATTTAGCATGAAAGACTCTGATGCTTGGGATAATAATGCAGTTTCATTCAGACTTGCTGGGCATTGGCACAAAACATCCATTGCCTTGTTCGGTGTCTATCTCGGGATCTACACAGAAAAGGAAATGGAGGAGGAAGTAGTATCTGGAATGCCGGCATACCATACCTTCCCGGACGAGGAAAGTAAAGAAACGAAAGTGGTGCAATGAGGAAAGCATTTTGGGAGCAGATTGGAACTGGAGGGTTCAACAAAAGTAAAACAAAAAGCAATCAGATACGAGACCCGCTGCTGCGATACATTCATCGGTTACTTAGTCATTCCATAACAACTCGTGGTCAAAGCGAGGGAGTTGTTAACTTCAGGGACTTGTTCATTTTATATTGTATGGTTAATCAGTTGCCATGTAATCATGGGTATTTGTTTTGTAATCTTTTTGCCAGGAATGCAATTGTAGGTGCTCCAACACCTATGTTTGGAGGAAGTTCGATTTTGAACTTATACGAAAGCTATGGTTAGAACACTGAGGGAACTGAAGGAGTGATGTCGGTACTGTTAGACTTGAGCATTTTCACAAGTATGTACATGGTGACAAGCCTACCAAATGGGCAACAAGATTCATGGATAAGAAGGGACAAATCTGGGATCCAGCGGACCCCGAAGAATAATTATGGATCTCGACATGCCAATACAGTCGGAAGGAGCAGGAGCTGGATCTTCAAGTTCACGTACAAGGGAGTTCCCGACCATGTTAGACCTTTACGAGTCAATACAAACAACCAGCGACCATGCAAGGCAATCATTTGAATATGCCCAACAAGCCTTCAACCGAGTCGAAAGTCTGCACTCCCGGTTGATGACCTCAGCAACGATGTTACGTACATCAGGAACCGAATGTACCATGAGTGGGGGGATATTTCCCCACAAAGCCCTTGAAAACCGTATCATTTTCGGGGACCCGACACAGTTGTTTTGTGCCAATCTATCTTTTAATTTATGTTGTTTATTTTTATTTTGTGTGTTGGGACTTGAACGCTTTTAATCATATACTCCACCACCACATCACAACTCATACCCTCACCAATAATCTTTCATCATGTCTTGGTACATCTTTGTTGCACCAGGATGAATAGAGTATCAAGTCTTATGAACTTCATCCATGATCTTCACACGTAGATCCCAAAACGAGGAATCCACATCCGCCCAAATCGGGTCTTAGCCCAAGTGTGTTTTCACCCAAATCTGTAACCAGACTTCTCATTCTTTTAGAGTTCAGATGATCTTCTTTCAATGCTTCATCTTGAAACTCTTTGACTTTTTCATCATGTCAGAGGTCATGATCAACCGGTAAGCTTTCTCCCGAATCGGCTCGGGTCTCTCTTTTCGGTTAAGGGCATCCGCCACCACGTTCGCTTTGCCCAGTGGTAGTTGATCTCGCAATCGTAATCACTATAAACCATGTCCTATATCACTGGTCAGTCATAAAGACTGGACCCCTGTGTGTATCCTTAAAGGATAGCTAAACCACACACAGTTGAGCTTACGACACTTTAGAGTCGTGCACCTCCGTATATTTTGCTTGCAAGTCTTTCTATACTATATCTTTCATTAATGCATGCATTCTAACATTATGTTCCTCTTTCATTATCTTTCTCTTTACGTTACATAATACTTTATCATTTTTTTACATCTATAACATGTAAAGGCATAGGAAAGATAAACATACATAATAGGAGCATTAACATACACAGTCAATATCATCATACAGGGCATCATGCATACATAACATACATCATACATACCATCATACATAAGCATACAACATCATACATCATCATGCTCATTATAACATCTATGACCTCAAAAGTCAGCTTACATAAACCCCCGAAAAGATACCAAGTCAAATTAAATCTCCCTTTTTCCCCAGAAAGTCAAAACTATTCCAACTTTCATCCACATTTCTTTTCCTTCATTCGCATTTATTTTACTTCATCCGCATTTCTTTTAGTTCATCCGCATTTCTTTTAGTTCATCCGCATTTCTTTTACTTCATCTGTATTTCCCACACTCATCCGCATTTCTCTTACTTAGTGGTAAATGTTCATCCGCATTGATTGTTCATCCGCATTGACTTTCCATTACTCATCCGCATTGACTTACTTAATGGTTAATGCTTATCTGCATTAACTATTCTTCCGCATTGACTTTCATTACTCATCCGCATTTCCCATACTTAGTCAATTTTATCAACATTAATTGTTCATCCGCGTTGACTTTACATATGCTCATCCGCATTACTTCTGCACACTTAGGCAGATTCTAAAACTTACACATATGAGCCTTAAACATCAGATCTCAGTTCCCAAGCACCATCTATCATGTTCTAATCTTAAAGCTTACATCCTAAGCCTTAAAAACACAACCATAACATCAACATGCATGAACATAACCGAACATCACATCATAACATTATCATACATACATTCATACATACGGGTAAAAACCCAGTTTAATGAAAACATACATTCATGCATTTCAAGCCCCAAAACAGTTAAAAACCAGTAGAAGAGGGGATTCTAGAACTCACCTTCGCAGCTCTTGAGTATGGCTTCTTCCAATCTCGTTTGAAATTGAGTTCAACCGCCTAGAAACCCACTAAAAACATACCCGAACACATACAAACACACATACGCATAAACCCGAGGATATGACCAGTCAAGAACATCATAAATACATGAATTCTTACCTTGAGTTCGTACTTTCTTTCTTATTTCTCTTTAGACCCGAGATCTTTCTGCTGTTCTTGCTACATTCTCTCTCTAAAAACCAAAGATAATGAGTGAAGAGAGGGTGATGGGCGGCCATCACCTTTATTCACCAACTTTTCAAAGATTTTGTCCTTCTTGTCACTTATAACCCCTAGACTTGGGTTTTATTTCTTTTCCTTCCTTTTCTTCACTTTATTCTTTCTTTCTTTGTCTTTAAAAATAACCGGGCGTACAAGTCCACCTCCCTTATTTAGGTTTCGTCCCCAAAACCTACTATTCCTTAAACGATCGTGGGTAATGTCATTTCATCTCTCCTTCAATCTGCCATGTAGACTTGGATCCCTTCATGTGCTTCTACTGTACACGCACAAGAGGAACCACTTTATACCTCAACCTCTTCCCTTTTCGGTCAATAATCACCACCGGTTGCTCCACATAATTGAGTCATTTGTGTACTTCGATATCCTCCAGTGGAACAATCACGTCTTCACCTGCTAGACACTTTCTCAGATGAGATACATGGGATGTGAGGTGAATTCCACTTAATTCATCTCGTAACTCCAATCCATAGGCCACCTCTACTACTCTGGAAATGATTCGGAAAGGCCCTATGTATCTTGGGCTCAACTTGCCCCGCATTCTGAACTGAATGATACGCTTCCAAGGTGACACTTTCAACATAACCCTGTCACCCTCCTGGAATTCAATCGGTCTACGTTATTTATCAGCATACGACTTCTGTCTATCTTTGGCTGCCTTCATGATGACTTTGATCTTTTCAAGCTTCTCAATCGTAGCCTCGATCACCTCAACGCTTCCTAATTCTCTTTGACCAATATCACCCCAACACACGGGTGTTCGGAATCTCCTACCGTATATCATCTCATAAGGGGGCATAGCAATGTTGGCATGATAACTGTTGTTATATGAGAACTCAGCTAACGGTAAATGGTCATCCCAACTTCCTCCAAAATCAATGACGCATGCCCCGAAGCATATCCTCCAACATCTGAATGGTCCTTTCCGACTGACCATCCGTCTAAGGATCATAAGCCATGCAAACATGTAATCTCGTCCCCATAACATCGTGGAATTCATTCCAAAATTTAGATGTAAACTAGGTTTCACGATCAGACAGAATAGACAACGACACACCATGACGAGTTATGATCTCCTTAATAAAATGATCAGCCAACCTCTCAGATGAATATGTCTCGCGGATCGGTAGGAAATGAGCACTCTTCATCAAACGGTCAACTATCACCCATATGGCGTCATAACCTTTCAGGGTACGCGGTAGCTTCATAATGAAATCCATGGTGATGTGCTCCTACTTCCACTCTGGTATATCCAAAGGTTGGATCTTTCCATATGTCATTTGGTGCTCGCCCTTCCCTTGTAAACAAGTAAGGCATTTACTCACATACTCCACCACATTATGCTTCATACCTGGCCACCAATAATTTTTCTACATGTCTTGGTACATCTTTGTAGGACCGGGATGAATAGAGTATCGAGTCTTATGAGCTTCATCAATGATCTTCACGCATAGATCCCCAAAACAAGGAATCCACGTCTGCCCGAATCAGGTCTTAGCACCAAGTGTGTTTTCACCTAACTCTGCGACCATACTTCTCATTCTTTCAGAGTTAAGATGATCTTTTTTCAATGCTTCATCTGGAAACTCTTTCACTTGCTTCATCATGTTAGAGGTCATGATCAACCGGTAAGCATTCACCCGAATCGGCTCAGGTCTCTCTTTTCGGCTAAGGGCATCTGCCACCATGTTGGCTTTGCCCAGATCGTAGTGGATCTCGCAATCATAATCACTATAAACCATGTACTATATCACTGGTCAGTCACAAAGACTGGACCCCTTCGTGTATCCTCAAGGGTTAGCTAAACCACACACAGTTGAGCTTACGACATTTTAGAGTCGTGCACCTCCGTACATTTTGCTTGCAAGTCTTTCTATAATATCTCTTTCATTAATGCATGCATTCTATCATTATGATCCTCTTTCATTATCTTTCACTTTACGTTACATAATACTTTATCATTTCTTTCACAACTATAACACGTAAAGCCACGGGAAAGATAAACATACATAGTAGGAACATTAACATACACACTCAACATCATCATACAAGGCATCATGCATACATAACATACATCATACATACCATCATGCATAAAGATACAACATGATACATCATCATGCCCATCATAACATCTATGACCTTAAAAGTCAACTTCCATAAACCCCCGGGAACATGCCAAACCAAATCCTAAATCTCACTTTTTCCACAGAAACTCAAAACTATTACAAGTGTCATCCGCATTCTTTTCCTTCATCCGCCTTTCTTTTACTTCATCCGCATTTCTTTTACTTCATCCGCATTTCTTTTACTTCATCCGAATTTCCCACTACTCATCTGCATTTCTCTTTCTTAGTGGTAAATGTTCATCCGCATTGACTGTTCATCCGCATTGACTTTCCATTACTCAGCCGCATTGACTTACTTAATGGTTAATGCTCATCCGCGTTAACTATTCATCTGCATTGACTTTCCATTACTCATCCACATTTCCCATACTTAGTCAATGCTCATTCGTATTAACTGTTCATCCGCATTGACTTTCCATTGCTCATCCGCATTACTTCTGCATACTTAGGCATATTCTAAAACTTACATATATAAGCCCTAAACATCAGATCTCAGTTCCCATGCACCATCTATCATGTTAGAATCTTAAACTTACATCCTAAGCCTTAAAAACACAACCATAACATCAACATGCATGAGCATAGCCAAACATCACATCATAGCATCGTCATACACATATTCATACATACGGGTTAAAACCCAGGTAAATTAAAACATACATTCATCCATTTCCAGCCCCAAAACAGTTAAAAACCACTAGAAGAGGAGATTCTAGAACTCACTTTGCAGCTCTTGAGTATGGTTTCTTCCAAACTCGTTTGAAATTTAATTCAACCGCCTATAAACCACTAAAAACATACCCGAACACAAACAAACACATAAGCATAGACCCGAGGATATGACCAGTCATGAACATAACAAATACATGAATTCTTACCTTGAATTCGTACTTTCTTTATTGTTTCTCTTCTGTCCTGATATTTTTCTTCTGTTCTTGCTACTTTTTCTCTCTAAAAACCGAAAATTATGAGTGACGAGAGGGTGATGGGCGGCCATCATCTTTATTCACCAAATTTTCAAAGATTTCCTCCTTTTTGTCACTTTTAACCCCTAGACTTGGTGTTTTTACTTTTCCTTCTTTTTCTTCACTTTATTCTTTCTTTCTTTGTCTTTAAAAAAACCGAGCGCTACAAGTCCATCAGCTTACTTAGATTTCGTCCCCAAAACCTGTTATTCCTCAAAAAAATCATGGGTAATGCCATTTCATCTCTTCTTCAATCTCCCACGTAGACTCGGATCCCTTCATGTGCTTCCACTGTACACACACAAGATGAACCACTTTATTCTTCAGCCGCTTCTCTTTTCGGTCACTGATCACCACTGGTTGCACCACATAATAAAGCCATCCGTCTACTTTGATATCCTCTAATGTAACAATCACGTCTTCACCTGCTAGACACTTTCTCAGATGAGATACATGGAATGTCGGGTGAATTCCACTTACCTCATCTGGTAACTCCAATCTATTGGCCTCCTCTCTTACTCTAGAAATGATTCAGAAAGGCCCTATCTATCTCGGGCTCAACTTGCCCCGCTTTCTGACCTGATTGATACCCTTCCAAGGTGATAGTTTCAACATAACCATGTCTCCCACCTGGAACTCAATCGGTCTACGTCGTTTAGCAGCATACGACTTTTATTTATGTTTGGATGTCTTCATGAACGCTATGATCTTTTCAAGCTTCTCAGTCGTAGCCTCGATCACCTAGACGCTTCCTAATTCCTTTTGACCAATGTCACCCCAACACAAGGGTGTTTGGCATCTCCTACCGTATAGCATCTCATAAGGGGGCATACCAATGCTGGCATGATAACTATTGTTATATGAGAACTTAGCTAACGGTAAGTGCTCATCCCAACTTCCTCCAAAATCAATGACACATACCCGAAGCATATCCTTCAACGTCTAAATGGTCCTTCTGACTGACCATCAGTCTGAGGATGATAAGCTGTGCTAATATATAACCTTATCCCTGTTAGGACTCTAGAAAGATTAACATGTTGTCTTTATATGTCTTTTTGTTATTTGTAATAGTATAGGGACTATTTTTGTAATTATTAGTTCCTTTGTGTTTCATTATAATAGCTTAGACTGAACGAACTACTGCTCATTCTTATATTGTCTTTGCTTGATGTTAATGAAACTATGAATTTGTTAATATCTTGTTTGAATTCGATTACTTTGTATGCATTTTATTTGAATTTTGTTCATATGTCATCACAGATTAGCTCAATGATCCTATCAATTGGTATCAGAGCTGTTGGTAGTTGTTAATTGAGTAATTTTGAAGTTTATCGAACTTTGAAACTCAAAAAGCTTACTGAATCTGATTGATAGATAATTCAAATGAAAACTTGTGGATTTCAGATGTGTTTTCATCATCAGAAATATGATTTGAACCACATTAGCATTGAATTCATCAAATTTGAGATAATTTGGTGAATTTGATTCGAAAAGTTCATTGTTTTTTTGAACTGAAAATTGCAAATTAATTGATTTGTTGTTGATATCGATAGAAATTGATTTCAGAAGAATGATTATCGGCATAAAACTCATCTAATTGAAAAGTTTCAATCAATTTCATCAACTTTTGAAGATTTTCAGAAGATGCGAGTCTGTTATATTCATATGAACATGATGAATGTGACGCATTAGCGTTGAAGTTTGCTGAAAAAGTCCAAGTGTTAGGTTTTGACTACTGTTTAGTCGCACCAACACTGTGTAGACGTTTTTAGTTCAGATTTGACCACTGTTGGAGAGTCCAGAGGTATCATTGTTGAGAAGTATTTGAATTGTTTTGATGTTTGACAACTATGTAGGCGCATCAAAACTGTGTAGGCGCATCCCAACTATTCAGACGCATCAATTTTAGGCGTTTTGGAAAATTTTTCTAAGGCATTCCCTTAGACAACTCTCAACTTAGGTGCATCAACTGTTGGGGTGTTTGAATACTGTTCAGGCGCTTCAACCCGATACTTAGAATTTTTTTAAGAAAATTCTTCAAAAACTTTTTCATTTTTTAATTCAAAATATAAGAAAAACAACAAAAATATAAGAATGGTGAAATCAGAAGATTCTGAAAATAGAGTTCCAAAACTTAAAAATAGAGCTGATTTTAAAAACTGGTCACTTAGGTTGAAACATCAGTTCAATTCCATTGACACTGATCTTTGGAAATCCATAGAAAAAGGACCATTCATTCCAATAATCACTGATGGACCTGACAGAGAATTGGTATACACAAAGACTCTGAGGAACCCTATCCTGAAGATGGTCTTCAAGGAGATGATTTGAGAAGAGTAAAAAATGATGTCAGAGCATACTCCTTGATGTGTAAAGGATTACCTCTGGAAGTTCTTGCAAGGCTTGATGGATATCAAACTGGATATACCATGTATAAAGCCTTAAATACTATATGTGAAGGAGGAAAGGAGATTCAAAATCTCAAGAAACAAAAGTTGAAAAGGCAATTGGAATTGTTTCAACATTTATCTGGAGAAACTATAAACCAGATGATGAACACATTTGTTCAACTTACTACTAGATGTCAACAGCTGGTATTAAGCCTGATCTTGAAGATCTAAATCTTAGACTACTCAATGCTTTACCCTTATCATGGAAACGAACAGTAACCTTAGTAAAGCATACTAAGAAGTTCCCTATGGATTTAGATCTACTATTGCCAAGATTGAGTCAGTAGAGATTGATGAAAGCTCAAAGAACAATGATAGAGCAGCATCAATGTCTCCGTATCAGTTTGTTGCTTCTCCAGCAAACACAGTTGAAAATGCTTTCATGGCAAAAAGTGAGAAAGTTAAAGAAGAAAAAGGAGATTTATTTGTCAAAGCAGGAATTTTCACTGACTCATCATTTACTAGTGTCCATGCTTACACAACACAATCTCATTCTCAATCTCCTCCTAAATCTCCGTCTTAAACATCAAATGTTCAATCAGAGACTTCTTCATCTAACTCTGCTAAATCTAGCAAATTTAAAGATGTGATAAAAATCCAATTAGAGGATGAAGAGTCAAAAACTGCATTTACTGCATTTATGGCTAGTTTTCAAGCTTATCAATGTAGCCATTTAACTCAATTAGATCTTGTTTTGCAGGATTTATTTGAAATGGATCCTGAAGATGTGGAAGAAATGGCCTTAAATTGGCTAATGGTGATGATTGCTTACAGGGCAAAAAACACTCATATGTCAACATGAAGTACAAGCCAAGTGCTAACAAGACTGTTGTATTTGACAAGTCAAAATCTAGGTGTTTTAACTGTAACAGCTATGGCCATTTCTCAAGAGAATGCAAAGCTCCAAAAAATAATGGAGGAGGTGCTCAATCGAGTAATCAAAGGTTATAACAAGCTAAGAAGACTTATCAAAAGCCTTATCAAAGTCTTCCTATGCCTGAGCTTAAAGATGAAACAAAATCATCTCATGAAACCAAGAAAGCTCTTGTAGTCAATATTAAAGATGGTTATTGTTGGAGTGCATATGTTGAACAATTTACTAATGATTTAACATCTAGTTTATCTCTTATTGTAGAAATTCAGAAGAAGATTGGTCAGAAAACAATGATCCAAAGGTGGAAGGTGAAAATGATGAAGATGACTATGATTGGAGTGACAAATCAGATCCTAAGGAGGATACAGTTGAAGTAGCTCTAATGGCAGAGTCTGATCAACCAAAGGTTGGCACTTCAACTTTAAAATCTGAAACCTCATCCCTAAAATTTCTTGAAATACCATCTGAAGTGAGAGAAAAGCTATGCACAAAATCATGCTTTGAACATGTTGAATACTACACAACATACTCATATAAAACTTGTGAGAAACTCAAACAATTGAATCAATGCATAACAAATTGAAAGCTGATCATAAAACAACAGACAAAAAGATTATCTCTCTTCAAACTTCATAGAACAAAACTCTAAAAGAATTAGATAATGTATCTAAACAATTGGAAGAGATTACTAAAAATCTTGAACAGGAGAAGATAGCACATGTTGCTACTCAAATGGATCTTGCTAAAGTTAAGAGTTCAAAAATGATTGTAGAAAAACTGGTAAGTGAGAGGAAAGATAACAGAAAGCAGGATTAGGCTTCACTCATGAACCTATGCATGAATCTATCACAAACACTATACCAGAAAACTTCAATACACATGATTATTCTCCTGAGAACAAAGCTAAACTTTATGCTTTTCAGGTCAAAAACAAGAATTATGAAGAAGAAAAGGAAAATATAAAAGTGTTTGTTGAAAATGATCAAGAAAAGATTAAAATTGGTCATCCAATCAAGATAAAACCATATGAACCTAAACAATCAAAACAAAACACTTCTGATCAAATTATTTTGTTTTAGAAGAAGTGAAAGTTCAAAGCAAAGACAAACAACAGGTAGGAACATTAGAAGATTCAAACACTATTAATCTTAAACAATTTCAATCTGAAAAGGAATCTTCTTCTGATGATGTTCAATCTGAAAGTAAGCCAAGTTCTTCTAAATCAAAGAATCAAAGGAGAAGAAAGAAATCATCAAAAATCAAATCTAAACAGAACAAGAGTTTAGAAAAGTTGATCAAAGCAATAAATCAAACAACAAAACTCAAACCAATAAAATTTGTGTCAGCAGGTTTGTTAAATATGAATTCTCTTCAAAACAACAAGGTGAATTCTATGAACAAATATCACTCTGATCTGAAATCAAGTTCAGATTCTAAGACTTCCGCTATAGAAAAAAGATTTGTTCATAAGAAATTCGAGGCGGAAGTTCATGTTAAAAAGATGAAAAACAATATGACACAACATCAAAATGTGAAACATGAAAAACAACAGTTTAACATTTTGACACCAAAATATAAAAATGAATCAAACAAATTGTCAATGTCAAAAGTTAACAAACAGTTGTTTAAAACTCCACAAAAGTACTGTGAAATATGTGATATGAAAAATCACAATACTGCTGAGTGCTATTTCAACAAGTACTGTCACATATGTCACATGAGAAATCATTCTACAACAGATTATTATTTTAACAAATATTGTACTTATTGTGATGAGAAGACTCATAATACTGCAAATTGTTACATTAGAATGAGATCACCTGAATGAGAATTTGCAAACTCAAACTTGAGCAAAGGTAATGTTAATCCTCAATTTATGAGAA
Organism: Flaveria trinervia; assembly: GCA_025506515.1. Taxonomy (NCBI): domain Eukaryota; kingdom Viridiplantae; phylum Streptophyta; class Magnoliopsida; order Asterales; family Asteraceae; genus Flaveria; species Flaveria trinervia. The sequence continues at coordinate 29,404,597 of CM046443.1, read as the reverse complement.
ATCAAACTGATGGATTTCAAAGATTAACTGATCAACCTTCTTTAGGTTTGAGATCTTTACAAAAGAACAATTATGTGAGATCTAAAAATGTGCAAGAACAATTCATACCAAGATCGGTAAGAATGACTAATAAAAATGCTAGTCATCAATTCGTGTCAAAAATTGATCAATCAAAAGGTATGAATGCTTTCAAAAATAACTCAAACAATTTCCAAAACAAGATTAGTAAATTTATCAAGAATGGACCTGATTTGAATAATCTTCATTACAAACAATTTACCATTGTTGATAAATTTGGAAAACCCAAGACCATCTCGGCTTAGGTGGATATATCAACTTAATTATCTTGTTGTGCAGGTACGCCCAAGAAGACCACTCAATACATGGTATGTGGATAGTGGGTGTAACCGGCATATGACAAGAAATCCTGACTTGTTACAAGACTTTAAGTTAAAAGATGGAACACATGTCGCCTTTGGTGGTGATGCTAGTGGAAAAATAACTGGGGAGGAACAATATCAAATGGGATAATAAGCTTTGACAAAGTCAACTTTCGCTCATAGTTGAATTTTAATCTTTTAAGTATATCCCAAATTTGTGATAAATCATATTCTATTCTTTTTGATGACTCATTCTGTTATGTTTTGAAGCCGGTTTTTAGATAAGCAAAGAGTGGCTAATTGTTACAGCTGAAAGTGATAGAGATGTATACAAACTAGATATGTCTCCAGTTGATCCTTCAACTGAAACAACTTGCCTAATTACTAAAGCATCAAATGATGAAAGCCATCTTTGGCATAGACGTCCCGGACATTTAAATTTCAAGAATATGAACAAGCTTGTATTAGGAAATCATGTTATTGGACTTCCATCTAAGAAGTTTGCAAAACTGATCACTGCTCAGCATGTTTAAAGGGAAAACAACACAGAGCGTCTTATAAGACAAACTCACAAACTCAACTTCCAAACCTCTTCAATGTTACATATGGACCTTTTTGGACCCAAATGTCAAGAGTATTGGATGAAAATCATACTGTTTAGTTATCATCGATGACTATACAAGATTTTCATGGGTTTTCCTTTTGTATGCTAAATCTAAAACGACTAAATTACTAAAAGAATTTATCATTAAAGTTGAAAATCAATTAGAAAATAAAGTGAAAATGATAAGAAGTGATAATGGAAAAAAATTCAAAAATGCTAACATTGAAATGTTTTATGCTCAGAAAGGGATAGCTCATCAGTTCAGTGCTCCCAGAACTCCTCAACAAAATGGAGTTGCTGAAAGGAAGAACAGAACATTGATTGAAGCTGCTCGTTCTATGTTAGCTGATGCAAAGATTCCTATAACTTTTTAGGATGAATCTATATCAACTGCGTGTTTTGTTCAGAACAGAACCTTAATTGTGAAAGATAAAACGAAAACTTCTTATGAGTTAATGTTTGGTAGGAAACCGAACATAAATTTTCTAAAATCATTTGGTTGTGCTGTTATGATTCTGAATTCAAATGATCAGTTAGGAAAATTTGATGCAAAATCTGATAATGGATTTTTCGTTGGATATTCATGTGTTACAAAAGCCTATCGAGTGTACAACTCGAGGACAAATATAATTCTTGAAACATTTAACGTTAAATTTCTGGAAAATTCTTTTCCATCTGTTGCAAATGGTCCTGCATGGTTATTTGATTTAGATTCATTATCAAACTCTTTTCAATCTAACTTGTTTACTCAATCAAATTGTTTTGATTCTACAGGTAAGAAGAACTCTAGAGGCGATCTTAGATCTTTTAGTGAGGACTCAAATTCTGATGACCTAGATGATTCTAGCTCAGACTACCCATTTTTATCATTCGTCAAGGATTCATCAATACGATTCAATGAAAATGATCATGCTAATTCAGCTTCAAATCATTCAGTCTCAATTGATTAGGAAGGATCACAACCTTTTCCTAATGATGGTAATAATTTCGTGCAACCTGAGTTTGGAACATCATCCATCTCTGGTGATGTAGTTGATACTGGTAACTTTGATTTCTTTATTAACTCACCAACTCAACTTCCAAATTTCAATCCACATTCTTCTAACTTGTTACATCAACTCTCCAACTTAAACCAAACAAATCTGAATGTTAATATTCAATGTGATGAGATTCCAACATCTCGTATTCACAAGAATCATCCAATTTCTCAGATTATTGGTCCATTGAATGAGAGAAAAACAAGGAGTAAATCGGAACAAGCAAACTTGTGCTTATACTCTTGTTTTCTGTCTCAAATTGTTCCTAAAAATGTTACCAAAACATTAAGGACAATGGTTTGATAGAAGCTATGCAAGAAGAATTACTTCAATTTCACAAACAAGAAGTGTGGAATTTAGTGGATTTACCTGAAGGAGAAAACGCTATAGGCACGAAATGGTTGTTTGAAATAAAACTGATGATCATGGTATAGTAATAAGGAACAAAGCAAGACTTATTGCACAAGGATACACAAAGGAAGAAGGGATAGATATGATGAGTGTTTGCACCAGTTGCAAGACTTGAATTCATTTGAGTTTTCCTGGCTTATGCTTCATTCATGAAATTTAAGGTGTATCAAATGGATGTAAGGGTGCATTTTTATATGGTCCTATCACCGAAGATGTGCTTATGAAGCAACCTCCAGGCTTTGAGGATGCAGAATTGGCACATCGAGTGTATAAGCTGAGGAAAGCTTTGTATGGACTTCATCAAGCCCCTAGAATTTGGTATAAGACATTATCACAACACTTAATCCAACATGGATACACAAGAGGGAAAATTGATCCAACTTTATTCATAAAGAAGTATAATGATAATCTCTTATGTGTACAAGTGTATGTTGATGATATCATTTTTGGTTATACCACTTAAAAGATGTGCAATGAATTGAAGAAATCATGAAATCTTGATTCCAAATGAGTTCTATGGGAGAGATTAATTTCTTTCTTGGACTTCGAGTCAAGCAAACTGACGATGGAATTTTTATTAATCAAGAGAAGTTTGTTGACAAACTCTTGAAGAAATTTAAGTTGCAAGACTGTCAGTCCATACGAACTCCAGCAGATGTTAACACCAAGATTGAACCTGATCCAAAAGGAAAATCTATTGACCAAACGTTATACAGATCAATGATTGATTCTTTGATGTATCTTACTGCATCTAGACCAGACATTATGTATGCTGTTTGTGTTTGTGCCAGGTATCAATCAGACCCGAAAGAATCACATTTAATTGCTGTCAAAAGAATATTCAGGTATCTCAAAGGTAAACCAGCCTTAGGACTTTGGTATCCTTACGAGGGTAACTTTTAATTACATGGATATACAGATAGTGATTATGGTGGTTGTTGTCAAGATAGAAAATCTACTTGGGGTGGATGTCAATTTCTAGGTCCCAGATTAGTCTCATGGCAATGTAAGAAATAGACAAATGTCTCTGTTTCAACTGCAGAAACTGTGTACATTGCCGCATCAGCACGATGTCCTCAAATCCTCTGGTTGCAAAATCAACTACTGGATTATGGGTTCAATTTTATTAAAACACCTATTTACATTGATAACACTGCAGCTATGTTCATTACAGCTAATCCTGTTCAACATTCAAAAACAAAACATATCAAAATTCGATATCATTTTCTCAGAGATAACTCTAAAAAGGGGTTGATCATTTTAATTCAAATTGCAATAGAAAAACAGTTGGCAGATAAATTTAATAAAGCCTTCCTACAAGGACGGTTTGAGTACTTAGTAGAATCAATTGGTCTTATTAATCATATGTGAACTCCGTAAATCAAAGACTATCATAAGTGACTTATCAGATTGACTGTTTGTTGAGTAACAACACTCACACCTCATGGTGATGTAATTAATCATGAGATCTGTTACAAGCATCATTTCACTTCTTTGTTATAAGTCATCATAGATCTGAAGTGCTGAGATATCCTTTGTTGTAAGTCATTACAGACCTGGATATTTTCTTTGATGCAAAAGATGCCAATGTGCACAATCTATTTAAATGGATAGTTAGAGTTGATGAAATGTTTACCCATGATCATTCTCTATTCATTTAAGTAACATGAGATCTGATTACACATGTTTCGGGTAATAAGTTGAGTATGTGTTCTTGCTTGCATGTCTTGATGATTGTTGAGCTCTGTAAATGTAACCTAATCAATCCAAGAATTGAAAAAGTAAGTGAGTTGATATTATGTAAAAAATACTAGTTTTCTATCCTTAGATCTTGTGTCTCCTTTGATGTGATATCACTGACCTAGAACACACTTGATCAGGATTTATTCACTGTCTATGACTATCCATAATTTTTTTTATTTTAATGTGTTGATCTTCATTGATATGATCTCACTGCAGACATTAATTCTTGTTGATATTAGATTTTGATTATGCTTTTATTCTGATTTTATGCATGTTTTATGTGTGTGAAGGCAATGTCACAATGAGTTGTGTGATCTTATTATGCTACCTCAGAAAACTTATAAGTTGTTTCAACTTAAAAGTTTAGGGGGAGTAATAAATGAAAGAGTTTTTCTTAGAAAATCAAAATCAAAGGAAGTTGAACTGAAAGGATGATGCTATATGTTCAAAGTTTATGTGAGTATGATCATGAAACTTTTGAAAATGATAATATGAACCAATATAAAATTGCAAGTGGAAATGCTTCTCTCAATGTTGAGAAATAGAGATTTTATTATGTTTTAAGACTAAAATGAAGGGAAATAAAAGAAAGAAAATTTCAAAAGTTAAACATCAAGTGAAAAAATGATTTGTTGAAAACTAATTTTGAGTGTGAACAATGTAAAAAGTTCAAATTTAGGGACTAAAATTAAAATTTTGGATAATTCAAATTTGTGCTTAAAATGTTTAAATATTAGTATGAAATATTACTAATATGTTTAAACAGTATGCAGGTGAAGAAGTGTGAAAAACACCAAGTGTAAGACTCATGAAAGTCAACTCAAAGTCAACTCATATTCCCATGCGCCTAAACAGTTGCAATAAGCATAAAGTTTAACCAAGTGTTTGGGCGTTTCATTAATCCCATACGCCTAAACAGTGAATGAGTTTGATTTTATACAAGTGTTAGATGTTTTGAATGTCATGCGTCTACACAGTGATGTTGAAAGACAAAGTGTTAGATGTTTCAGGAACTTCAGACGGCTGAACAGTGCAAAAGTGCCTAAACAGTACTCATGCGGCTGAACAGTTCTCATGCGTCTAAGTCCATACGACCAAACAGTCTTCATGCGTCTCATTAATTTCTGAATTTTAGGGTTTCATACGCACAAACAGTGCTAATGCAACTAGAATTCACTTAACATAAATAGAACACTTACACTGGTTTCTCATTTACACTAAAAAATCCTTTGAAAAACAAAGTCTCCGAACTATCGACACTCGATTTTCATCAATCAAGCAGATAATCAGTGTTTAAAACAAATTGTTGTTGATTGTTAGATAGTATTTGAGTTAGTAAACGTAAGTTTGTGATTCAAATAAGTGAATTTTGATTAAATCTTGATGATTCTCATAGACGTTCGACTGCTATTTGGACGTTCGAACCCTATGACATTCAAAGTTAAACAAATCAAATCTTAACATCATATAAAATTGATCATAGATTGTTGATGCATATCAAATTCCGAGTGATTTGATATATTGATTGTGTATTAACATAAGAATGATGTTGATAAGAAAATCCTCGGTCGAATTTCTTCGAAGGAAGAAGATGAAGATGAACAGACACGTGAATAATTTCTTTTAAAATAAAAATAAAAATAATATTTTTTAATAAAAAGTAGAAAAACTCAGAAATCAAAATGAACCAATGTTAAATTCAAAATAAATAATTCAAGTATGCCACAAACTTAAATTCACAAGTAAAACAAACTAAAAAAAATCAAAATTCAAAGTTGAATTTAATTTCAAAACATAAATTCGTCAATCTTTCAATGTTCTAATATTTTTATTTTATTTTGCAGATGGCAGCTTTAAAGTTCGAACCAAAACAAAATGTTGCTGCATTTCTAGATGAAGAAAATAGAGAAGCAGTGGGTTATGAAGAAATGATACGATTTTTGTTGAGAACTAAATATGTTTATGCAATGTGTGCACACCAATGATTAGTAAAAGACTGATTAAGAAAATTCTGGAGAACTGTTGAAGTTGAAAGAGATGATGAAGGGAACAAAGTTGTAAGAGCGTTCATTACTTCTGACAGAAGGCTTGAAGTCTCAAAACAAGCAATCAGAATGCTCTCAGACTTTGAGAAAATGACCCGGAAGATATATTTGAGTATATATTTAATGATTGTAGAGAAGTGTTTATACAAATGGGTCATCCAGATCATTTTCCAAAGAAACAATTTTTCCGAGCAAGAGTGTACAAGCATTGGAAATTATTATGTTATATCTTTCACAATGCATGTCTAAATGTAGTGCTGGTTGGGACTCATTCCCTGTAGACATTGCATCTCCAATTATTCCTTAGCCACAAATAGAATATTTAACATGGCTAAATGGATATTGAGTGGTTTCACATTCAATCTTGAAAGAGGAAGGAGACATAAATACTGAATGTATCCTAGATTTCTTCAAATGCTTATAAATGAAGAGAATCCAGATCTTTATGTTGAAGGAGTTGAAGGTGAAAAATTACAGTTGGAGCATATGTCTGAATCTGTATATAAAAGACTATCAATGATCACTAGTGCTCAAAACATTCCTCTGTTTGAGTATATAAGGAATATATCTAATGATGAAGTTGATATAAACCAACAACACTTCCATTTATCAGAAGATGAACCAATAGATCCTAATGATCTCATTGAGGATGTTGTTGAAGTTATGATTGATGATGATAATGAAGATAATGACGATGAAGATTCAGAAAGCTCATCAAGAGATGAAGATGATGATCATAATGATGGTGCAGCTGAGGCATATCAAGAATCCACTGAAGAAATGAATGAAGATGAACATGTAAATGAAGTCCAAAACATAGCTGAAGAAACTGTAGCTAATAATAGTCTTGATAATACTGTTAATGAAGTTCAAGAATATGAACATAATGTTGGAGTACATGAAGAAGGTTCACAAAATCAAACATTTGATTTTGATTTTATGCTTGACATGTTATATGAACCAGTATTTCAAGCTGAGCAAAATGAAGAATTTGATGAAATTGTTGTAAGTACAACTCAAAATATTTCTATACAATAGAAGAATGGTGGATGTTGATGAGGTAGAAAAGTTGAAAGAAGAGAATGTAGTTAAAGAAAAGAAAATTGAAGAATTAAAGGCTAAAATGAAAAACTGAAGAGATGAATATATCTCTTGAATCAGAGATTAAAAAGCTAGAAGGTGAAAATGCAAAGCTAAAAGAAGAAAATGTTGAGAAAGATGAAAAAATTGTGAGGTATGCAAAAGATAAAAAGATGTGATAAAGAATTTTGAAGTGATGATAAAAGATTATGATATACTTGAACAAAAATTCAAGAAACTGATAGAGGAAAATGGAAAACTGAAAAGAGTTGTTAAAGTCAAAAGAAGTACAAAAGCCCATATCACCTGAACAAATGATTAGTGCTGAAATGAATGTTGTTAAAAAAATCTATAATGGATAAAGGAAAATAGAAAAGTTGTTGATATTGAAGATGCAAGTTTATCTGAGCCAGTTTCAAAAGTTCAAGAATTGAAGAAAATGTTGAAGAGCAAACCACTCATGAACAAATTGAGGCTTTGATAGATATTGAAGAAATGTATAATGATGATTGGTATGATGAAGTTTTGAATGATGAAGATATTGATGAAGCATAATTTGTAGCTAATTTCTCTTCATAAGAACAATTTCAAGATCAGGAAGAAGTACCACAAGATTTTGAAGAAAGATATAGTTATCTTGTGGGATGAAGTATAACAGAGTATTTTTTGATGGACTGACAGTTTCTCAGATCAATGATGAATATGAGAAGTGTTTTGCAGTAGTCAGTTGCTCCAATTGATCCAAATTAAATTGTGATAGAGCATGGTGAATGGATCAGAGAAAAATAAAGTATTAATGTAGAAGAACTACCAAGCTCAGAGTTTCTCAGATCAATGATGAATATGAGAAATGTATTACAGCAGAGTCAGTCACTCCAATTGATCCAAATGAAATTGTGATAGAGCATGGTGAATGGATGAGAGAAAAATAAAGTATTAATGTAGAAGAATTACCAAGCGCAGAGCTTCACCATCCTGATCCGGTTAGTATGAGTATTCCAGCTTTAAGATCATGGTTGCAAGCTAGAAACTATCCATGGAGAAAATTGAAAAGACCACAATCTGTATCATTAAGAAATCTTGTCAGAAGCTTCCAAGAGACAGAAAAGCAAACGAAGAAGATGATTATTCTTGATACAGACAATCTCAATATTTGGAGATCACAAAAAGAACAAGAGTACTAAAACCTCAAGAAATCAAATAAATGGCAAAAAGTCAAATGCTTATGACAGTAGAAAAGAATTGATTAAAATGTTTTCAAGTACAGAAAAGCAAGCTTACAAAGCATCATCTGAGCAAATTCCGATTTTTGATAGTGCTAGATCCACAAGTGATTTAGTGAGAAACATATTGCAGAAAGGACAATCAGTTGCTGAATTATTGAATGCTATGATTGCTCCAGATTTTACAAATGAAGTAAAAATAATTGCATGGAAGTACGTTAGATCTTGATGCTTGCTTTCTTGGTAAAAAGAGTAAATGCAATCTGTGATGTATATCACTTTTACTTGAACATAATTAAGCTTCCTGTGCAAGATTTGAAGGAGTTGAATGATTACCTTTGATCAATCCAATAGATTCCAACGTGGTAAAATGATGGTAGAATTACTGAGAAAAGGTATGGATCGATCAAGTAATTTTCTTCAAACTAGATGCGATCAAGAGGATAAAGAGTACTTTGCTACGCTAAAGAAAAACAAAAGGCTCAAAGGAGTGCAATCTGAATATGAACAACTTTATGATGAATTTTGATAAATACTTTGAAAAGGTAACAACTCCTGGTTTGAAAGTGATTGAAGGTAACCATAATCCAAACCAATTCTCAGGTGGTTTTATAACACTGAGACGTTTGAACTTAAATTGGTTCGAAATCTTGAACAGCGGGATGAAGACATGATTACTCTTTTTGGTGCTTTTGAACTCAAACTATTATATGCAAGTTATATTTCATTTTTGTCTATACAAAAGTTTGAGAAAGTATCTCTTCATGTTGCAGAGCAAGACAAGAAATATTTCATTTCCATGATCAATGTGATGAGTGCAGCTATGGAAAGAATATCATTGAGAAAAGCTCTTGCTTATGCAAACATTATGAAGAAAGATATAAAGGATATTGAATTTATGAGAATCTCAAGGAAAGGTGTCTTAGAAGTATACTCAAAGGAAAGTCCAAACCCTATTGAGTTATATGCAAACATTGACATCACTTGCTTATCAAAAGACACGTTGGGAAGAATGAACATGATGGAGATAAAGACAAATAAAGCTAAACCAGAACAAGGCATTCTTGCAAGCAAATTCAAGTCTGCTATTGTAAATGCTTTGAAGAACAAGAGATGTACAAAAAGAAGCCAATGTTCAATATAAAAGAAGAAGCATAAGACTTCTTTGAGTGAAAAAGATTGAAGATAGAAGATTGAAGCTGAAGATAAAGCTAAAGGAGATTAAGAAAGACGAAAAGATTGAAGATTTTGAAGACCGAAGACCATGTAAATCTTAGGGGGAGTATTGTTAGGACTCTAGAAAGATTAACATGTTGTCTTTATGTGTCTTTTTGATATTTGTAATAGTATAGGGATTATTTTTGTAATTGTTAGTTCCTTTTTGTTTCATTATAAATAGCTTAGACTGTTAGTTGGTAAGATAGTTTTAAGAGAGAGAACGAACTACTGCTCATTACTTTTAATTGTCTTTGCTTGATATTAATGAAACTGTGAATTTGCTAATATCTTGTTTGAATTCGATTACTTTGTATGTGTTTTCTTTGAATTATGTTCATATATCATCACCGATTAGCTCAATTGATCCTATCAATCCCCATAACATCGTGGAATTTATTCCAAAATTTAGATGTAAACCGGGTGTCACGATCAGACACTATAGACACCAGCATACCACCAGCATACCATGATGAGTTATGATCTCTTTAATAAAAAGATCAGCCAACCTCTCAGATGAATATGTCTTGCGGATCGATAGGAAGTGAGCACACTTCATCAAACGGTCAACTATCACCCATATGGTGTCATAACCTTTCGGGGTACGCGGTAGCTTCGTAATGAAATCCATGGTGATGTGCTCCCATTTTCACTCCGGTATATCCAAAGGTTGGATCTTTCCATACAGCTTTTGGTGCTCGCCCTTCACTTGTAAACAAGTAAGGCATTTACTCACATACTCCACCAGATCACGCTTCATACCCAGCCACCAATAATCTTTCTTCATGTCTTGGTACATCTTAGTGGCACCGGGATGAATAGAGTATCGAGTCTTATGAGCTTCATCCATGATCTTCACGCATAGATCCCCAAAACGTGGAATCCACATCCGCCCGAATCGGGTCTTAGCACCAAGTGTGCTTTCACCCAACTCTGCAACTAGACTTCTCATTCTTTGAGAGTTAAGATGATCTTCATTCATCTATCCTTGAATCTTGAACTCTTTGACTTGCTTCATCATGTCAGAGGACCTTATCAACTGGTAAGCTTTCACCCGAATCGACTCGGGTCTCTCTTTTCGGATAAGGGCATCCGCCACCACATTGGCTTTGCCCGGATGGTAGTGGATCTTGCAATCATAATCATTTATAAGATCCAACCATCTTCTCTGACTCATGTTCAAATCTTCCTGCTCAAAGAAGTACTTCAAGCTTTTGTGGTCAATGAATATGGTGCACTTCGTACGGTTAGGTAGTGCCTCCAAATCTTTAATGCAAAGACCATGACTACTAGCTCCAAGTCATGAGTAGGATAATTGACCTCATGAACCTTCAACTGTCGGGAGGCATAGGCTATAACCTTCCTCTCTGCATTAACACACACCCCAACCCCGGTAGGAAACATCATAATAGATCACCAGATCTTCATTTCCATCGGGTAATGGCAGAACACGAGCTTGAGTCAACCGCGCCTTCAATTCCTTAAACACCTTCTCTTGAGCTTGACCCCATACAAACTTTACATCTTTCCAGGTCAACTTGGTTAGTAGAGAAGTGATCTTGGAGAAATCTTATATGAATCTTTTGTAATAGCCCGCCAAACCCAAGAAACTACAAATCTCAGATGGCGTCCTAGGAGACTTCCATTGCATGCCTGCCCCCACCTTTGCCGGGTCCACCATATTCTCTCAGGATTCACAACGTGAGCTAAGAACTGACCTTCGCACAACCAAAATGCACACTTGGAGAACTTGGCGTACGACTTCTCCTTCCTCACGTCTCTAGAACCTCCCGAATGTGACCGACATGCTCTATCTCGCTCTTCGAATAAATCAGGATATAATCAATAAACACAATCACTCATTTATCCAACATCAGCCGACACACTCAATTCATCAGGTCCATAAAAGCAGCTGGCGCGTTGGTGAAACCAAAAGACATAACAAGAAACTCGTAATGACCATACCATATGCAAAAAGCTGTTTTAGGAACATCCTACTCTTTCACCTTTTACTGATGGTAACTAGATCGAAGATCTATCCTTGAAAACCAACTGGCACCATGAAGTTGATCAAACAAATAATCAATTCTCGGTAAGGGGTATCGGTTCATCGTCAACTTATTTAGCTCACAGTAGTCAATACACATCCTCATACTACCGTCTTTCTTCTTCACAAATAGGACTGGAGCACCCCAAGGAGAGATACTCGGCCTAATAACCCCTTATCAAGCAGCTCTTGCAATTGCTCCATCAACTCTTTCATCTTAGTAGGAGCCAACCGATATGGTGCCTTGGCAATAGGTTGGGCACCTGGTATCATATCAATCTGAAACTCGATCTCGTGGTCAGATGGCACTCCGGGTAAGTCTTCGGAAACACATCCGTGAAATCACACACAACTAAGACATCAGATATATGTGGTGTTGGTGTTTCCACATCTTTCACAAAAGCCAAATAGGCGCTACATCCACACCTCATGCACTTTCCCGCCACCGCCATTGAGATTACTTTCAGAATCGTCGTGACCCGATCACCATAAACCGTTACTGAACTCCCGTCAGGCGCAGTCAAACGAATCATCTTCTTGCGACACACAATGTTCGCCTCGTAATCTGCCAACCAATCCATCCACAGTACTACATCAAAACCTGCCTAAGGTCATCACAAATGGTCTAACCGGAAACTTATGACTTTCTAATTCCACATCACATCCTTCTATCATCTTAGAAATCCTAGTAGACTTACCTATGACAGTTTCTACATCAAAAGGCGCATCTATATTCTTACTACTAACAGGGAGTTTAGCATAGAAAGTAGCAGAAATGAAACTTTTACTAGCACCAGAATCGAATAACACAGAGGCTAAAGTTTGGTTTACTAGAAACGTACCTGACACAACATCAAGGTCAGTCTTACCCTCCTCCCGCATCATTGTGAACGCTCTGGCACTTTCCTCGGTCCTTTACCTCCAGTCTTCTTATCCCCAAAACCCTATGTCCTTGGCTTCTTGCAATCCTAACTCATGTGGCCTTCCTCCCCATAAGAATAACACTTCCTCACACCATGGTTCTTCGCCACATGTCCGGTTCTTCGCCACATGTCTGGTTCTTCCACAACGGAAACAAACATTGGTTCCTAATCTACATTCCCCGGTGTGTTCTCGTCCACACTTGACATACCTTCTCGACCCTACACCGGATGTGACCACACGCTCGTCATCCACCGTGCATCGTTGTTACTTGGAGTGGTGCCACCACGCCCAAACTTGTAGATACATGTGTACCTATTTTAGGAGCTTAATGTAAAATGTCTTTCATGTCTTACATATATTTAATTAAATGGGTATTAATGAAATACAATGTGTGGTTGATGCATAAAATGTTTAATATTTCATTGTTTATTGTGTGATAACGCATATTGAACAAACTATATAGGTTTCATAATTCTTAGTCAATAATGATTAAGAAACATGTTCAAACTTAATCGAGTGATGTTCTCATGCGAATGGACCATGCTAATGGACCATATGCATGAATACTTATGCTAATGGACTAGTCGCACGACTGAACCAGGAGACTGGATCAGTCGCACGATTGAGACATAAGATTGACTCAATCGCACGACTAGACCTTTAGTCTTGCGAATGGATCAAACGCAGGCTTCAGTCACACGACTGAACCATGCTAATGGCTCAGTCGCACAAATGGAAAACCCTAACCTATAAATACCACCTAATTCGTGGAAAAACTTAACAATTCGAATACCTACGCACACAATCTTACCCTAGCCGTCAGAGACTCAAGAAGACCTGTTCCAAGTTCATATATCACAATTGATCGTGTTCTAATCATTCATAACATTTCATTAATCGTTAGAGTGATCATAACTGTGTTCTCCCTGATTGGATCGCCAATCTAATAGGATTCCGCACTATTTGAGTTGGTATACGCACAGAATCAATCAGTAATCCGTACCTAAACGGTCGTAATAGCTGGTATCAGAGCTTTGGCTCTTGATTTTACATGTGATTCAATCATTTTCAGTGTAAATCTCACATTTTTCGATAAAAATAAAACAGTGTTTTCAGTGTCTCCAAGTCTAAAAGTTCACGTTTTCCGGCTTACGGCAGATTAGGGTTTGTGAAAAATCGTAGTTTTGTGTCAAAGTGCCAAAATCTTTGAATTTTGAAATCCAGCAGTCTCAGTCGCACGATTGGCTCAGTCGCACGATTGGCTCAATCGCACGACTGAACTCAATCGTACCTCCCAAACGCACGATTGAACTCAGTCGTCCATCCATTCGTACAACTGAACACCCCATTCACGTTGTTCAACCGCACCTACTCAATCGCAGAATTGACTCATCCGCATTGATTCAATCGCACGATTGTCTCATCCGCACGATTGACCCATTAACATCTCTCCATTCGGACCAGTTACATAATTTTGTCCTAACTCTTGAAGTATATAGAAATGGAAGAACAGTACTCGGCGTTTACTGCAGCTAGGGACTCGCGTATCCAGAACCTGTTACTTCTGGAAAACGAGATGGGAATAACAATAAGCCGCCTAAGCTTATCACGTTAGACGATTACCCAAAATGGTAGCAAAGGTTTGGAATTTATCTAAATGGTGTTGATCCCAAACTATGGAAAATCAATCGAGACTAGTTATAGTATGCCGGTTGGCGCTGATGGCGTCAAACTTACTCTAGGTGGCATGACTTATAGCCAGAAGGTGAAGTACAATGCTGAGAAAAAGGTCTATTCTTTGTTGAATCAGTCGATACCTAAGGATATATTTCACCAATTTTTTGAGAATAAGTAGGCAAAGATGTAGATCCATATGTACCTAGTTTATGATCTTAATGTAATATGTCAGTCATGTCCTTAATGTAAATGAAATATATGAGTTGAATGAAACATAGTATGTGGTTATTGATCTTAATGTTTAATGTTTCAGTGTATGATTTTAATGTTTATCATTTATTAACGCATATTGAACCAACTATATAGTTTTGTGGTTGTTTGAAAAGATCATAGTCAAAGAATGATTGAGAAACATATTCAAACTTAGTTATATGAAGTTCTCATGTGAATGGCCCATGCTAATGGACTATACGCATGAAAAACTTCATGCTAATGAACCAGTCGCACGACTGAACCAGGAGACTAGATCAGTCACACAATTGTGACATGAGATTCACTCAGTCTCACGACTGAACACTTAGTCATGCAAATGGATCAACTGCATGACTCAGTCGCACGACTGAACCATGCTAATGGTTCAGTCGCACGAATGAGTAACACTTAACCTATAAATACCACTTAATTCATGGAAAACAGAACACTTTGAAGAATTCGACTCCTACACGTACCCTAGCCGTCCAGAACGTCCAAGAAAGCCAGTCCAAGTTCATACATCGTTCTTGATCGATTCCTATTCGTTATTAATGTTTAGTTTTATCTTATATCGATCGGGTTAACCTTCTCACTGATTGGATCACCAATCAAATAGGATTCCGCACTATTTGATTCGGTATACACGTGAATCAGTTAGTACTCCGTCCGGTACACAATCTCTAACAAGTGGTATCAGAGCTTTGGCTCTTGATTTACGTGTGATTCAATCGATTTTGATATAAAAATTGTGTTTTTCATGCAAAAACACAATCTTTTTGTGTCAAACGTTGTTTTGGACATCTCCAGGTCGTAAAGTTAACGTTCTTCCGACATACGGCAATTAGGGTTCTTGAAAAATTCGTGTTTTTGCGTCAAAATACCTTAAACTTTCGAATTCTCAAGATTCAGCAACTTCAGTCACACGATTGACTCAATCGCATGACTGAATTCACACACATCCTTCATACGCACGATTGGACTCATTCGTACATCCATTCGTACGACTGAACTGTCTATTGCATTGTTCAATCGCACGACTTGTCCATTCGCACACCTTTATTCGCACAAGTAAAACAGTTTGTTCGAAAGTTTAAAGTTGATAGTAATGGAGGATCAATATTCGGCGTTCACCGCCGAAAGGGACTCTAGGATTCAAAATCTGTTGCTTTTAGAAAATGAAGTAGGAAATCATAACAAGCCCCCTAAGCTTAGAACGTTAGATGATTACCCACAATGGAAGCAAAGATTTGAGATTTACTTAAATGGAGTAGATCCCGATCTGTAGGAGTCGCTAGAGACAGGACATAGTATGCATGTAGGTGCAGATGGAGTCAAACTCACCTTAAGCGGTATGACTGATGACCAAAAGGTAAAGTACAATGTAGAGAAGAAAGTATATGTGTTGCTGACTCAGTCAATTCCTAAGGACATCTTCCATCATTTTCTGAGAACAAGCAAGCTAAGAAGTTGTGGGATGCATTGGAAAAAAGTTATGAAGGAAATGCATCGTTAAAAGCTCTAAAGGCTAAAGCGTTGAAATAGGAATTTGATAACTTCTCGTCAATGGGAAATGAGAGCTTGGATGACATCATTGATCAGTTCTACCACCTTATAAGTGAGCTGCACACTCATGTGGTCACCACATCTATGGAAGATAAAGTTTCAAACTTTGCAGATGGGTTGCCAGAGAAGTGGGTTTCTTTTGTATCCAACCTCAGACAAAATGATTTGCTCGTGAAGTTAGATATCAACGACTTCATTCTGAAGCAGAGAAAGGAAGAGCTGAGGATGAAGTACAGGGCGCAACTCAACTCCACAAGCCAAAATGTCTAGAGCACCACTTCAAATGGCATTTGTGTCGAGTTCAACTGGTCCATCTCAAGCTACCACTTTAGGATCTGACACGTTAGGGACGTCTTGTACTCAATACATAGCACTTGAAGCCAATGCTACAAAACTGAAGACTGAGAATCTCAGAATGTTAAAGTGGAAGTAGCAAAGGAGCACATGGATCTCTTAGCAGCTGTTGTCCACTCCTATGATGGACTAGCTGTTGGAAAGATTGGGAACTGCCATCTGGCAGATGAGGACTACGAGTAGGTAGATGAGACAGAGCTAGAGAGAATGGACATCATGTGGGCCTTAGCAAGTGCTATTCGGAGAGCTAAGAAGTTTGTCAAGAAGAATGGAGAGAATCTGATTGCAACTAAGGACAGAACTTTTGGTTTTGACAAGACCAAAGTTACCTACTTCAACTATGGGGAAAAGGGGCACTTCAAATGTGAATGTGTGAAGCACAAGAAGATAGGAAATGGGAATCCATTCTCATCTTTCACTCGTCATGATAACCCCACAAGCAATCCTTCTTCGTCGATCAAGGATCCTAAAGCCTTAACCACACATGATGATGAAGGGCTAGATTGGAGCTTTTGGGTTGTGTCTTCGGGAGAATCGAACATCGCTAGTGTTGAGGATCTAGATGATGACTCAGCAAGCAAAGTTGATATTGCAGTGGAACTCGCGATGTCAAATGTTGATGAAACTACAACTGTAATTGATCACCTGCCTGAAGAAGACACAAGTTCAACAAGTCCAGAATCACTAGAACCAGAAAAGTCAGATACTGCTATGATGGCTGATTCAACCACACCCTCTCAGGTAAGTACCACTACTCAACTTTTCAATAATCATGCTTGTTCTGATTGTAATAAATTTAGGGAAAGCATTGATTTGAAATTTACTAGGTTATTGGACCATGATGATAACTTAGTAAAGGACTTACAACTATGCTCAGATGCAAATAGAGTCTTAAAACAAAAGGAGCACAACTATAAAGAAAAGATAGAACTCTTGAATAAACAACTTAGGGAAATTAAAGTTGTAGCTTTTAACCAAGCTAATGACATTATGTTCTATCTAAAATCCCTAGAAGACACTAACAAACAAAAAGCAGTTTTGGAGGTAGAAGTAAATTCATTAAAACAAAAACTGCATAGTTGGACAAGTTCTTCTCCTATTGTCCAACACTTAGTGAGAGAGCACAACAATAGGGAGGGTTTGGGATATAAAGTGGTTCCACCACCACATGAGACCCTGATGAATGCCAAAAGTAAACCAATAAATATTAACCCAATCAAGGATCATGTGGTGTCCACTCCATTTGTAAGTGATCCAGATTCCACATGTAAACCAAATGAATCTGTCACTAAACAAAAGGATGTCACTTCAAAATCAAAAGGTAAAACGCCATGTGTTAATCTGGATGAACAAGTTGAAAAGGTTAAAATACAGTCTGGTTCAACAGACTCTATTTCCGAACCAAGAAATACCAAACAAATTAACCTGTCACGTGCTTCATGTCAAATAAACAAAAGGGAAAAGATGTTAACAATGTTCAAATAATTAATTTTGTTAAACAAGATAAAACATCTAAACAAGAAGTGTCAAAACCCAAACAGAATAAAGTCACTCGTGTGTCACACACTTCTCCACAGAAACAGTTAAATCGTCAAGTTGAAAGCAGATCATGCTACAACTGTGGAAAGTATGGGCACATAGCGTCTTATTGTCCTTATTATCAGATACCAAAGAAAAAGATTGAACTTTATGACACTAAAGAAAGCTATTCCAAAAGAAGCTACATGACTCCACCAAAAAGAGTTAGTGAACCCAAAATTCAACCTATCATCCAGTCGCTTGTTCATCACTAACAAGCCTTACCCAAAGCTGGCTTATGGAAAGAAAAGTCTATGTCTGGTAATAAGAACAAGAAGAAAAATAATCTTCCCTCACCTTCTAATGGACAATGGGTAGAATTTATGATGTGTGATGCCTCTGGGACACCCAAGCCGATTAAGGCTTGGGTCCCTCACTTTAACTAATGTTTTCAATTGAATGTCCAGGGTATTCGCTATAGTGTTGAAACAAACACTTGGATTGTAGATAGCAGAGCATCAAGGCACATGACTGGAAACCGGGCACTCCTATCAAACATCAAACAAATCAAAGGAGGTCATGTTTCTTTTGGCAGAAACAAAGGAGGGTACATCACACTCAAAGGGAAGTAGGGAACGAGAAAGTTAAATTTGACAAGGTAAACTATGTTCAACAACTTCAGAATAATTTCCCTTCTGTTTCCCAAATATGTGACAGGGGATTTAAGGTAGATTTCGACAATATGAAGTGCTATGTCCTCAAAAAGAACTATGTGATTCCAGAGGAACAAGTCTTAATGTCAGCCTCAAGATATAACGACCTTTATGTCTTAGATCTATCAAAGGCCTCCACAATGGATCATCAAGTTCAGTGCTTCTTGTTAAAAGCTACTGAGAAGGATTCTATCTCCTAGCATAGGAGATTGGGGCACAACAATCCATAGAAGATGAACCACTTGATCCAGAATGATTTAGTGCGGGGAGTCAATGTCAAGAACTTCCAAATCCCGTATTTTTGTGTCGCCTGCAAGAAGGCAAAGAGACAAAGAAGTCTCATAAGGCAAAGAAAGTTAATTCTATAGAACTACCTCTTGAGCTTCTTCACATGGATCTATTTGGTCCAGTCAGTACTAGAAGCATCGCAGGCAACCTGTACTGCTATGTAGTTATAGATGATTACTCAAGATTTTTTTGGTGATGTTTCTAAAATCAAATCACAAACATTTGAGTCATTCAAAGAATTGGTAACTACACTGGAGCCTCTCTACAAGCTAAAGGTGAGACAAGTACGCTCAGACAACGGAACCGAGTTCAAGAACCAATGGATGGAGGCTTTCTGCAAAGAAAAGTAAATTGTGCACCAGTTCACTTCTGCCTACACTCCTCAGCTGAACGAGGTTGCTGAGAGAAAGAATCGCAGCTTAATAGAGACAACACGCACAATGGTAGCAGACTCGAAACTGCCTATCCAATTTTGGAATAAGGCCGTTGCCAATGCGTGTAACACGTTAAATAGAGTTTTGGTGGTAAAACGTCATGGTAAGACGTGTTACGAGTTACTTCAATGACGTAAACCAAATCTGGAGTACCTCGAACCGTTTGGAGCACCATGTAAGTTGCTAAAGAAAACTCAGGAAGGGAAGTTTAGCGAGAAGGCTGAAGAGGGCATTTTTTTAGGATATAACATATCGAATAAGAGAGTTTACAACAACTCAATGGGTCAAGTAGAGGTGTGGTGTAACGTCGATGCTCAGAGATATGCCACTCCTCCTCCTGGAAAAGGACCCGCATTTTTTTCGACAATGATGGATTCTTCAAGTCCTTCACATTCCTCTCTCCACTTCTGATGATGAGTTAGCAGCCAAGATGATGTATGATGTCTTAAACACACCTTCACAGGACTCTACATCATCTGGCTCACAAGGTGAATCACCCACCCACTCAGGGGGAGCACTTGAGGTAAGTGACTCTTCCTATGATGATGAAGCCATGGAGAATGATCAAGACACTTAGGAGCAACAGGTTCCTACTACTACAAGTCCACAAGCATCTAACATTAATGCCTCTGAGTCTTCAAAACCTCACATTCCTGTTGCCTCAGATATAGAACCAAACGTTCATAATCTTGATTCTGAGGTAGTTGTTCCTACCACTCCTGGATCACGCCTAAATGTCTATCATCATTTGAACAATGTCATTAGGGATGTCAGATCAGGAGTTCAGACAAGAAATCGACTGTATTCATCTGATTATGCCTCGGTAATGGAAAAAGGGTATCTTCACGATGGTGGTTAATACTATTTTATGTCTTAGTTTGAGCCAAAATATGTAATAAAGCCCTAAATGATGAGGCATGGGTGAGTGCCATGCAAGAATAACTGCTTTAGTTCAAGAAGTTAGGTGTATGGACTTCGGTAGATAGACCTAAAGGTTCTAAGGTCATTGGCACCAAGTGGGTCTTGAAATGTAAGAAAGATGACCAAGGTGTCATCATCAGGAACAAGGCTCGACTTGTAGTTCAAGGATTTCAACAAGTCAAGGGGATTGATTACAATGAAGTATTTGCACCTGTGGCAAGAATGGAAGCCATCCGTATCTTCCTAGCCTATGCCTCTTACATAAAGATTAATGACTATCAACAGGATGTAAAGAGTGCATTTCTTCATGGTGAAATCCGGGAAACAGTGTATGTCAGTCAAATCGAAGGATTTGAGGATCCATATCATCGGGATAGAGTTTACAAACTAGATAAGGATCTCTACAGGCTTCATCAACCCTCGAGAGCATGGTATGAAAAACTCTCATCTCACCTTGTGAAACACGGATTTCGCAGAGGTGTAATTGACTGTACATTGTTCATCAAAGAGAAGGATGGTGATCTGCTGCTTGTTCAGATTGTGTTGATGACATAATCTTCGATTCCAAGAACGAAGAATTATGTAAAGAATTTGAAGCAATAATGAAGGTAGAATTTGAAATGAGTGCCATGGGAGAGATAAAGTTCTTTCTCGAGTTATAGGTGGATCAAACACCAAAGGGGATATTTCTACATTAGACCAAGTATGTAAGGGATATTCTCAATTGCTTTAACATGGAGAATGCTTCCGCAGCTAGGACTCCACTTGCTACAAACCATGATGTAGCACCCGACGAGAATGGTGATCTGGTTGATACCACCATGTAGCAAGGAATGATTGGATCCCCATGTACCTCACTTCCTCAAGACCTGTTATTATGTATGCAACATGTCTCTGTTCAAGATATCAGGCCAAACCAAAAGTTAACCATCTTATAGGGGTCAAGAGGATAATTCATTATTTGAAGGGTACACCAACACTTGGGTTGTGGTATCCTCATGAAAATGACTTCGAGCTTACCGTGTACAGTGACTCGGATTATGGCGGCTGCAAGATGTACTAAAAATCCACCTTAGCAGGTTGTCAATTCTTTGGGAGGAGATTAGTCACATGGCAGTGTAAGAAGCAGACATCAGTTGCGTTGTCAACTTGTGAAGCTGAATATGTTGTTGAGGCAAGCTGTTGTTCTCAAATAATCTGGATTCAACAACACATGCGGGACTACAGTTTGAAATTTTCTACAGCGCCATATTTGTTGATAATTCTGCTGCAATAGCCGTTACCAAAAATCATGTCCAACACCCTAAGACCAACCACATGGCATAAAATATCACTTTACACGTGATTGCTTTGAAAAAAATCTAATCGATGTTGTTAAAATAAATACGGATATTCAACGTGCTGACCTTTATATAAAAGCCTTTTATAAACCATGTTTTCTATATCTGTTAGAGGTCAACAGCGTTAAAAAGAAAAGTGATGTAATTCCAGACGATGAACATGTTTAGTCCGATGCGTAAAGTCCATTTTCTTTTATTTTCTTTTATTCTAGTTTATGTTATTTAATTATTATTATTAATGTTATCTCTTCGCTTATTAAAATCCTAAAAATGAAAATCACTTACGGTTTTAGAATTTTAGGGGGATAATAGGTTAAGTTAGTATTATTAAAAAAACAAGGGAGGAGGACAGACTAGCTGATAGAAATGAGATCGGATCTGTGAAACCAATTCAATGACTATGAAAATGATAGTACACAGGAACAAAGCATTTGGGACTTTAAAAGATCAAATTGAATTAGATGCTAAATTCAAAGTATAAGTCTGAGAAGTCTAAGCAAAAATAAAAGGAAAAATGATAGTAAAACTAGCTACTACTAAGGTAACACGGAGAAAGTAGACCTAGAGGTTGCTAGACCATTAGATGATGTGTCGGTAGATTCAACACATAGATAAGTAGACCTCGTTGGTGATCTCAACATCAAACTAAGTTATTCAACAAGCTATGGGTCATCATCTTATCCCTGGTTAACACATTCAATAGAGTTCCAAGAAGGGGTGACGAGCAAAATAAACACCACAAATGTGTGCGGATGACTAAAATATGAGCAAAGCACATGATGAAAAATGCAAAAAGCAATCAAACCAATAACCTATGTTGTTGGTGCGATCTGTGCAACAAGAATAAATTGCTCAAACAAGAAGGTATGTTATGTGCCTCTTTGTTGTGCGGTGGCATTGACCTGAGGATAAGCATAACCTATATATTCTAGAATTCATTGTTGTTTGCCGCCTCTCTGCTGTGCGGTGGCACTGACCTCAGGCTTGGCTTCTCTTTGAAAGCTCCAAGACTAGCGTGTTCTTGTTGAAAGTACCCGTAGAGCGCTCAAAAATCTCCTGAGGAATGTTGAATACAATATAAGTGTGTGATCCACAAATGCTTGTTGAAATAATTAAACCTTAAACCATCACCAATCTGTGTCAAAAGTCTATGTATGGATTTAAGTGGACAAGTATATTGACAATCATCATGGCTAGAATTCTTGAAAGTCCAAATCAATGTGTGCATCTTATAGTACTAGTATGATTTCCTTAACTTGCTAATAAATCTCGACGAAAACAAGAATCTAGCATCAAATGATTTTGGTAACACGTCCTGAATGAGTTGATTACCTGTACGATTCCATAAATGACTCGTTCCACTTATGGTCAAAATAACTTGAAGCTGTCTGTTCAAGAAATAAATCTGTTAGATCTCTATCTTAGGATTTCCATCTCACACAAAATCACAAAAACATCTTTAGTTTTGTCTTTCAATGTTAGCTATTTTGTTTTGTTTTAACATTTAGTCAATTTAGAGTTATATGTCGGACTATGTCATGCAATTCAATCTGGGATTAAATTAGTTAAAAGGGTCACGTCTGAAGTGACTAAACATGCTTCCAATGTTAAATGTGTCATGTATGAGGTGACAAAATGCTTTTTGCTTAAATGGATCACGACTAAGGTAATCAAAAGTTTTTAAAGTTAAAATGATCATGTTTGAGATGATCAAATGCTCAAAATGTTTAATAAATAGTTAAATGGGGTTAAATGTCAAATGCTCATAAAGTCAAAACCATTAGTATGATCCATTCGCACGACTGGACCATGAGTATGGACCAATCGTACGATTGGACCATACTTATGCACTAGACAACCAAATGGAGCATGAGTATGATCCATTCACACGAATGGCTTACAAGATTGAGCCAGTCGCCCAAATGGAGTTGTCCGAATGAGTGAGTCGCCCGACTGAAGGTGATCGATTGAAGTAATCGCCCGACTGAGTTCCAATCGCCTGAATGAAAAGAGCGAATGGATCCAGTCGCCCAATTGAAACCATATTCAGTATAATAGGGCCATAGTCGATCGCACATACTCATCACCCCTCAATCGCCCTAAAATCACATATCGTACCGTTACTCTGCAAAAATTTCTTCTGACCTTACTTGACTTCAAATTTCAAGATTCTGACAATGCTGGTTGTTATACAGGTACAATGCGGTGCAACCTACATAAATCCCAGTCGATTTGTGCCCTAAATCAATGATTTCGGCCCTAACCAAGAACCAAAACTTAGTTGATGAATTAACTAACAAAACTAAGTAGAATGTTGAAATCAAGGTTATTAGGTGCTAATTAGGGTTATTATGAGTCTAATGAGCCAAACCACGATGTTTAATATTAAGATTTTTTCAAAATTTGAATCTCAATTGAACAGATAGTAGGTCATGCGACTGGACACCAGGCTGGACAAATGACTCAGTCGGCCAAATGAACAATGCGTATGAGCTCAGTCGACCGACTAAACTAGTCGTAGGCTCAGTCGCCCGATTGAACTCAGTCGTAAGATAAGTCACCTGATTCTATTCAGTCGCATGTTAGGTCAAATGACTGAACCCAGTCATATGGTTCAATCGCACGATTGAACCAGACTAATCTCAAACAAGTTAATTTGAAATGGTTTCTGTTATGTGATGATCTAACTTGTATGCTTCTTCTGTTACAGATTGATGGTTGGTCGGTGGACCATCAACACCAAGCACAATATTTGTGCTCATCTGGTCGCCACCACTTGAAACGCTGCCTAGTTTGCTGGCATCATAGCTTTCCTCAAGAGATCACGGATACACAGAGCTATATCTACACCATGCACTCCCTATAGGTCTATACAGCAGGCCTTCTGGGTGGGTGCATCAGTTGATTGATCTCGTGAGCCCTACTGCATCCGGAGTACTACATTTGGGTAGGATATAAAGGTGACAGCTGCAGATATTAGACGAGTACTAGATCTGGGTGAGGATGGTAATCACCCAACCAGACTACACCCTTTGATAGAGAGGGGATGCTTCCTCAGGATGAAGTACTCTGGGGACATCAATGCAGGTGTGCTAAAAAAAGCAGCCTGTATCCCTAGTTCAAGTACATGGCACACGTGATAGTGAAGTGCATAGCTTCGAGGAGAGGTGGCTTTGATGACCTATCAGACCAAATCTAGAATGCCTACGTGGCACTGGTGTTGAACCACCCCTTCAGCTTCTCCCGCATGATCTTTGCATACCTGGTAGAGAATCTTGAGGCCAAAGGCAAGAAGGGATTCTATATGTACCCAAGATTCTTACAGATGATGATTGATGAAAAGCTGCCTTCCTTGCGTAAGGAGAGCCATGATGCGGTATCACATGAGGTGATGGATGGCACTACTTTGGGCTGCATGAAGGTCTACAGGGGAAAGCAAGTCAAGCCCCCTGTGAGGAGACTGTTCGGGCACCTGGCCTTGGAGGATTACATGGTGTCGGCAAGGTGTAAGTGGCGCGACGAGGAGAGTGATTCAGATGTTAAGTAGATTGCTCTCCCATCTGATGACTCCGATGATGATGACGGTGATGCTGGTGGAGATTCTGGCCCCGCTGCTTCTAGGGCCAACACTGCACATTCGACACCTCCACCACCCACTCATGCAGATGCTGCCACCACCAATTTCCATCAGGATTTCTGCCCTCTTGATGTGGAGGAAGAGAGTGATGAGGAGCCCCTAACCATGACAGTGGGCAGCAGGGTGGTTGCACCGACCGAGGCATTCGAATGGTTGGAGGACGCCCTAGCGAGTCTGGGAGACTACAGCTGACCCTGGTTACACACCAGGTCAGCCCAGCAGCATCCTAGGGGAAGCATCCTAGGGGAAGCATCCACCTCAGGGGGCATGAGAAGAAAAAGGATGGCTCAGCCCCATGGGATGAAGATGAAGAAGAGGAGGATGACCTTCATCACCACAACCACCTCTACCACACCACCGACCACCTCTACCACTCCCCCATCACCACTCCCACCATTCCACTTGTCACCACTACTGCCACCATTCCACCTATCACCACTACTGCCACCACACACACCACCACTACCTCAGCCACTCCACCACTTACACACATCACATCCATCACCACTTCAGCTTACCCATCACCACCCACATACTTACCACCTCCCATATTCACCACAACCACCACCACCACCTCTAGCCACCAGGCAGGACCATCATATCACCCATCCTTTCCATCAGGATCATCTCTACATCCAAGTGGGGTAGAGGAATAGCTTTTAGCACTAAATTGTATGGTGCTGAAGCTGTTAGTAGTCGATGACGAGAAGACTACTCAGCTCCGACAGTTAGTGGAGCTTACTGCTGCATAATCACAACAGATCTCTCAGAAGGCACAGCAGATTGAGGAGCAGGCTCAGCAAATGGCGGCTCAGAGTCAAGAGATTTCCCAACTCAAGGAGGAAAATGTGTTGTCTACTAAGAAGATTGAGAAGTTGGATGATACTAAGAGGACCATCCTGGTCAAACTTAAGGGCATAAAGGACGAGCCTCTGAAGATCGGAGAGGGTGACGGTGATGATGGTTATGATATGATGATGATAATAGTGATGATGATGATGATGATGATGATGATCGTAATGATGAAGGTGATGATGAGGATGGAGGAGACACTGAAGGAGGAGGAGAGTCATCTACTTTGGGTGCACAAGAAGCTAGTGAGAGGCGGACCGAAAAGACTTAAGATCCAGGTGCCTTGACATCAGTCCCAACAACAGAGGAACACATGATCCAAGACAAAAGTAATGCATAGATGTTTGTGTAATTTAAATCATATGTAATTTGAATATTGTATTAAACTTATGTGCTTGAATGTTTATGTATATATATTTAATGTTTAATGTCTTGATTATTTACTGATGCATGATGTGTTAAATTTTTTAAATCAAGTAGATCAACATTATTAGCGAGATGACTACGATGTTGCTCCCCTTTAGTAGATCAAGTCTCATCTCACAATGATACTTGATCTACAAGGGATTGTCAGGAGGTCTATAAGTTATACTGCCGAAGAAGGAGAAATTATTCACAACCTAGCTGATGAGCAACTCGCAGAAATGTTCCGGTTAAACCCGGATGAAGTAGTTAAGGATGCCCCTACCATCGATGTTGCTAATGATGACGAGCTCAATGATGTTGATGAGATAGAGATTGAAGATATCACAGCATAGCACTATCCAAAATATACTGATCGAGAGGGAAATATGGTCCTTGATTCTGGAGATACACTCGACAGTGATATGCATGTTAAATTGGATACGATGGAGAGGGAGACCGAGAAATCTGAAAGCCAAGCCCAAGCCATGGACGCACATGTTGAAAACAAAAGGGCTGAATGGGCATCTTGTTTTGCAGAGATCGGTGCCCAACGCATAGCGCCAAAGCCAAGTGCCTACGCCAAGCTCTACAAAGTCAAGAAGCATCTTATGGTGTCTGGCAAGATAATCGCATGGGCTTACTTTAAGGATCTGGATGTATATGTAGTGAAAAGGAGAAGGGAATCGAGTACTTCTGATTTCCACAAGTTTTGAAGACTCTTCCTGGTTTTGAGCTCAATCAGTTGGCATGCCTGAACCTACTGTATGTTGACCTCAGGAAGATGTCAGGCTGGTTTGAAGCTACATTAAAGAGAGAATACCACACACGATGGGTTAATTTCAAGCCTCAACAACCTACAAGGTACATTTGAAGGTCAGAGGTGAACCCAAGGACTGGGAAACCCAAAGTGGTGTTGAAGTGGAGTCCTCCATGTACCATGTGTAAGATCCCACCAAGGGAAATGCCACAGGACTTCACTTCCCACTTCAAGTGGTGGTATTATGACTGGCGAACAGGAGAAGCGGTCATAGTATTACAGAAAGAGAGCCAAATGGAGACCATCCGAGTATTTGACCCAATATGGCTAACCAACCTATCAGCGAATGATGTTTATACTTTATACAGGTGGCCATTATTCTTTGATCCGTAGGATATTATATAGGCCCTCCAATTTCAGAACGTCATAAGACTCTACTTTGCATTTGAGATGCACGCTAGAGTCACAGTCGAGGAGAGGCATGAGAAGTTTGACAGGCTAATGAAGAATTCCAGACAATGATGAACTATGATCGACAGGATATTATATATGTTTGTCATGTCCTTAACGTAAATGAAACATATGAGTTGAATGAAACGTATTATATGGTTATTGATTTTAATGTTTAATGTTTCAGTGTATGATTTTAGTGTTTTTCATTTATTAACGCATATTGAACCAACTATATAGGATTGTGGTTGTTTGAATAGATCATAGTCATAGAGTGATTGAGAAACATATTCAAACTTAGTTATATGAAGTTCTTAGGCGAATGGCCCATGCATAGACCATACGCATGAACAACTTCATGCTAATGAACCAGTCGCACGACTGAACCAGGAGACTGGATCAGTCGCACAATTGTGACATGAGATTGACTCAGTTGCATGACTAAACACTCAATCGTGCGAATGGATCAACCGCATGACTCAGTCGCACGACTGAACCATGCTAATGGTTTAGTCACACGAATGAGTAACCCTAACCAATAAATACCACTTAATTCATGGAAAACGGAACACTTTGAAGAATTCGACCCCAACACGTACCCTAGCCATCCAGAACGTCCAAGAAAGCTAGTCCAAGTTCATATATCGTTCTTGATCGATTCCTAGTCGTTCTTAACGTTTAGTTTAATCTTGTATCAATCGCCAATCAAATAGGATTCTGCATTATTTGATTCGGTATACACATGAATGAGTTAGAACTTCGTCCAGTACACGGTCCCTAACAAAAGAAATTACGGGAGGCTCTGGAAAAACGATACAACGGGAATGCATCGTTAAAAGCCCTAAAGGCGAAATATTTGAAGAAGGCGTTCGATAACTTCTCACCGATGTGCAAGGAGAGCTTGGATGATGTCATCGACTAATTCTACCATTTAATGAGTGAGTTGCACACTCATAGGGTTACAACATCAACGGAAGATAAGGTCTCAAGCTTTGCCGATGGACTGCTAGAGAAGTGGGACTCGTTTCTGTCTAATTTGACACAGAATAATTTACTGGCCAAATTAGACATAAACGACTTCATCCTAAAACTATGGGAGGAGGAACTGAAGATGAAGTACAGGTCTCAAAAAGGATCTTATGATCAAAACCCGTCTTTGTATAATTCAACTTCTACCTCAAAAAGCTCAGGAGCACCACTACAAATTGCTTTTGTGTCAAATTCAGCAGCTCCTCTACAAGCCTCTACTTTAGGATCTAAAACGTCTGGGTCATCTAGCATCCAATATATAGTACCTGAATTAAATGCGACAAAGTTGAAGACCGAGAATCTTGGGAATATCACTGTGGAGGTTGCAAAGGAGCATATGGACCTCTTAGCTGCAGTTGTTCATTCTTATGATAGACTAGTTGCAGGAAAGATCGGAAATTGCCATCTGGCTTATGAGGATTACGATAGGTGGACGAGAATGAATCGGAAAGAATGAATATTATGTGTGCATTGGCAAGTGTTGTCCGTAGAGCCAAGAAGTTTGTTAAGAAGAGTGGACAGAACTTGCTAGCCACTAAGGATACTACTTTTGGTTTTGATAAAACCAAAGTTACCTGTTTCAACTACGGAGAGAAGGGGCACTTCAAATGAGAATATGTGAAGCCCAAGAAGACAGGTAACGGTAATCCTTTCTCATCATTCAACCATAAAGAGAAATCCACAAGTGAAGCTACATCACCAAGAAAAGATCCTGAAGCTCTGACTGCACAAGATGACGAAGGTCAAGATTGGACCTTTCGTTTTGTTTCCCCGGGTGAGTCCAACATTACAAATATTGAGGTTTTGGATGATGACACTGCAAGTGAAGGTGATCTAGTAGTTGAACTAGTAATGTCAGATCATGAAGATACTGCTACTATGGTCACTCACCTCAATGAAGATGGTCCAAGAACAACATGTTCAGAATCACTAGCACCCGAATAGTCAAACTCTGTGATGATGGCTCATTCAACCGAACTGTCTCAAGTAAGTACCACAGACCAACTTTTTGATAATTATGCTTGTACTGAATTTAATAAATTTAGAGACAGCATAGATTCAAAATTTGCTAGAGGCTAGCTTAGTAAGTACCACAACGATAGCTTAGTAAATGACTTGCAGTTGTGCACAGAGGCTAACCGAATTATAAACAAAATGAGCATAGTTACAAAGAGAAAATAGAGTTTTTAAATAAACAACTAAGGGAAACCAAGGTTGTTGCTTTTAACCAAGAAAATGACATAAAGTTCTAGTTGAACTCTTTAGAAGAAACTAAGAAAGAAAAAGCAGTTTTGGAAGTCGAAGTAAACTCATATAAAAACTGCATAATTGGATAAGTTCTTCTCATATAGTACAACACTTAGTAAGAGAACAAAACAATGGGGAGGCGTTGGGATACAAAGTTGTTCCACCGCGACATGAGACAGTGTTAAATGCTAAATGTAGACGTATAAATAGCAACCCTGTCAAGGATCATGTGGTGTCCACTCCTCTAGTTAGTGATCCAGATTCCACGAGTAAATCGGAGGAATCTGTCAATATAAAGGTAAGTTGCATGTTGTTAATTTGGATAAACAATTTGAAGAGGTTAAGATAAAGTCAGGTTCAAGCATGTCTAATTCTGAACCCAAAAAGACCAAACAAGTTAACCAATCACGTGCACCATGTCTTAGTCCAAATAAACAAAAGGTTAAAGATGCTAAAAAAGTTCAAACCATGAATTTTGTTAAAGAAGCTGGGACATCTAAACAAGAAGTGTCAAAACCTAAACACCTAAAGTTACACAGGTGTCACATACTTCCCCACAAAAACCATTCCACCAACATATTGAAAGTAGATCATGCTACAACTGTGGAAAGTATGGACACATCGCTTCTCATCTTCCTTACTATCAAACACCAAGAAAGAAATTTAACTTCATGACACTAAACCAAGTTCTTTGAAGCGGAGCTCTATTACTCCACCAAAAAGGATTAGTGAACATAAAGTTCAAACTGTAAGCCAGTCATCTGTTGATCACATACAAGCCTTACACAAAACTAGCTTATGGAAAGAAAAAGTAAGTTCAGCATCTAAAAATGAGAACAAGAAGAAAATAGACTTGCCCTCACCTTCTAATGGACAATGGGTAGAATTTATGATGTGTGATGCCTCTAGGTCACCCAAGCCAGTTAAGGTTTGGGTCCCTAATCTAAACTAATCATTTCCTTCAAATGTACAGGTTATCCGCTATAGTGCTTCTACAAATACCTGGATTGTTGATAGCGGCGCATCAAGGCACATGACTGGGAACTTGTCTCTCCTTTCAAATGACAAACTAATTAAAGGAGGACATTTCGTTTGCTGGAAATAAAGGAGGATACATCATAGCTCAAGGAGAAGCGGGAAACCAGAAAGTGAAGTTTGATAAGGTAAACTATGTTCAACAACTTCAAAATAAATTTCTTTCTGTATCCCAAATTTGTGACAAAGGCTTTAAGGTAGTCTTTGACAACAAGAAGTGTTATGTGTTAAAGAATGATTATGTAACCTCGAAGGACCAAGTCTTAATGTCAGCTTCAAGATATAATGATTTATATGTCTTGGATCTATCAAAGGCCTTCATAATTGATCATCAAGTACAATGCTTCTTGTTAAAGGCAACAGAGAAAGACTTCATCTCCTAGCTTAGGAGAATGAGACACATAAATCCCTCGAAGGTGAACCACTTGATTCAGAATGATCTAGTGCGTGGAGTAAACATTAAGAACTTCCAACTACCAGATTTCTGTGTTGCTTATAAGAAAGGAAAACAGACCAAGAAGGATCATAAGGCTAAAAAGGTTAATTCCATTGAGTTGCCTCTTAAGCATCTACACATGGATCTGTTTCGTCCAGTCAGTACGAGGAGCATTGTTGGCGACTTGTACTGCTATGTAGTTACGGATGATTACTAAAGATTCTCTTGGGTAATGTTTCTGAAAT
The DNA here is from genome assembly GCA_025506515.1 of Flaveria trinervia. Lineage (NCBI taxonomy): Eukaryota > Viridiplantae > Streptophyta > Magnoliopsida > Asterales > Asteraceae > Flaveria > Flaveria trinervia. The sequence goes on along the minus strand of CM046443.1, from coordinate 29,372,734 downwards.
CCAAATCAGAGACATTTGAATCATTCAAAGAGCTGATAACTATACTGGAGTCACTCTACAAGCTGAAGGTAGAAGAAGTTTGCTCAGACAACGGTACCGAGTTCAAGAACCAATCGATGGAGGCATTCTGCAAAGAAAAAGAAAGTATGAACCGGTTCACATCTGCCTACACTCCTGAAATGAACTGAGTTGCTAAGAGAAAGAATCGCAGCCTGATAGAGACAGCCCAGACGATGCTAGTAGACTTGATTCTGTCCATTAATGAGGCAGTTGAAAATGCATGTTACACCGTAAATCGAGTCCTGGTGGTCAAGCATCATGGTAAAACATGTTACGAGTTACAAAAACAATGTAAACCTAATCTAGAGTACCTCGAACCATTTGGAGCACTATGTACTCTTCTGGAGAAAACTATGTCAGGAAAGTTTAGCGAGAAGGCTGAAGAAGGAATCTTTCTAGGATACAACATACCGAATAAGAGAGTTTACAACAACTCAACGGGTCAAGTAGAAGTGTTGTTGCACCCTGAAAGGATCATACATGCCAACTTAATGGGTGAATTGATGATTGCTCAACTGGAATCCCACAAGTCCAAGAAGAAATGCCGATGAAAATCTGGAAGGAAAATAACAAGTGTTATCTTCCGCATTAGTTAATGCGGAAGACATAACTCTGATGCTGACAAGTGTTTACTCTTCCACATTGACTAATCTGGAAGACATAATACTAATGCTGAACAAGTTACTCTTCCGCATTGACTAATGCGGAAGAACAAAAGAAGATGCGGACAAGACTTTGCTCATCCGCATTGACAAATGCGGATGACTGACCAAATGCGCATAAGTATTTGTTCATCCGCATTAACCAATGCGGATGACCAACTTACTAATACGGATGATCAAGTGGAGATGCTGATCAAGATTATTTCATCCGCATTTGTCAATGCGGATGAACAAGCAGAGATGCGGATCAAGACTTAGACTAGTTTCTGATGTAATAGGTCAGGGGTAGTTTAGTCATTATGTAAAGGCATCTTGTCTGCCTATAAATAGAATAGTTGACCTCGTACTGAGGTGACGGCTGATAGATAGATAATTTTTGTTGTAATCATTCTCTGTAATTTATCAACTTTCATATATCAATACAAACAACATTTATGAGTATTTTTCTTGCTTTGAATGTTCTTTGATTGTTTGTTTCCACCACTCAATCATTGACTTGATTATCATATTCGATTCACAGTAAGAATATCACTCTTAGTCAACCCAAGTCAATTGGTATCAGTGCTTTGGCTCTCGATTCTCTTTCAAATCTGCGCACAGCCTGAATAGAATTCGATTGATCGGGTAATCAAGTTGCTAGTAGTGGATATCATCATCTCAACTTAGTAAACAGCAAGAATACTCCTGTCAAACAGCAAAAAAATCATTACAGAACTCATTCTAAGCCTCGAAAGAACCGCTTGAACAAGTTGGACTCATCAAACATAATCAATCTTAAAATCAACTAAATCTATACTTACACAAATCAACATGGACTCTAACAGTTACTTTGAACTTGGTAATACACCTAAACCTCCCATGCATAAACACAAATATGTGTTTAAACAGTGGAGAATAAGGTTTAGAAATTATATCACAGGTGTAGATCCTGATTTTTGGATTTCAATAAGTAAGGGTCCACACATTCCTGTTACTCTATCAACAGCTCAAGCTGCACTTTACAAGACTGCGAGAATACCAATTGAAGACTTAACTCTGGATGAAGATGACTATAAGAAAATCAAAATTCACCTCAAAGCATACTCAATTTTGACTCAAGCACTCAAGATGGACGTGCTGAAACAATTGGAAAAGTATGGAACTGCTGAAGCTGTTTGGGATGCACTGAAAATTATGTGTGAAGGAAGCACTGAGGTTGCTGAAATTAACAAAGACAAGCTGGTCAATCAGTATGAAACCTTCAGCCACACCAAAGGAGAATCCATATCAAAACAACTGCACAGATTTGTACAATTGTTAAATGACTTGGAAATCATGGGAGTTTCTTACAATATTAAAGAACTTAACAAGAAACTGCGTCACAGTCTCCTTGAAAGCTGGAAGTAGAATGTCACCATGCTGAAAAATACTCTTGATCTTGAGAGTACCACTCTAGATATTATGATAGCAAAAATTAAAGCTTTGGAACATGATGAATGAAGCAGTAACCTGAGTGGACCAAGAGAATTTAGGCCTATAAATTTCCTTTAGAATCTCATTCTGTTGAAAATGCTTTCATCATTGAGGAAGATCATTTCATCTCATCAAGAGATCAAATGAAAAATACTGGGTTCATTGCAACTCCACCGTTCAATCATCCATCAACTTCATCACAAGCACCTAAAGTCTCCACTGCTCCTCAAACCTCTCCTGAAGACTCAAGATCAGAAGAGCAAAAGGCATCTTACAATGCCTTTGTTGCAAGGTTTGAAGCCTACCTAGGAGGAAGACTCACTTCTACCCACCTAATTCAGGAAGATTTAGAAGAAATAGATCTTGATGATGTTGAGGAAATGGATATACAGTGGCAAATGGCAATGATTGCAATAAGAGCCAAGAAATTCTTCAGAAAAGGAAGAAAGCTAAGCCTGAATGAGAACACAAAACTTGGATATGATAAATCCAAGGTGAAGTGCTTCAAGTGTGGCATGACTGGCCATTTCTCGAGTAAGTGCAATGCCCCCAAGAGAACCAACTATCAAAGGAACTCTCCAGGCCAATCATCATCACAGCCTAACTCAAGCTATCGCTCCAATAATCAACAACAACAGTATCATCATTCTCATCATCAACAAACATACCAGAATCAACCACAGCTGACAAATCAAGCTCATGCAAGCAGTCAGCCTTCTGCTAGTGCCCTTGTGATTAAACAAGATGGGATATGTGACTGGAGTGTGTATGCTGAGGAAGTCAAGCCTTAATTCCAAAATCATGCTCTTATGGCTCACATCAACGATGGACCATCTTCAATGCCTACTGAGGTAAAAACTAACCTTTGTAGTGAAAGTTGCATTAATGAATTACAAGAGTACACGGAACACAATCATAAACTGGTAGATAAAATTAAAGAAGAAAAAGTGAAGTCAGAAATGATGAAGAGAGAATGTTAGGATCAGTGATCTAAGTTTGATTATTTAGAGAGTATTGCAGTGGAATTCGAACAACGAATTAAACAATTCACAATAACACAATTGATATTCAATGTAACAGTACACGGATATAGAAAGAGAGAATTCTGCAAAAGAAATATTTCATTCATATGCTTTCGTGGTGGCCTAATGTCTCGCATTACAACTAGGTCAACATTCCTTATATAGGATATGTGACGTCTGCTGATGTCACTTGATAGTGACATCTAACAGAATTATTCAAACTACTGAAACTATGCAAACTACTGAGAATGTTCTCAACTACTGATTACATCTCAGAGAATGCTCAAGTACAAAAACATAAAACTAATGAACTATAACGACTGAAACTCTAACTACTGAAAAGTAAATTACAAGTACTAAAAGGAAACCATCACAACTACTAAAGTTAATTACTTCAGCTGTTGTGACAACTACTGATCACTTTGGTCTTCAGTCTTTGTCTTCAGTACTTTACTTTCAGACTTTGTCTTCAGCTGATGGCTTCAGACTTTGTCTTCAGCTGATGGCTTCAGACTTTGTCTTCAGCTGATGGCTTCAGACTTTGTCTTCAGTCTTTGTTCTTCAGTACTTTACTTTGAGACTTTTGTCTTCAGACCTTGTAAGCATCTGATGTCTTCAGCTGTTGTGGTCTTCTTTAGCAGTTGTAATGTCTGTGGGACTTAGAGGTTTTTCTAATCAGGCTCATTGGTTCTTTTTGTCCAACAAACTCCCCCTGAACCAGTGTAGCCAAAACCTCTAAACTTCTTGATGATCCCACTTATTCTTGGCAGAAACACCCTCTTGATCAGCTTCAAAGGTAATCAGTTAAGCACAGGTCGGGAAAAGGTTTCTAATCTTTTGATTGGCTAAGTATGGAAGGGAACTTTGTCTTGGGAAACCAGACACAGAGTCTTGTCCCAACCATGAAACCTAATTCCCATTAATGAGTCTATAAGACTCACTAGCATAGGCCTCAAGGAGAACAACTTGTTCCTCCTTGGTGAGTTCTTCTGCTTCTCCCTCGAAGAAGAACTCTGGGCCATAATACTCAGACAGGTATCTCATTGTCTTTCCATTTTTCAACTCCACAGTTGTTATCTCTCTGTAAGCAAATTCATCAGGGTGAGAGCCTTCAAGCAACAACTGGAGATCACTCTTGTGAAGATCTTCAAGTCTTTTGTATAACAACCCCTTCTTAATCATTTTGTTCTCAAAAATAGATTGAGGGGTTGTCTTGGAGTTGTGAGCTCTCTTGAATTCTTCAATGATTTCCCAGGGTGAGACTACCATGGCCAACATAATTGCAGCATTCAAGGTCTTCTTCACTTGGCCATGATATCTGCTTGGTATATTCTTCTTATGAATTCTAGAACTTACCCTGGGGTCTGGCTAGATCCGCACTCTTTCTCTTTGATGTTAAAAAGTATGTCTACGAGTGTACAACCTCAGAGCCTGTTTCTTCATTTCTTGAATGGATGAGGACTGAGGGAAATCCTTGTCAACCATCTTGAGAAGCTGCTCATCGTGCTGCTTCTGCTCTTCTGCTTCTTCAATCTTTACCTTCACCATCTGCATTTGCAAGTCAGGTGTAATCACTTGTTGACTTCTGTGCTCAGGTGTTTTAAGGTTGAGAACAGCAGAGATTGGTAGACAATCTTCATCATCATCCTCTTCTTCATCTTCTTCTACCTCAACACCCTTCTCCTCCTTCTGGGTGTATCACTGGGTAAGGTTTGAGGTGGTTTTTGGGGTAAAGGGATTGGTTTTGTGGGTTGAGTTGTGGGTGGCTTTGGTTTAGGGATATATTTGGGAGATTTTAGAGACAAGGGTTGTGTTTAAGTGGGAGTGTGAGAAGACTGACTTAGCATTTTGGTGGTGAGTTTGGCTTTGGAGAGCTTTGCCATTTCAGTTCTCTTCCCTGCACCTGTTTCATCCAGTGCTTCGATGATCAACCCTTTATTATAGCCTCCAGCAGAGCAGATTTTCTTGGTTATCTCCAAGATACTGTCTTTGGACCAGGCCTTTATCTCTATCAATGATCTTCCAAGGTATTTGGCAATGAATCTGATCATTATCTCCAATCGTTCCCTTTCCAACACACTATAACTAGCCCATCTAGCTTGAATCTCTTCTATTTCCAGCCTTGTGATCTCAGTGTCTAGTGTGGTTGTGTCATGACCTTGTCAAAAGAGCTGATCTATAATTTTATCCATGGATCTGCTATGAGCTTCATCAGAATCTTTGACAAGATCTTCTAAGGATTTATCTTCATCAGCTTTTGACCCAGCAGTTTTCTTTCTTTTATATGTGATCAACTGATCTTCCTTCTCTTTATCTGTGATCAGCTGTTCTAAGATCAGCTCTTTTTCCACCTCCTTCTCTTTTGCAGGTTCTTTCTCATCATCAACTCTTTTTGTTTTCTTTTCTTTCACTACCTTAGACTTGGAAGTCTCCCCCTTTTTGGTTGCATTGGGATCAGGGGCTTGAAAGGCAGAAAGAGATTTGTGAACAACATCATCAATGAGGGTTTGTAGATTTGAGGAGATCCTCTCATCAATGGCTTTATGCACTATGTCAGTGATGTTAGGAGTGATGAGAGGTAAGGAGTTTTGAAAGACAACAACCATCTGCTCAGAGGGGTTCTGTCCCTGAGAGGTGGTGCCAAAAGTGGTGGCTGGTGGCTCAGTTAAGTGTGTAGGCTCAGTGTTTGGTGAACCGTCAATTGAAGGTGCCATCTGTGGGGTTTGTGGGGTAGATAGACTTCGATCCCGAGACATTTTGGCTAGCAGCTCTTTGAGTCTGCTCACCTCAGTCTCTAGGATGGTATTATGGGCTAATACATCATAGAAAAAGCCCAGGTCATCATCAGTCTATGCTAAATCACCTGACCTCCTGATTGAATCAGGATGTACATGCTCTGAGTGTAGATCAGTAGAAGCATGTGCCCTTTGATCTTGGTACTGGGGACTTCCTGCCTTAGGACTGTGTCCTTCATTGGGAGTTGCCTCTGGTAAGGTCTTATGGATGTTACCAACTTCATCCTGATCATTTGTTGAATCAGTAGAAGTGGCAGCCTTACCAGATATTCTAATCTCCGTTTCTACACTTGGAGATTGAACATTGTAACCCCTGTGCTGTGGGTTATCATAAGAATTTTGGTCCTCCCCCTCAATGGTTGAGGTATTCCCAGAGGTAAGTGCTTTCTGGGGAGTGGGTGAGGAATGCAACTAACTTAGCACTTTAGCAACTATCAGTGTTGGGCTTTGAGGGGCGGTTGCATGTGGAGATTGGTCCGAAGCAGATTGCACCCGGGGTGAGAGGTGCTCTTCAATGGTAACCCTCTCAACTGAGATAGATTCCAGAAATGTGGGATCCCCAATTGTGGTTGCAACAGGATCTTATTGAGAGGACACCTATGCGGCTTCAGCAGGTTGAGTCTTGGACATAACTGGGGGGTTAGAACTAGTATGTATTTCCTGTGTTTGTGGTACAGGGGCATCCTTAGGGGACGCATCTCCCTGAGTAGCCTTTTTGGGCTTTTTGGATTTGGGTTTGGTGGGGACTTTGGATCTGGAAGTGGAGGCTGTGGGTTCCCTCTGCTTGGTTTTAGCATCTGGGCAGCCCCTTTTAGAGTAGGGTCTGAGTTATGTCTGGAGTATACCTCAGCTAAAACAGCTGGAGCAGGGACTACAAGACCAACAAGGCCATTAGATTTTAATTGATTCAAAATTATGGCCATCAGAAACCTCAGATAAAGTAGGCATCTGTTTGCCATAGGTTTCTGAGCCAGATCCTTTAGTTCCATGAACACTATCTCAGAAAAATTTAGATTTTGGCGTTCAAAGATAGAGTACAATACCTGTTGCCATCGGGAAGACATCTCATCCCAAGAAGATGTCTTTGATGCAAGGCAGACATTCGCCATATGAAAGATAAGTCATTCAGCATTATGGAAGTGCTTTTTAAGTATGGTTGTAGCACTTAAGTCGCCTTCATACCCGTTATTGATGAAAGACATATCAGTGATGCCTTTCGGGTATTCTTTAACATAGGTGCAATCATGCAAATTTAGGATATGTGACGTCTGCTGATGTCACTTGATAGTGACATCTAACAGAATTATTCAAACTACTGAAACTATGCAAACTACTGAGAATGTTCTCAACTACTGATTACATCTCAGAGAATGCTTAAGTACAAAAACATAAAACTACTGAACTACAACTACTGAAACTATAACTACTAAAAGGTAAATTACAAGTACTGAAAGGAAACCATCACAACTAATGAAATTAATTACTTCAGCTGTTGTGACAACTACTGATCACTTTGGTCTTCAGTCTTTGTCTTCAGTACTTTACTTTCAGACTTTGTCTTCAGCTGATGGCTTCAGACTTTGTCTTCAACTGATGCTTCAGACTTTGTCTTCAGTTGATGGCTTCAGACTTTGTCTTCAGTCTTTGTTCTTCAGTACTTTACTTTCAGACTTTTATCTTCAGACCTTGTAATTAGCTGATGTCCTCAGCTGTTGTGATCTTCTTCAACAGTTGTAATGTTGGTGGGATTTAGAGGTTTTTCTAATCAGGCTCATTGGTTCTTTTGGTCCAACAAAGAACTAAAAAGTTTTGAAATCAAAATCAAATCTCTCATTTCTGACATAGAAAAACTGCATGGTGAGAAATACACTCTTGCAGCTGAAAATGATCTACTTACTGAAAAGTTAGCTCAAGCTAAAGCTCAAAAATCTATGACTGAAGTGAAACTTGAAAAGTTTCACATGTCTTCAGTCAAGCTATAAGAGATGCTAGATTCCCATAGGATCCAAAGGACATGTTAGGAATTGGTATAATTCATTTCTACCACCATACAATAACAATTACACTGTCATGCTGACTCTGTCTCACTCTCTGAATCAATTGAACCTAAAACTATGGAACCAAAGCAGTACAGAAACAAGTGACAAATCCTCGAAACAATCCTATGTTTATTTGAAACCAATGAAGATAAATCAAGTTAGGTCACCCAATCAAAATCAAAAAGTGTTCAGACAAGACAGTGAGTGTCATGAAACCACAAGCCCTGTAAAAGCAATTGTACCTTTTAAAAATTCATACCATCTGTTTTACAAGGCAAAAGAGAATATGTCAAGACGGTGAATGAAACCCACTACTGAGAGTAGTTTTTAAATGATTATATCTCCACAAAATTCAAGCAAATCAGAAAAGGTTTCACTAAAAGAAACAAACTGTAAAACTGAGATTCAACACATAGTACATCATCAGACCCTAAGTCCCATAGGTTAAGGCTGAAGTTAGGTTTGTGTAGATCTGTAACAAGTAACATGTTGACCGGTTTGAACAAGAAGTGAGAAATAGGTTGAAGAAACGAAACGCCCAGACCGCGCTAACAAATATTGTTATGATCAAACTACTAAAAGGCTGATCTGATTCATCGCCTGAAGAAAAAACTAACTCATCAAACTAGTATCCTTGAATCACAGAATGAAAAATCTCTGATTCCAGAAACAAACAAATGTATGTGATATTTGTGACATGTTCAATCACAAACAGATATGCTTCTTAATCATATTGTTTCCCCAAATAATGGAGTGATATGAATATCCCTCCATCAAAAAAATTGCTATTCACAAGTATTATTCATTGTACATGAACAATCACATACGTCTTTATTGTTATTTTAATCAGATGGGTTTTGAGAATTCACAACAAGCCCATCTCCCAAACACTACTATGAGGACTCTGTCAGACCTCATCTTCATATACTCAATCTAGGAACCTAGATCAACAAATGAATGAAATAACTTGAAGGATTTAAGGAAGGGTTTTAAAGAATCACTAACAATGAAACACAACGTGACCTCTCTAAGCACAATCTCCAATGATTTCATTAATTGTTGGACCAAAAGAACCAATGAGCCAAGATCAGAAAACCTCTAAGTCCACACGGTATCACAACAACTGCTGAAAGCCTCATCAGTAGTTTGACAAGTGCTGAAGACTTCATCAGCTGAAGATCAAGTGCTGAAGACCTTAACTGCTGAAGAACCAAAGTGCTGAAGTACAACAGCTGAAGAACACAAGTGCTGAAGCTGAAAGACCAAAGTACTGAAGAACAACAGCTGAAGAGTTCACAAGTGCTGAAGATCAACAACTGATGTACAAAGTCTGAAGACAAAGACTGAAGACATCAGCTGATGATATCTACTGAAGTCATCAGCTGATGAAACGCCTGAAGGTCAAAGTCTGAAGATCAAGTACTGAAGCCTCAGTAGTTTGTCACAACTGCTGAAGAGTACTTCTTCAGTAGTTGTGATATCAGTAGTTTTATTTTCTGTTTCAGTAGTTTTGTAAAACGACTGAGAGCTTGTTCTTCAGTCGTTGTAGTTTCAGTAGTTTTATATTTTGTACTTAACTTGCTGATATGTTCTCAGTAGTTGTGAACATTTCAGTAGTTTGTTAAGAATTAGTTATTTCTGTATTGGATCTGCCAGTTGTCACTTTCCGTGATAACAGCAGTGACTGTTGCACTCTATATAAGGAGTGACAACCCATTGTAATCATTGAGCGATATGAGCAATTGAATGGAATGATTGATTGATTCGATTAGAAATATTCTACATCTATAAACATTCCTAGAAATCAGAAATTCATATTCTCTCCCTATAACCGTATGCGATCTTAACGCTTACAAGTATCGATTGCTTGCTACAATTTGTCTAATTCGTGTTTGTATTCCGCTGCTTTATATTCTGATACATCAAACTGTGATCACTGATCCTGTCAAATGGTATCAGAGCAGGTTAATCATTGATCGATCTAATAATTGATCATTGAAACTGCTATTCAAGATCCAAGTTTGATTGAATTAGCTTTTGTTTTTGCAAGAAACGGTTATAGAGATTGAATTTTTGTGTATTTCTGCTCATTCATCCTGAGATCTTTTCTTGGTTCTCATTGAGTTTGTTGTGGTTTGTCTAAAACTCTTTTTAAACTTGAACTAAACTGTTTTTGAACTGAAAATGACCACTCCCTCCAATGATCCTCACAATACTGGTTCCTCAACCAAGCCTCCTATGCTGGTTAGGAATGAGTATAACATATGGCAAAGACGTATGCTCCATCACCTGTCTGTTAACAGCGCAGGGTGTTGGACATCTGTGGTACATGGTCCACACAAGCCTATGGTGAATAACCCGGAAACCAATCAAATGGTTCCGAAGAGGAGGGAGCAATACTCAGATGAGGATAAAAAGTTGCTTGAGATTGATGCAAAAGCCCATGGAATTCTGGCCATGGCTTTGCCCAATGAAATCTATTCTGGGCTAATGCATCATGAAACTGCCCATGACCTCTGGATTGCTTTGAAAGAACAATTTGGAGGAACAGATGAGGTCTTGGCAAATAATAGAGAAATTCTTGCCCAACAATATGAGACATTCTCTCATAGAAAGGGTGAGACACTGACTCAACAATATGAGCGGTTTTCTTGTTTGATCTCTGAACTAAAAATGGTCAAACTTGAATACACCAATATTCAGATGAATAACAGATTTCTCAGATCACTGCCTGAGAGATGGGACACATATACTATTGTCCTACGCTCCAGTGCAAGTTTGGACAAACTATCTCTCACCCAACTCCATGGGAAATTGCTCACTTTTGAGAGAGAGATAGAACAGAAGAGAAAGCTGTCTTCATCTGGAAAGCTCACTGAAGACTTTATACAAGGCAACACTGCCTTGGTGGGTCATGAGTCAGAATATGCTGCATCTGAATGCCAGTATGATGAGCATATTAATTTCTCTTCGAGCACTTCTAATTCTGCATTTGTAAGTGTTGATGGTCAGTTTACTGGAGGTAATAATGACAATTTATGTTCATTATGGATGATCTCAAGGGGATTGCTGATGATGACTTAGAAGAGATGGATATTTTGAGCCAAATGGCCTTGATAAATATCAGATCTCAGAAGTTCTACAAAAGAACTGGAAGAAAATTCCCAGGACTCTCTGGCAAAACCAAAGTTGTTTTGACAAGAGCAAGTTGAGGTGTCACAAATGCCAACGGCTTGGACACTTTGCAAGAGAGTGTAGATCAACTGGATCAAACTCTACTGCACCCTTTGTGACTTTTCCTGGCAACAGTCAACAAAAGAGGGCAACATCCTGTCACATCTAGTCATCATCCTCAACAACAATCTCCGGCATATTTTGTTCCTCAGGGTCAAATGCCTTATCAGTACCCTTGTTATTACATGCCACAGTCAAGTCAAGTTCAAGTTCCTATGACACCACAACCTCATGCATTACCAGAACCTCAGCCTTCCCTATCTCATCAACAACCTTCATCTCAACAACACAGCTTCTTCACCCCAGGAGTTGTTGACTGGAGCAGTTTACCAGATGACTTGTCTGGTCATGATCAACTGTTCTCAGGTGCTGGTCAACATGGTGGTGACAGTCCCTTTGGGAATCTAGCTCTTATGGCTTTGGAGTCTGCTGATACTTCATCTTCCAATGCCTCTACACCTCAGGTATCACAGGTATCCTCTGAGGCAAAAGCCAAATTATGTTCTGAACAATGCATAGCAGCATTTGCTTCCATTAGAGAAGCAAATGTAGCTTTAATTAATAAGAACATTGAGCTAGAACAAGTAATTTCCAAAAACAAAGCTGAGTTTGAGTTTGTGCTCAAAGATAAAAATGATGAGGTTTATAACTGAATTGCAAAATAATTGATGATAAGGCTAGAGAAGATGTACTTCTAGAGAAGTACAAAGATCTCAAAGAAACCCTTGCAGTTACCCAGGTCGAGTGTGATAGATGGGTACAATCATGCAAAGGTTTTGAAATGCTTCTTAGTAAGCAATCTGCTTCAAATGTGAAGTTTGGAATTGGTTACAATCACACTGCTCCACCTACAGATTTTACCCCAAGAGCAGAGGTAGAATCTGATGGTGAGAGTGATAACCAATCCATCAAGTCATGTGATCTACCTTCTGATACAGCACAATCAGAAGTAGCAGTCAGTATCAAGTCCTCCTTGAACCTATCAGCTGATGTTGATGGTCCAAATGCTGACATTCACATGATCAATAAGTTGATCAACTCAGGAGTCAATCCTGAAGGTCCTGAAAGGACTGGAGAGCAGGATTCAACTCCTGAAGTTCAAACTTCAACTGCTGTCAGTACTGAAGAGAAGAAAACTGGCAGTAGAAAGAGTTTGAAGACTACTAAAGATGCTGTCAAGAAAGCAACCAATGCTTCCAAAGCATTGAAGAACAAGTCTTCACCATCTTTAGTTGATGATCAACCTAAGATGAAGAAGAAACCATGTGAAGTATGTGGTTTGTTCAATCATCTTACAGATGATTGTTGGTACAAAAGAGGTTCCAAACTCAAACAAAAGGAAGAAATTAATGAGAAAATGGTAAAAATGAAAACTGAGTTTGAGACCACATTTGTATCAGCAACATCAAATCCTGTAACCCTTAAGTCCTTAAAGCAATCCAAAAGGAAGGAGTTAAACAGGTGACAGCTGAGGGTGCTCAAAAGAAGAAGGTGCAACATAGGACCTTATCTAACTCCACTAGCAATGTGTCTGATGAGCTGAAAGCTTTATCACAAAATCAGACACAGCTGGTGATGATGGTACAACATCTGTTGGGTAGAGTTAACCAACTAGATTCTCCTATGTTGAAACCACAGAAAAGGAGGTCTAAGCCAAAGGACTCCTCTTCTGCACCATCTTCTTCCTCTCAGGCTGTTGTTACAAATAAACATGCTAGTTTACCATCTATTGATGAGACCAGGCCCAAAACCAAAAAGGTTTGGGTCTCTAAAACTAACTGATTGTTTATTATTGCAGGGTTCTTCAACATGCCAAAATAGCATCTGGTATGTAGACAGTGGGGGATCCATGCACATGACTGGGAACATCTCTCTTCTTCATGACTACTCTCAAGGAAAGAAGGGATTTGTCTCTTTTGGCAATGATGCTAGGGGTTACATCATCGGTAAGGGCTTTGTCTCCAATGGAGAAATCAAATTTGATGATGTTAATCATGTGGAAAATCTCAAGTACAACCTCTTGAGTGTCAGTCAAATGTGTGATAAAGGCCATGTTGCCCTTTTCACAAGTCAAAACTGTAGGATTCTGTCATCCAAAGTTTTGCCCTTGATTGACAAGGTGTTGGATGATCACACTCTCCTGAAAGCCAACAGGACAGGAAGAGTGTATGCCTTAGATCTCTCTAAGAAGATAGATCTCAAAGGCTCCTTGCCTATTTTCCAAAGCCTCTTTTCAAGAATCTAAACTATGGCACAGGAGGCTTGGTCATGTTAATCTCAAAAACATGAATCAGCTTAGCCACAATAGTTTAGTCAGAGGCTTACCAATAAAGGAGTTCCACTGTGATGAAACTTGCACTGCTTGTTTAAAAGGAAAACAGCACAAGGTCTCATTTCCTCCTATTGAAGTGTCCAAGTCCACTGCCTGCTTGCAATTACTGCATATGGATCTATTTGGTCCTGTGAGAGTAATGAGCATGGCAAAGAAGAAATACTGTCTGGTAATTGTGGATGATTACTCCAGATTTGTATGGACTTTCTTTCTACATTCAAAGGATGAGGCTGCTCAGAAGATTATCCACTTTGTGCTGTACATTGAGAAGCAGTATTCCCTTCCAGTCAAGTGTATTAGGAGTGATAATGGAACTGAGTTCAGAAATCATACACTTGATGACTTCTATCTCTCAAAGGGAATCAAAAGGCAGTTCAGCATTCCAAGGACTCCGGAACAAAATGGAGTAGTGGAGAGAAAGAACAGGACCCTCATTGAAGCTGCAAGGTCCATGCTGGCTGACTCAGGTTTGCCATTGACCTTTTGGGCCGAAGCTGTCAACACAGCTTGTTATGTGCAAAATAGAGTTTTAGTAAATCAGAGGTTGATGAAGACTCCATATGAAGTTCTCCATCATTTGGCTCCACTGATTTCATTTTTCAAAGCATTTGGGTGTCCCTGTTTTATTCTCAACACAAAGGATCAACTCCACAAATTTGATCCTAAGGTGGATGCAGGATACTTTGTTGGTTATTCATCTACTTGCAAGCATACAGAGTCTTCAACTGCAGAACAAAGATGGTTGAAGAAACTCTACATGTTAAGTTTAATGAATCTCCAAAGGACAAGATTCCACAAAGTCCTGTGGAGTTATTTGATTTGGACATACTGCAATATGTTCCTTATCAAACTCCTGCTGTTGCTCCTGTCAACAGTTCACCACCTGGTGGTACTGCTGATGATGATGATGATTGCAGTACTCACCTCTTCAGGTTTAGTGATCAGCTGCCTGATTCAACTAGACCTGATGTTCCTGTAGCGCCAGTAGCACCATCCACAACAAATGCTGATGAGATTTCTTCGAATTCAACTTCCTTTGAATTACCATCCACTGATTGGTTTCAAGGAAATGATTCACCATCACCATCTGTTGCTGCTGAACCGGCTACAAACACTTGCACAGATCTCATTGTGTATCAAGATCTGAAGAATCACCCCATGTCTCAAATCATTGGTGATATCACTGCTGGAGTATCAACAAGAAGTCAATTGTCAAATTTCTGCTTCTATGCTCTCTTCATCAGTCAGCAAGAGCCAAAGAATTATCACATTGCTTTAAAGGACAATGGATGGGTTGATGCCATGCAGCTTGAGCTTCTTCAGTTCAAGAAACAGCAAGTGTGGGAACTGGTTCCTCTACCTCCAGGTAAGTGTGCAATAGGCACTAAATGGGTGTTTAGGAACAAAACTGATGAAAATGGGCTTATTGTTAAGAACAAGGCCAGACTGGTTGTTCAGGGGTTTGCACAAGAAGAAGGTATTGATTATGATGAAACCTTCCCCTGTAGCCAGACTGGAAGCAATTCGATTGTTTTTAGCTTATGCTGCTTATCAAAAACTTAAAGTCTTTCAAATGGATGTCAAAAGTGCATTTTTGTATGGAAAAGTTAAAGAAGAGTTTATGTATGTCAACCTCCAGGCTTTGAGGACAACAAACATCCTAATTGGGTGTATAAGCTTGATAAAGCTCTTTATGGGTTAAAACAAGCTCCCAGAGCCTGGTATGAGACATTATCAAACTTTCTTCTGGAAAACAATTTCACTAGAGGCTCCATAGACAAGACTTTATTTATTAAGAAAGCTGGGCAGCATAATCTACTTGTTCAAATTTATGTAGATGATATCATTTTTGCATCTCTGATCCAAAGTTGTGTGATGCCTTTACAAAGTTGATGCAACAGAAGTTTGAAATGAGTGCCATGGGAGAATTACAGTTCTTTCTGGGGTTGCAAATCAAACAAAAGGATGATGGAATTTTTATTCATCAATCCAAATATACAAAAGATCTTTTGCAAAAGTTTGATTTACAAAACTGTAAGCCCTGTTCTACTCCCATGAGCAGCACCACACAACTGGACTCAGATCAGAAAGGTAAAGTGGTTGATGAAACACTTTACAGATGTATGATTGGGTCCTTGATGTATTTAACAGCTTCTAGACCAGATATTATGTTTGCTACATGTGTTTGTGCTAGATTTCAGGCTGCACCTAAAGAGTCTCATCTGATTGCAGTCAAGAGGATCTTTAGATATCTGCAAGGCACTCCATCTCTAGGTTTATGGTATTCTACCAGACATTCTGGTAAATTAGTTGCTTTTTCTGACAGTGACTATGCAGGGTGTAAGTTGACCAGGAAATCAACTTCTGGTGGATGTCAATTCCTAGGCAACTGCTTGATTTCTTGGCAGAGCAAGAAACAGACCTCAGTTGCTACATCCACTGCGGAAGCAGAGTACATTGCTGCTGCAAGCTGTACATCTCAGGTACTCTGGCTTCAAAACCAACTTTTGGATTATGGCATTACAGAGACTAAGACTCCATTGTTAATGGATAGTGCTTCAGCTCTTTGCATTGTCAAAAATCCAGTCCAGCACTCTAGGACCAAACATATAGAGATCAGACATCATTTTATAGAGATTGTTTTGAAAAAGGTCTGATTGATCCTAAGTTTGTGCCCAGTGCTGATGAGCTTGCAGACATTTTTACTAAGCCTTTGGATAGTTCAACTTTCCAAAACCTGGTGTTAAGGCTTGGTATGCTGCAGCTAGAATAGGTGACAACTACTGATGATCTCAGTAATTCATATTGATGATCATGAGTGCCTGTCACATATAAGTACTGATGAGCTCTTTTAACCTCAGTAGTTTTTATAACTACTGAAGGCTTCTCACAAGTACTGAAGTACTTCATCTGCTCTAAACTACTGAAGTAGTTACAACTACTGATGCAGTCATAACTACTGCAATCAGTAAAAACAGATAAGTACTGATGTCCTATGAAACAACTGAAATCAGCCATAAAGACTGATGAATGTGTTGAGGACAGTTTGAAACAGCTGAAAAGCTAAGAATTGACGAAAACAGCTGAAGAGAACTTTCTCCTCAGTCGTTTGTACCACTGCTGTTTCATTTTAAACAACTGAAGCAAAACCACGTCTTCAGCAGTTTTATAACTACTGATGACCAATACCAAGTCTTCAGTTGTTTACAACAGCTGATGACAAAACCACTGTCTTCAGTAGTTTCATAACTACTGATGACAAACACCATGTCCTCAGTTGTTTCAATCACCTGAAGTCAAAACCACGGTCTTCAGTAGTTTTCTAAACTACTGATGCCTAACACCGCGACTTCAGCTGTTTCAACGTCTGAAAGGATAATACCATGTCAACGGTCGTTTAAAACTACTGATGACTAACACCACATCCTTCAGTCGTTTCCTCACCCGTACCCTATAAATACCCTTAACCTGAGCTCTCCATGCTTTATCTTCTTCAAACCTAACGTTCCTCTCCAAAATTCCATGGCGTCTATGCAAATTAACCGCGACACAACATGTGTTGCCTACCTCACAAAATCGCCGATCTGGACTAAGTTCGATACTGCTATCGATCTTATGGTTCAGTCCCAATACAACAAGGCATTCCTTCTGAACCCCGTTTTACATGCCGAATCCTTGAACCAATTTTGGATGAACGTTACTGTTACAACTGAGGAGAGCAACACACGATCCCTCCGGTCAGTCGTCAACAACAAAGAAGTAGTGATTACTCCTGCAACAATCCGTAAAATTCTTCAACTGAGTGATGCTACCTCTCCTGCTGGATATCCGAAGGGCACCATAGATCTATCATTTGCTCAGCATGGATATCAAGGTGATCTCAGTGCCACCACCATCATGAAGAAACACTTTAATGACGCTGAGCGCCTGATCTTTCACATGGTCAATGTATGTTTGGCCCCTAAGACATCGTCTTGGGATCAAATGTCCACCAAATGGCAGCAGGTAATGTATTCTATCCTTGAGCAACAACCACTGAATTTTTCAGAATTAATATTTTCAGAGCTCAAAGATATGGCTCAAAAACTAACTGCCAACCGTTGGATACTCTATCCACGGTTCATAATGGCCATTATAATAGACCAGCTTAATGCTGAGGGACTTGTTGGCTTGGGAGTCCCTGCTACGGCTGTTTTGCCAGAAGTATACTCCCGGCACAACTCCGACCGGACACTCAAACTGGCTGCCAAGCTGCGAAAACCCACGCAGCTGGAACCCACAGCCACCACCTCCAAATCCAATGTCCCCACCAAACCCACCAAAAAGAAACCCAAAAGGCTACTCAGGGAATTGAGTCCCCTGAGGATGCTCCTGCACAACAAACGCAGGATATATCCACTAGTCCAAACCCCCTAGTGGATACCATGACTCCTCCAGCCACAGCCGCTCAGGCTTCCTCTCAACAGGAGCCTGCAGCAACCCAAGGGGCACCTACTTATCTGGGATCTTCCTCACTTGAGGAGATTGCCATTGAAGAGCACCATCCACCCCAGGTGCACACTGCTTCTACCCCTGTACCCCAAACAACCGCCCCTCACAGCCCAACTTTAATAGTTGCTCAAGTGCTGACTCAATTGCACTCCTCACCCCCTCCCCAGAAACCACTTATTACTGGGAATACCTCTACAATTGAGGGGGAGGAACACAGTGCACTTGAGAACCCACAGCACAGGGGTTTCCCAATTCTATCTCCTGGTGTAGAGAAGGAGCTTAGAATATCTAGTGAGGCTGCCACCTCCTCTGACTCAGCACATGACCAGAGTGAGGCTGGTAACATTGCTAAGACCTCCTAGAGGCAACAGCTGATGATGGACATTGTCCTGAGGCTGGAAGTCCCCAGTACCAAGCACAAGGGGCACATGCACCAACTGGTCTACACCCAGTGCATGTAAATCCTGCTCTAAGCAGGAGGTCAGGTGATTCAGTATCAACTGATGATGACCTGAGCTTCTTCGATGTAGTTGCTCAAAACACCATTCTAGAGGATGAGGTTAGCAGACTCAAAGAGCTGCTGGCCAAGATGTCTCAGGATGCAAGTCCATCTGCCACCCTCATACACCCACAGATGGCACCTTCCCTTGAAGGTTTCCAAACACAGAGCCACCCCAAAATCAACCACCTGCCTCTGCTTCAGGCCCTACTTCTCAGGAACAGAACCCTCCTGAGCAAATAGGTGCTATACTCCAAAATTCCCTCCCTCTCATCACCCCCTAATCACTGATATAGTGATCAAAGCCCTTGATGAGAGGCTTTCCTCAACATTACAGCCCCTGGTTGATGCTGCTGTCCACAAGACTCTTTCTGCGGTCTCAACCCCTTCCTCCAATGCAACCAAAAAGGGGAGAGTCCTGCAGTGAAAGAACAGAAGAGGAAAAGATCCGAGGAAAAGAAGGAAGCGAAGCAAGCCCAAAAGGATAAGAACAGCAACCAATGCTCACCTACAAGCGAAAGAAAGGTGCTGATGAGTCATTGCTGAAGATAAAGCCTTGGAGCTACTGATAAAAGAGGCTGATGCCGAACACAGTAGATCAATGGACAACATCATTGATCAGCTGTTCAGGCAAGGTCATGACACCAACAAACTTGACTCTGAGATTCGACGACTAGAGATTGAAGAAATCCAGAATAGATGGGCAAGTTATGAAGTGTTAGAAAGAGAAAGGCTAGAAATCATGATAAGATTTATTGCAAATATCTTGGAAGATCATGATTGAGATCAAAGCTTGGTCCAGGGACAGTATCTTGGCAATCACCACCAAGATCTGTTCGTCTGAAGCATACACTAAGGGGCTTGTTATTGAAGCTTTGAATGAAGTGGGTGCTGGGAGCAGGACTGAGCTAGCAAAGCAATCAAAAGCCACACTCACCTCAAGGATGCTAGCACAGCCTGTCAACATTCCCACACCAAAACCACCCAAAACACAACCCCCAAACCAACTCCCTTTCCCTCAAAACCCATAGCCGATGATATACCCTTGAAGAAGAAGAGAAGGATTTGAGGCTAGAAGAAGAGAAGAAGATGATGAAGACAGGCTGCCGCTATCAGCTGTGATTCAGTTGCCTAAGGCCACAAGTCACTCCTCAGCAATTACTCCTGAAGTCCAAGACAAATGGTTAAAGTGAAGCTAGAAGAAGAAGAGCTTCATAAACAGCATGATGAGGAATTGCTGAAGAGAGTTGACAAAGCTTATGCAGCCACATCTTCCATCATCATATGAAGGAGCAAGCCCTCAGACTTTACACTCTCAGGCATACCTTTCAATCAAAAGGAAGAGTGAGGATTTGGCCTGATCCCAGGGTCTCTCACAGAATTCATAAGAACAATATACCTCGGAGATACATTGGCCAGGTGAAAAAGATCGTAGATGAAGTGATCTCTCTGGTCTTTGTAGTTTCACCCTGGGAAATCCTAGAAGACTTCAAGAAGGCCTACAAAGCTAATCTAACCCCTCAGAAGATGCTGGAAAACAAAATAGTGAAAAAGGGGTTAGTTTACAAGAGGCTTGAGGAAGTCAGGAAAAATGAGCTCCAGTTGTTCCTAGAGGGTAATCACCCGGATGAGTTTGCTTACAGATAATAACAACTGTGGAGCTAAAGAATGGGAAACAGGCCAAATACCTGTCTGAGTATTATGGGCCGGAATCATTGTTTGAAGGAGGTGCTGAAGAGCTAACCATGGAGGAACAAATCACCTTCCTTGAGGCCTACACAAGAGAGTCGTACAGACTCATTATGGGGAAGTGAATCTCATGAATGGGATAACAACTCTGTGTCCAGTTCCCCAAAACAGAGTTCCCATTCATACTCTGCCAAACAATATTTGAGGTTCTTCCCAGGCCGGAGCGTACATGGGTCATCTTCTCTACTGATCAAGAAGGAAAAAGACCAACATTTTTGCCATCAATAAGTGGGAGTATAAATAAGTTAGAGGTTTTGGCTGCATTGGTTCAGGGGGAGTTTGTTGGACCAAAAGAACCAATGAGCCAAGATCAGAAAACCTCTAAGTCCCACACGGTATCACAACAACTGCTGAAAGCCTCATCAGTAGTTTGACAAGTGCTGAAGACTTCAACAGCTGAAGATCAAGTGCTGAAGACCTTAACAGCTGAAGAACCAAAGTGCTGAAGTACAACAGCTGAAGAACACAAGTGCTGAAGCTGAAAGACCAAAGTACTGAAGAACAACAGCTGAAGAGTTCACAAGTGCTGAAGATCAACAACTGATGTACAAAGTCTGAAGACAAAGACTGAAGACATCAGCTGATGATATCTACTGAAGTCATCAGCTGATGAAACGCCTGAAGGTCAAAGTCTGAAGATCAAGTACTGAAGCCTCAGTAGTTTGTCACAACTGCTGAAGAGTACTTCTTCAGTAGTTGTGATATCAGTAGTTTTATTTTCTTTGTTTCAGTAGTTTTGTAAAACGACTGAAGAGCTTGTTCTTCAGTCGTTGTAGTTTCAGTAGTTTTATATTTTGTACTTAACTTGCTGATATGTTCTCAGTAGTTGTGAACATTTCAGTAGTTTGTTAAGATTTAGTTATTTCTGTATTGGATCTGCCAGTTGTCACTTTCCGTGATAACAGCAGTGACTGTTGCACTCTATATAAGGAGTGACAACCCATTGTAATTATTGAGCGATATGAGCAATTGAATGGAATGATTGATTGATTCGATTAGAAATATTCTATTCTATAAACATTCCTAGAAATCAGAATTCATATTCTCTCCCTATAACCGTATGCGATCTTAACGCTTACAAGTATCGATTGCTTGCTACAATTTGTCTAATTCGTGTTTGTATTCCGCTGCTTTATATTCTGATACATCAAACCTGTGATCACTGATCCTATCAAATGGTATCAGAGCTGGTTAATCATTGATCGATCTAATAATTGATCATTGAAACTGCTATTCAAGATCCAAGTTTGATTGAATTAGCTTTTGTTTTTGCAAGAAACGGTTATAGAGATTGAATTTTTCTGTATTTCTGCTCATTCATCCTGAGATCTTTTCTTGGTTCTCATTGAGTTTGTTGTGGTTTGTCTAAAACTCCTTTTTAAACTTGAACTCAACTGTTTTTGAACTGAAAATGACCACTCCCTCCAATGATCCTCACAATACTGGTTCCTCAACCAAGCCTCCTATGCTGGTTAGGAATGAGTATACATATGGCAAAGACGTATGCTCCATCACCTGTCTGTTAACAGCGCAGGGTGTTGGACATCTGTGGTACATGGTCCACACAAGCCTATGGTGAATAACCCGGAAACCAATCCAATGGTTCCGAAGAGGAGGGAGCAATACTCAGATGAGGATAAAAAGTTGCTTGAGATTGATGCAAAAGCCCATGGAATTCTGGCCATGGCTTTGCCCAATGAAATCTATTCTGGGCTAATGCATCATGAAACTGCCCATGACCTCTGGATTGCTTTGAAAGAACAATTTGGAGGAACAGATGAGGTCTTGGCAAATAATAGAGAAATTCTTGCCCAACAATATGAGACATTCTCTCATAGAAAGGGTGAGACACTGACTCAACAATATGAGCGGTTTTCTTGTTTGATCTCTGAACTAAAAATGGTCAAACTTGAATACACCAATATTCAGATGAATAACAGATTTCTCAGATCACTGCCTGAGAGATGGGACACATATACTATTGTCCTACGCTCCAGTGCAAGTTTGGACAAACTATCTCTCACCCAACTCCATGGGAATTGCTCACTTTTGAGAGAGAGATAGAACAGAAGAGAAAGCTGTCTTCATCTGGAAAGCTCACTGAAGACTTATACAAGGCAACACTGCCTTGGTGGGTCATGAGTCAGAATATGCTACATCTGAATGCCAGTATGATGAGCATATTAATTTCTCTTCGAGCACTTCTAATTCTGCATTTGTAAGTGTTGATGGTCAGTTTACTGGAGGTAATAATGACAATTTATGTTTCATTATGATGATCTCAAGGGGATTGCTGATGATGACTTAGAAGAGATGGATATTTTGAGCCAAATGGCCTTGATAAATATCAGATCTCAGAAGTTCTACAAAAGAACTGGAAGAAAATTCCCAGGACTCTCTGGCAAAACCAAAGTTGGTTTTGACAAGAGCAAGTTGAGGTGTCACAAATGCCAACGGCTTGGACACTTTGCAAGAGAGTGTAGATCAACTGGATCAAACTCTACTGCACCCTTTGTGACTTTTCCTGGCAACAGTCAACAAAACAGAGGGCAACATCCTGTCACATCTAGTCATCATCCTCAACAACAATCTCCGGCATATTTTGTTCCTCAGGGTCAAATGCCTTATCAGTACCCTTGTTATTACATGCCACAGTCAAGTCAAGTTCAAGTTCCTATGACACCACAACCTCATGCATTACCAGAACCTCAGCCTTCCCTATCTCATCAACAACCTTCATCTCAACAACACAGCTTCTTCACCCCAGGAGTTGTTGACTGGAGCAGTTTACCAGATGACTTGTCTGGTCATGATCAACTGTTCTCAGGTGCTGGTCAACATGGTGGTGACAGTCCCTTTGGGAATCTAGCTCTTATGGCTTTGGAGTCTGCTGATACTTCATCTTCCAATGCCTCTACACCTCAGGTATCACAGGTATCCTCTGAGGCAAAAGCCAAATTATGTCTGAACAATGCATAGCAGCATTTGCTTCCATTAGAGAAGCAAATGTAGCTTTAATTAATAAGAACATTGAGCTAGAACAAGTAATTTCCAAAAACAAAGCTGAGTTTGAGTTTGTGCTCAAAGATAAAAATGATGAGGTTTATAAACTGAATTGCAAAATAATTGATGATAAGGCTAGAGAAGATGTACTTCTAGAGAAGTACAAAGATCTCAAAGAAACCCTTGCAGTTACCCAGGTCGAGTGTGATAGATGGTACAATCATGCAAAGGTTTTGAAATGCTTCTTAGTAAGCAATCTGCTTCAAATGTGAAGTTTGGAATTGGTTACAATCACACTGCTCCCCCTACAGATTTTACCCCAAGAGCAGAGGTAGAATCTGATGGTGAGAGTGATAACCAATCCATCAAGTCATGTGATCTACCTTCTGATACAGCACAATCAGAAGTAGCAGTCAGTATCAAGTCCTCCTTGAACCTATCAGCTGATGTTGATGGTCCAAATGCTGACATTCACATGATCAATAAGTTGATCAACTCAGGAGTCAATCCTGAAGGTCCTGAAAGGACTGGAGAGCAGGATTCAACTCCTGAAGTTCAAACTTCAACTGCTGTCAGTACTGAAGAGAAGAAAACTGGCAGTAGAAAGAGTTTGAAGACTACTAAAGATGCTGTCAAGAAAGCAACCAATGCTTCCAAAGCATGAAGAACAAGTCTTCACCATCTTTAGTTGATGATCAACCTAATGAAGAAGAAACCATGTGAAGTATGTGGTTTGTTCAATCATCTTACAGATGATTGTTGGTACAAAAGAGGTTCCAAACTCAAACAAAAGGAAGAAATTAATGAGAAAATGGTAAAAATGAAAACTGAGTTTGAGACCACATTTGTATCAGCAACATCAAATCCTGTAACCCTTAAGTCCTTAAAGCAATCCAAAAGGAAGGAGTTAAACAGGTGACAGCTGAGGGTGCTCAAAAGAAGAAGGTGCAACATAGGACCTTATCTAACTCCACTAGCAATGTGTCTGATGAGCTGAAAGCTTTATCACAAAATCAGACACAGCTGGTGATGATTACAACATCTGTTGGGTAGAGTTAACCAACTAGATTCTCCTATGTTGAAACCACAGAAAAGGAGGTCTAAGCCAAAGGACTCCTCTTCTGCACCATCTTCTTCCTCTCAGGCTGTTGTTACAAATAAACATGCTAGTTTACCATCTATTGATGAGACCAGGCCCAAAACCAAAAAGGTTTGGGTCTCTAAAACTAACTGATTGTTTATTATTGCAGGGTTCTTCAACATGCCAAAATAGCATCTGGTATGTAGACAGTGGGGGATCCATGCACATGACTGGGAACATCTCTCTTCTTCATGACTACTCTCAAGGAAAGAAGGGATTTGTCTCTTTTGGCAATGATGCTAGGGGTTACATCATCGGTAAGGGCTTTGTCTCCAATGGAGAAATCAAATTTGATGATGTTAATCATGTGGAAAATCTCAAGTACAACCTCTTGAGTGTCAGTCAAATGTGTGATAAAGGCCATGTTGCCCTTTTCACAAGTCAAAACTGTAGGATTCTGTCATCCAAAGTTTTGCCCTTGATTGACAAGGTGTTGGATGATCACACTCTCCTGAAAGCCAACAGGACAGGAAGAGTGTATGCCTTAGATCTCTCTAAGAAGATAGATCTCAAAGGTAATCCTTGCCTATTTTCCAAAGCCTCTTTTCAAGAATCTAAACTATGGCACAGGAGGCTTGGTCATGTTAATCTCAAAAACATGAATCAGCTTAGCCACAATAGTTTAGTCAGAGGCTTACCAATAAAGGAGTTCCACTGTGATGAAACTTGCACTGCTTGTTTAAAAGAAAACAGCACAAGGTCTCATTTCCTCCTATTGAAGTGTCCAAGTCCACTGCCTGCTTGCAATTACTGCATATGGATCTATTTGGTCCTGAGAGTAATGAGCATGGCAAAGAAGAAATACTGTCTGGTAATTGTGGATGATTACTCCAGATTTGTATGGACTTTCTTTCTACACTCAAAGGATGAGGCTGCTCAGAAGATTATCCACTTTGTGCTGTACATTGAGAAGCAGTATTTTCCTTCCAGTCAAGTGTATTAGGAGTGATAATGGAACTGAGTTCAGAAATCATACACTTGATGACTTCTATCTCTCAAAGGGAATCAAAAGGCAGTTCAGCATTCCAAGGACTCCGGAACAAAATGGAGTAGTGGAGAGAAAGAACAGGACCCTCATTGAAGCTGCAAGGTCCATGCTGGCTGACTCAGGTTTGCCATTGACCTTTTGGGCCGAAGCTGTCAACACAGCTTGTTATGTGCAAAATAGAGTTTTAGTAAATCAGAGGTTGATGAAGACTCCATATGAAGTTCTCCATCATTTGGCTCCACTGATTTCATTTTTCAAAGCATTTGGGTGTCCTGTTTTATTCTCAACACAAAGGATCAACTCCACAAATTTGATCCTAAGGTGGATGCAGGATACTTTGTTGGTTATTCATCTACTTGCAAAGCATACAGAGTCTTCAACTGCAGAACAAAGATGGTTGAAGAAACTCTACATGTTAAGTTTAATGAATCTCCAAAGGACAAGATTCCACAAAGTCCTGTGGAGTTATTTGATTTGGACATACTGCAATATGTTCCCTATCAAACTCCTGCTGTTGCTCCTGTCAACAGTTCACCACCTGGTGGTACTGCTGATGATGATGATGATTGCAGTACTCACCTCTTCAGGTTTAGTGATCAGCTGCCTGATTCAACTAGACCTGATGTTCCTGTAGCGCCAGTAGCACCATCCACAACAAATGCTGATGAGATTTCTTCGAATTCAACTTCCTTTGAATTACCATCCACTGATTGGTTTCAAGAAATGATTCACCATCACCATCTGTTGCTGCTGAACCGGCTACAAACACTTGCACAGATCTCATTGTGTATCAAGATCTGAAGAATCACCCCATGTCTCAAATCATTGGTGATATCACTGCTGGTGTATCAACAAGAAGTCAATTGTCAAATTTCTGCTTCTATGCTCTCTTCATCAGTCAGCAAGAGCCAAAGAATTATCACATTGCTTTAAAGGACAATGGATGGGTTGATGCCATGCAGCTTGAGCTTCTTCTCAGTTCAAGAAACAGCAAGTGTGGGAACTGGTTCCTCTACCTCCAGGTAAGTGTGCAATAGGCACTAAATGGGTGTTTAGGAACAAAACTGATGAAAATGGGCTTATTGTTAAGAACAAGGCCAGACTGGTTGTTCAGGGGTTTGCACAAGAAGAAGGTATTGATTATGATGAAACCTTTGCCCCTGTAGCCAGACTGGAAGCAATTCGATTGTTTTTAGCTTATGCTGCTTATCAAAAACTTAAAGTCTTTCAAATGGATGTCAAAAGTGCATTTTTGTATGGAAAAGTTAAAGAAGAGTTTATGTATGTCAACCTCCAGGCTTTGAGGACAACAAACATCCTAATTGGGTGTATAAGCTTGATAAAGCTCTTTATGGGTTAAAACAAGCTCCCAGAGCCTGGTATGAGACATTATCAAACTTTCTTCTGGAAAACAATTTCACTAGAGGCTCCATAGACAAGACTTTATTTATTAAGAAAGCTGGGCAGCATAATCTACTTGTTCAAATTTATGTAGATGATATCATTTTTGCATCCTCTGATCCAAAGTTGTGTGATGCCTTTACAAAGTTGATGCAACAGAAGTTTGAAATGAGTGCCATGGGAGAATTACAGTTCTTTCTGGGGTTGCAAATCAAACAAAAGGCTGATGGAATTTTTATTCATCAATCCAAATATACAAAAGATCTTTTGCAAAAGTTTGATTTACAAAACTGTAAGCCCTGTTCTACTCCCATGAGCAGCACCACACAACTGGACTCAGATCAGAAAGGTAAGTGGTTGATGAAACACTTTACAGATGTATGATTGGGTCCTTGATGTATTTAACAGCTTCTAGACCAGATATTATGTTTGCTACATGTGTTTGTGCTAGATTTCAGGCTGCACCTAAAGAGTCTCATCTGATTGCAGTCAAGAGGATCTTTAGATATCTGCAAGGCACTCCATCTCTAGGTTTATGGTATTCTACCAACATTCTGGTAAATTAGTTGCTTTTTCTGACAGTGACTATGCAGGGTGTAAGTTGACCAGGAAATCAACTTCTGGTGGATGTCAATTCCTAGGCACTTGCTTAATTTCTTGGCAGAGCAAGAAACAGACCTCAGTTGCTACATCCACTGCGGAAGCAGAGTACATTGCTGCTGCAAGCTGTACATCTCAGGTACTCTGGCTTCAAAACCAACTTTTGGATTATGGCATTACAGAGACTAAGACTCCATTATTAATGGATAGTGCTTCAGCTCTTTGCATTGTCAAAAATCCAGTCCAGCACTCTAGGACCAAACATATAGAGATCAGACATCATTTTATAAGAGATTGTTTTGAAAAAGGTCTGATTGATCCTAAGTTTGTGCCCAGTGCTGATGAGCTTGCAGACATTTTTACTAAGCCTTTGGATAGTTCAACTTTCCAAAACCTGGTGTTAAGGCTTGGTATGCTGCAGCTAGAATAGGTGACAACTACTGATGATCTCAGTAATTCATATTGATGATCATGAGTGCCTGTCACATATAAGTACTAATGAGCTCTTTTAACCTCAGTACTTTTTATAACTACTGAAGGCTAAAAGTTCTCACAAGTACTGATGTACTTCATCTGCTCTAAACTACTGAAGTAGTTACAACTACTGACGCAGTCATAACTACTGCAATCAGTAAAAACAGATAAGTACTGATGTCCTATGAAACAACTGAAATCAGCCATAAAGACTGATGAATGTGTTGAGGACAGTTTGAAACAGCTGAAAAGCTAAGAATTGACGAAAACAGCTGAAGAGAACTTTCTCCTCAGTCGTTTGTACCACTGCTGTTTCATTTTAAACAACTGAAGCAAAACCACGTCTTCAGCAGTTTTATAACTACTGATGACCAATACCAAGTCTTCAGTTGTTTACAACAGCTGATGACAAAACCACTGTCTTCAGTAGTTTCATAACTACTGATGACAAACACCATGTCCTCAGTTGTTTCAATCACCTGAAGTCAAAACCACGGTCTTCAGTAGTTTTCTAAACTACTGATGCCTAACACCGCGACTTCAGCTGTTTCAACGTCTGAAAGGATAATACCATGTCAACGGTCGTTAAAACTACTGATGACTAACACCACATCCTTCAGTCGTTTCCTCACCCGTACCCTATAAATACCCTTAACCTGAGCTCTCCATGCTTTATCTTCTTCAAACCTAACGTTCCTCTCCAAAACTTCCATGGCGTCTATGCAAATTAAACCGCGACACAACTGTGTTGCCTACCTCACGAAATCGCCGATCTGGACTAAGTTCGATGCTGCTATCGATCTTATGGTTCAGTCCCAATACAACAAGGCATTCCTTCTGAACCCCGTTTTACATGCCGAATCCTTGAACCAATTTTGGATGAACATTACTGTTACACTGAGGAGAGCCACACACAATCCCTCCGGTCAGTCGTCAACACACAGAAGTAGTGATTACTCCTGCAACAATCCGTAAAATTCTTCAACTGAGTGATGCTACCTCTCCTGCTGGATATCCGAAGGGCACCATAGATCTCTCATTTGCTCGGCATGGATATCAAGGTGATCTCAGTGCCACCACCATCATGAAGAAACATTTTACTGACGCTGAGCGCCTGATCTTTCACATGGTCAATGTATGTTTGCCCCTAAGACATCGTCTTGGGATCAAATGTCCACCAAATGGCAGCAGGTAATGTATTCTATCCTTGAGCAACAACCACTGAATTTTTCAGAATTAATATTTTCAGAGCTCAAAGATATGGCTCAAAAACTAACTGCCAACCGTTGGATACTCTATCCACGGTTCATAATGGCCATTATAATAGACCAGCTTAATGCTGAGGGACTTGTTGGCTTGGGAGTCCCTGCTACGGCTGTTTTGCCAGAAGTATACTCCCGGCACAACTCCGACCGGACACTCAAACTGGCTGCCAAGCTGCGAAAACCCACGCAGCTGGAACCCACAGCCACCACCTCCAAATCCAATGTCCCCACCAAACTCACCAAAAAGAAACCCAAAAGGCTACTCAGGGAATTGAGTCCCCTGAGGATGCTCCTGCACAAACGCAGGATATATCCACTAGTCCAAACCCCCTAGTGGATACCATGACTCCTCCAGCCACAGCCGCTCAGGCTTCCTCTCAACAGGAGCCTGCAGCAACCCCAGGGGCACCTACTTATCTGGGATCTTCCTCACTTGAGGAGATTGCCATTGAAGAGCACCATCCACCCCAGGTGCACACTGCTTCTACCCCCGTACCCCAAACAACCGCCCCTCACAGCCCAACTTTAATAGTTGCTCAAGTGCTGACTCAATTGCACTCCTCACCCCCTCCCCAGAAACCACTTATTACTGGGAATGCCTCTACATTTGAGGGGGAACACAGTGCACTTGAGAACCCACACACAGGGGTTTCCCAATTCTATCTCCTGGTGTAGAGAAGGAGCTTAGAATATCTAGTGAGGCTGCCACCTCCTCTGACTCAGCACATGACCAGAGTGAGGCTGGTAACATTGCTAAGACCTCCCTAGAGGCAACAGCTGATGATGGACATTGTCCTGAGGCTGGAAGTCCCCAGTACCAAGCACAAGGGGCACATGCACCAACTGGTCTACACCCAGTGCATGTCCATCCTGCTCTAAGCAGGAGGTCAGGTGATTCAGTATCAACTGATGATGACCTGAGCTTCTTCTTCGATGTAGTTGCTCAAAACACCATTCTAGAGGATGAGGTTAGCAGACTCAAAGAGCTGCTGGCCAAGATGTCTCAGGATGCAAGTCCATCTGCCACCCTCATACACCCACAGATGGCACCTTCCCTTGAAGGTTTCCCAAACACTGAGCCACCCCAAATTCACCCCCGCCTCTGCTTCAGGCCCTACTTCTCAGGAACAGAACCCTCCTGAGCAAATAGGTGCTATACTCCAAAATTCCCTCCCTCTCATCACCCCCATAATCACTGATATAGTGATCAAAGCCCTTGATGAGAGGCTTTCCTCAACATTACAGCCCCTGGTTGATGCTGCTGTCCACAAGACTCTTTCTGCGGTCTCAACTCCTTCCTCCAATGCAACCAAAAAGGGGAGAGTCCTGCAGTGAAAGAACAGAAGAGGAAAAGATCCGAGGAAAAGAAGGAAGCGAAGCAAGCCCAAAAGGATAAGAAACAGCAACAATGCTCACCTACAAGCGAAAGAAAGGTGCTGATGAAACATTGCTGAAGATAAAGCCTTGGAGCTACTGATAAAAGAGGCTGATGCCGAACACAGTAGATCAATGGACAACATCATTGATCAGCTGTTCAGGCAAGGTCATGACACCACAAACTTGACTCTGAGATTCGACGACTAGAGATTGAAGAAATCCAGAATAGATGGGCAAGTTATGAAGTGTTAGAAAGAGAAAGGCTAGAAATCATGATAAGATTTATTGCAAATATCTTGGAAGATCAATGATTGAGATCAAAGCTTGGTCCAGGGACAGTATCTTGGCAATCACCACCAAGATCTGTTCGTCTGAAGCATACACTAAGGGGCTTGTTATTGAAGCTTTGAATGAAGTGGGTGCTGGGCAGGACTGAGCTAGCAAAGCAATCAAAAGCCACACTCACCTCAAGGATGCTAGCACAGCCTGTCAACATTCCCACACCAAAACCACCCAAAACACAACCCACCAAACCAACTCCCTTTCCCTCAAAACCCATAGCCGATGATATACCCTTGAAGAAGAGAGAAGGATTTGAGGCTAGAAGAAGATGAAGAAGATGATGAAGACAGGCTGCCGCTATCAGCTGTGATTCAGTTGTCTAAGGCCACAAGTCACTCCTCAGCAATTACTCCTGAAGTCCAGAGACAAATGGTTAAAGTGAAGCTAGAAGAAGAAGAGCTTCATAAACAGCATGATGAGGAATTGCTGAAGAGAGTTGACAAAGCTTATGCAGCCACATCTTCCTCATCAATATGAAGGAGCAAGCCCTCAGACTTTACACTCTCAGGCATACCTTTCAATATCAAAAGAAAGAGTGAGGATTTGGCCTGATCCCAGGGTCTCTCACAGAATCATAAGAACAATATACCTCGGAGATACATTGGCCAGGTGAAAAAATCGTAGATGAAGTGATCTCTCTGGTCTTTGTAGTTTCACCCTGGGAAATCCTAGAAGACTTCAAGAAGGCCTACAAAGCTAATCTAACCCCTCAGAAGATGCTGGAAAACAAAATAGTGAAAAAGGGGTTAGTTTACAAGAGGCTTGAGGAAGTCAGGAAAAATGAGCTCCAGTTGTTCCTAGAGGGTAATCACCCGGATGAGTTTGCTTACAGAGTAATAACACTGTGGAGCTAAAGAATGGGAAACAGGCCAAATACCTGTCTGAGTATTATGGGCCGGATCATTGTTTGAAGGAGGTGCTGAAGAGCTAACCATGGAGGAACAAATCACCTTCCTTGAGGCCTACACAAGAGAGTCGTACAGACTCATTATGGGGAAGTGAATCTCATGAATGGGATAACAACTCTGTGTCCAGTTCCCCAAAACAGAGTTCCCATTCATACTCTGCCAAACAAATATTTGAGGTTCTTCCCAGGCCGGAGCGTACATGGGTCATCTTCTCTACTGATCAAGAAGGAAAAAGACCAACATTTTTGCCATCAATAAGTGGGAGTATAAATAAGTTAGAGGTTTTGGCTGCATTGGTTCAGGGGGAGTTTGTTGGACCAAAAAACCAATGAGCCAAGATCAGAAAACCTCTAAGTCCCACACGGTATCACAACAACTGCTGAAAGCCTCATCAGTAGTTTGACAAGTGCTGAAGACTTCAACAGCTGAAGATCAAGTGCTGAAGACCTTAACTGCTGAAGAACCAAAGTGCTGAAGTACAACAGCTGAAGAACACAAGTGCTGAAGCTGAAAGACCAAAGTACTGAAGAACAACAGCTGAAGAGTTCACAAGTGCTGAAGATCAACAACTGATGTACAAAGTCTGAAGACAAAGACTGAAGACATCAGCTGATGATATCTACTGAAGTCATCAGCTGATGAAACGCCTGAAGGTCAAAGTCTGAAGATCAAGTACTGAAGCCTCAGTAGTTTGTCACAACTGCTGAAGAGTACTTCTTCAGTAGTTGTGATATCAGTAGTTTTTTTCTTTGTTTCAGTAGTTTTGTAAAACGACTGAAGAGCTTGTTCTTCAGTCGTTGTAGTTTCAGTAGTTTTATATTTTGTACTTAACTTGCTGATATGTTCTCAGTAGTTGTGAACATTTCAGTAGTTTGTTAAGATTTAGTTATTTCTGTATTGGATCTGCCAGTTGTCACTTTCCGTGATAACAGCAGTGACTGTTGCACTCTATATAAGGAGTGACAACCCATTGTAATTATTGAGCGATATGAGCAATTGAATGGAATGATTGATTGATTCGATTAGAAATATTCTACATCTATAACATTCCTAGAAATCAGAAATTCATATTCTCTCCCTATAACCGTATGCGATCTCACGCTTACAATATCGATTGCTTGCTACAATTTGTCTAATTCGTGTTTGTATTCCGCTGCTTTTATTCTGATACATCAAACTGTTATCACTGATCCTGTCATTAATCTCTGAATCCTCATAGATGTTAATGAGATGACTCGACCATTCATCTCAAAAATCTCCCAAACACCTCCATCCAAATCATAATTCAAAGGGAATACTAGGAGGTGACCATCATGAATAGGAACAGGAGACCCAAGCCATCATGGCTTGGGTTCCTTATTCTAATTAGTTCTTTTTACTTGTAGATTCACCACACAGGTCTAATAACCTATGGTACTAGATAGTGGATGCTCTCGACACATGACTGGAGATGTTCCCTCCTTCATGATTTCAAGTACATACAAGGAACTATTGTGGCATTCAGTGGAGTTTAGAAGGTCGTAGGACTACAGGGAAGGATGTGTGACAAACGAGATGCTGAACTTTGACAGAGTGAATTACTGTGAACAACTGATTTCAATCTACTAAGCGTGTCTCAGATCTGCGATAAAAAATATTCCACTAACTTTACAAACACTCACTGCTACATTCTGAACTTGGATTCAGATCCCTGAAGATGGGTTGTCTTAAAGACTCAAGGAAGAATAATACATATGTCTTAAACTTGTGTTCTGTATCACCTAAGAAGAAACATGTCTTTTGTATAAAGCATCATTTGATATCACAGCTTTAGCATAGACGTTTGGGGCACACTAACTTTAAATATAACAAGTTAGTCAAAGGAACCATGTCATTGGTATTCCTCAAAACGAATTCAATTTTGATGATCAATGTTCAGCGTGCCTCAAAGGAAAACAACACAATCGTCTCACCAAACCAAGCTGGTGAACACTAACAATACACCATGAGGTTACTTCACATGGATCTTTTTGGCCAACTCATTTAATGAGTATGGGAAAGAAACAACATTGCTAGTGATCATTGACGACTTTTCTCGATTCACATGGTGTTCTTCCTACTTCATAAAATGAAGCATCCAAATCATTCAAGAATTTATACCTAAAATTGAAAATCAACTGATCTTAAGGTCAAAATAATAAGAAGTGATAAGGTACAGAGTTCAAAAATGAAAATATGAGTTCTATTGTGCACCCAAGGCATTGCTCATCAATTCAGTGCAGCTAGAACTCCTCAACAAAATGGGGTAGCGGAAAGGCGAAATAGAACACTGATTGAAGCAGTAAGAACGATGCTAGCCGATGCTGCCATGACACCTTATGAACTGATCTTTCATAGGAAACCATTCATTGGATTCCTCAAATCATTTTGTTGTCCAGTCTTAATATTAAACACCCGTGATCATTTGGGAAAATTTTCATCCATTTCTGATGAAGGATTCTTTGTAGGTTATTCGTCTGTCTCAAAGGCTTATACAGTGTTCAATCCTACAC
This sequence comes from Flaveria trinervia, assembly GCA_025506515.1. Classification (NCBI taxonomy): domain Eukaryota; kingdom Viridiplantae; phylum Streptophyta; class Magnoliopsida; order Asterales; family Asteraceae; genus Flaveria; species Flaveria trinervia. The sequence continues at coordinate 29,338,369 of CM046443.1, read as the reverse complement.
TGAAAATTTTTGATGAATCTACAAACGTTCAATTCAAAGAACATTCATTTCCCAAATCTACAAATGGTCCTGATTGTTTGATATTGACACATTTTCAAAATCATTGACCAATTTCACTTGTTTGATGGGGGAAATATACATTCAGGTGATACTTCATCAAATGTAGAAAGAAGAGATAATTATCCATTGATTCCACCTACATTTGATGAACATATGAATGAAGATGTTCCTCTTCAAGCTGACCACGTTAAACATCTGTCACAAAACCTTAGTGTTTCTTCTGAAGATGGTCCCAGCCTGGTACCATCTCACTCAGATGACTTGTCAAATGAGATCAGAAATCAAAAACAGGCCTCTCATCTAGTAAAAACACAAGGTACATCAAATGATGCAAGAAACCTCAGTGCTGCTGAAGATGTAGCAGTTACAGAAACAGAAGTTGACAATCTTCATAATTCAACAACAATACAAGATGAATATGCTTCTGACCATAATGAACTGAATGTCTCAAATATTGATGTAACTATTGCTGGTGACACCATTCCAACCACAAGAATACACAAGAATCATCCAGTTGAAACCATTTTTGGTGATCTTAATGAGAGGGTGATAAGAAACAAGTCCAGTATTGCAAACATCTGTTTGTTCTCATGCTTTCTATGTCAAACAGTACCAAAAAACTTCAAAGAGGCACTTCAAGACAATAGTTGGATTGAAGCAATGCAGGAAGAATTGCTCCAATTCAAGAAGCAAAAAGTATGGCAGCTGGTAGATCTTCCCGAAGGACAATACCCTATCGGTACCAGATGGTTGTACAGGAACAAGACTGATGATAGAGGGATAGTCATTAGAAATAAAGCAAGACTAGTGGCACAGGGATACACTCAGGAAGAAGGAATCGACTACGACGAAGTGTTTGCTCCTGTTGCCAGACTAGAAGCAATTAGAATCTTTCTTGCACATTCTGCGTCCATGAAATTTACTGTTTATCAAATGGATGTAAAGTGTGCCTTCCTGTATGGAAAGATTGCTGAAGAAGTCTATATGAGTCAACCTCCTGGCTTTGAAGATCCACATTTCCCTTATAGAGTTTACAAGCTTGACAAAGCTTTTTATGGTCTTCATCAAGCACCAAGAAAGTGGTATGAGACTCTATCATCCTTTCTTCTTGACATGCGTATGAAAGAGGAAAGATTGATCAGACTCTCTTCAGAAGAATAAGAGGAAAAGACATGCTATTAGTCCAGATCTACGTGGATGACATTATATTTGGCTCGACAAACAAGAAACACTGCAAAGAATTTGAAGACCTTATGAATTCAAAGTTCCAAATGAGTGCTATGGGAGAACTCATGTTGGACCAAAAGAACCAATGAGCCTGATCAGAGAAACCTCTAAGTACCACAGGACATCACAACAGCTGAAGAAGACCTGATCAGCTGTTCTACAAAGTCTGAAGAATACAACTGCTGAAGTATTTCTGAAGTACTGAAGACAAAGACTGAGACAACAGCTGAAGATCTAAAGTCTGAAGACTTCAACAAGTACTGAAGACAAAGACTGAAGATCAACAGCTGAAAGACAAAGTCTGATGTTCAAGTACTGAAGACATCAGCTGATGTTAACAGCTGATGACAACAGCTGAAGAGGGCTTCTTCAGTTGTTGTGATGATTTTTCTTCATCAGTAGTTTTCTTTTCCTTTCAGTAGTTTGTTTACTTTTCTGTAGTTTTGTTTCCTTTTCAGTACTTGTAAACAACTGAAGAGGTTGTTCTTCAGTTGTTGTAGTATCAGTAGTTTTATGTTTTTCAGTAGTTGTAAATAAGATGTTTAACACTTAGGAACATTTGTAAGAAGATGTCCGTTGTTGACATCTTCAGTAGTTGTTAAACATCAGTAGTTATCAAACGGTTACATGTCACTTTCAAGTGACATCAGCCTACGTCACTCTTTCCTTTATAAGGAAGGATGACTCACCTGTAATCGTGCCATTGAGGCCGACAATCTTAATGCAATATTCCTTTTGTCAGATATTTCTCTCTCTATAACAAAATTCTTTTATCGCTTTATATCGAATGTTCTTGCTTGAATTTGTCTAATTCCGAGCTATTCCGCTACTATATCTGTTCAATCGATTAAACCAAGAGGCTGAGATCCTAACAAATGGTATCAGAGCAGGTTAATCATTGATCGATCTAACAATTGATCATTGAAACTGTTCAATCGCTCTAAGTTTAATCGAATTAGCAAATTTGCAAGGATCTGTTATAGAGATTGAGAGTGTATCGCTTATGGCCGTTTTATTTGAGGTTCTGTGTGGTTCTGAGCTAAATTTATTGTGATTTTACTTGAATCTGTCTTTTTCAACAATGACTACTTCTTCGAATGATCCTTTCAATACTGGATCCTCTACCAAGCCTCCGATCTTGGTGAGGAATGAGTGTAACATTTGGCAGAGAAGATTGCTCCATCACCTGTCTGTCAATAGCTCAGGTTGTTGGACATCTGTGGTACATGGACCACATAAGCCAATGGTGAATGATCGGAAACAAACCAGTTGGTTCCAAAGAAGAAGGAGCAATACTCCGATGAGGACAAGAATTTGTTTGAAATCGATGCAAAAGCCCATGGAATTTTGGCTATGGCTAATCCTAATGAGATTTACTCTGGGCTTCTGCATTGTGAGTCTGCTCATGACCTCTGAAAGCCATCAAAGAACAATTTGGTGGTACCGATGAGGTTTTAGCAAACAACAGGGAAATCCTCGCCCAACAATATGAGACTTTCTCTCATAGAAAGGGTGAGACTCTGACTCAACAATTTGAGCGGTTTTCATGTTTAATCTCTGAATTGAAAATTGTTAAACATGAATATACCAGGAGTCAGATGAACCATAGATTCCTAAGATCATTGCCTGAGAGATGGAACACATATACCATTGTTCTACGCTCAAATGCTGATGTTGATCGCCTATCTCTCACCCAACTTCATGGGAAACTGCTACATTCGAGAGAGAGATAGAGCAGAAAAGGAAATTGGTTTCATCTGGCAAGCTTACTGAGGATTTTGTCCAAGGGAACACTGCCCTGATCGGACATCAAGAGTCAGAATATGTCATCTGAAAGCCAGTATGATGAGCATATTGATTTCTCTACAAACACTTCTGAGCCTGCCTTTGTGAGTGTTGATAGTTATTCTGCTGGTAGTAATAGTGACAATCTATGTTTCATCATGGATGATCTCAAGGGGATTGCTGATGATGACTTAGAAGAGATGGATATTTTGAGCCAAATGGCCTTGATAAATATCAGATCTCAGAAGTTCTACAAAAGAACTGGAAGGAAATTCCCAGGACTCTTTGGCAAAACCAAAGTTGGTTTTGACAAAAGTAAGTTGAAGTGCCAAATGCCACAGGCTTGGACACTTTGCAAGAGAATGTAGATCATCTGGATCTAACTCTCCTGCACCTTTTGTGACTTTCCCTGGCAATAGTCAACAAAACAGAGGGCAACAACCTGTCAATTCTGGTTATCATCATCAACCACAATCTCCTGCATATTTTGTTCCACAGGGGCCAATGCCATATCCATACCCCTGCTATTACATGCCACAACCAGGCCAGGTTCAAGCACCCACTGCTCAGCAACCACATGCACTCCCTGAGCCTCAACCATCCCAATCTCATCAACCTAATCAACTTCAACAACACAGCTTCTTCACACCAGGAGTTGTTGACTGGAGCAGCTTACCAGATGATGTGTCTGGTAATGAACAACTGTTCTCAGGTGCTGGTCAACATGGTGGTGAGCATCCTTTTGGAAATCTAGCTCTCATGACTTTGGAATCCTCTGATGGATCATCTTCAAGTACCTCTTCAACAAAGGTATCACAGGTATCCTCTGAGGCTAAGGCCAAATTATGTTCTGAAACTTGCATAGCAGCATTTGCCTCTATTAGAGAAGCAAATGTGGCTTTAATCAATAAAAATGTAGAGCTAGAACAAATAATTTCCAAAATAAAGCTGAGTTTGAGTCTGTGCTGAAAGAGAAAACTGATGAGATTTATAAATTAAAATGCCAAATCTCTGATGATAAGGCTAGGGAGGATGTACTCTTAGAGAAGTACAAAGACCTCAAAGATACTCTTGCTGTCACCCAAGTAGAGTGTGATCGATGGGTACAATCTTGCAAGGGCTTTGAAATGCTTCTTAGTAAGCAAACAGCTTCCAATGTGAAGTTTGGTATTGGTTATAATCACACTGCTCCTCCTACAGATTTTGCTTCAAGAGCAGGAGTAGAATCTGATGGAGAAAGTAATGACCAATCCACCTCATAATGTGATTCACCACTTGATAAAGCACCATCAGTAGTTGAAGTCAGTAGTAATCCCTCTGTGAACCTATCAGCTGATATTGATGGTTCAACTGCTGACACTCACATGATCAATGAGTTGATCAACCCAAGTGTTATCCCTAGAAGTACTGAGGGTACTGGAGAGCAGGGGATAACATCTGGAGTTCAAATCCCAATGACTGACAGCACTGAAGAGAAGAAAACTGTCAGTAGGAAGGATTTGAAGCCTACTAAGGAAGTTGACAAGAAGGCAAAAAGTGCTTCTAAATACTGAAAAGCAAGTCTTCAGTAGTTTCATCTTCTTCAGTTGATGATCAACAGAAGATGAAGAAAACCATGTGAAATATGTGGTCTATTCAATCATCTCACAGATGATTGTTGGTACAAAAAGGGATCCAAACTCAAACGAAAGGAGAAAATTAAAGAAAACTTGGCTAAAATGAAAGCTGAGTTTGAGTCCAAGTTTGTACCAGCAGCATCAAATCCTGTTACTCCTATGTCCAAAAAGAACTCTAAAAGGGAAGGAGTGCAACAAGCAACAACTGAGGTTGCTCAAAAGAAGATGGTGCAACACAAGAACTCATCATCAAACACCAATACCAATGTGTCTGAAGAGCTGAAAGCTCTTTCCCAGAATCAGACACAGCTGGTAATGATGGTTCAACATCTGTTGGGAAGAGTTAACCAACTTGATGGCCCTGTGTTGAAACCCCAGAAAAGAGATCCAAGCCAAAGGATTCCTCTTCTACACCATCTCCTTCACCTCAAGCTATTGTGCCCAATAAACCTGTTAGTTTACCATCTATTGATGAGACCAGGCCCAAAACCAAAAAGGTTTGGGTCTCCAAAACTAACTGATTGTTTATTAATGCAGGTTTCTTCAACATGCCAAAGTAGCATCTGGTATGTAGACAGTGGGGGATCTTGCATATGACTGGGAACAACTCACTTCTTAATGACTACTCTCCAGGAAGGAAGGGTTTTTTTCCTTTGGCAATGATGCAAGAGGTTACATCATTGGGAAGGGCTTTGTTTCCAATGGGGAAAAAAGGTTGATGATGTCAACCATGTGGAAAATCTCAAGTATAACCTCTTGAGTGTCAGTCATTGTGTGACAAAGGCCATGTTGCCCTTTTCACAAGCCAGAACTGCAGGATTCTGTCATCCAAAGTTCTGAGTTTGATTGACAAGGTATTGGATTCTCACACTCTCCTGAAGGCCAACAGGACAGGAAGAGTGTATGCCTTAGATCTTTCCAAGAAAATAGATCTCAAAGGCCATCCTTGCCTATTTTCCAAGGCCTCTCCTCAAGAATCTAATCTATGGCATAGAAGGCTGGGACTCAAGAACATGAATCAGCTGATACACCATAGTTTAGTAAGGGGAATGCCTATGAAGGAGTTCAAATGTGAAAACAACTGCACTGCTTGTTTGAAAGGAAAACAGCACAAGGTTTCATTCCCACCTATTGAAGAACCAAAGTCCACTGCCTGCTTACAACTTCTTCATATGGATCTCTTTGGTCCTGTGAGAGTGATGAGCATGGCACAGAAGAAATACTGTCTGGTAATTGTGGATGATTACTCCAGATTTGTATGGACTTTCTTTCTACATTCAAAGGATGAAGTTGCACAGAAGATCATAAACTTTGTGTTGTATGCTGAGAAGCAGTATTCCCTCTCAGTCAAGTGTATTAGAAGTGACAATGGAACAGAATTCAGGAACAATACACTTGATGAGTTCTACCTTTCCAAGAGAATAAAGAGACAGTTTAGTATTCCAAGAACTCCTGAACAGAATGGAGTTGTGGAGAGAAAGAACAGGACCCTCATTGAAGCTGCAAGGTCTATGTTGGCTGATTCTGGACTGCCATTGACCTTTTGGGCTGAAGCTGTCAACACAGCATGCTATGTGCAGAATAGAGTGCTAATAAATCAGAGGTTGATGAAGACTCCATATGAAGTTCTGCATCATTTGGCCCCTCTCATTTCATTCTTTAGAGCATTTGGGTGTCCCTGTTTCATTCTCAACACAAAGGATCAGCTCCAGAAATTTGATCCTAAGGTGGATGCAGGGTACTTTGTTGGTTATTCATCAACTTGCAAGGCATACAGAGTCTTCAACTGCAGAACAAAGATGGTTGAAGAGACTCTACATGTCAAGTTCAATGAATCTCCAAAGGACAAGATTCCACAAAGCCCTGTGGAGCTCTTTGATTTGGACATACTGCAATATGTTCCTTATCAATCTCCTGCTGTTGCTCCTGTCAACAGTTCACCACCTGGTGTTACTGCTGAAGATGATGATGATAGTAGTAATCACCTCTTCAGGTTTAGTGACCAACTGCATGAGTCCTCTAAACCTGATGCTCCTGTAGCTCCAGCAGCACCATCCACAACAAATGCTGATGAGATTTCTGCATCCTCAACTTCATTTGAGTTGCCACCATCTTCATGGTTTCAAGAATCTGCATCAACATCTGCTGCTGCTGAAGGTCCTACAAACACTTGCACAGATTTGATTGTTTACCAAGAGCTGAAAAATCACCCAATGTCTCAAATCCTTGGTGATATCAATACTGGTGTTTCAACCAGAAGCCAGTTGTCCAATTTCTGCTTCTATGCTCTCTTCATCAGTCAGCTAGAGCCAAAGAACTATCATGTAGCTTTGAGAGACAATGGATGGGTTGAAGCCATGCAGCTTGAGCTTCTTCAGTTCAAAAAACAGCAAGTGTGGGAGCTTGTTCCTCTACCCCCAGGTAAGTGTGCAATAGGCACTAAATGGGTGTTTAGGAATAAAACTGATGAAAATGGGCTAATTGTTAAGAACAAGGCCAGACTGGTTGTGCAGGGGTTGCACAAGAAGAAGGTATTGATTATGATGAAACCTTTGCCCCTGTAGCCAGACTGGAGGCAATTAGATTGTTTTTAGCCTATGCTGCACTCCACAATCTTAAGTTTTTCAAATGGATGTCAAAAGTGCTTTTCTATATGGTAACATAAAAGAAGAAGTTTATGTGTGTCAACCACCAGGCTTTGAGGATAATAAGCACCCAGAATGGTATATAAGCTTGATAAAGCTCTTTATGGGTTGAAACAAGCACCTAGAGCCTGGTATGAGACCTTATCAAACTTTCTTCTACAGAATAATTTCACTAGAGGCTCCATAGATAAGACTTTATTTATTAAGAAGGTGGATCAGTATAAGCTACTTGTTCAAATTTATGTTGATGATATTATATTTGCATCCTCTGATCTCCAATTGTGTGAGGATTTCCAAAACTTAATGCAACAGAAGTTTGAAATGAGTGCAATGGGAGAATTACAGTTCTTTCTAGGTTTGCAAATCAGACAAAAAACTGATGGAATTTTCATTCATCAGTCTAAATACACAAAAGATCTTTTGAATAAGTTTGATTTACAAAACTGTAACCCTGTTCTACTCCCATGTGCAACACCACACAATTGGATGTTGATCAGAAAGGTAAAGATGTTGATGAAACTCTTTACAGATGTATGATTGGTTCCTTGATGTATTTAACAGCTTCTAGACCAGATATTATGTTTGCTACATGTGTTTGTGCTAGATTTCAGGCTGCACCTAAGGAGTCTCATCTGATTGCAGTCAAGAGGATCTTTAGATATCTGCAAGGTACACAATCTCTAGGCTTATGGTATTCCACTGGACATTCTTGCAAATTAGTTGCTTTCTCTGATAGTGACTATGCAGGTGTAAGTTGACCAGGAAATCAACTTCTGGTGGATGTCAATTCCTAGGAAACTGTTTGATTTCTTGGCAGAGTAAGAAACAAACATCTGTTGCTACATCCACTGCTGAAGCCGAGTACATTGCTGCTGCAAGTTGTACATCCCAAGTACTCTGGCTTCAGAATCAACTTTTGGATTATGGCATTACAGAGACTAAGACTCCATTATTAATGGATAGTGCTTCAGCTCTTTGCATTGTCAAATCCAGTCCAGCACTCTAGGACCAAACATATAGAAATTAGACATCATTTTATAAGAGATTGTTTTGAAAAGGGTCTAATTAATCCTATGTTTGTGCCTAGTGCTGATGAGCTTGCAGACATTTTTACCCTTTGGATAGTTCAACTTTCCACAACCTGGTGTTAAGGCTTGGTATGCTGCAGCTAGAATAAGTGACAACTACTGATGATCTTAGTAATTACTGATGATCATTGAACCATGTCACATATAAGTACAGATGAGTTATTTTACCCTCAGTAGTTTTATAACTACTGAAGGCTAAATGCTTTAAGTACTGTACTTTATCTGTTCTAAACTACTGATGTAGTACAACTACTAAAATCAGTAGAAACAGATAAGTACTGATGTCCTATGAAACAACTGAAAACAGCAAAAAGTGATGAGTAAGTGTTGAGGACAGTATGAAACAGCTGAAAGCTATGAATTGACGACAACTACTGATGAGTACTCTCTCTTCAGTAGTTCACACTGCTGTGTTTCCTCATAAACAACTGAAGCAATACCATGTCTTCAGTAGTTTCACAACTACTGATGACTAACACCAAGTCTTCAGTTGTTTACAACAACTGATGGCACAACCAGGGTCTTCAGTAGTTTCACAACTACTGATGACTAATACCAAGTCCTCAGTTGTTTCAACATCTGAAGTCCAACTTGTCTTCAGTAGTTTTTAAAACTACTGATGCCTAAATCAGAGACTTTAGTTTGTTTCAACGTCTGATTGTAAACACCATGTCTTCAGTGTGTTTTATAACTGCTGACCACACCAATACCATCAGTCGTTTCAAACCTCTGAAAGTTAATACCACGTCATCAGTTGTTTCAAATACTGATGACTAACACCAAAACCTTCAGTCGTTTCATTACCCTTACCCTATATATACCTGATCCCTCTTTCAGAGTTTTTCATTCCTTCACGACCTAAATTTCAAAAGCTCTGAAAATCTTTAACCTTCATTAATGGCGACCATGCACTCAAGCCTTGACACAACTGTGTTGCGTACCTCACTAAATCGCCCTTCTGGACCAAATTCGATAATGCTATAGATCTTAATGGTCCAATCACCACTGAAAACGGCTTCCTCCTAAATCCAATCATTTATGCCGATTCGCTACATCAGTTTTGGACGAATGCAACTGTTAATGGAGAATCTATCCATTCGTCCATCAAATCTCATAAGGTGGTCATCTCTACTGCTACCATCCGCCAGATATTACTATTAGATGATGCTGCCTACCCTGTTGGATATCCTAAGCGCCAACTTGATCTTTCATTTGGACAACATGGATATCAAGGCGATCTTAGTGCTTCGACCATCCTGAAGAAACATTATTCAGATGCTGAACGCTTGATATTTCATATGTAAATGTTTGCCTGGCCTCGAAGACTTCTCTTGGGATTAACTGTCTTCCAGATGGCAACAGGTACTGTTCTCTATCCTTGAACAAGAACCACTAAACTTTTCTGAAATAATTTTTCTTGAAATCAAGGATATGGCCACAAAACCACTTTCTAACCGTTGGATACTATATCCTCGGTTTATAATGCCCATAAGAGAAATCAGCTTTAGCTTTCTGCTGAGGGACTAGTTGGTCTGGGAGTCCCTGCTTTGGCTGTATTGCCGGAGGTATACTCCCGACACAACACTGACCAAACTCTTAAACAGGCTGCCATGCTGCGCAAACCCACCAGCTGGAACCCACAGCCTCCACTTCCACATCCAAAGTCCCCTCCAAACCCACAAAGAAGAAGCCTAAGAAGCTACTCAGGGAGTTGAGTCCCCTGAGGATGTTCCTGCTGCACAAAGCAGGTTATCTCTACTGAAAATAACCCCCCAGTAGAGACTATGACTCCACCAACCGAAGCCGCTCAGGTTTCCTCTCAAAAGGAACCTGATGCAACCACTCAAAGGGAAGCCACACTGCTGGGATCCTCCTCACTTGAGGGGATTACCATTGAAGAGCACCACTCGTCCCGGGTGCACACTGCTTCCACACCCTCTCCTGATGCAACCGCCCCTCAAAGTCCTACAATAATTGTTGCAAAAGTGCTGACGCAGTTGCATTCCTCACCCCCACCCAGACACCAATCACTACTGGGATAACCTCAACACCTGAGGGGGAGGATCACAATGCTTCTGTCAACCCACAGCACAGGGGTTATCATGTTCCATCTCCTGGTGTAGACAAGGAGGTGCGACCTTCTGGTGAGGCTGCCATTGCTTCTGACTCAGCAAATGACCAGGATGCAGTTGGTAACATCTCTGAGACCTCACCAGCGGCAACAGCTGATGAAGGACATAGTCCTGAGGCTGGAAGTCCCCAGAACCAAGAACAAGGGGCACATGCTATAATTGATCTACACTCAAGGCATGTTATCCTGACTCTGTCAGGAGGTCAGGTGATTCAGTATCAACTGATGATGACCTGAGCTTCTTCTATGATGTAGTTGCTCAAAACACCATCCTAGAGGATGAGGTTAGCAGACTCAAAGAGCTGCTGGCCAAGATGTCTCAGGATGCAAGTCCATCTGCCACCACAATACACCCACAGATGGCACCTTCTTCTGAAGGTCCCCTAAACACTGAGCCAATACATACTTCCAAGCCACCAGCCTCTGCTTTTGGCACTGATTCTCAGGAACAGAACCATCCTGATCAATCAGTTGCTAACCTTCAAAAATCCCTACCTCTCATCACTCCCATGATCACAGATATAGTGATCAAAGCCATTGATGAGAGGCTTCCTACAATAATACAACCCCTGGTGGAGGAGTTGGTGACCAATCACTTTCTACTGCTCAAACCCTTGCACCCAATGCAACCAAAAAGGGGGAGAGTCAGTCAGTTAAAGGAAAAAGGAAGAGGACAGATGGGGAGAAGGAGAAAGAATCAGAGAAGGCAAATGAGAAGGAGTTGGCTGTTATAAGTGTGGAGGAGACTGAGTTTGATCATGAGAAGGAGAAGGAGAGTGAGAAGAGAGCTGAAGTGAATGAAAGTCAAAAAGACTTTCATGTCACATATCAAAAGAGAAAGGAGAGTCTGAGAAGGAGAAGGAGCTGAATGATATGGTGAAAGAAGCTGATGCCAACCATAACCGTTCAATGGATAAAATCATTGATCAGTTATATAGGCAGGGTTTTGACATCCAACAACTAGACTCCGAGATCAGAAGGTTGGAGACAGAGGAGATCAACTCAAGATGGGCTAGTTATGATGCCTTAGAAAGAGAAAGGCTGGAGATAATGATTAGATTTATAGCCAAATACTTGGGAAGATCTCTGATAGAAATAAGGGCCTGGACCAGGGACAACATCTTGGCAATAACCACCAAGATTTGTTCGTCTGAAGCATACTCCAAGGGTTTAGTGATTGAGGTATTAAATGAAGCTGGGGTTGGGAACCGAAAAGAACTGACAAAATTTACTAAAGCCTCCCTTACAGCCAAAATGCTAAAACAGTCTGAAAAGCCTCTATCCTCAAAATCACTACCTCCACAACCCACTAAAACAACCCCTTTACCCTCTAAACCAACCATCCAACCCACAAAACAAATCCTTTACCCCCAAAACCCACTGCCAGTGATGTACCTAGACAAAAGAAAAGAAAGGTACTGAGGGCTGATGAAGAAGAAGAGGAGGATGAAGACAGACTGCCACTCTCTGCAGTTATCACCTTGCCTAAGGCTAATCCAATGTCCATCACTCCTGCTTCTCAAATGCATGATGTGATGATAAAGATTGAAGAGGAACAGATGCAAAGACATGATCAGGAAATGCTGAAAAGCATTGACAAAGCATATGCCACATCCTCTTCAACGATTAGCATGAAGAAAGAAGTCTTAAGATTGTACACCCTTGCTAATACCTTTCAATACCAAAGGGAAAAAGTAAGGATATGGCCTGATCCTAGGGTGGCACACAGGATTGTCAAGAAAGAAATTCCTTCAAAATACAAGGGCCAAGTGAAGAGGGTTGTCGACGAAGACATCACTGTGGTTCTTGTAGTGTCCCCTTGGGAAATTGTAGAAGAGTTCAAGAAAGCTTATGAAGCCAAACAACCACCCCAAAAGATGTTGGAGAATAAAATCATAAAGAAGGGATTGGTTTACAAAAGACTTGAAAACTTCAAACAAGATGAGCTCAACCTGCTCTTAGAAGGGACTCATCCAGATGAGTTTGCTTACAGACAAATAACCACGGTTGAGCTCAAGAATGGAAAACAGGCCAAGTACATCTCTGATGTGTATGGCTGAGAAGGATTGTTTGATGGTGTGCCCGAGGTGCTGACAATGGATGAGCAGATCATGTTTCTAAGGGCGTACACCAGGGAATCATATAGGCTGATACACGGGAAGTAGATCTCATGGTTGGGGTAACAGCTCGGTGTCCAAGTCCCCAATACAGAGCTCCCAACCATATCATGCAAAACAGATCATTAGAGACTTCTTCCCAGGCCGGTGCTGAAAAAGGGTCACTTCTCATCTGATCAAGAGGATAAAAAGACCAATCTATCTGCCAAAATAAGTGGGACTCGTCAATAACTTAGAGGTTTTGGCTGCATTGGTTCAGGGGGAGTTTGTTGGACCAAAAGAACCAATGAGCCTTATCAGAGAAACCTCTAAGTCCCACAGGACATCACAACAACTGAAGAAGACCTGATCAGCTGTTCTACAAAGTCTGAAGAATACAACTGCTGAAGTATTTCTGAAGTACTGAAGACAAAGACTGAGACAACAGCTGAAGATCTAAAGTCTGAAGACCTCAACAAGTACTGAAGACAAAGACTGAAGATCAACAGCTGAAAGACAAAGTCTGATGTTCAAGTACTGAAGACATCAGCTGATGTTAACAGCTGATGACAACAGCTAAAGAGGGCTTCTTCAGTTGTTGTGATGATTTTTCTTCATCAGTAGTTTTCTTTTCCTTTCAGTAGTTTGTTTACTTTTCTGTAGTTTTGTTTCCTTTTCAGTACTTGTAAACAACTGAAGAGGTTGTTCTTCAGTTGTTGTAGTATCAGTAGTTTTATGTTTTTCAGTAGTTGTAAATAAGATGTTTAACACTTAGGAACATTTGTAAGAAGATGTCAGTTGTTGACATCTTCAGTAGTTGTTAAACATCAGTAGTTATCAAACGGTTACATGTCACTTTCAAGTGACATCAGCCTACGTCACTCTTCCTTTATAAGGAAGGATGACTCACCTGTAATCGTGCCATTGAGGCCGACAATCTTAATGCAATATTCCTTTTGTCAGATATTTCTCTCTCTATAACAAAATTCTTTTATCGCTTTATATCGAATGTTCTTGCTTGAATTTGTCTAATTCCGAGCTATTCCGCTGCTATATCTGTTCAATCGATTAAACCAAGAGGCTGAGATCCTAAAAACTCACCTTCTTTCTAGGGGTGCAAGTCCAACAAATAGCAGATGGAATCTTCATCAACCAATCAAAATACATAGAAACCATGTTGAAGAAATTTCACGTTGCTGACTGTCAGTCTATCAGAGCTCCTGTGGATACGAAAATGAAGATTGGGCCTGACCCTGATAGCAAATCAGTGGATCAGACTAACTATCGATCACTGATAGGTTCACTTATGTATCTAACAACCAGTAGGCCTAACATTATGTTTGGTGTTTGTGTGTGTGCCAGATATCAAGCAGATCCCAAAGAATCACATGTGAACGCAACCAAGAGGGTATTCAGATATCTAAAGGGCAACCTAGCTTTTGGGTTATGGTATCCAAAGGAGGAGAATTTAATCTCTATGCCTACACAGACAGTGATTATTGAGGATGCAACTTCAACAGAAAATCCACTTTTGGCGGTTGTCAATTTCTTGGTCCCAGATTAGTATCCTGGCAATACAAGAAGCAAACAAATGTGTCTGTGTCCATAGCAGAAGCTGAGTATATTGTTGCATCAGCATGTTGCTCTCAAGTTCTCTGGATTCAAAACCAGATGCTTGATTATAGTTTTAACTTCTTGCACACACCATTTCTATTGACAACACGGCTGCTGTCTTTATAACAAATAATCCAGTTCAGCACTCAAAAACTAAACATATTGAGATTAGGTATAATTTTTTGAGAGACTGTGCTGAAAAGGGTTTAATCAAATTGATTCAAGTACCAACTGAAAATCAATTAGTTGATTTGTTTACCAAGGCATTTGAACCTAGTAGGTTTGAATTTCTGGTTCAGTCAATTGGAATGATTAAACTTGAGTTAAAACTATGAAAAACATCAAAAACAATTTAAAATGTCAAAAAAACCACCAAAATCAAGTTTAATGAAGAAAAGAATTCTTGGGGAAATGATATAATTACAGTCGTTATATCATTCACTGTGCTTAATTTCAATATGTAATAGACTGAAATGACTTACCACATATGTTGGTAGGCTCAACTTGGAAGAAAAGATACATGCAGTGATGAATTAAAGACATATTCAATTGTGAAACACTCATCACAAAGTACAAGTATGTATTGGCTTATCTGAATGCATATGTGTGTAGTAGCCTAAACACACCAGGTAATGATACTTTATGAATCTCTTTCACCATATCATGGTTCATCTTTGTTTTGCTGAGCAAAGACCTGATGAAACTTGCACATAGTGCAGATGTCATGATCTAAAAGATTCCCAATGTGGAACACAACCAAAATTGGATGAATCAACAAAGTAATACATTCCAAGTGAATGAACAAAGGAATCCTATAATGGATCACCTTGCAAAGTGAATTGAAAAGAATCTCAATATGGATCAACATGAAAAAGGATCAAATTAAAAGAATTCCAATGAGGATCAGTGAAATTAGATTTCATGACTTAAGTAACCTGGTAAAAAAAAGTTGTGAAAAAGTTCTACCATGCATTGTATAAGGAGGGTTGATCATTCCATGCTTATGTGTGTGAGGTACACATTGAATAATAAATCAACCAAAACATGATAAAAGTAATTTGCATCAAAAATATCAACCAGGTATGGGTTTAAGAGGACACACAAACCTTTAATCTTCAAGTTCATAATCATGTCCGTTTAATCATAAAGGATGCACAAGTGTAATATAAGACTGATATGATCCCAACAAAGAGATTTTTCTCTTCATTATTAATATTAATCAAAATAATATTAAAGAAGTTTTAAATCTTTAAAGTTTCTCTCCAAATGTGCACATAAACTTTAGGGGGAGTAATTTAAAATTTTTTAGTAAGTCTAAATTTTTGTTCATTAACTTAACTTTGAAAACAAAACAAAAAGGTTTTTGGTTGGTCTTGTTGCAAAAAGTCGTACCATTATATCTGAGCTTATGTAGATTCTTAGAAGCATGATAAGTCCAAGATCTGTCAAAATTGGGAAACTTGTATTAATTGTGACATACAAGTTAATCCAAGCAAGAATTGACAACTTAAAACAGCCAACTTCTTAAGGAAAATCAATCAAGGACACCTCTTCATAAGATGAATAATCAATTCAATCACATTAACTTTTGATTAAGTTCAAAAGTTAATGCACGTAAGTGCATTAGTTAATGCGGGTGAAGGTAACCCATGCATGTAATTAATGTGGGTAACAATATTTATTTTCAAGTGCAACTAATGCGGACAATGATTTTACTCTACCGCGTTAGTGTGTGAAGTAAATGTAGAATTTACTCTACCGTATTTCCTACAGTTAACAAATGCGGATGAACAGGTCTCTATCGCATTTGCTACAGTGCAATGTTGACGGTTGTCAACCGCATTTGATATAGTTGCACAAATGCGGATTGACTTTGTTCTATCACATTTGCTACTGTGTACAAATACGGATAGGATAAAACAAGTAACCCTACCGCATT
The DNA here is from genome assembly GCA_025506515.1 of Flaveria trinervia. NCBI lineage: Eukaryota > Viridiplantae > Streptophyta > Magnoliopsida > Asterales > Asteraceae > Flaveria > Flaveria trinervia. The sequence goes on along the minus strand of CM046443.1, from coordinate 29,322,168 downwards.
TGCTACAGTGAATGCTGAAGAACACAATCACAGGTTATTCCTCTGCATTTACTATAACACAAATGCGGATTGCCAAAGGTTTCAAGTTTAACTTCCACATTTGCTACAGTACACAAATGCAGAAAGAAATTAAGAAACAAAACTTCCGCATTTGCAACAGTAGTGAAATGCAGACAGCCAGTCAAAAATTTGTCCTCCGCATTTGCTACAGTCAACAAGATGACCAAAAGTAGCCAAATGCGGACTGTCAATGTCAAAAGTTTGTCTTCCGCATTGCTACAGTTAATAAATGCGGATGACCAAAAGTCAAACTAATTAACCTTCCGCATTTGCTACAGTCAACAAATACGGATCACCAAAAGTCAAACAAACTAACCTTCCGTATTTGCTATAGTTAACAATTACGGATGACCAAAATTCAAACAAATTAACCTTCAGCATTTACTACAGTGGTGACTATATCTGCTTTTAAACTTGTAAAATTTTTCAAATTGATTATTTGACTATTGAAAGGAATTCAAATGGGTCATTTAATACTTTTCAAATTTGAGAGACTTTATAGTGAGACGAGCGCAAACATACAGTACACCATCTTCAATCATCATCATCATCATAAACATTCAAAGATTTTCATGTGAATCTTCTCAATCGACTTTTGATATCGATTCTGAAACAACATTCAGATGAGAAATAAGGTGAGATTTTCATAAGAAGTTTAATCAAAACCTAAGTTTCAAAATGGTAAACCTAAATCAGTCAAGAACCAAATTATAAGAAAGAACACAAAAACATGTTTCGTTGATGTGACATAATATAACTTTTCAACTTCAATGAGTATGAAAACCAACAGAAATTATTATCACCATGAAAATCTTGATATTCATGTTCGTTGTAAGAACAAAGCATGTTGAAATTACACATTTGAAACAAATTAATAAAACTATACCTCTCTAATCATTCAAACATTGCAACTATGATTGTTAAATGACAAATTCACCATTTGCCATTACAGCAATTCAACAGAAATAACTAGCAGTCTTCCTTGTTAATTTAAAGTCAAAACTAATAACTAACACACATGTCTCTTGTATAGATTACATGGCAAATCTTACATGGAGCAAGCTCCATAACGTCAGCGGTTATTTAAACCCTGATGTCCCAGAAGCAGAAGGACTGAGAGACATCATCAAATTCATCAATACCACAACGATAGCATATGCCATCATAGTTAGACCAACTATCTATGAGAATCTCATAAGGTCTTTCTGGAACACAGCTGAGGTGGTTGAAGCTGATGGCATTAGAACACTTACCGGGAGAATTAACAGTGAACACACATTGATCATTAGTGAAGAGTGAGTTAGAAGATGTCTATGGTTTGGTGATGATGCAAATACTCCTTTGGAACTGAGTCATGAAGACATAACCACATTTTTTGCCGAAATTGGTTATGAAGGAGGATATGAAGCTAAGCATATTGTTAAGGGATTGGTTGATCTACCATGGAGATTCCTTATTCATATGTTTCAGCACTACTTGTCAAAGAGAAAGACAGGATGGAATGACATTCCAGTCCTCACATCATGAGCTATCTGTGCTCTATGCACCAACAGACCATCCAATATGTCTGCATACGTTTTCAATGGCCTGTTTTCTAACATTCAAGAAGGATTAAGATACAAGTTTCTGATGTATCCTAGATTCATTCAATGTCTAATAAATGAATCATTTCTTGACATTGCAACTGAAGGACCCGTGCTTGACATTCCACACTATGATGCAGGATCATATAAGTATATAAAGAAGAGAAACCTAGAAACTTTTATAGTGGGGCTCACACTCCTCTTCGGCCTTGGATGTTGCAACACATAAATCAAGAAGCACAACCATCTCCACAACCATCACCACAACTTGCAGCTCAACCATCACCAATACAATCACCACAACCTGCTGCTTAACCATCACCATTTCAATCACCACAACCTGCTGCTCAACCATCACCAATACCATCACCACAATCACCACAATCACCACCACTTTCAACTCCACAACAAACACCACAACCACCACCACAACCAATACCACAACCTTCACCACAACCATCTCCCCAAACTTTACCACAACCAACACCACAAACAACCCCTAACCTACACATATATCACCTCATCATCAATCTCCAATATCTTCACAACAATCACCTATATCCCCTTTTCAACCTGTGCCATCACAAGATTACCCTGCTGATGTTAGATGATCAACCAGTGCTTCTAAAGCTTCCAAATCATCTTCTTTTGAGGAGGATCATCACACTCATATGCCTACAAAAACAACAACTTCTGAGCCTGCTCCCTCAAAGAGTTATGCTGATTCAAATGTTAATAGACCAGATGAAAAGGATGAACTGATTACTGAATTGATGCAAAAGATTGAAAGAATGGAGAGAATTCTAAACAAAAGGGAAAGAATCATAGATGATAGAATTCTGGAACTAGGTGAGAAGGAACAGGAGCTGAAAGATCTTAAAGATAAACATAAGGCTGAATTGATTGAGAAAGATAAGGAAATTGAAGTTGTAAAGGCTGCCCTTAATCACTCAAGAGAAGAAGTCAGTGGACAAATTGACACTCTTGAAATTCAAACAATAGCAATGAAGGAACAAGAAAATATCATAGAAGGAAAGCTAATACCATCTCCAAACTTGAAAAAGAAATTAATAGCAAGAACAAAAGGATATCTGAGCTTGAAATGATAATTAAGATCCAAATAAATGAAGTGGATGATGATGATGAGAAAGAAGAACAAGAAAAGGAGGATGTGGATGATGACAAGTATGTGTATGAAAATGAAGAAAAAGGAGGTGATGAAAGTCAAACAGAGTTTAAAGATCAAAGTCTAGATATGGTAGTGTATTCTGGAAACACAGATTACTCTAACTATGAAAAAGCTGAATTTGAAGAACTCTTCAATGCATTGAGTGTTTTTCATCTGAAAAGTTCAGCATTGATGATGACTTTTGGGAATTCATAAACAACCAAGAACTGATTCAGAGCCTATTGTTTTTATCCCTAAATCACCGTGCCTTTGGAAAAAGAATTGACTTTGCAAATTGTCCCTGCTATCTCTTTATCCGAAGAACAAAAAGAAAAAATCAAGGAATGTATGAAAAAGAAAGGAAAGAAGAAACTGAAACAGAATAGAAAGAGGAGGAGAAAAGTAAAATGAATGATCAAGAGCCAAGCACACCTGAAAAAGTACCTGAACTAGAAGAACAAGCTGAAAACTCTAGCCCTCAACTTCAAACTTACTCACGAAAAAGGAAATACTTAGCTGAAAAAGCTAAGGGTAAAAGACCAATAGTTGAAGAAGAACTAGTTAAGAAACAAAAAGATGACCCAAGAAGTCTAGCAGTAATTGCTTAATTTTTGGAAGAACATGAGCAGGTAGAAGCTCAATTGAAAAAATTGGCTGGTGCAGTTGATTTAGAAGAAGGTGAGATTGCTGGTGGATATGAAGCTGAAAAGGATGTTCTTATGGACAGGCCCATGAAAGCAGAACATGCAGTGGAAGACATGGTATCTAAAGCACAAACTCACGACCCGATGATTAAAGCCATGTTTTTGATCAATCAAGGTTATGATCCTGATGAAGTGTTTGGAATGACTTATGAAGGAATGAAGGAGGAGGAAGAGAAAGTAAAAAGGCTGCTTGATCCAAACATTGAAACACAGTATGAGAAAGCAATCACCAAGGATACTCCAAAGCATAAAGATTCATCTTTGAAGAAATCAACTGGGTATGAAAGACCATTGCCAAGAAGGGGTCCCCTACACAAGCTGTCTTCAATGAAGAAATCATCTCCATCCCATGAACCATTATTTCCTGATCCTTATAATATGTCTGATAAAGAAATGAAGGAATATCTCTCAAGTCAGGGGTTCACGAGAAAGGATTGGAAACATGAAGACAAACTCATTAAGGGTTTCAACTCTTCAATTGATTAATGAGAAGAAAGAAAAACTCAAGAAGTTGGAAGAAGAGTTAGCAAGAACCAAACCAAGAAGCAGAGTATGAGCTGAAGACATGATGCTGAACCATAAAGACTAAGAACTACTTGCCCCAGTGCACCACAAGTACCCTGAATGGTTTGCAGAACCATCTTAGTTGAAACTGCAAGAAGGACTGACTACTGTAGAACTGGTGAGAGGGGTGTCTACTCCCAAGGGTAAGGTAGATCAAAAGATAATAGCCTGGAAGTATGATAGTTCATGGAATATGTTCATGGTGAAGAGGATCTCAAGGCTAGTACAATTCTTTACAAAGTACTCAGCTCTTGTAAATGCTCTAGAGATTCATGATTTGATGGAGCTAGCTCAACTTGAACTGATCAATCATGCAGCTATGTTCAGGGGATATGAATTTGAGAACATACTTAAGATGTTCAGAAGAACAAACAACTTCAATTCATTAAAGACAATATGCTTGACAAAAGATAAATCATTTGTCAATCCCCTTGATAAGAAGAAAAAGGTGCAAGCAGAAGAAATTGTGTTCCCTGAGTTGAAGGTAAAGCCAACCGAATCATTGAAGAGGAAAGTAGTGTCTGGTACTCATTGCTCCACTCCCATCTCAAACATGTACTATGATGAGAAAACCTATGAGATGGTGATTGAAAGGAAGTAGGGAGGAAAGGAGGGAGCTGAAATAAGATTATTCAGTGGATATGAAATCAGACTACTTGATGAATCATACATCCACTACATTTATACCAGGCACTTCAGAGAAATAAAAAACAAATTAGGTGAACAAGACATGCACTTCATTCTGAAATGTATCAAGTTGTTGAAACTGGCATATGATCGGATAAGTGCTAAAAGAGAGAAAAGAAAGAAGAAGAAAACACCACTGATTCATAGAGATGGTCTTTCTACAATCTCCATTTGGGAGCCTATTTCACTATAAAAGTTACCAATGGAAGCCATCTACAACATGAGCAAAATGAAGATCCATGTGCTAAGTAGAGACAGGATGTCAGAAGCGACTGATTTTGTGAACATGATCAAGGCTATCCTGGATCCTACTAAAGCTGCATTCATATTACCCCCAGATGACCCAGCTGAATAATCACACACATCAATCACCTCCTAAACATTGAGGAAAACTAGGCTGTATAATCCTTAGGGGGAGTATTGTTGTACCCTGAAAGGATCATACATGCCAACTTAATGGGTGAATTGATGATTGCTTAGCTGGAATCCCACAAGTCCAAGAAGAAATGCGGATGAAGATCTGCAAGGAAAATAACAAGTGTTATCTTCCGCATTAGTTAATGCGGAAGACATAACTCTAGTGCGGACAAGTGTTTACTCTTTCGCATTGACTAATGCAGAAGACATAATACTAATGTTGAACAAGTTACTCTTCCGCATTGACTAATGCGGAAGAACAAAAGAAGATGCGCACAAGAATTTGCTCATCCGCATTGACAAATGTGGGTGACCGACCAAATGCGCATAAGTATGTGTTCATCCGCATTAACCAATGCGGATGATCAAGTGGAGATGTTGATCAAGATTATCTTATCCGCATTTGTCAATGCGGATGAACAAGAAGAGATGCGGATCAAGACATAGACTAGTTTTTGGTGTAATAGGTCAGGGGTAGTTTAGTCATTTTGTAAAGGTATCTTGTCTGCCTATAAATAGAATAGTTGACCTCATAATGAAGTGACGGCAGATAGATAGAGAATTTTTGTTGTAATCATTCTCTGTAATTTATCAACTTTCATATATCAATACAAACAGGATTTATGAGTATTTTTCTTGCTTTGAATGTTCTTTGATTGTTTGTTTCCACCACTCAATCATTGACTTGATTATCATATTCGATTCATAGTAAGAATATCACTCTTACTCAACCCAAGTCAAGTGTGGTGTAACTTCGACGTTCAGAGATACACCACCCCCTTGGTGGGCAAAGGATCCGCATTCTTCTTCGATGATGATGGATTCTTTATGTCCTTCAACACCCTTCTCTCTCCTCCTGAAGATGAGTTGGCAACCAAAATGATGTATGATGTCTTAAGCACACCATCACAAGACTCAACAACATTAGGTTCACAAGGTGAGTCTTCCAATTATTTCGGGGGAGCATTGGAAGTAAGTGACTCTTCCTCAGACGATGAAGACGTGGAGAACGATCAGGTGGATTAGGAGGAACAGGTTTCTACTACTTCAAGTACATAAGCATATGATGTTGATGCCTCTGACATTTCGGAACCTCACACTCCTACTACCTCAGATACCGAACCTGATGTTCACAATCTGGATCATGAGGTAGTAGTACCAACCACTCCTGTAACATGCTTAAATATTTATCATCCTTTAACATTGTCATTGGAGATGTAAGATCAGGAGTTTAGACAAGAAATCAGCTATACTCAGCTGATTATGCCTTGATAATGGAAAAGGGATATCTTCGTGATGGTGCGTATCGATGTTTTGGGTCACAATTTGAGCCAAAATATGTTAGTGAAGCCCTAAATGATGAGGCATGGGTGAGTGCCATGCAAGAAGAACTTCTTCAGTTCAAGAAGTTAGGTGTATGGACATTGGTGGATAGACCTAAAGGTGCTAAGGTCATTGGCACCAAATGGGTCTTGAAATGCAAGAAAGATGACCAAAGGGATCATAATCAGAAACAAGGCTCGACTTGTAGTTCAAGGATTTCGACAAGTCTTGGGGATTGATTACAATGTCGTCTTTGCACCTGTGGCGAGAATGGAAGCAATCCGTATCTTCCTAGCCTATGCATCTTACATGAAGATTATAGTATATCAACTGGATGTAAAGAGTGTGTTTCTTCATGGTGAAATCCGGGAGACAGTGTATGTCAGTCCACCTGAAGGATTTGAGGATCCGTATCATCGGGACAGAGTTTACAAACTAGACAAGGCTCTCTATGGGCTCCATTAAGTTCCAAGAGCATGGTATGAAAAACTCTTGACTCATCTTATGAAACACGGATTTCGTAGAGGAGTGATTGACTGTATATTGTTCATCAAAGAAAAGGATGGTGACTTACTGCTTGTTCAAATTAATGTTGATGACATAATCTTTGGTTCCAAAAATGAAGAACTATGTAAAGAATTTGAAGCAGTTGTGAAAGTTGAGTTTTAGATGAGTGCCATGGGAGAGATGAAGTTCTTTCTCTGGTTAATGGTGGATGAGACACCAAAGGGCATATTTCTACATCAAACCAACTATGTAGGTGATATTCTAAGTCGGTTCGATATGGAGAATGCTTCCGCAGCTCGGACTCCCCTTGCTACAAACCATGACGTAGCACCCGACGAAAAAGGTGATCAGTGGATGCCACTATGTACCGACGAATGATCGGATCCCTTATGTACCTCACTGCCTCAAGACCTGATATCATGTACGCGACGTGTCTTTGCTCCAGATATCAGGAAAAACCAAAATTCAACCCTCTCATAGGCATCAAAAGGATATTTCGTTATCTGAAGGGTACTCCAACACTTGGATTGTGGTATCCTCATGACAATAACTTTTAGCTTACAACATACAGTGACTCAGATTATGGTGGCAGCAAAATGAACTACAAGTTAGCTTCAGCAGGATGTCAATTCTTTCGAAGAAGATTAGTCATGTGGTAGTGTAAGAAGCAGACATCAGTTGCTGTATCAACTTGTGAAGCTAAATTCATTGCTACTGCAAGGTATCGTTCACAAATCATCTGGATTCAACAGCAAATGCTGGACTACGGTTTGAAATTGTCTAACACTCCTATATTTGTTGATAATTCAGCTGCTATAGCCGTAACTAAAAATTCGGTTCAACATCCTAAGACCAAACACATCGGCATTAAATATCACTTTATACGTGATTGTTTTGAAAAGGATTTAATCGATGTCGTTAAATTTAATACAGATTTTCAACGCACTGACCTCTGCAATAAAGCTTTTTATAAACCACGTTTTTTATATTTGTTAGAGGTCAACGGCGTTAAAAAGAAAAGTAAAGTGATTTTTGTTGAAGATAGTACTTAGTCTGAGAAGTAGATGTAATTTTTAATTTTATTTTATTTTATTTTATTTTATTTTATTTCTTCGCCTATTAATATTCTAAACGCAAATAGAATCTTAAGGGGAGAATAGGCTAAATTAGTATCAAATTAGTTGTTTAATTTCAGTACCTAAAAAACGAGGGAGGAGGATAGTCTAGCTAATTGAAATGAGATCGTATCTGTGATACTGATTCAATGTCTATGGAAAATATTAGTACACAGAAACAAAGAGTTTGGGACTTTAAAAGAATGAAATTGTTTAAGATGCAAAATTTGACACAATAGATAAGTAGACCTCGTTGGTGATTTCAATGAAGTTCCAATAAGGGTGACGAGCAAAACAAACGCCACAAATGTGTGCGGATGACCATAAAATGAGCAAAGCACATGAAAAATGCAAAAAGCAATCAAGCGAATTACCTATGTTGTTGGTGAGATCTATCCAAAAAGAATATAATTGCTCAAACAAGAAGATAGGTTGTGTGCCTCTCTGCTGTGCGGTGGCATTGACCTGAGCATAAGCATAACCTAAATATTCTAGAAATCATTGTTGTTTGCGCCTCTTTGATGTGCGGTGGCATTGACCTGAGGCTTAGCATCTCTTTGAAAGCCTAAGAATAGGTTTTTCTTGAATACTACCCGTAGACCGCTCAAAAATCTCCTGAGGAACGTTGATTACCATATAAGCGTGGGATCCACAAATTCTTGTTGAAATAATTAAACCTTTTATCATCACCGATGTGTGTCAAAAATCTGTGTATGGATTTAAGAAGACAAGTTTTCTGACAATCATCGTGAGCTGCAACTCTCGAAAGTCAAAATCGTTGTGTGCATCTTGTAGTTCTAGTATAATTTCCTAAACTTGCTAATGACTCTAGATGAAAACAAGAATCTAGCATCAACAGGCTTTGGTAAAATGTCCCAAATGATTAGATAAACCTATATGATTCCATATTGAATCGCTCTAGTTATGATCAAAGTAACTACACGCTATACTGTCTGGGAAGAAAATTCTGGTACATACTTTACTTAGGATTTCAACCTCACACAAAATTCAAAAATATGTTTTAGTTTTTGTTTTTATTCCTAGTTGTTTAATTAAGTCAATTTCAGTTAACTTAGTAATTAATAGTCGGACTACGGATCGGAAGTCAATCTGGGAATCACTCACTAAAAGGTCACGTCTAAGGTGACAATTGGGGTTTTTAAATGCAAAAGGGTCACATCTGAGGTGACAAACTGTTTTGTTATTAAACGGATCACGTATGAGATGATCAACAGTTTTCTAAATTAAAATACTCATGTCTGAGATGATCAATGGTCAATATGTATTATCAATAAGTAAAAGAGTTAAATGTATGAATGTTCATAAGGTCAAACTCATAAGTATGAGCCATTGGCCCGACTGGATCATGAGTATGGACCAGTCGTACAATTGGACCATGCGTATGAGCCCAATCACATGACTAAACTACGAGTATGGACCAGTCGTATGATTGGACCATCAACATGGTCAAGCCATAAGGATTGGTTCATCAGGGTAAACCATCGCGTGAATGGAGGTGACCGAATGAGTTAGTTGCACGACTGAAACCTAGTCGGGCGACTGCAGGTAACCAGCAGAGCCAATCACACGACTAAGCTCCAATCGCACGAATAAAGAGTGGGAATGGATATAGTCGCCTGATTGAAGCCAGACTCAGTATAAATAGGGCTAAAGTCGGTCGCATATCTTCATCACCCTTCAATCGCCCTAAAATCGCCCGAACGTAGTGACACTCTGCCAAAATTTGATTAAATCGATTTCTCTTCACCACTGTGTTACTGACGAGCTGTTACATCATCCATAGGTAATTACCAACCCAAATCGCATGAAATGCACGGCGAAACCTAACCCTAACAGGCCTAAACTGTTTATAATCTAGAAATAAGGCAAAATCAATGAACAAAACATATAGACGTGCAAATTGGTTAAATTGAAAGACTTAATGCGAGAATTAGGGTTCCTGCGAGTCTAAAGAACCTAACCACAATGTTTAACATCCAGTTTGTACCTAGATTCACCATTAAAGTGTTGAACAGAGATGTATATGACTAGTCACGCCGAATGAACTTCAATCGCACGATTGAATCGGGCGAATGACACAAACGGGCAAATGAAGTAGGCATATGAGCTCAATCGCACGATTGAACTCAGCAGAATGCTCAGTCGTAGGATCGAACTCAGACGCAGGCTTAGTCGCCCGATTTAAGTCATTCGCATACTCAGTCGCCCAATTGAAGTCAGTCGCACACTCAGTCACCTGATTGAACTCAGTCGTATGGCTCAATCGCACAATTAAACCAGATAGATTTCAAGACAGTTTAAGATTCAATAGTTTCTATTATGGACAACCTAATGTTTATGTGTCTTGTGTTATAGAAACATGGCAGAGAAGTGGATCATCAACACCAATCACAACATTTCTGCTTATCTGGATGCCACTACCAGGAATGCTACAGATTTTACTGACATCATTGGATTTCTAGGAGATCTAGGATCTGCAGGGCTATATCTGCACCATGCACACCCTGCCGGTCTATACAACAGGCCTTCAGGGAAGGTGCATCAGTCGACCGATCCCCAAAGCCTTACTGCATACACAACACCATTTTTGGGCAGGAGATAGAGGTCATAGCAGTAGACCTTCGATGAGTTCTGGCTATGGATGATGATGATGCTCACCCAACCAGATTACACCCCTTGACTGTTCGGGGATGCTTCCTCCGGATGAAGTACTCTAGGGACATCAACGCAGGGGTGCTGAACAAAAGCAACCAGTGTCCCCAGCTTAAGTACTTAGCACACATCATTCTCAAGTGCATTGCATCAAGGAGAGGTGGATTTGATGACCTCTCTGACCAAATCCAGAATGCCTACATGGCACTGGTTAGTCTTCCCTTTAGCTTCTCCAATATGATCTTTGCATACATGATCGAGAACCTAGAGCCTAAAGGGAAAGAGAGATTCTGTATGTACCCTCAATTTTTACAGCTGATTATAGATGAGAAGCTTCCTCTACTGCCTAAGGAGAGTCATGATGCAGTCTCTCTCGAGGTCATGGATGACACCACACTTGGGAGGATGAAAGTTTATAGGGGAAAGCAGGTGAAGCCCCCTGTAAGGAGATTATTTGGGCATCTCGCTCGAGATTATTACGTGGCACTGACAAGGAGGAAGTGGCACCACGATGATAGTGAATCGGACGTTGAACAGATTGCTTTACCATCTGATGACTCGGATGATGATCACTGTAGTGATGGTGGAGACATTCGCCCCACCCAATCTAGGCCACCACCACAAATGTTACACCTCCACCATCCACTCATGGAGAAGCGGATACGACTGGATTCCATTAGGACTTCTGTCCTGATGAGGAGGAGGAGGATGATGAGGAATCATTAGTTTGGACGGTTGGCAGCAGGGTGGTTGTCACCGAACGAGGGATTAGGGTGGTAGGTGGACGCCAAGGTGAGTCTGGGGAGGCTTCTACTGATCCATCTTACACCCCAGACCCACCCATCAGCCATGGGGGAGGCACTGTGTCTAAAGGCTTGAGGAGAAACATAATGGCTCACCCCTATGGAAAAAGGGGAAGAGGCAGAGATTCACATTGACCACATCTACTCCCACTGTTGTTGCCACCACAATAGCCACAACCACATCTACCACAGCTACCACCACTACCACACCACTACAGCCTACCCTTTGCCACCCACTCATATACCATCACCCATATTCACCACTACCACTATTGCCACCACTACCACCATCAGCCACCAAGCCGGACAATCATCCCACCCATCATTCACCACAAGATCATCTCTGCCCCCCAATAGAGTAGAGGAACAACTATCAGCACTTAACCGTATGGTGCTGAAGCCGTTGGCTCCTCATGAAGAGAGAGCTGCCCAACTACGTCAGCTTGCGGAGCTAAATGCCACCCAAGCACAACAGATCTTATAGCAAGCTCAGAAAATAGCCTAACTTGGGGAGCAGAATGACCAAACAGCTAAGAGGATTGGGGAGTTGGAGGTTACAAACAAGACCATCATGCTCAAGCTCAAGTGATCAAAGGATGTGCCACTCAAGATAAGAGAAGGAGATGATGATGGTGATGATGATGATGAAGATTATGATAATGATGATGATCAGGCCAGTGATGTTGAAGAGACAAGGGAAAGGAAAAATGATCATGATGATGAAGAAGGAGATACAGCTGCATCTGCCTCAGCTCAGGGTCAAGAGGGACGCACACAGAGAAATCAACACCAAGGAGCCTCATCTTCTGCCCCACCTACTGACACGCCTGCTATTCAGGGCAAAAGTAATGATTAGATATTATGTACTTGAAAACCTTTTGTACTTGAATCTTGTATTAATATTATGTAATTAATGTTTATACATCTTTATCAAATGTGTGATTGTCTTGATTAATTACTAACAATTGATGTGTTACATGTTTAAATCAAGCAGATCAATCAACTCAGCAAGATGAGTATCATATTACTCCCCTTCAGCAAATCAAGTCTCATCTTACAATGATTCTTGATTAGCAAGGGATAGTCAGAAGGTCTGTAAGCTATACTCCTGAAGAAGGAGAAATCATTCATGACCTTAATGATGACCAGCTTGTTGAGATGTTCCAGCTCAACCCGGATGAGATTGTCAAGGATGCTCCTACCGTTGAAGTTACAAGTGATGATGAGTTCACTGACATAGATGAAACTAAGATCGAGGACGTCACTACTAATCATTATCCAGAGTATGCTCACAGAGAGGGAAATGTAGTCCCCAATCTGGGTGATACTCTCGTCAGTGATACGTTTGAAAAACTAGATCAGATGGAGCAAGGTCCGGGAAGAATAAGGACAAGCCAAGCCTCAGACGCTGATGCCAACATTAAAAAGGCTGAATGGGCGGCCTGTTTTGCTGAGATCTGAGCCATGCGCACTGCACAAAAGCCTACTGTCTACACCAAGTTGTACAAATTCAAAAAACACTTAAAGGTGTCAGGCAAAATCATCGCATGGGCTTATTTTGAGGATCTAAATGTGTATGCTGTGAAGAGAGAAAATGGCATAGAGTACTTTACATTCCAACACGATCTAAAGACTCTTCTTGGTTTTGAGCTCAACCAGTTGGCACGTCTAAAGTTGCTATATGCTAATCCAAAGAAAATGTCAAGCTTGTTTGAGGCTGCTTTAAGGAAAGGGTACCACACCAGGTGGGTTAACTTCAGACCTCAACAACCGACGAGGTACATCAGACGGTCTGAAGTTGATTCCATTACTGGAAAGCCTAAGATAGTGCTAAAGTGGAGTCCTTCACGCACAATGTCAAGAATCCCTCTAAGGGAAATGCCACAGGACTTCACTCCACACTTCAAATGGTGGCACTATGATTGGAGAAAAAGTCAAACGGTCATAGTCTTACAGACGGAGAGCCAAATGGATACTATCCACGTATTTGACCCTATGTGGCTGACCAACTTGTCTGCTAATGATGTTTATACTTTATACAAGTGGCCACTATTCTATGATTCGCAAGACATTTTACAAGCCCTCCAGTTTCAAAATGTTATAAGGCTCTGTTTTGCTTTTGAGATACATGATGGAGTTACAACAGAGGAGAAGTACAAGAAGTTTGAAGAGCTAATGAAGAATGTTAGACAATGATGTAAACTAGGTCCAAGGGGGAGTTTTTAGATACATGTGTACCTAGTTTAGGAGCTTAATGTAAAATATCTTTCATGTCTTACATATATGTAATTGAATGGGTATGAATGAAACACAATGTGTGGTTGATGCATATAATGTTTAATATTTCGTTGTTTATTGTGTGATAACGCATATTGAGCTAAGTATATAGGTTTGTGGTTGTTTACATAATTCTTAGTCAATAATGATTGAGAACCATGTTCAAACTTAATCGTGTGAAGTTCTCATGCTAATGGACCATACGCATGAATACTTCATGCTAATGGACCATACGCATGAATACTTCATGCTAATGGACCAGTCGCACGACAGAACCAGGAGACTGGATCAGTCGTACGATTGAGACATAAGATTGACTCAGTCGCACAACTGGACCTTCAAACGTGCGGATGGATCAATCGCATGCTTTAGTTGCAAGACTGAACCATGCTAAAGGTTCAGTCGCACGAATGGAAAACCCTAACCTATAAATACCACCTAATTCATGGAAAAACTTAACAAATTGAATACCTATGCACACAATCGTACCCCTAGCCGTCCAGAGACTGAAGAAGACCTGTTCAAAGTTCATAGATCACAGTTGATCATGCTCTAATCATTCATCATGTTTCATTAATCGTTAGAGTGATCATAACTGTGTTCTCCCTGATTGGATCGCCAATCAAATAGGATTCCGCACTATTTGAGTTTGTATACATGCAAAATCAAATAGGATTCCGCACTATTTACCTGCTTCACTTCAACTTTTGCTCTGATACCAACTTGTAAGGCCCCGTTCCTGGGACGCTTCCAGCTGGCCAATCATCGCATGATAAACATATAATCATATTTAACTTTCATAAATGGAACATGAAAATAACTTTTCATTTCATAATAACTGCTTTTGCAAATTAATAATATCATTCATTACACATTTTCATTTGTTTGCATTACAATGCAAAAACAGTAACAAAGAATGCCATCCAAAATGTCATGTAGCTGCCTCGCGCCATCCTCAGCAATGCTCACCTACCAACTGGAAAATGCATAAAAAGTCAGCGTTGCTGAGTGAGTTCTAGTTTTAATATAAAACATACTATACTTTCGTTAAAACCATTCTTTACTTTTGCATGTGATCACACACCATACATACAAATAGATAATATAATTATTATCCTCTTTACTATTCATCACATTCTTTCATTCTTTGTATCTCTTTATCCCTTTATCTCTTTATCTCTTTATCTCTTTCCGGACTAGGGTCATTAGCTATACCCCAAACGTATGCACAAAGCGGGTACTAGGCCAAATATCATAAATGACATCCATAACACACATAGCCTGGCACCAGCACCGAGGAAAGCGACAAAGAACCCAACTGTATACTACACCCCAAACGTATGCACAAAGCGGATTCTGGGCCGAAGATCATAAATGTCTTCCATAACAAACATAGCCTGGCACTAACACCGAGGTGAGTAATCATTATAAACCATGTACTATATCACTGGTCAGTCACAAAGACTAGACCCCTGCGTGTATCCTTAAGGGTTAGATAAACCACACACAGTTGAGCTTACGACATTTTAGAGTCATGCACCTCCGTACATTTTGCTTGCAAGTCTTTCTATACTTTCTCTTTCATTAATGCATGCATTCTATCATTATCTTCCTGTTTCGTTATCTTTCATTTTACGTTACATAATACTTTATCATTTCTTTCACAACTATAACATGTAAAGCCACGGAAAAGATAAACATACATAATAGGAACATTAACATACACAGTCAACATCATCATACAGGGCATCATGCATACATAACATACATCATACATACCATCATGCATAAACATACAATATCATACATCATCATGTCTATCATAACATCTATGACCTCAAAAGTCAGCTTACATAAACCCCCGAGAACATCCCAAGTCAAATCCTAAATCTCACTTTTTCCCCAGAAAGTCAAAACTATTCCAATTGTCATCCGCATTTCTTTTTCTTCATCCGCATTTCTTTTACTTCTTCCAAATTTCTTTTACTTCATCTGCATTTCATTTACATCATCCGCGTTTCTTTTACTTCATCTTCATTTCTTTTACTTCATCCGCATTTCCCACTACTCATCCGTATTTCTCTTACGTAATGGTAAATGTTCATCCGCATTGACTTTCCATTACTCATCAGCATTGACTTTCCATTACACATCAACATTGACTTACTTAATGGTTAATGCTCATCGGCATTAATTGTTCATACGCATTGATTTTCCATTAATCATATGCATTTCCCATACTTAGTCAATGTTCATCCGCATTAACTGTTCATCCGCATTGACTTTCCATTGCTCATTCGCATTACTTCTGCATACTTAGGCAGATTCTAAAACGTACACATATGAGCCCTAAACATCAGATCTTAGTTTCCACGCACCATCTATCATGTTCTGATCTTAAAGCTGACATCCTAAGCCTTAGAAACACAACCATAACATCAACAAGCATGAACATAGCCCAACATCACATCATAACATCATCATACACACATTCATGCATACGGGTAAAACCCAGTTAAAGAAAACATATGTTCATGCATTTCCAGCCCTAAAATAGTTAAAAACTAGTAAAAGTGGGGATTCTAGAACTCACCTTTGCAGCTTTTGTGTATGGCTTCTTCCAAACTCATTTGAAATTGAGTTCAACCGCCTACAAACCCACTAAAAACATACCCGAACACATACAAACACACATAAGCATAAACCCGAGGATATGACGAGTCAAGAACATTATAAACACATGAATTTGTACTTTGAATACGCACTTTCTTTCTTGTTTCTCTTTTGACCCGAGATATTTCTGTTGTTCTTGCTACTTTCTTTCTCTAAAAACCAAAGATTATGAGTGAAGAGAGGTGATGGGCGGCCATCACCTTTATTCACCAACTTTTCAAAGATTTTGTTCTTTTTGTCACTTTTAACCCCTAGACTTGGGTTTTATTTCGTTTCCTTCTTTTTCTTCACATTATTCTTTCTTTCTTTGTCTTTAAAAATAGCTGGGCGTTACAGATACCCCATCCATCATGGTGCCATGAAGATGTATCAAAATATGAAGAAAGATTATTGGTTGTCGGGTATGAAGCGTGACGTAACAGAGTACGTGAACAACTGCCTCACTTGCTTGCAAGTGAAGGCGGAGCATCAGAAGCGGTATGCAAAGATCCAACCCTTAGATATACCCGAGTGGAAGTGGGAGCATATCAACATGGACATTATTACGAAGTTATCACGTATCGCAAGGGGTGTGATGACATATGGTTGATAGTTAATCGTTTGACAAAGAGTGTTTACTTCCTACCGATCCGCGAGACGTATTCATCAGAGAGGTTGGCGGATATGTTATTGTCACTCGTCTTGGTGTGCCGGTGTCTATTGTGTCTGATCGTCAGACCCGGTTTACATCTAAATTTTTTAAGAAATTCCATGATGTTATGGGGACAAGGTTACACATTAGCATGGCTAATCATCCTCAAATGGATGGTCAGTTAGAGAGAACCATCCAGATGCTTGAAGATATGCTTTGGGTATGCGTCATCGATTTTGGAGGAAGTTAGGATGACCACTAACCTTTAGCTGAATTCTCATATAACAATAGTTATCATGCTAATATTGGTATGCCCCTTTATGAGATACTATACGATAGAAGATGTAGAACACCCGGTTGTTGGGGTGATATCGGTCAGAAACAGTTGGGAAGTATCAAAGTGATTGAGGCTACGACTAAAAACCTAGAAAAGATCAAAGCCTTTATGAAGGCAGCCAAAGATGAGCAAAATTCGTATGCCTACAAGAGACCGATTGAGTTCTAGGTGGGTTATAGAGTTATGTTGAAAGTCTTGTAGGATCGGTTAAGGGTCACTTAACACTTAGTTTTTCTCTCAAACTCACTTGAAGTAGTCTTCTGATTGCTCTCGTAAGACTTAACCTTCGAAAGCAAGCTCTTGACTTCAGAAGTAGTGTTCTATCTTCGGAAGCTGATCTTTCACTTTATCTTTGAAAGAACTCTACAACCTTCAGAAGTTCTATGCTAAGCTTCGGAAGCATTTGCTTGTACCACCAAAATTATCTAAGTGATTTGGTTTTGGTTGCACCAGCCTTCTTCTTGATGTAACAAACTCCCCCTAGGCAATGCTACCAAAACCTAACTTGTTTCTGCTTCTCAAAACTTTCAGCACCAAGGAGAGTAGATATTTATCTGTTTCCTTGTTCTTCCCTGATGTGGTGCTGAGAAGTTTGTACAAATCCTTGGTAGATAGTAAGTCCAGTCTGTCACCTTGGTTGATATGTACCCTCTGTTGTTGCCCTCTGAAAAGAGTTAGTTGATGGGAACTGTAATCATATTCCCATTTAACTATAGGTTCCAATTCAGGACCCTCTACCATCTGTAGAAAGGCAGTGCCTTTGGTTGGAGGTCTTTCCTTGTCTTCCTGTCTTCTCAACCGTAACTTTTGTTCAATCATGGCCTTTGCAGTTACCTCGGCTAAATGGAGACTGATGAGATGATTTCTGATGAGTGCAGTAGCTTCAGAGTTGGAGGGGTTGGAGAATGGCTTCTCTGCTAACTCAGTAATATCAAATCTGCTAGAGTGTAACAGAGAGGTTGCATTAAGTCTGTTGACTTCGCCATTCTCCCTCTCAACAACAAAGTTGTGAGAAGTTTCATCGAACCTCCATCAGATTATTCCTTTTCTAGGCACAAGAGACTGACTGGGAATCTTATCCTCTTTCTTAGTATCCAGCACAGTCACCAATTCCTTCTAAGTTTCTTCTCTTCATCATTCAGTGAATCTAAGTTGAGACCTAGAAGTCTAGCTACCGGGTCCAATGTTCCTCTAGATAAATCAAGGAATTGATCTCTTGTGAGGGAACAAAAGATCCATCAACATAGGTAGTGTTGACATAATCTTCATCACATGCGACTTCGCTCAAAGTTGTGCAGTTGATGAGCTTAGTCTTGATTACCTTGAACTCCTCAAGAGAGAGATGTTGAGAAGGCTGAGGGGATGGTTGTTGGGTAGGTTGTGGTTCAGAGGTTCTGGGAAGTGTTTTAGGTTGAAGGATAGGAAGTTTAGGTGGTTGAGGTGATGAGACGGGTGAGGGTAAGGATGTGGGTTCAGGGGTGAAGGGCTCAGTCTTGATGGTGAAGGGTAAGGGTGTGGGTTCAGGTTGTGGTTGAGTAGTTGTAGTGAAGGTTATCCCTTTTACCCTTTTGTACATCTCTTTTCTCTTTCCTAAGCAGATGTCATCCTTGATTTTGCTGACAATTCATTGGAGTGTCCTCTCTGAAATGGGACCCACCTGCCTTCCAGAGAAGCCATGAGCCTGGAGATAGAACTTCATCCAGGCCTTTTCACTAAGCTTTCTCGTTGTAGTGGTCTTTGATTTATCCTCTTTCTTATTCCTTTCCTTTAGCTTTTCTCTTGCAATCTTTCTTCTCTCTTTCTCCATTTGATCCTGCTCTTTGTTGTAGAGCCAAAGGATTGTTTCATTTTTGTGTGGAGAGAGTTCTTGAAGATTGAAGCTTCTGGAGATTAGGAATTCTATCTTTTCTCTCCTCTGTTGCAAGTTAGCCTCCTTCTGCTCTTCTTATTTCTCTTTCTCTAAGGCCAACCTGGATGCTTCTTGTTGTTTCTCAAGTTGCAGTCTGGTTGCCATTTCCATTTCCACCAACTCCTCTAGTGGTAGCAGGAGTGTCTCTTCATTGGCAGCTCCCAATTGGATTAGCTGATCAATTAT
Source organism: Flaveria trinervia (assembly GCA_025506515.1). Lineage (NCBI taxonomy): Eukaryota > Viridiplantae > Streptophyta > Magnoliopsida > Asterales > Asteraceae > Flaveria > Flaveria trinervia. The sequence goes on along the minus strand of CM046443.1, from coordinate 29,302,551 downwards.
CTCTTCTCTCCTTTTTATTATTCATAGCCTCCTGATTGGCTGCAGTTGTGTTTGTACTAGCAGCTAGCAACTTCTCAGTTCGAAGTCTTCCTTTCTTCTTTAGTTTTGCAATCTTCTCCTCTTCCTAAAGCTCTTTCGCTGTCATCTTCCTTTTTCCTTTGTTATCTTTTGAAGAGCCTGACTGTGGTGGTTCTTGGATAGTGGATACTGATTGTGAGAGATGCAGAGAGGGTGTATGGGATAGAGGTGGATTCAGAAAGTCCTCACTGTTCACCTCAAATGCCATTTCTAGGATTGCATCTGTGATGAACAGTTCCTCGAACATCTTGAACAGTCCTTCTGCAGCTTCCATTTCAGCTTCGGAAGACTTAGCTTGTTCTTCTAAGGCTTTAACTTCAGCTTCAGAAGTTTAAGGAAATGTTGATTCTGTCCCGGCTGTTACAGTCGCTGGGCCATCAGTCCCCATTCCCCTTCAAAATGAATCTTAGGTTCCATGTGGACCTTAGGTTGACCAACTTCTTCCATAGTGGTAGAAGGTGCAGTTAGGCTCTAAAGCTCTTCAACTCCGAAGTAAATCATTGCAGCATCTGGGCTTCACTGATCAGTAGAGGATCTCAACAGAAACTTTGTGAAGAGTCTGTAGAGATCTCTGAGCATTTTTGGGTCGATTTGAAATACAACTTGAGATGGCTTAGACAAAGTGATGACAAGAGTAGAAGATGTTAAGGTTGAAGTATGAGTCTGTGGGTCCTCAAGTGTTTGTCTCTAAACATTCTCCTTGTTTTTTGGTAGCATCATCATGAGAGCTAGATGAGGTAGAGGAAGAAGTCAATGAGACCTGAACAGGTACATGCCTAACAGATCTGTCGGTCTGTTTCTCAGCTAGTTGAGCCTTGAGATTGTCAATCTCAAGTTGCTGAGCGGTGGACCTTTCTTCTAAAGTCCTAACCAAGGATTCAATGTTTGAGACTTTAGACAGAAGGTCTTTTTTGAGGAGTTGCATGCTTCCCTCATCTTTTTTGAAGAATCATGAGGAAATGAGGTAACATACCTGGTATGTTCAGCCTCATCACCAGATGTGGTTTCTTGGCACCCTGGTTTCCCTTGCTGAATGATGTCTCTTTCAGAGTCATCAAATGGCATGGTTGCCATAGATTCAGTCTCACATATGTTACCACTATCCATAGGGTCCATTGAGGCACCTTTTGTAGTGGCAGCGGAATCTGTATGAGTCCCCTCCACATCAGTGGGACTCACCTCAGTTGTGGGCTGCTGATGGGGGCTAGAGATAAGGGATCTCTCTTGGATCTGTTGATCTTTGATAAGGTGTTGTGGATCAATTTCATTGCTGTGGAGAGATGTTATCTCTTCATCAGTTTTAAAAAGAAGGTCAGTGAAGGATAGAGATGGTAAGCCTACTAACCCGGTACCTTGGTCAATGTCTACAGGCATTGAGCCTTTGGTGGGGTTGTCCCTTGTTGGATGCTCAGAAGAGTGTAGATACTCATCTTGAGGGCTGTTGGTTTGGGTTTCGGGTTCATGGGTTTGAGACTGAGGAGACTCAAAACCCAAATCAAGGTCGAATGAGAAGGATGGTGAGACCTCATACTAAGTGGGAGCCCATGTTTCCACTCTAGTCTTTTTGGATTGAACAGGATGTGCTTGCTTAATCAGAGTAGATTGAACAAAGGTTCGTTTAAGGCGTCTCTAGTATGTGATGGTGATGGGTAGAGAAGGCAGTGTTGGCATTGTGGAGGTGGTTGCTGGTGTGGGTTTATAACCTGTGGCATGAACAGGGATTTTACCAGGAGCTATGCGCTCAATCATACCTGGAAGTACAGAAGTGTACCTTCCAGTGAAGTTGGTGGACACCTTCTTCAAAGTCTTGAAGATAGTAGGCCTCATATGAGGGACAGTCAGAGCAGCTGCACAGACAAGCATACTCTGTTCCAACTCACTGTTGATTATGTGTTGAATGAATCGGGGATACATAAAGAATGTCTCCCTTTGAAGATTCCCAATGAGATTTGTGAACACAAATCTTGAGTAATTGAAGCGGACTATGAAGGTTGCAGCATAAGCAAGGAAGGTCCTAACTGCCTCAAGTGAAGTCCTTGGATCCTCAAATGAAGTCCTTGGTTGCAGCACATACAAATCTTGAGAAATTGAAGCGGACTGTGAAGGTTGGCACACATAGACTTCCCTATCTATATCCCCATATAGAAAGGCACACTTTCAAGCTGGTAAACAGTGAAGTCCTTCGATGTAGCATAAGCAAGGAAGATCCTAAGTGCCTCAAGTCTTGCAACAGGTGCAAAGACATTAGTATAATCAATTCCTTCCTCTTGGGTGTATCCTTGAACTACAAGTTTTGCTTTGTTCTTGATGATCAAGCCTCTATCATCTATTTTGTTTCTGAAAACCCATTTAGTGCCAATAGGTACTTGACCAAATGGTAGCGAACATAGGTTACATACCTTCTGTCTCTTGAATTGAAGCAGCTCCTCTTGCATCGATTTAAGCCAGCTACTATCTTTCAAGGCATCTTCCACCTTCTTGGGTTCCATCTAGGATAAAAAGCATGAGTACAAGCAGACATTCCCATGATGAGTCTGCCCTCTTGTTCTCACACCTTTAGAGACATCCCCTATGATGTTCTCCGTTGGATGAGTGTTATGAATCCTAAGATGAGGAATCACTTCCAGCTGCAGAGATATATCCATGTTCTGCTCTGGAACTAGTACACTCTGTCCAGCTGTTGTTTCACAGTCATTCAATAAGGACTGATTAAATGAATGAGAAACATCATTAATGGTTGGTTGTGAGGTAGTATTAACAGTTGCCTGTTCCTTCAAAATACTACTTTCTTCTACCTGGTGTTGTGGTGGATCACCTTATGAGTTTTGAGGCTCAGCAAGTGATTCACTTGTTGAAGCTTCACTATTCCTTGATATGGTTAAGCTGTTAGATCTATGAATGGTGGAAACTTCATTTATTGCAGCTCTTGGAGAATTTGAAGAGGTCTTGGTATGTCAAACAGTTGATCATCAACAACAGTATCATCATCATTTTGAGCACCTGTTCCAGGTGAAACATTCTCACAGGATGGTTTAGAATAGTTTGGAAACAATTCTAAATCAAGATATGATCAGGGCCATTCTCTATAACACAAGGAGTGTGCTCATTAACAACAATATTGGACGACTCCTCAAATTGTTGATTCTTAATGTTGTATACTCTATAAGCTTTGGAGCTAGAAGAGTATCCAACAAAGATAGGATCATCCGACTTTTTAGCAAATTTTGCTAAATTGTCTTTTGTGTTAAGTATGGTACACCTGCTGCCAAAGGATCTTAGAAAGCCAATGAACAATGGCCTCTTGTTCCATAGCTCATAAGGGGTTTTTCCATGTGGCTTAATTACAAGAACTCTGTTCTGCACATAGCATGCAGTGCTAACTGCCTTTGCCCAGAATGTACGAGGTAGTTTTGAATCAGCTAACATAGTTCGAGCAGCCTCAATAAGTGTTATGTTTCTCCTCTCAGCAACACCGTTTTGTTGAGGAATTCTAGGAGCACTATATTGTCTGGCAATCCCTTTTGAGTTACAGAATGAGTCAAGAATGAAGTTCTTAAACTCATTCCCTTGATCACTTCTAATAATTTTAACCTTGTGATCAATTTGATTTTCTATTTTAAGAATAAAAGATTTTAATGTTTCAGCAGTTTCATCTTTAGTTCTTAAAAAGAATACCCATGTGAATCTTGTAAAATCATCAACTATCACAAGGCAGTATGATTTTCTTCCAATGCTCATTATACTTGTGGTACCAAAAAGATCCATGTGCAATAAGTGTAATGGAGTAGTGATAGAGTTAACACATTTGGATTTATCAGAGGTCCTGTTTTGCTTCCCTTTCAGGCACGCAACACAGTTATCTTTGCAGAAAAACTCCTTTTTAGGCAAGCCATGTACCAAGTTATTTTTAGCCAATTTATTCATTGTCTTAAAATTTACATGACACATATGTTATGCCATAGTGTTGACTCATCACTATCAGCTCTTGGAAAGAAAGCATGATACTTCACCCATTGGGAAAGCGTTGCTCATATCCAATCTTGTACATATCTCCTTTCCTGGGAGATCTCAAAAGCACCAATTCCAGAAGAATGGTCATCCCTGGTTTGAGGATAATGGAGTCATGTTCTGTGAAAAGCATCTGGTGCTTTTGATCGCAGAATTGAGAAACACTTAAGAGATTATGTTAAAGTTGTTTGACAAAGTTAACTTTATCAACTTTTAACTTAACTTTAGATATACTCCCTCTGCCAAAAATATATCCTCCTGCCACACCTCCAAATTGGACACGACCTCCATCATAGTGTTGAAACCGTTGAAGGAGAGATTTGTTCCCTGTCATGTGCCTAGAGCATCCATTGTCCACAATCCAGACATTGTTGTTCTTATCATATGGATGTCCCTGCACATAAGATGAGATTGTTAGTTTTGATTGGAAGCCCAAGCCTTGTTGGTCTTGGGTTCTTCCAAGGATAATGACATAATTGAGCCAAAAGATATGCATGGGGGTTCAATAGATGTCTTTGAAGAAGTGGTTTGGGCTGCAACATCTTTCTTGATCTTCCAGTCCATCCTTTGGTCAATCTTGTAGGATGAGCCTATAGAGGCTTTTGCAGCATGGCCTTCTTCCGGAGCTTCATTCTTTTCGGAAGATGTCTTCAACACCTTTTCTTCTGAAGCATTCTTCTTCTGGGATGGTTTCAAGGGAATCTTCTTGTTCTTTCAAACTTTAGTAGCATTTGCTTCCAAGGCCATTTTCCCTTCGGAAGAAACAGTTTCTTCCGAAAGCAACCTTGCTTCGGAAACCAGCTTTCCTTTCTTCATCACTTGAACCGTTTGAAAAGATCCAAATGTGAAACCTGTTGGGTTTGTTAGAACATAAAATATAGTTTAACCATTTAAACTTTGTGAAAACGCAGCGGAAACAACCTTTATAACATAGTTTATAAACTGAAAATTTTGGTTTCAAATTGATATTATAAAGTAATAAACAACCCCAAGAACAAAGGACCTTTTATATGTGAATAAGACTAGCTATGTAAACATAAAAACACACATTATGGATAGCCATAAAGAGGCTGCCATAAACTACCCTTCTGTAGCAAAAAAACGAAATGGATGAAGATATGCTCCAAGAAAACGACCAAGGCACCAACAAGAGGTCCTCTCAAGCTTGTATACCCAAAGCCTTATAGCAAACACCTTCTTTCTAGGGAGAAGAACACCAAAACACTTCTAAGACCCTCTAAACTGCTGCTCCTGGCCGAGAGTTTGAGAGGAGAGAGAGGGATTACTTTTGTGTGAAAAAAGATGAATGGATGTATGGAGACTTGCACACCTTTCTAATCTGTGTTTTCAAGGCAAAGAAAAAATCTTATTGGACCATGGAGAGGCTGATTTTCAGCCTTCTAGAAGTGTTTTCCCTCCCAAACTTTTAATAAATATAACACATTAGGAAGTCATGTACATCATTTAAATTAAACCTCTTTTAATTTAAATGACTCTCTTGTTTTATTATTTAATGTTACTTAAACCTCTTTAAATAACAATAAAAATAATAAAATTCATCAACAAATTATCCTTATAATTTGTTCCATTACAAATGCAATTGTTTAGAAAACCTATTTTCTAAATTTGGTGGATTATTTAATTGAATGATCATATCATCAATTAAATATTTTTTTGTGTTTGCAAAGCTTGTTATTGGGTATAACCCGACTTGGATCATAACGTACTAACCGCATCAATGTTTTACGTGTCTTGGGCATATAGAATCCTACAATCTCCCACTTGCACAAGATTCATAGAAAATTGAAGCAAGCAGTAAATACCGCCTAACAACGGTTTACTACCCTTAATACACATGACTTATAGCCATTCAATAACATCATCCCATTCAAGTATCCTACTTGAAATGATTTAGGTGAATTAATCATCTATCCTTTTGCTACCGATGTCATGTTAATCCAAGGACACAGAATGATCATTCCTTGTTGATTTAACTTATGAGGCCTTAGACATCTAACTCTCAACGAATAACAGGAACAAATTCCATCTTGACTACTTACGTTTCTCACAAACACCTCATGTTACGCCTCAACATAGCCTTACGTACTGTCCATTATTTTAGGGCAGTGAAGAACTAGCTCAATGTATAACACTTGGTGAATATCAAAACCCAATATGTATCTCATGTCTGAGGATACCAAATGATATTCGCCTTTACTCAAATTTAGTTATGATCAATCTAGAAGATTCCATGTAGTAAAATTTTGAGATGCGGGTTAGTCCAATATTTGTATCCCACAAATATCTATGAACTTTGGCAGCAACCAATTGCTCTATATTCATTCCTTATGAATATCCACCAATCCAAATTCATAATAATCTTACTCTCATATTTGTTCCCACAAGTATGAACGACTACGGACATTTAGAGTAAACATTTTACCCATGGATTAAACATGCTAAATTGGAACATTTATTGAAATATTATAACCATATAATTCTATTCAAGTAGTAAGGGAGTTCCAAATATCCAAATATGAAATCACAAATCAAATCCAATCACTATAATATCAAAGTCCCATGGCACAGGTATGACCTTCATGCTTTGCCTTTTCTTGGAGCTTCGTAGAGGATATGCAATCTTTTGATCTGTGTGAACTTTGCAAATACATATCTTTCCTTTCTCAACTTCATCTCGTATGTAGTTGAATCTCCGCTAAATATGCCTAGTCTTTTGATGAGCACGAGGTTCCTTGATTTGAGCAATCGCACCCTCGTTATCATAAAAGATCTCTAGGGGGTCTTGAATGGAAGGGACAACCCCTAGATCGGCAATGAATTTCTTCAACCATGCAGCTTCTTGAGCTGCCAATGAGGCGGCGACATATTCAGATTTTGTTGTTGATAACGCCACCATATCTTGTTTAGAGCTCTTCCAAGAGACAGCTCCTCCATTCAGAATGAAAATGTATCCAGATTGTGATCGTGAATCATCACGATCGGTTTGGAAACTCGCATCCGTGTAACCTTTTACAACGAGTTCCTCATCACCAGATCCATAAATTAGAAACATATCTTTAGTCCTCCTTAGGTACTTAAGTATGTTCTTAACAGCCATCCAATGACTGTTTCTAGGATTTTGCTGGTAATGGCTTGTCATGCTTAAGGCGCATGAAATGTCCGGCCGAGTGCATATCATTGCATACATGATGGATCCAATAGCAGATGCGTATGGGATTTCCATCATTTTATCTTGCTCATCCTTTGATATTGGACATTGAGTCGTGCTCAATATTGTTCCTCTTGAATAGGTACCGTACCTTTCTTAGAGTTCTCCATCTTGAACCTTTTCAAGATCTTATCAATGTATGCCCTTTGATTTAAACCAATCAACCGCCTTGATCTATCCCTATAGATCTTTATTCCCAGAATATAGGCGGCCTCACCAAGACCCTTGATGGAAAAACAACTTCCAAGCCAGGTTTTTACACCTTCCAAGTTTGGAATGTCATTTCCAAATAGTAGTATGTCATCAACATACGATACTAGGAAAGTGATGATGCTCCCACTAGCTTTCTTATGTACACAAGCTTCATCAACGTACTTGATGAATCCAAATTTAATTACTTCTTCATCAAAACGGTGATTCCAACTTCTCGATGCTTGTTTCAATCCATAGATTGATTTCTTTAACTTGCATACTTTGTTAGGATGTTTTGGATCGACAAGACCTTCAGGCTGAACCATATAGACATCTTCCTCAAGATATCCATTTAGGAAAACCGTTTTGACATCCATTTGCGAAATCTCATAATCATAATGAGCAGCTATGGCAAACAATATCCTAATAGATTTTAGCATCGCAACAGGTGAGAAAGTTTCATCATAGTCAACCCCTTGAGTTTGAGTGAAACCCTTTGCTACAAGTCTTGCTTTATAAGTATCCAAGTTTCCATGCATATCGGTTTTCTTTTGAAAACCCACTTACTTCCAGTTACTTTGGAGTTAAGAGGTGGTATAACCAAGTCCCATACTTGATTGTCATACATGGATTGCATCTCAACGTTCATGGCTTCAAGCCATTTGTCACAATCCGAATTGGACAACGCATCATGGTATTTTATTGGTTCATCAAAATCTATCACATAGCATCCATCAGTGAAAAATCCATATCTTTCAGGTGGATTACTAGTTCTACCAGATCTACGAACGTTTTCTGTGTATTGATCAACTATTTGATCACTTTCAACATTGTCATGTTGAGTTCTAGTGTCAACCAAACGTGTATCGGGTTGCGGTTCTTGATCCTCTTGAAGATCCACAGTTCTACTACCAGTTCTTTCCATAAGGAACTTGGTTTCCAAGAACTCACCCTTTTTGGCAACAAACTCCTTTGTTGTATTGGATCATAGAAATAATATCCCATAGAATCTCTTGGATATCCAATAAAGATACACTTAGTGGAACGGCTTTCTAACTTGTTTGAGGTGGGAGCCTTCACATAAGCCTCACACCCTCACACCTTCAAATATGAAAATGATGGAACCCTTCCATGCCGTATTTCATAAAGTGTCCTTTCCACTTTCTTGGTTGGGGCCATATTCAAAATACGGCCGCAGAGAGCATAGCAAAACCCCAAAATGATAGAGGTAATGAGCTTCTAGCCATCATAGATCGAACCATATCCAATAGAGTTCGATTTCTCCACTCGGACTGCCATTATGTTGTGGTGTTCCCGGTGGAGATAGTTGTGAGACAATCCCACAACTTCTAAGATGGTCCCTAAAAGCATCATTCAGGTATTCACCTCCTCTATCGGTGCGGAGAATTTTAGTTGACTTATTGAGTTGATTTTGTACTTCATTTTGAAAGATCTTGAACATTTCAAAAGCTTCATCTTTGTGTCTTAACAAGTACACATACCCATATCGACTATAGTCATCAGTAAAGGTAATGAAGTATCTGTCATTGTACTTTGTCATAGGTTTAAAAGGACCATATACATCCGAATGTATGATACCTAATAAATCCTTTGCCCTTTCGGCTTTGCCTTTAAAAGGTGCCTTGGTCATTTTACCTTGTAAACAAGACTCACATACATCAAATGAATCACATTCATTGTTTTTAAAAGACCATTCTTTTGTAGTGTTTGTATTCTTTTCTTGTTTATATGACCAAGACGGCAATGCCAAAGGTAGCTGTCACTCAAATCCGATTTGAGTTTCTTGGTGCTAGTTTGGTACAACAGCTATCATTCAATGTATTTTAACGAACCAATTCATACATACCATTGATGGGAACAACTTTAAAGTAAAACATGTCATTCAAATTAACATGGATTTCATTTCCAATAAATAATAATACATATCCAAAATTTTTAATATGGCTACGGAAATAATGTTCCTAGTCAAACTAGGAACATACAAAACATTGCCAAAATTACTTCGAAACAATTTGGAAGTTTCAAGATGTAGTCACCACAGGCTTCAACTTGAACTTTAGCCCCATTGCCCATGTAGAGGCTAACATCCCCTTTGTTGAAGTTGCTACTTCTTTTGAACCCCTGCAATAAATTGCAAATATGAGTTCCACATCCGGTATCTAATACCCATGTGTTAGAGGATATTAAGTTTAAATCAATACGGATCATGTATGTAGTACCTGAGGTCTGCCCGGCATCCCTCTTTGCTTTCAACTCTTGGAGATGGACAGGACAATTTCGTGCCCAATGTCCAATCTCCCCACACTTGAAGCATGGGTCATTAGAAGCAACATTTTGCCTCTTCTCCTATGCTTTGGGTGCACCCTTGCCACCCCTTTCCCTTTTCCCATTACGGGTCCCTTACCCTTGGCAACTCTTGCCTTGGGTGCAGGATGAGGCCTTTTCTTGTTCCCACCTTCATTAATGGTGAGAACGGGTAAAACCCTTTTACCCATGGCCGCCTCGGCCTTTTTGAGCATAGAGTGAAGCTCACCAATGCTTTTGTCCCAAGCATTCATGTTTTAGTTTAACACGATCGTCTCAAACTTTTTGGTAAGGCCATTGAGGATCAAATCCGTGGCCAATTCCTTTGAGACGGGACAATTTAGCCTTTCGAGGCGGTCAATGTGACTTTTCATCTTAAGTAAATAAGATGAAACTGATTGGTTGTCATCCATACGACATGCATGGAGCGCTCGAACCGTTTCGAATGCTCAACCCTGCTTGCTGTTGGAATGTTTCCTTCAGTTGGTTATCATGTCATAAGCTCCATGATGCTCATACTCCTTTTGGAGATCCGGAGTCATGCTTGCCAAGATAAGGCAAGACACTTGGACAGAGTGCTCAGTGTACTTTATCCAATCGTTATAGGCCTCCTCATCATCCTCACTAGGTTGATTGGGGACAGGGTCGTCTAAAACATATGATCGTTTCTCTTGCTTGAGAAGGATTCTAAAGTTTCGATGCCAATCGATAAAATTATTATGATTTAGACGTTCTTTTGAAGAATTGCTCGTAAAGATTGGGCGACGTGGATGAATTATCATGATTATCATAATTATTGGTGGCCATCTACAAAATTTAACAAAGATCAATTTTAGTGTTTTCGATATTGTTATTTTAATAATTATACCTTTTAAGGTCATTTTCATATTAAAATCTAGAACCCAACATTACATTTAAATAGTGGTTAGGTGACCTTTATCCCACGATTCAAATTAATAAGGTGGTCAACGATTGATGACCGCAACCATTTGCAACTTCTAGAGGTATGGGATCGACTTGAAACATCATATGTAAAGTCGGCATGTTAATCCCATAAACACCATTTGGAAACCATATCGTAGGTGATCCATTTGACATGGTTTGCAAATCAAGACACCCTACTTACACACACGTGTGGGTTTGCCAAAATAAGCGGTTAGGTGACCTTTATCCCTGAATATGGCATTCTCACTTCAAGTCTCAAGTTCCCTCAAAATGGTTAGGTGACCTTTATCCCACTAAGAGTTCCCGAGCGATTCAAGTGTTGTGTAAAATGACGGTGTTCATCTTATTTTTTTTAAAAAAATAGAGATTTCATAATTCTAGTTTAGAAAACTCTATGTATTCATATTTGCATGGTTTCAAATACAAGATACCCTATGGTACATTGATTAAAGCCCTTTTAATCTTCGAAACCATTAAACAATATTAATAACCTTTTATTACCTTTTAATGATTAAGGACCATTTAGATAGTTTGTTATGATCATTGAAAGGTTGTTAAGCAAACATTATATATAAGCAATCATCCACAATACCATAACTAAACACCCAAGAATCAACCAAATATTAGTGCATAACCATAGCATCTAAAGTGGCCACACTTGTTTTCCATCACAAGTGTGGTCCATAGGACATTCCTAAGGGACAAAAAAAAACACAACACAAAAGGCTTCCATGAACCTCCCACCGGAAACCACATCCAAATGCTCCATGTTTCTTGTGTCTTCCCTTTGTGCTTCTAACGCGTACGTCTTCATATGACAAGATATTATATCCTAATACAAGATTTCTAGTAAAATGAAAGGTACCTAATATATTTATTACATCCCAATAAAAAATAAACTACACTTTAAACCAAGCACAAATAAAGGATTATACAACCCAATTGGATGAATAAATACAACCATTACAAACATCCAAATAACACAAGGTCAAGGGCTAGGTTATGCACATAATGAACAATGATCATATCATCCAAAACAACAATCAATCCCCACTAAAACCCACGAAATTTCAGCCAACACAAACTGAAATTCGGGTTTTATCTTGTCCAAACAAACAAACAATACATCTTACATGTCTTTCAAAGTTTAATCACAAGCATGTTGATATAACTTTGAATGTTTGGGGATTCATAATACATGAACATAGCAGCCCCTAAGGGGTTTAAAAGTCCCATAAAACGAATTTTTCAAGGACAAAACAAGCTAGCTATCCACATAACCGGCTCTAGATGCCAATGTTGGGTTTGTTAGAACATAAAACATAGTTTAACCATTTAAACTTTGTGGAAATGCAGCGGAAACAACCTTTATAACATAGTTTATAAACTGAAAATTTCGGTTTCAAATTGATATTATAAAGTAATAAACAAACTAAAGAACAAAGGACCTTTTATATGTGAATAAGACTAGCTATGTAAACATAAAAACACATTATGGATAGCCATAAAGAGGCTGCCATAAACTACCTTTCTGCAGCAAAAAAACGAAATGGATGAAGATTTGCTCCAAGAAAACGACCAAGGCACCAACAAGAGGTCCTTTCAAGATTGTATACCCAAAGCCTTATAGCAAACACCTTCTTGCTAGGGAGAAGAACACCAAAACACTTCTAAGACCCTCTAAACTGCTGCTCCTGGCTGAGAGTTTGAGAGGAGAGAAGGGATTACTTTTGTGTCAAAAAAGATGAATGCATGTATGGAGACTTGCACACCTTTCTAATGTGTGTTTCAAGGCAAAGAAAAAATCTTATTGGACCATGGGGAGGCTGCTTTTCAGCCTTCTAGAAGGGTTTTCCCTCCCAAACTTTTAATAAATATAACACATTAGGAAGTCATGTACATCATTTAAATTAAACATCTTTAATTAAATGACTCTCTTGTTTTATTATTTAATGTTACTTAAACCTATTTAAATAACAATACAAATAATAAAATTCATCAACAAATTATCCTTACAATTTGTTCCACTACAAATGCAATTGTTTAGAAAACCTATTTTCTAAATTTGGTGTGATTATTTAATTGCATGATCATATCATCAATTAAATAATTGTTTGTGGTTGCAAAGCTTGTTATTAGCTATAACCCGACTTGGATCATAACGTACTAACCGCATCAATGTTCTACGTGTCTTGGGCATATAGAATCCTACAAAACCTTCCCTGCCTCCTTCTTTCCTAGCATTATTACATATGTGTGCTTGCAGGATTATAGTAACAATGTTTTGCCATATGGTTGTGCAGACCACCATTATGCATGCAATGTTAGTCTTTTGGGACTGTGAAGGTTTGCAGGATCGGTGTTTGTCATTAAAACAAATGTTTTCTCAAACTCACCTAGAATCACACGGGTAAGAATCAATAAGAGTTGATCACAATATGAAAAGTACTAAAGAACATAGAAAGATAAATTTTAAGATACTTTTATATATTGATTCTCAACTCAAGATACAAAGACTCTTACAAGCAGATGATAAACTTACCTCTATGAGTAACAAGGAGAACCTATATATAATACTATTTATAGCCGGATATACTTTGATACCAGCTGGGATCCTTTAGCTAAAGCCTATACTACAAGACTAAAGTTAAGGTATCTCAGATGAGGTCTTATCTGAGATTTGTTAGTCAGGACATGTCCCTGACTTACCTTTTGTCACCAACTAAAGCTGGTAACTGTACTATTATGAAAAGGTAAATAGTGGAATAAAGTATGGTCAACAACATGGTTCTTTAGGAAGAAGCCATGTTGTATCAAAAGTCTGCAGCGGAGTGTCAGAGACCATACTTGTGTCCACTGGTTATAGCAGTGTCTTCCGAAGGTTAAATGGCTTCGGAAGAGTAAGTACTTCCGAAGCCACTTTATACTTTGAAAGAGGCTACTTCTACCAAGGCATGGAGAGTTCTTCATTTCATCATACTTCAGAAGTGGTCTTCACTTTATTCTTCTAAGTCTTGAACTTCGGAAGTATGCATTTGTCTTTGGAAGTAGATTTTCTGTCTTCGGAAGTTGGACTTTCCCTTTGTCTTCGGAAGAACTCTACAACCTTCGGAAGTTCCATGATAAGCTTCGAAGCGTTTGCATGCAGCACCAAAATAACTTAAGTGATTTAGTTTTGGTTGCATTAGCCTTCTTCTTGATCTAACAAACTCCCCCTAGGCTAATGCTACCAAAACTTCACTTATCTCGACTTCTCAAAACTTTTAGCACCAAGGGGAGCAAATATTTGTCTATCTCCTTGTTCTTCCCTGTTGTGGTACTGAAAAGTTTGTACAGATCCTTGGTAGACAGGAAATACAGTCTGTCACCTTGGATAACATGTACCCTTTGTTGTTGCCCTCTGAAAAGAGTTAGTTGATGGGAATTGTAATCGTATTCCCATCAAACTATAGGTTTCAATTCAGGACCTTCTATCAACTGTAGAAAGGCAGCACCTTTGGTGGGAGATCTTTCCTTGCCTTCCTTTCTTCTCAACTTCAACTCTTCTTCAATCTTTGCTTTTGCAGTTAGCTCAGCTAAATGAAGACTGCTGAGATGATTTCTGACGAGTGCAGCAGTTTCAGAGTTGGAGGGGTTGGAGAATGGCTTCTCTGCTAACTCAGCAATGTCAAATATGTTGGAGTGTAACAAAGAGGTTGCATTGAGTCTGTTGACTTCACCATTCTCTCTTTCCACAAGAAAGTTGTGAGAAGGTTCATCGAACCTCCACTGGATTATCTTCCTTCTAGACACAAGAGACTGACTAGGAATCTTGTCCTCTTTTCTTTTATCCAGCAGAATCACTAGTTTCCTTCTGAGTTTCTTTTCATCCTCATTTAAAGAGTCTGAATTGAGACCCAAAAGTCTTGCAGCCTAGTCCAAAGTTCCTCTAGGCAAATCAAGGAATCTGTCTCTTATGAGGGAACTTAAAGATCTGTCTACATAGGTAATGTTAACGGAGTCTTCTACACAGGAGACTTCGCTCAAAGTAGTGCAATTAGTGAGCTTTATCTTGATTGCCTTAAAATCCTCAAGGGAGAGATGTTGAGAAGGCTGTAGGGATGGTTTGGATGGTAAATGGGTAGGTTTAGGTTCAAGAGTTCTGGCTAGTGTTTTGGGTTGGATAATGGGAGTTTTGGGTGGTTGAGGTGAGGGAGTAATAGTGGTAGTGATGTGGGTTCAGTGGTGAAAGGTTCAGATTAATGGTGAAAGGTGAGGGTGAAGGTTCAGGTTGTGGTTGGGTAGAAGCAGTGAAGGTCATCCCTTTTACCCTTCTATACATCTCTTTCCTTTTCCCCATCTGGATGTTAGCCTTAATTTCACTGAAAATCCGTTCGAGTGTCCTTTCAAACATAGGACCCACCTGCCTACCAGAGAAGCCTGAGCCAGAAGATAGTCCTTCATCCAGGCTTTCTCAGTAAGCTTCTTGGAGGCAGTGACCCTAGCCTCTTCTTCTTTCTTCTTCTTCTTCTCTCTGGCCTTTTTTTGCAGCCTTCTTCCTTTTTTCTCCATTTGATCGCTCTTTGTTGTAGAGCCAGAGGATCATATCATCGTTCTTTGGAGAGAGTTCTTGAAGATCAAAGCCTCTGGAGAGTAGGAAGTTTATCCTGTCTCTCCTCAGCTGCAATTCATCCTCCTTCTGTTTCTTTTCCTTTTCCTCTAAGGCCAACCTGGCCTCTCTTCAAGTCTCAGCCTGGTTGCCTTCTCCAGATCCACCAACTCCTCTAATGGTAGCAGGAGTGTTTCTTCATTGGCAGCTCCCATTTCAATGAGCTGGTCAATGATCTGCTCTCTTCTTTTATTGATGACAACCTCTTGATTAGAAGCAGCTACTTTTGTGCTGGCAGCTAGCAACTTCTCAGTCCGAAGTCTTCCTTTCTTCTTAAGTTTCTCAATCTTCTCCTCTTCCTGAATCTCTTCCGCAGTCATCTTCCTTTTTCCTTTATCCTTTGAAGATCCTGACTGTGGTGGTTCTTGGAGAGAGGTTTCTAATTGTGAGAGAGTCAGAGATGGTGCTGAGATGGAGGTGCAATTGGAAAGTCCTCACTACTCATTTCAGATGCCATTTCCAAGATAGCATCTGTGATGATCAGTTCCTCGGACATTTTGAACAGTCCATCCGCAACTTCCATTTCAGCTTCGGAAGATTCAACTTGTTCTTCCGAGGCTTTAACTTCAGCTTCGTAAATTCAAGGAGATGTAGATTCTATCCCAACTATTTCAGTTGCTAGGCCATCAGTTCTAATTTCCCGTTCGAATTTAATCTTAGGTTCCATGAGGACCTTAGGTTGACCAACTTCTTCCACAGTGGTAGAAGGTGCAGTCAGCCTTTGAAGCTCTTCTGCTCCAAAGTAGATCATTGCAGCATCATGACTTGGCTGCTCAAAGGAAGATCTTAACAGAAACATGGTGAAGAGTTTGTAAAGATCATTAAGCATCTTTAGATCAATCTGAAGAGTGACTTGAGATGTTTCAGGCGCAGAGATGATGGGAGAGGAAGATGTTGAAGTAGAAGGCCGGCTCTGTGGTTCCTTGTGTGTTTATCTTTGAACATTCTCCCCCTTTTTGGTAGCATCATCTTGAGAGCTAGATGAGCTGGAGGAGGAAGTCAGGGAGACCTGAATAGGTACATGCCTAACAGACCTCTCTGTCTGTTTCTCAGCAAGTTGAGCCTTGAGATTGTCAATCTCAAGTTGCTGAGTGGCAGATCTTGCCTCTAAAGTCCTAACCTGAGATTCCAGTTGGAAACTTTAGAAAGAAGATCTTTAATGAGGAGTTGCATGCTTCCATCATCTTCTTCCAAAAATCACGGGGAGATGAGGTAACATACCTAGTATGTTCAGCCTCCCATCCAGATGTGGTTTCTTGGCACCCTAGTTTCCATGCTCAATGATGTCTCTTGTAGAGTCATCAAAGGGCGCGGTTGCCGTAGATTCAGTCTGAGAAATGTTACCACTATCCACAAGGTCCATTGAGGCACCTTCTGTAGTGGCAGCTTAATCTACATGAGTCCCCGCCGTATCAGTGGGACTCACCTCAGTAGTTGGTTGCTGATGGGGTCTAGAGATAAGAGATTTCTCTGGGCTCTGTTGATCTTGGAGAGGGTGTTGTAGATCAACTTCATTGCCATGGAGAGATGTTATCTCTTCATCCATTTTAAATAAAAGGTCAGTGAAAGATAGGATGGTAAACCTACTGACCTGGGACTTTGGTCAATGTCTACAGGCATTGAGCCTTTGGTGGGGCTGTCCCTTGTTTGCTGCTCAGAGGAGTACAGAGACTCACCCTGAGGGCTTTCAGCTTGGGTTGTGGGCCCATGGGTCTGAGACTGAGGAGACTCAAGACCCAAATTAAGGTCAAAAGAGAAGGATGGAGAGACCTCTAACTGAGTGGGAGCCCATGTTTCCACTCGAGTCTTTTTGGATTGAACAAGAGGGGCTTGTTCAAACAGAGTAGATTGAACAAAGGTTTGTTTGGGGCGTCTCTGATAAGTGATGGTGATGGGTGGAGAAGGTAGTGCTTGCATTATGGGGGTAGTTGCTGGTGGGGGTTCATCACCTGTGGGGTTAACACGGATGTCACCAGGAGCCGTTGGCTCAGTCATACCTGGAAGAAGTGCAGTATCACTTCCTGTGAAGTTGGTGGACAGTCTCTTAAAAGTCTTGAAGATGGTCGGCCTCATTTGAGAAGCAGACAGAGCAGCTGCACAGACAAGCTTGCTCTGGTCCAGCTCGCAGTTGATTATGTGCTGGAGAAACCTAGGATGCATGAAGAATGTGTCCTTCTGAAGATTTCCCATGAGGTTAGTCAGCACAAATCTTGAATAGTTGAAGCGGAGACCTTTTACCAACCCATGAACAAGGCACCCAAGTTCATATAGGATTTGATCCCATCCCCCGGATTTATTCGACAAGCAGTGAAGGACCACGTGTAGCAGGAACTTCCATTTGTACGAGAAGTTAAATTTGTAGACAGTTGACCTGCTAACGTCTCCACCATATCCCTTGAAGATAAGAATCGTCCAAGTCTGCTTTGGGGAATTCCGTTGGAACGCCCTCATCATGAAGCTCTAAATGCTCCCTGATGAGCTGTTCAGAAATGACCAACTCCTCGCCACAGATGCTCGATCGAATGACACGAATCCTGTTTAGGGTTTCAATCTGACCGTTTGCCAAAATTCAGACATATGGTTTGAGTAAATTGTGGGGTTAAGAGTCAAAGCGGTGTAGTTGGAAGATTAGGTGGAAAGGAGATAACATCTGAGAAGTCAGCATCTCTTGTTGAATCAAGTAGTGCGACCTGGTTATGCAGAGGGTTGAAGGCCATTTGGAAAGTTGAATGGGTGATTTAAGCTGGGTAAAGTTGAGTAGGAGAAATTTCTAGGGCTGTAAAATTTGCAAGTAAGAGAGTGAAAATGAATAGTCGAGATTATTTAAAAGATTGTGGACAGGCGGTAATGGGGGTTACGATAAGGTGATGTGATGTTTTAGTGGATGAAATGACAGTGGCGGTAAGGTTAAAACCAGTTAAATAATCCGACATCATTTACAAAATCTTTGCTTTTTACAGTGTGGGGCCCAAGGAATTTACGTTACACAGTGAAATCTCTCTTTCGAGTGTAAAACATTTCCGAAGGTAACTTATCTTCCGAAGGAAATTCTTACTTCCGAAGCCAAATCTTTGCTTCCGAAGGTTAGAGTTGCATCCGAATAGAGAATTTGTATGTTTTGGAAGTAGATCTGATATAAATCAATTGCTTTTTCCGAGACCAAAAATTCTTCCAAGAAGAAAGTTATCCTTTGAAAAATTTTGCTACGGAAGATATAATGTCTTCCGAAGTTAATTTCTCTTCGGAAGGAATTTACACTTAGAAAATTTCAGAGAGAATTTCTTGTAACAGGGCTTAAATTGTATTAACACAAGACTTACATATTGAAAAGGTTTTCAAAAGAGATCAGATTAATCAATGTTTATCATCTCGATAGCTGTTATAGATACTTAAACCTTTGTTCATCAAAAGCTTTGGTAAACAGATCAGCATATTGTTCATTTGAATCAACTTTGATTAACTTGATTAGATTTTTCTCATGAATGTCTCTAATGAAATGATACCTGATGTCAATGTGCTTAGTCTTGGAGTGCTTCACCGGATTTTCAGTAATGGAGATAGCACTGTTGTTGTCAATATGGATAGGAGTACTCATAAAGTTGAATCCATAGTAACATCTGATTTTGAATCCATAGCAGTTGAGCACAGCAACTAGCAGCAGCAATGTATTCAGCTTCAGCAGTTGATGTAGAGACACAGGATTGCTTCTTGCATTGCCATGAGATGATCCTTCCACCGAGAAATTGACATCCTCCTGATGTGGATTTCTTGTCAATATTGCAGCCTCCATAGTCACTGTCAGAGTATCCATAAGATTGAAATCCTTGTTTCTGGGATACCAGAGACCTAGTTTAGGTGCTCCTTTGAGGTATCTGAGGATTCACTTAACAGCAGCCACGTGAGACACCTTAGGAGCGGCTGATATCTTGCACAAATGCAAGTAGCAAACATGATATCAGGTCTACTTGCTGTTAGATACATCAGAGAACCAATAATTGCCCTATACAGATGTTGATCAGTATCCTTCCCCTCAAGGTCAGGACAAAGATTATGGTTTCTAGGTATGGGTGTCTTGGCAGGCTTGCAATCCTTCATCTCAAATCTTTCTAAGATGTCAGAGACATATTTAGATTGATTAATGAAGAACCCTTCCTTCAGTTGCTTTACCTGAATTCCAAGGAAAAAGTCCATTTTTCCCATGACCTCATCTCAAACTTCTTCTTCATAATGCTTCAAAGTCCTTGCACATTTGGTCATTTGAGGAACCAAATATGATGTCATCAACATAGACTTGTACCAGCCTTATGTCCTTTCTAGGCTTTCTAATGAAGAGAGTCTTGTCAATGGTACCTCTAGTATAGCCATTCTTCAGAAGAAACTGAGACAGAGTCTCATACCACAGCCTAGGTGCTTGGTGCAGCCCATATAGAGCTTTATCCAATTTGCACACATAGTTGGGGTGCTGTGGATCTTCAAATCCTGGAGGTTGGCATACATAGACTTCCCTGTCTATATCCCGTATAGAAAAGCACACTTTACATCAAGTTGGTATACTGTGAAGTCCTTGGATGCAGCATAAGCAAAGACGATCCTTACTGCCTCAAGTCTTGCAACTGGTGCGAAGACATCAGTATAATCGATTCCTTCCTCTTGAGTGTATCCTTGAACCACAAGTCTTGCCTTATTCTTGATGATCAAGCCTCTATCATCTCTCTTGTTTCTCAAAACCCATTAGGTGCCTATAGGTACTTGACCAGATGGTAGCGGACATAGGTTCCATACATTCTGTCTCTTGAATTGAAGCAGCTACTCTTGCATCGATTCAATCCAGCTACTATCTTTTAAGGCATCTTTTACCTTCTTGGGTTCTATCTAAGATAGAAACCATGAGTACAAGCAGACATTCCCTTGATGAGTTGTCTTCTTGTTCTCACACCCTCAGAGACATTCCCTATGATGTTCTCAGTTGTATGAGTGTTGTGAATCCTAAGACGAGGAATCACTTCCAGTTGCAGAGATAGATCCAGGTTGGACATATTCTGCTCAGGAACTAGAGCACTTTGTCTAGCTGCTGTTTCAAAGTCATTCAATGAGGACTGCTTGAATGAATGAGAAACATCATCAATAGTTGGTTGTGAAGTAGTATTAACAGTTGCTTGTTCCTTCAAAATACTACCTCATTTTGCCTGGTATTATGGTGGATCACCTGATGAGTTTTGAGGCTGAGTAGTTGACTCACTTGTTGAGGCTTCACTATTCCTTGATATAGTTAAACTATCGGATATGTGAATAGTGGAAGCTTGATGTATTCCAGCACTTGGAGAATTTGTTTAGCCCTGGGAAGCTCAAACAGTTGATCATTAGCAGTAGCATCAACATCATTTTAAGCACCTGTTCCAACTGAAACATACTCACAAGAGGGTTAGAATAGTTTGGAAACAACTCTAAATCAAAGATGTGATCAGGTCCATTCCCCCTAACACAAGGAGTGTGCTCATTAACAACTATATTGGATGACTCCTCAAATTGTTGATTCTTAATGTTGTATACTATGTAGGCTTTGGAACTAGAAGAGTATCCAACAAAGATAGCATCATCCGACTTTTCAGCAAATTTTGCTAAATTGTCCTTTGTGTTAAGTATGGTACACCTGCTACCAAAGGACCATAGAAAGCCAATGAACGGTGGCCTCTTATTCCATAACTCATAGGGGGTTTTTCCATGGGGCTTAACTACAAAAACTTGTTCTGCAGGTAGCATACAGTGCTGACTGCCTCTGCCCAGAATGTTAGAGGTAGCTTTGAATCAGCTAACATAGTTCGAGTAGCCTCAATAAGTGTCCTATTCCTCCTCTCAGCAACACCGTTTGTTGAGGAGTTCTGGGAGCACTATATTGTCTGGCAATCCCTTTTGAGTTACAGAATGAGTCAAGAACGAAGTTCTTAAACTCAGTCTCTTAATCACTTCTAATTATTTAACCTTGTGATCATTTTGATTTTCTATTTAAAGAATAAAAGATTTTAATGTTTCAACAGTTTCATCTTTAGTTCTTAAAAAGAATACCCATGTGAATCTTGTAAAATCATCAACTATCACAAGGCAATATGATTTCCTTCCAATGCTCATTACTTGTGGGACCAAAAAGATCCATGTGCAATAAGTGCAATGGAGTAATGATAGAATTAACATATTTGGATTAATGAGATGTCCTGTGTTGTTTCCCTTTCAGGCATGCAACACAGTTGTCTTTGCAGAAAAACTCCTTTTTAGGCAAACCATGTACCAAGTTGTTTTTAGCCAATTTATTCATTGTCTTAAAATTTACATGACACATACATTTATGCCACAGTGTTGACTCATCACTATCAGCTTTGGAAAGAAAGCATGATACTTCACCCATTAGGGAAGCATCGTTCATATCAAGCTTGTACATATCCCCTTTCCTCGGAGATCTAAGAAGCACAATTCCGAAGGAATTGTCATCCCTGGTTTGAGGATAATGCACTCATGTTATATGAAAAGCATTTGGTGCTTTTGATCATAGAATTGAGAAACACTTAACAGATTCTGTTCAAGCTGTTTAACAAAGTTAACTTTGTCAACTATTAACATACCATTGGATATACTCCCTCTGCAAGAAATATATCCTCTGGTCTCACCTCCAAACTGGACAGGTTCACCATCATAATGTTGAAATTGTTGAATGAGATGTATGTTCCCTGTCATGTGCCTGGAGCATCCACTATATAAAATCCATACATTGTTGTTCTTGTCAAATGGATGTTCCTGCACATAAGATGAGATTCAGGTTTGATTGGAACCTAAGCTTTATTGGTCTTGGGTTCTTCCAAATATTATGACATGAGTGAACCAAATGGTATGCTTGGAGAGGGTTCAATAGAGTTTTTGAAGAAGAGATTTGAAGAAGAGGTTTGGGCTGCAACATCTTCCTTGATCTTCCAGTCCACCCTTTGGCTGATCTTGGAGGATGAGCTTGTTAAAGCTTTCGCAGCATGGTCTTCTTCCAGTCCTCACCACCTTTTCTTTCGAAGCAGTCTTCTTCTGGGATGGTTTCAAGGGAGCTTTCTTGTTCTTCCGAACCTTAGTAGCTTTTGCTTCCGAAGCAATTGTCCCTTCGGAAGAAGGAGTTTCTTCCGAAAGCAACTTGGCTTTGGAAATTAGCTTTCCCTTCTTCAACCCTTGAACCGTATGGAAGGGTCCAAATGTGAAACCTTCCCTGACTCCTTCTTTTCAAACATTATTGCATAATGTGTGCTTGTAGGATTGTAGTAACAATCTTTTGCCATATGATTTTGCAGGCCATATATGTTGCATGCAATGTTAGTCTTTTAGGAAAGTGAGGGTTGCTGTTTCTTGGTTTTCTTTTCTTCGTCAGCAACTTTTCCTTTAACTTCTCATCCTTTGGTAGGACAGGAATGCTGGTATTACATTCCTTTCCTGAATCAGAAGTACCTAACACTTAGGAATCCTACTGAGTCAAAGACACCCTTCTGTTTGGGATCAATCTTCAGTTTGGATTTAGCCACTTTCTTAGCAGTTCTCCTAGCAGCTTTAGCTCTGCTTCTTCTGGCTTTGGTGGTTAGGATTTGATCATCATAGGAGGCGATGGGTATATCTACCAGTTCCTTCCCTGTGGTGGCCACTATTGGTGCCTCATCCTTCAACTCTGGAAAGAAAGGGTCAATAGTTGGAACCTCTTGCTTTTCAGTACCACATCTTGGCTGTCTAATAGACTCATAGGAATGTGGTGGAGCAATTTCATTGGTTCCCAACCCTTCTTTGTTCTGATAATAGAGTTAGAATGGGAGGATGATGCAAGAATAGCTTGGAAGTTTTGCTCAGAGATAGCATGCTTCCTGGCCTAAGCCTTAGCAGTGACAAGCTGGGCTTGAGCCTCAGACAATTTGGATATCAGATCCTTGATTTGAGTCTTGTAGTTTGTGTGTTCATGTTTCAAAAGAGATACAGTTTTCTCCAACTCATCAATTTTCTGTTGATAGTCAGATTCAGCTCTTTTAAAATCAGATTTTAGAATATTTAAAGAGTCAATGTCAGATCTGATTTCCATATTGTAATCCTGATAGAGTTTAACTTTAGCTATACAGGCTGGAGTGCAGAGATGTTCATATACCTGGGCATCATCTGTTCCGGCCATGAGAGCTTGAGCAGGAGTCACATCAGTCAACTTCTTGAGCCATTGCTTAACATGGGCTTTAAGGTTGAGGAATGTGTGGAGGCCTGTGAGATTCCCAGATTGGTCTTGGGAGCCTTGTATTCCCTTGCAAAATGACCTAGTTGTTTACAATTGTAACACTTTGGCCTGGTCTTGTCGAACCCGAACTTGCTGGCAGTTGGGTTTTGAGGGAAATGCCTTCCAGTTCTCTTAAAGAACTTCTTTGCTCTGTAAGTTAAGAGAGCCATCTGCTGGACAATGTCCACGTACTCTACATCATCTGGGCGAACACACTCAAGATCATCAAAGCAGTATTGAAAATCTCCTGAGTGTGCACCTCCTGAGACAAAGGCACAACTTTCCTGAAAGGGATTGCGTTGAGCCTGTTGAGACCTTGGAATCTCAGGATAAGTGATGTAGGGACTAGAAGAGTAGGATGGCTGTTGATAAGTCATGAAGTGCTAAGCTTGAGGGGTTAATGAGCCTTCAGCAACCATTAAAGCGTTTCTAGCAGGAAGACTCATAGATCTGCTTGTATGGTCGCCCTTCTTACTCTCCATCTCTAGACTGTATCCATCAAGGATGGCATAGAGTGCAGTCATGGAAAGAGTGTTCAAGGTTTTTGTTCTATTGATAAAGACACAGTAGAATGTCCACTCCTTTGGAAGAGCACTCATGAACTTTCTGGTGAGATCTCTAAGTTCAGGAGTGATCTTCACAGACTGGAGGGCAGAGATAAGATCCATGTACCTGAACTACTGCTGGTTGAGGGTCTCTCTAGCAATATGAGTGAAGTACTCAAACTGCTGCTTCAGAGAGTCCTTCGTAGAGTCATTTAAGCTTGAGTACATTTGAGCAAGCGTATCAAACAGTTCCTTTGCAGATTTGCAGTGCTCAAACCCCACCATGATAGAGTTTGGAATTGCAGTCATGAGAACAGTCATGGCGTTGCTGTTAATGTCAAGCTTCTTCCTATCTTCATCAGAATAATCTTCAACAGCTTTCTCGATCATGGCACTGTTTCCACCAGCTACTTTTGGCTTATACGGGCCATTGACAATGGATTGCCACATTTTGTTGTCTTGATATCTGATGAATCCCTCCATTCTTCTGCTCCAGGACCTAAAGTTTTCAGGAGTGATGATGGGTGCTTTGGTCATCGTCCCTATTTCTACTTCAGATTTGTTGAGGGCCATTGAGTGAGTGGGTGCTAGGGAGGAGTGAAAATAGGTTGATTTTGGATGGTTAGATCACGCAGTCAAGAGCCTGAGAAGCTCTGATACCAATTGCAGGATCAGTGTTTGTCACTTAAACACAAATGTTTTCTTTCAAACTCACCTAGAATCACACTCGGGTAAGAATCAATAAGAGTTGATCACAATATGAAAAGTAACTAAGAACACAGAAAGATAATTTTCAAGATACTTTTATATATTGATTCTCAACTCAAGATACAAAGACTCTTACAAGCAGATGATAATCTTACCTCTATTAGTTACAAGGAAAACCTATATATAATACTATCTATAGCTGGATATACTTTGATACCAGCTGGGATTCTTTAGCTAACGCCTATACTACAAGACTAAAGTTAAGGTATCTCAGATAAGGTTTTATCTGAGATTTGGTAGTCAGGACATGTCCCTGACTTACCTTTTGTCACCAACTAAAGTTGGCAACTGTACTATTATGAAAAGGTAAACAGTGGAATAAAGTATGGTCAATAACATGGTTCTTTAGGAAGAAGCCATGTTGTATCAGAAGTCTGCAACGGAGTGTCAGAGACCATACTTGTGTCCACTGATTATAGCAGTGTCTTCCGAAGGTTAAATGTCTTCGGAAGAGTAAATACTTTCGAAGCCGCTTTATACTTCAGAAGAGGCTGCTTCTTCCAAGGCTTGGAGACTTCTTCATTTCATCATACTTCGAAAGTGGTCTTCACTTTATTCTTCAAAGTCTTGAATTTCGAAAGTATGCATTTCTCTTCGGAAGTAGATTTCTGTCTTCGGAAGTTGGACTTTCCCTTTGTCTTCGGAAGAACTCTACAACCATCGAAAGTTCCATGATAAGCTTCGGAAGCCTTTGCATGCAGCACCAAAATAACTTAAGTGATTTAGTTTTGGTTGCATTAGCCTTCTTCTTGATCCAACAAGGTTGTTGTTTCTTGGGCTTCTTCTCTTCATGAGCGACCTTTTCCATCAACTTTTGATCCTTTAGCAGGACAGGAGTGCTGGTATTACACTCTTTTCCTCAATCGGAAGTACCTAACACTTGGAATCCAGTTGAGATAAAGACACCTTTCTTTTTTGGGTAAATCTTCAGTTTAGACTCAGCCACTTTCTTGGCAGTTCTTCTGGCAGCTTCAGCTCTACTTCTTCTAGCTTTAGTAGTTAGGATTTGATCTTCGCAAGAGGAGATGGGTACTTCTACCTGTTCCTTCCCTATGGTGGCCACTATTATCGCTTCATCCTTCAACTTTAGTGAGGAAGGCTCAGCAGTTGGAACCTCTTGCTCCTTAGTACCACATCTAGGTTGTGTAATAGACTCATAAGAGTGTGGTGGAGCAATTTCATTGGTTCCCAACCCTCCTTTGTTCTGATAACAGAGTTTGGAGTGGGAGGATGATGCAAGAATAGCTTGGAAGTTCTGCTTGAAAATAGCATTCTTCTTAGCCTGAGCCTCAGCAGTGACAAGCTGGGCTTGAGCCTCAGAAAATTTGGATATCAGATCCTTGATTTGAGTCTTGTACTTGGTGTGTTCATGTTTTAAAAGAGACACAGTCTTCTCTAACTCCTCAATTTTCTTTTGATAGTCAGATTTAGCTCTCTTAAAATCAGATTTTAAAATATTAAAGACTTAATATCAGATCTGATTTCCATATTGTAGTCCTGATAAAGTTTAACTTTAGCTATACAAGCTGGAGTATAGAGATGTTCATATACCTGAGTGTCATTTGTTCCTGCCATGAGAGCTTGAGAAGGAATTACATCCTGTACCATGAAGCTCCAGTTAACTTCTTCAACCATTGAAGTTGTTTCAATTGACTTTCTAGTGGGCTTTGAGGTTGAGGGATGTGTGGAGGCCTGTGAGGTTCCCGGATTGGTTTTGGAAGCCTTGCATTCCCTTGAAAAGTGACGGAGTTGGTTACAGTTGTAACAGTTTGCTTTGGTCTTGTCGAAGCCAACTTGCTGGTGGTTGGCTTTTGAGGGAATTGCCTTCCAGTTCTCTTAAAGAACATCTTCGCCCTAAAAGTTAAAAGAGCCATCTGTTGGACAATGTCCACATGCTCTACATCATCTGGATTGAAACACTCAAGACCATCAAAACAGTATTGAAAATCACTGGAGTGTCCACTTCCTGAGACAAAGGCACAACTTTCCTGGAAGGAATTATGTTGAGCATGTTGAGACCTTGCAGTCTCAAGAAAAGTGATGTAAGGTCCAAAAGAGCAGGATGGCTGCTAGTAAGTCAGGTAGTGTTGAGGTTGTGGGGGTGCTGAGCCTTCTGCAACCATTAAAGCGTTGCTAGCAGGAAGACTCAGAGGACGGCTTGCTTGGTGGCCCTTCTTTCTTTCCATCTCTAAACGATATCCATCAAGGATGCCGTAAAGTTCAGTCATAGTGAGAGTGTTCAAATTCTCTGTCCTCTTGATAGAGACACAGTAAAATGTCCACTCAATTGGATATCTGAGTTCAAGAGTGATCTTCACGGACTGAAGAGAGGAGATAAGATCCATATACCTGAAATACTGCTTGCTAAGGGTCTCTCCAGCAATATAAGTGAAGTCCTCAAACTGCTGCTTCAATGAGTCTTCTTCGAGTCGTTGAAGTTTGAGTACATCTGAGCAAGAGCATCAAACAATTCCTTTGCAGACTTACAATTCTCAAACCCCACCATGATGGAGTTTGGTATTGCAGCCATGAGAATCGTCATAGAATTGCTGTCGATGTCTATCTTCTTTTGGTCTTCGTCAGAATATTCTTCAACAGCCTTTTCAATCATGGCATCGTTTCCACTAGGTGATGCCACCTTTGGCTTATACGGGCCGTTGACAATGGAATCCCACATATTGTTGTCTTGGTATCTCATGAAGCCTTCCATTCTTCTACTCCAAGACCTGAAATATTCAAGAGTAATGATGGGATCCTTTGTCATGGTTCCCATATCTACTTCAGACTTTTTAAGGGCCATTTGAGTGAGTGAGTTATAGGGAGGAGTGAAAAACAGGTTGATTTGGATGGTTAGATCACGCAATCAAGAGCCTGAGTGCTCTGATACCAATTGCAAGATCGGTTAAGGGTCACTTAACACTTAGTTTTTCTCTCAAACTCACTTGAACAACACTCGGATGAAGATAGAGTCAATAAGGGTTAATCACAATATAGTTTGTAATACAGAACACAAAAAGTAATTTTCAAGGTACTTGCATATATTGCTTCTCAACTCAAATATTACCAGACTCTTACAAGCTTATCTTTTCGATTTACAATGAGAAACTATATATAATACTACCTACATCCGGATATACTTTGATACCAGTTGGAACCCTATAACTAAAACCTATACTACAAGACTATAGTTTAAGGTATCTCGGATAAAGTCTTATCTGAGATTTTGTAGTCAGGACATGTCCCTGACTTACCTTTTGTCACCAACTAAAGTTAGTAACGTGTACTATCATAAAAGACCATACATATGTCCACTGGTTCACAACAGTGTCTTTTGAAGGTTAAATGGCTTCGAAAGAACAATTACTTCTAAAGCCACTTATACTTCGGAAGACGCTGCTTCTTCTAGGGCTTAGGAACTTCTTCTTTCCTTCATACTTCGGAAGTAGTCTTCTGATTGCTCTCCTAAGACTTAACCTTCGAAAGCAAGCTCTTGACTTCGGAAGTAGTGTTCTGTCTTTGGAAGCTAAACTTTCGCGTTATCTTCGGAAGAACACTACAACCTTCGGAAATTCCAAGCTAAGCTTCGTAAGCCTTTGCATGTAGCACCAAAATTATCTAGGTGACTTTTTTTGGTTCCACGAGCGTTCTTCTTGACCTAACAAGTCTCACCTTGGAAAGGTATCATTCAGTTTAGAAAATGGGCAAATTCAGGCTGAGGTACATAGGGCCCTTCCGAATCATTGCTCGAGTAGGGGAGGTGGCCTATAGGTTGGAGTTACCCAATGAGTTAAGTGGAATTTACCCGACATTCCATGTATCTCGTCTGCGGAAGTGTTTAGCTAATGAAGACGTGGTTGTACCACTGGAGGATATAAAGTAGATGTACAACTCAATTATATGGAGCAACCAGTGGCGATCATTGATCGCAAGGAGAAAAGGTTAAGGAATAAAGTGGTTCCCCTAGTGCGTGTATAGTGAAAGCACAAGAAGGAATCTGAGTCTACGTGGAAGACTGAAGAAGAGATGAAGTAGCATTACCCACATCTATTTGAGGAATAACATGTTTCGGGGACGAAACCTATATAAGGGGGTGGACTTGTAAACCCGGATATTTTAAAGATGAAAAATGAAGAATAAAAGTGAATAGAAGAATAAATGCAATAAAAACCCAAGTTGAGGGGTTAAAGTTGTGCAGGAGACAAAGTTTATTATAATTTTGTTCAAAAAGGTGGGCATGGCCGCCCACACCTACTGTACATTTCTTTTCACCGGATTTTTAGAGAGAGAAAGCAATTTTTTTGGGTTTTTGAAGAGAGAAGAAGAAGAAAACCGAATTCAAGGTAAAACTCATTGGTTTTGAGGGGTTCTTGTTGGGATTTAGCCTCGGTTATGTACGTATGTGTGTTTGTTGTGTTCGGGTGTGTGCTTTGGTGGGTTTCTTTGTGGTTGAAGTCAATTTCAAATGGGTTTGAAGAAGTCATACTCAAAAGTTATCAAAGGTGAGTTCTAGAGCCCCCTTTTTACATGTTTTATATGATTTTGGGGCTTGAAATGCATGTATAAACAATTTTACAAAAGTGGGTATTTGTACCCATATGTTCATGTATGTGGGATTGTGGGTGGGGTATGACTTCAGTGTTCTTGATGTTATGGTGGTGTTATGTTCATGTTTTGTTGCTTAGAATTTTGGTTCTAGGATTTTAGCATGATAGACGTTGATTTGGGGGACTGAAATATGTTGTTTAGTGTAAGTTGGTTGCCCATACGCCTGGATTTGGCCCATGCGCCCAACGATCGAATTTGACTAAGTGTCCCTGTACGCCTGAAAACCCATGCTCCCAAATAGTATCCATGTGCCCAAATAGTATCCATGCGCTCGAAAAATATCCATGCACCTAGAACTAGGTTGAAACTCGACAAGTGTTCCATGAGCCCAAAACTACGCATGCACCTACAAATTTGCCCTGGAGTTTAAGTGTCTAGCCATGCGCCCAAATAGTGCCCATGCGCCTGCACAATGCTCATGCGCCTATGCCTTAGAATAGTTTTTGAAATTTGGGGGAAAAGTAAAGTGTTAGGCTTTGACTTGGGATGTTTTTGAGGGTGATGTAAGTTGACTTTATGATGACTGGATGATGTGGTATGTGATGTTTTTGGTGATGCCATGTATGGTTATGTTTATGTTTATGTTCCTTGATATGTATGATTATTTTCTTTGGCTTTGTGTGGTATTAATAATATCAATAAACGTAAAGTATTATGTAATGAAAGCGGAATGATAATGAAAAGAGGAATGTAAAGAATGAAAGAATGCATGCATTAATGAATAAATGGAAATAAGAAGGTCTTGCAAGCAATGTATGGAGGTTCACACCCAATGAAGGGTGTTAGATAACTATGTGCGGGTTAGCTACCCCAGAAGAATGCACACTGGGTCCAATCTTTGTGGTTGACCATACGTATGGGACCCTTGTCGCTTGCCCTAGGTATTGGAGTTAGCTTCGTGCACAATGTCCGGGGTCTATGATGGACCTCAGGCCTAGTAACCAGCTTCGTGCACAATGTTCAGGGTATAGCACATCGCATTGCTCCGTAAGGAAAGATGAATGATAGTGATGTATGTACTTGCCCTAGGTACTGGAGTCAGCTTCTTGCATAATCTTCGGGGTCTATGATAGACCTCAGGCCCAGTAACCAGCTTCATGCACAATGTTCGGGGTACAGTACATGTCATCAAAAGTTAGTGAAATGTACATGAGGTACAGTAAGAATGATAACGACGAGGTACGATGACGAATGAACGAAAGTTATTTAATGATAATGAAAGATAATAATAAATTATTATCTATGTGTACGTATAATGAATGATCGCGTATGAATGTAAAGAAGGTTTTAAATGAAAGAAAAGTATGTTATGTTTTCATAAAACTCTAAGTCACTCAGTTACGTGACTTTTATGTGTTTCGAGTTGGCAGGTAAATGTTGCTGAGGATGGCGCAGGGCTGCTACTTGGCATTTTTGGATGGCATCCATTTGTTTAGATTATGATGTTTTTGTGATATAATGCAAACGATAATATTTTGTAATTGTAAACTACGTTGTATCGTTTTGCAAAAGCAGTTATTAATATAAGAAATGGTTTTATGTTATTCCGCTACAATGTTTTAATGAATTTAAATATATATCTTATGTTCTATGTTCAATTATTGACCAGCTGTGAGCGTCCCAGGAACGGGGCCTTACAATTTTACAAGAAGTATATGTATTGATCCCCTGATCTCTTGTGACATAGCATATGACTGGGTTTGTATAGAAGCCCAGGACATAATGGGTCTCTCAATAGCAATACGCTCTACTTGTAATAGAGTTGGTTGAGCAGCCTCTTATTGCTCACCCTCAAAATGTTCTAATTGAACTTGAGATACAGAGGTGGATGCCTTGGACTTTTTTTCTTCTTCTTATCCCTTTGGATGGCCATCCTCTTCATCTTTCTATATTTCAACTTAGAAGGTTCGTCTTGAGTACCAAATGCTCCTTTTTTATCCTTTTCAGTTGGGTCCTTTCCCTTCAAATGTTTAGAATACAAAGGTTCAATACCCTGATGTGGGTCAAAAGATGAATCTTGTTTTGTTTGTCTCTTGGGGTTTAACCTTTAATTCAACTTCAGGTGCAGCTTTAGTTGGTGGAGAATGCAAGTCTATCAGCTTACCCTTCTTAATCTTCTTTCTTATCACTCTAATGTGCTCATTCATTATGGAGAGAAACATTGGACCAAGTCTTCTTGTGGAGAACCATACATATTTAAGAAGCTCACCATATTCATTCAGTTAGGAGACTTTATCTTATTAGCTCTGATGGTGGCTCTTGACTTGACAATTTGTTCCCTCATCTTCCTCTTAGCAAATTTCTTTACTTTTAAAACTAATGCTTTAGCTGCTTGAGGTATTCAAACACAACATACTCATATGAGAGAGGAAGTAGGGCTGCTTTCTGATAGAGGCATGTGGCATTGAGGTAGGTTATCATCTTTGACTATCTTGTTCCATACCTATCTGAGGTTCTTGTTCAATTACCATAGTCTTTACTTTAGGACTTTCTTGAATTGGAGAGAGGACCGGGGCTTTATATAATCTTTTTCTATTACTTTCTTAATTGATTTTGAGGAGCAATTTTATAGCCTTAACCTCCATTCTCTTTTTTGACACTTCATTATCAGGTAGCTAATTTGGTTCATCAAAAGGAAGAGGGATTATTTCATCAATGTTGTAGTTTTTGTACCCTAGATAATTCAATCCGGCTACCTTTAACTCATCCTTCTGAGTATTTAGCCTAACAACAACTCTGATTATAACTTACATGAAACAGGGGTCTCTTTTGTTCTCTCTCCCCTTGCCTTCCTCTTCCTCTCCCTCTCCTTCTTCTCCTCCATAATCTCCTCAAAAGTTAGGATCCTCTTACCTTTGTCAATCATTCGCTTGTGTGACTTAGGGTGGAAAATGCTTTTGTATGTTCTTTACTTGGCGCAGCACTTGAGCTCTAGCCATGGAGAGGTTGTGCAACATCTTCACCGGCTGGTTTAGTCTCAAGGTTCATTAGTTCTTCACCAGCTGGTTCAGTTTCAAGGTTCAAGGGGAGAGGGTGCTCAAGCAGTTCAGTCTCAAGGTTCATAGGTTTTACTACTAGGCCTTCAACTGGGGTTTCCCATTCGAAGCTAATCTTAAGGTATGTCTTAATATCAAGTTGATGAATAGTTTTCCATGCTAGCCTATGTCTATAGCTTTGATCTTTTCTTGAACTCTTCAAGCACCCTCAGCTTAGCTAGAACATGTTAGCTAACCTATCAGCTTATTTGTTATGACTTGGGTTGCCAACTGACAAGTCAAATAGAGAAAAACTCTCATAGGATCTCAAGGTTTGAAAAATAAACACTTATTGTTTACCTTGTAATCAAGAGAGTACCAGGGCTCTTCTATCATTGTCATACATTCATCCTACTATTGGGTTATCAGCATGACAAGATGGCATAGACATAGTCCTTGGTAATCCCAACTCAAATGATCTTTGAATTAAGGTATCCACATTGATTTGGGTTGAGAAGGCTGTTGAGTACGAACAAGTGCAAGTGAGAATGGTGAGCCTCAATGTCTATACTCTGGGTAGAACTCCCAGGTTTTGTGATCATAGTTAAAACTTTCTCCCCCTTATTGGTAGAATCATCTACCTGCATAGGTAAACGAAGAGTTAGGTCCACTAAATCCACAAGTTCTTGTGGACATGATTAAGTATGCCTCGTAGGCCTCTCAGTTAGCTTGCCCTCGATATTGGTGATCTCAAGTTGCGGAGTAAGCACATGTGTTTGTATGATAGCCACCTGCGATTCTAGATGACTAAACTTAGTTTCTCATTAGTTTATCTTAATTTAAAAAGTCTTTATATATATACATATATATATAATAATAAATTAAAATTTTTTATCTTGATTCGTTGAAAATAATTATATATGATTGTTATTTCAATATGTATAATCATTTTTTATACTTTTATAATTAGTTTCTAAATATAAATAAGTTTTTGAACAAGTTATTTTTGGGCGAGCTCTCGAGATGCGTGTTTTTTTGAACTGCCCTACATTTTATTACATAAGACTTTTTAATAAAAAGTTAATGAAAACATATTTAATGTGCAAAAATCTTATCGTAAATTATTATAATCAAAACCAACTTTGCTAAAAGATATACATTGTATATATATTTAAAAAGAAAGGTCGGTGGAGTTTCTCACCAGCCATTCTTCCCCTCCTACTTTCAGTCATTATAGTTTCAGCCCCTGTTACTTCTAAAAATTTTGTAAGATATTACTTTAAGCCCCTTAAGTTCTAAAGTTCCAGGTTTACCCTTGTACAATTTAAATTTAGTTCCATTGACGTAATTAGGAACCACTCAGGTCATATATAAAATGTTTCTATGCTTAACTCTATACACTTTATACCGTCTACGTTTTGACATACGTATATTTGTTCACAAATGAGTTTGATCAAATATAACGTTTTAGTGTTTATTTTTATGTAACAATTTGAGTTGACCTGCGTTTTGACATTAATTAATTTGGAAACGCGTCGGGTCAGTATAATACTTTTCCATTTACTATACGTATGGACGTAAATTTAGTTCAAAAAATGTTGGAGCAATTGTAAGTCTATGTTTCGGCATCCATTAATTTTGTTTGAAAACAAATTAGATCAATTATTAAACGTTTTTGTTCAACGATATAAATTCGAGTTACTCTATGTATTAATGTAAAATTAGTTTGGAAACAAATCATTTCGATTGTAGTTTATATTTTATCACATCACGTACAATGCTCCGGCAACACGCGATGAGCAATAAATCTAGTTGTTATTAAAGATGACAAAACGATTTTCAATAATGTCGTAGGTTCTTAAAAAGATAGTTATAACACGTACATATCGGGTCTGTTACATAATTATTTTATTTATTTGGTTATATTTTGTATTTATTTTAATATCAAATGAAACAAATAAATATAGTAAACTAGGGACATTTGAATAGGAATGGCAACTAAACTTAAGCACGATAAGAATACCTAAAATCTGATACATTTGAGATGGTGTGGTGTCAACTAAGCGGATATAGGACCGGGTATGGGATTAATTTTTCTTTTTTTTCGTGAGTTTAGAACGGGTATGAAATTACATAATATAATTGTTTACCCACTTGGTTACCGATTTAACAAATCAGTTGCCCCAAATATATACCCGAAATATGTTTTCTTTTTTCACATTATATCTTTTTTAGTTATTTTAATCATATTATATTATCTTTAATTCCTTTAGTTCCAATATTTATGTGATTCCATCATTTTTCTAATATCCTAATCGAGTAAATTTACATTTGGAATTTTGATTCATGTGTCGAACCCTATCCACTATTTAAAAAGGGTAAGCAAGACATTAAAAAATATATTTGATTGAATAAAGATAGCGATAAAGAGATTTGACCGACATGTTAAAGAGATACTGACATGTATTGTTCATGATATTAACGTATAGATCTGATTTCTCACGGATATGCTACTATCCGACAGGTAAATATCCGATACATAATTGATGGGTTTGTGCCGGATTTAAAACATATTTTTGTAATCGGGTACGAGATTCGGATTATAAATCCATTCCAAACCTGTCTTATCGTCATCCCTACATTTAAAATACATGATTACTATTTCAGAAATGATAGATCATGCAATATCTGAAAAAAGTAGTTTTATGTGTGTAGTTTGGGCTAATATTCTACAAATTCTAGTAAATCAGGGTTTTTAAAGGCATATGTTATTTCTTTTAACATACATTTTTGCCATTTGTCATTTTTTAGATATCATCACCTTATTTTCCTCACTTTTAGTATTATAGTAATTTATACACTAAAAGTATTTATCTATATTATTAGAGATCAATTTTATTAATTTCAATATTTCTCTCTCTCATTTTGATTTTTCAAAATCAATGTATCTTTCTAAAATTAGATTTTATTAAAAAAATAAAAAATTATATTTTTAATCAGAATAGAACTAATAATAAAATATTTTTATATAATATGAAATTTTCAAAAACACTAAACCTTTTTGAAACAAAATATTTTAAATCTGTCATTTTTAAAAAAAATTATAAATATGTGAACTTTTCTAAAAATAGTCTTATTAAAACAATCAGAATAATTACAAACCAAAGTTTTTAATAAATAATATTTTCATAAAATAAATTCTATTATAAAAGAATCTTAATACAAATTTTAAAAATAAAACAATTTAAATAAGATAGTTAAAAAATAATATAATTGTTTTATTCTCTTGAACTATTACGTATATAAAATTTAGAGTAAATAATTGTTTTCGTCCCTGAAATTGACGAAAAACACGAGTTTAGTCCATTAGTTCATTTATTACACTAACGGTCGACCACAACCACCACTATCCCTCACCACCACCACCTAAAACCCGTCGGCAACACCACCACCACCTAGACCCATTGACAACTACCACCACCATCACTCACCTCCACCACCAAAAGCCCGTCAGTGACACCACCACGTAAAACCTAATGGTAGCACCTTTATTTACGGTTTCATCCCCATCTTATTGATTTGGGGGTTCTATCATCCAAACTTCTTTTGGCCAAAAGGGACTTTGTTACCACTTGTGGCACCTAGAATTCGAAGAGAAAGAGAGAGAGAGAGAGAGAGAGAGAGAGAGAGAGGGAGAGCAAGATGGAGATGTGTATGTTGAGGGGCAGATCTAATAGGTTGTAACAATAAAGGGGTTTATCCTATGAAGATCTGAAATGTGTGGAGGTGATATTGTAGTGATCGTCCCTACAACAGTGAGGTGTTCTTTGTTCGTCGAAAAACTGGCCACTACCCATTTCAAACGGTTCCGACGATTACTAGTGGTGGTGGGTGTGGTGAGCGATGGTGGTTCCGGTGAAAACGAGCCACCACCCATTTCAACAGTTTTATATGTTGTAGTAGGAGGAAGTGAGCGATGGTGGTTTCGGTGAGCGATTGTGGTGGTGAACATATATGATTTTTAGATGAGAATAGATGGGGATGATGATAAGATTGGGATGAGTGTAAGATGATGATGATAATGAATGGAGGTGGAAGATTTTTTTTAATTTTTAAAATTTTGTTCATACATGTATGTCTCTAGATCATGATATGAATATAGTAGATCTTGTTTGTCTGATTCTGATATAATGTTTAGAATGATTAATGAAATGATATTTATTGTTTGTTATTTATAATGTTAAATATTTCATTAATGAGTTGATGTTGAATTGGTTTGAGGTTGTTTGAATTGTTACAAATAATGTTCTATTAAGTAATACATTCAAACATAACAAAATGAAGTTCTCATACGAATGGCTCATGCGAATGGACCATACGCATGAATAACTTCATACGAATGACTCAGTTGCACGACTGAACCAGGAGACTGGATCAGTTGTATGATTGTAACATAAGATTGGCTCAGTCGCACGACTGAACACTCAGTCGTGCGGATGAATCAACCGCATGGTTCAATCGCACGACTAAACCATAATAATGGTTCAGTTGCACGAATGAACAGTACTATCCTATAAATACAACCCAATTCGTGAAAAAAAAGAGCTTTCATTCTATTTCGACTCCAGACGTATCCTAGCTGTCCAGAAGCCTCCAAGTTGATACTCCAAGTTCCTAAAACGTTGTAGATCGATTTCTAATCAATTCTTAATGTTTGATTCAATATTTTATTGATTCTACGTGCGTTCTCACTGATTGGATCGCCAATCAAATAGGATTTTGCACTATTTGGTTTGGTTTACACGTTAATCATTAGGTATTTCGTTCAAATACCAGGTCCTAACAATTGGTATCAGAGCCGGTTTCTGCTGGAATGATCTAACAATCATTCTAGCAACCCGAGCTCTTGATTTCTGGATTGAATTTCAGATCTTGACGTCAAACCCACTTCGTGTTCTTCGTGTTTTGCTCGGATCTTGTTACGTGTGTTGATTCTATGTTGAAATTGAATTCGAAACCATGTTCCTATCCCCCTTTCGAATCTGATGATGTCTACTTTGTTTCGGTTCATGTTGAATTCATCAGATTAGGGTTTTGGGCAGCCCTGGCGGCTGCAGATCTAAAAATCTGTGTGCAGACCCGTTCATGCGACTGGGCCATGCGAATGAGCCATTCGTACAACTGGACCAGTCATATGTTCAGTTGTGCGACTGGACCAGTCTTATGTTCAGTTGTGCGACTGGACTAGTCGTATGTTCAATCGCACGAATGAGCCATCCGCATTGACTCATCCGCATTTGTTCCAGACCAAAAAAAAGTAAACGAAAGAGAGAATAAGTTCGAAGATGAGCAAGCATATTCACCTAGAGGTTCGTTTGTAAAATATGTTCGATGTGTATCCCATTATTCGTCGGATTTCCAGAATAGTGAATGTAATTGGAACACGAAAGAGAGAAGAGAAGATGTAAGGAGTTGGTGCTGATTTTGTGGGGTAGTGAGGAACATCTGACTACTTATGGGCCAATCAACTTATATTTATCCACACAGAGAGGATTCTGCTTCTTAAGGGGAATCCTTGTATATAGAAAGTGAAGATGCAATCAGAAAGTGATGATGTGAACCGGTTTCCGATGATGAATCTTCGTGCATGTTGATTTGGTTGATATTGTCAGCTGTGGATTGGAACCTTCAACCTTTTGCCAATACACCGTGTCAAGACGCAAGGAGAGCACAATGTCTATATATTGGGATATGCTGAATGTGAGGGGGAATTTCTGCAGGTGGTGATGTTAATCAAGTTAGCCTGTGTGAAGATTGAACCAATGGAAAACTGTTCGTGTCATTATCTGGAAAAATCAGTCATATGGGGAATCTTGCTGCTATGATAGTATTCTACAAAGTAAACGAAAGCCATTCTGCCTAAATTCATTTTGAGGGATATGGTAGTAACCTGACGGATCGGCAACGTTGGCTAATATGCTTTTCGTTTGATTCTATTGGCAACCAGAGCAAAGATTGACTGAAGATTTTAAGAGGTGTTATCTACTATTCGCAAGCAACGTACAAGGGGGAATTTGTTCGAGCATATATAGTCATATATAGTGTGTCCGTCGCTTGTCGAATAGTCTAGGCTTAATGTTATGCATCTGATATGTTGTAAACACATGAAACTGGGTCATTCGCAGGAGCATACGCGAATGAGACTCAGTCGTACGACTGAGCCATGCTAATGGACAAGCCGTGCGACTGAGAGAGGTGATTGGGACATTCGTAAGACTGAACCATAAGTATGGTCTAGTCGTACGATTGAACCATACGCATGGTCCAGTCGTACGATTAAACCATACGCATGGTCCAATCGCACGAATGGGCCCAGTCGCATCTAATATGGGCCGAGGCCTATATATACCAGTTTCAATGTTTAGAGAAAAAAAGAGGATTGAGAGGAAGTCTGCCCGGAGCCTAGGGCTGCCGGATGAGAGGGGAGATCATGCTCGATCTTCCCCTTGCCAAGAGTCTTGATTCTTATGTTGTAACGAGCTTGTAATCGTTAGGTTTTTATCAATGAAACCAATATTTGATAGTTCGTGTTATTGATTTGACTTTTGGTTTTGGTTTTTCATCCATCCGTCAAGAACATGCTCGGATGTTTATCGATCCCGAAAAACCGACTTCACAAATTTAATCAAAGGGGTAACATTGTCAATTTGCACCAACTTAATGGAATTCTTTTAACAGTGTTAGTGATTTGGGTGAAATTGAAACTAGGTGTAAAATATTGATTGTGAGTGTAATAAACAAAATATTAAACAGGACCCCAGATTTTTGTCAAACCTTAGTGACGAGAATAGTAATTTACTCTAAAATTTATATCTTATATTAAAATATGATACTGTAAATCTTTGTGTTTATTATTAATTATGATCCGTTTAATAAATAAGTTTCTAGCCTATCTATTTGTATATCTATCTATCTGTTTGTCTATCAATCAATCTATAACAAGGAAAAAAACTAAGGTAATACTATAAGGCCTCGTTCCCGGAGACCTCACAGTTGGTCATTCATTGCACATAAAACATTATAATTACATTTGCTTTACAAAAACATTGCAGCAGAAACATAAAAAATAACTTTTCATATGATAACAAATGTTTTGCAAGTTAATACAAGCGTTAATTTGAAAACATCATTCGTTCGCATTACAATGCAAAAACATTAACAAAAGAATGCAATCCAAAAGAGCTGAGTAGCCGCCTCGTGCCATCCTCAGCAACGTTTACCTACCAACTGAAAATGTATAATAGTCAGCGTTGCTGAGTGAGTTCCTTAGTTTTATAAATAAAACATACTTTTCTTTCAAATTCATACTATACTTTTTATTCGTCCATGATCATACATAATACGTACATACAGATAATATCATTATTATCTTCCATTATATTCGTTCACATTCGTTCATTCATTACTTCTAGTGACATGTACATTACCCCGAACATTGTGCACGAAGCGGGTAACTGGGCCTGAGGTCTTTCATAGACCTCGAACATTGTGCACGAAGCTGACTCGAGTACCTAGGGCAAGTACATTCACCATTTATCTTTTCTCTTTTATTCCGGATCAATGCCATATGCTATACCCCGAACATTGTGCACGAAGCGGGTACTGGGCCTGAGGTCTTTCATAGACCTCAAAGATTATGCACGAAGCTGACTCCAGTACCTAAGGCAAGTAGCAAGGATCCCATTCATATAGTCAATCATAAGGATTGGACCCCAATGTGCATCCTTTGGGGTAGCTAACCCACACACCGTTGAGCTAACACGTA
This sequence comes from Flaveria trinervia, assembly GCA_025506515.1. NCBI lineage: Eukaryota > Viridiplantae > Streptophyta > Magnoliopsida > Asterales > Asteraceae > Flaveria > Flaveria trinervia. Next base: position 29,262,136 of record CM046443.1, on the reverse strand, counting down.
CATAGGTGTGCACCTCCATACGTTTGCTTGCAAGACTTCTTACGTTCATTCTATCATTAATGCATGCATTCATTCATCATGTTACTTTTTCATTATCTTTCACTTTACGTTACATAATACTTTCATTTCATTCATTAGCATAACACGCAAAGCTATGAAAAAATAAACGTACATCATAACAAGGAACATATCATACAATCATACATCACATCATACATCATATCGTCACAACATAAATGACTTCAAAAAGTTAACTTACATAGCCCCCGAGAATCTCCCAAGTCAAAGCCTACATTACACTTTTTCCCCAAAAATCAGAAAATATTCTAACTCCTTAGGCGCATGGGCACTATGCAGGCGCATGAGTGCCTAGGCGCATGGAGAATCCTGGACGTCTGGACACTAAGTCAAATCCAGCCCAATTCTAGGCGCATGGATACTATTCAGGCATATGATCACTTAGGCGCATGGGCCACTTGGGCGCATGAGCACTATTGGGGCGTATGGCCCTACACTTAGTCATTCGACTAATATTTCTAGGTGCATGGACCACTATTCAGGCGCATGGGCTATACTTAAAACATTCTAGGGCAATTTTAGGCGCATGAGCTACTGGTTAGGCGCATGGGTTTCACTTAAACCTTTCTAAGGCTTTTTCAGGCGCATGAGCCTTATCTAGGCGCATGGACCCACTGTGTAACATATTTCTAATATGTTTTCAAACCCAATCATCAAACCCATCTGTTCTAAGCTTAAGATGGCTATTCTAAACATGAATAACCTAAAAACATTCAAGAATTAACATGCAACATGCATAATACACACGGGTAAACATACATAACCTTGTAAAAATCATTTTAATACATTTTCAGGCCCAAAGATGTTTAAAACAAGTAGAAACCAGGGTCTAGAACTCACCTAACACAACTTGGGTGTTTCTTCCTTTCTAGCCCGCTTGCAAATGAGTTCAAACACCTAAAAACAACACCAAAGACACACACCCGAGCATATACACAAACACATAAGCACATAAGCATGTAACCGGGATAAAACCCGTCATAAACACTTAAAAACCACAAATTCTTACATCGAATTCGACTTCTCTTCTACTTCTTTTCTTCAGCCAAGAGTTCCTCTGCTCTCTCTCTCTCTAAAACCAAAGAAAATTGTGATGTGAAGTGAGGGTGGGCGGCCATGGCCACCTTTACACCAACTTTTTCAAAGATTTGTCCTTTTGGACACTTTTAGTCCCTCCACTTGGACTTTATTGCTTTTCTTTCTTTTATTCTTCATGTCTTGTCTTTTAAAAAAAATAACCGGGTGTTACAAATACATGATGGAATTGTAAGCCTCATCATACTAACTTTTTCATTTTTCTCTATTATTAAAACTAATATTGAATACTTATAATATTACTCATACAATTTTCAAATTTAAAAATATAAAAAAAATAAATTGAAAATCTATTTATTTTAAATTAAAACACACTTTTTATAAACAAAAGAACAAAAAACTTTAAAAAATCATTTTACTTAAAAGCAAAATGTTTTAAAACCACAACATTTTTTATAAAACAAAAGTTTAAGAAAAATATATTACTGTTCATTCCCGGCCACCAATAATCCTTCTTCATATTTTGATACATCTTCGTGGCACCAGGATGAATGGAGTATCGAGTCTTGTGAGCCTCATCCAAAATCCTCACATGTAGATCCCCGAAACGAGGAATCCACACCCGTCCAAATCGGTTTTAACACCGAGTGTGTTTTCGCCCATTCCCCAACCAGACCTCTCATTCTTTCAGAGTTTAGATAATCTTCTTTTAATGCCTCATCTTGAAACTCCTTGACTTGCTTCATTACATCAAAGGTCATAATCAGTTGATATGCTTTCACCCGAATTTGGCCGTGCCTCTCCTTTCGGCAAAGGGCATCCGCCACCTCGTTAGCTTTGCCTGGATGGTAATGGATCTCACAATCATAATCCTTTATGAGCTCCAACCATCATCTATACCTCATATTCAGGTCCTTCTGCTCAAAGAAGTACTTTAAGCTCTTGTGGTCGGTGAAGATGGTGCACTTCGTTCATACAGATAGTGCCTCCAAATCTTTAGTGCAAAGATCACGGCCGCTAGCTCCAAGTCATGAGTAGGGTAGTTGACCTCATGAACCCTTAACTATCGGGATGTATAGGCTATAACCTTTACTCTCTGCATTAATACACACCCCAACCCCGAGTAAGAAGCATCTGAATATACAACCAAATCCTCGCTTCCTTCGGGTAATGACAAGACAGGAGCTTGAGTCAACCTCACCTTTAACTCCTCGAACGCTTGTTCTTGAGCTTGACCCCATATAAACTTTACATCCTTTTTGGTCAACTTGGTTAGTGGAGAAGCGATCTTGGAAAAGTCCTGAATGAACCTTCGATAATACCCCCGCCAACCCCAAGAAACTACGAATCTCGGATGGCGTCTTTGGAGACTTCCATTGCATCACTGCCTCCACCTTAGCCGGGTCCACCATAATCCCATCAGGATTCACTACATGACCCAAGAACTGAACTTCACGCAACCAAAACACGCACTTGGAGAATTTCGCATACAACTTCTCCCTCCTCAACGTCTCCAGAACCTCCCGAATGTGACCGGCATGCTCAATCTCACTCTTTGAATAAATCAGGATATCATCAATAAACATAATCACTGATTTATCCAACATAGGCCGACACACACGGTTCATCAGATCCATAAAATCAGTTGGCGTATTGGTCAAACCAAAGGACATGACAAGAAACTCGTAGTGACCGTAGCGCGTACGAAAAGCTGTTTTAGGGATATCCTGCTCCTTCACCTTCAACTAATGGTAACCACATCGAAGGTCTATCCTTGAAAACCAACTGGCACCATAAAGCTGGTCGAACAAATCATCTATTCTCGGTAAGGGGTATCGGTTCTTCACCGTCAACTTGTTCAGCTCGCGGTAGTCAATGCATTTCCTCATACTATCGTCTTTCTTCTTCACAAACAGGACCGGGGCACCCCAGAGAGAGATACTTCATATAATGAACCCCTTATCGAGTAGCTCTTGCAACTGCTCCATTAACTCTTTCATCTCAGTCGGAGCTAACCGATACGGTGCCTTAGCTACCGGTTGGGCACTTGGTATCAAGTCAATCCGAAACTCAACTTCACGGTCCGGTGGCACACCTGGTAAATCTTCTGGAAACACATCCGAAAAGTCACACACAACTGGTACATCAAATAGTGGTGGTGTTGGCATGTCCACATCCTTTATGTAGGCCAAGTAGGCACTACATCCATGCCTGATGCACTTTCCCGCCACCACCATCGAAATCACTTTCGGGATCGTCGCTACTCGATCGCTATAAATCGTCACCTTATCCCCGTCAGGTTCTGTCAACTGGATCATCTTCTTGCGACACACAATATTCGCTTCGTAGTCCGCCAACCAATCCATTCCTAGGACTACATCGAAACTGCCTAAGGTCATCACGAATGGTCTAACAGGAAACTTATGACCGTCTAGTTCTATGTCGCAACCTTCTATCACCTTAGTAATCCTTGTAGACATACCTATGGCAGTTTCTACCTCGAAGGGCTCATCAATACATCTACTCTTAATGGGAAACTTAGCACAAAAGGCAGCAGAAATGAAACTCCTACTAGCACTAGAATCAAAAAACACAAATGCAAGCGTTTGGTTTACTAGAAACATACCTTCTCCTCCAGCCTTCTTTGTTCCTGAACTATCCGCCATTGGCCTCTTACAATCTCTGTTCATATGACCATTCTCCCTATAGTTGTAACACCTGCCAACCCCACAATCTCTAGCCATATGGCCAGGCTTCCCACATTTAAAACAAATATTCAACCCCCATCTACACTTGCCATCGTGCTCCTTCCCACACTTGCCACACTTCTTCAACCCCACACCAGCTGTGACCACACGTCGGTCACCTACCTTCCCCACCTTATTGTTTGGAGCGGCTCCACCACATCCAAACCGTTTCCCATTCCAGTTCCTTCCATCCCCACTCGTCTTCTTCACCTCAGCCACCACTACCTCGCGTTCATCATATAATCTACCAGCCAAATCAACCACCGACCTAAAAGTGCTCGGCCAGGCAGCGATCATATGCCTACGGATATCCGCCGGCAGCCCCTGGATGTATCTCTTAGTCTTTCGTGACAGTGGTGTCACCGGATCGAGCACTAGCTGCGCCATTTCATTGAATTTTGTGGAGTACTGTTGGTGTGTCATCGTTCCCGCCTCCAGCTGCAGGAACTCTCTTTCTACCTTATCCATCTCCTTGTGAGGATAGAATTCCTCAATCACTAACTTTTTCAGGTCAAGCCATCTCATTCTCCCAATGGCCTTGCTACCCTCGGCTTGGACAATATTGTCCCACCAGCACAAAGCTGAGTCCACAAAATAATGGGTAACAAATTTCACCTTCTGATCTTCACGACACTTACTGATGTCGAGAACTTCCTCCATTTCCCTCACCCACCGGTGAGCAGCTGCAGCAGTTCCGTTTCCATCGAAAGTATGGGGCTTGCACCTCATAAACACCCCGTAGTTACAGCCTCGGGCTGCCTCCAGCGCAGGCTCCTCTTCTTCCTCCTCCTCATCATAAGAGAGAACTGTTTCTGGCTCTGCTTGCATCCGTCCTCCCGAAGACCTGTTTCTCTCCTTTCTTTCCCCTTCCCTTACTGCCTTGATCACTTCTGTCACCACAGATAGTAGAATCGTCTGCATGACTAGATGAACTTCCTCTACCACAGCCTCCTTTACTCAGGCTCTCAGATTGGCGCTCTCGTCACCACCCTCCGGATGAGGAGTCTCTGGTTCTTCATGAACCATTTTCTCGACTCTGGACCTCCCTCTCTTGGGTCGCGGAGTAGCACCATGACCTCCTCCTCGAGAGGTTTTCGAAGATCTACCACCAGCCATCTTCTAACACACTATAAGATTCAAACACTAACGCGCTCATTCAAGGTAATAGCTCAGTTTATATCAAGTATAGTTAGTCCCTAATTACAGTGGCCAGTTGTGATTAGCCACTTACTTTACTCTTCATACCCCAAGCATCTCCTATCCTTATTTAATCAGTATCTAAATCTATATACAACACATAACCACATACCATGCGCACATAACCGGTTAACATTACGAAAATACCTGATGGCAAGCAGGAACTCAGATTGGCATCCCATTCCCATTCCGTCCCATTCTCAGTTTAAGTTTAGGTTTATTTTAAAATTTTACCCATTTCACTTAAACTTTGGCTCTGATACCACTTGTAAGGCCCCGTTCCCGGAGACCTCACAATTGGTCATTCATTGCACAAAAAACATTATAATTACATTTTCCTTACGAAAACATTGCAGTGAAAACATAAAAAAATAACTTTTCATATGATTACAAATGTTTTGCAAGTTAATACAATCATTCATTTCAAAACATCATTTGTTTGCATTACCAGGCAAAAAATTAACAAAACAATGCCATCCAAATGAGCTGAGTAGCCACTTCGTGCCATCCCCAGCAACGTTTACCTGCCAACTGAAAATGTATAAAAGTCAGCGTTGCTGAGTGAGTTCTAGTTTTATAAATAAAACATACTTTTCTTTCAAATTCATACTATACTTTTTATTCATTTGTGATCATACATCATACGTACATACAGATAATATTATTATTATTTTCCATTATATTCGTTCACATTCGTTCATTCATTACTTCTAGTGACATGTACATTACCGTGAACATTATGCACGAAGTGGGTAACTGGGCCTGAGGTCTTTCATAGACCTCGAACATTGTGCACGAAGTTGACTCCAGTACCTATGGCAAGTACATTCACCATTTATCTTTTCTCTTTTATACCGGATCAATGCAATATGCTATACCCCGAACATTGTGCATGAAGCGAGTAACTGGGCCTGAGGTCTTTCATAGACCTCGAACATTGTGCACGAAGCTAACATTAGTACCTAGGGCAAGCGGCAAGGATCCCATTCATATGGTCAATCACAAGGATTGGACCCCAATGTGCATCCTTTGGGGTAGCTAACCCGCACATCGTTTGTTAGGATCAGTGATCTAAGTTTGATTGATTAGAGTAGATTGCAACGGAATTCGAATAATGAATTAGACAATTTCGCAAGAACTCAATGATATTCAATGGAATAGTACACGGTTTTAGAGAGAGAGAGAGAGAATTCTACAAAAGAATGTTTCATTCAAATGCTTTCGTGGTGGCTGAAAGTCACACATTACAATTAGGTCAACATTCCTTAAATAAGGAATGTGACGTCTGCTGATGTCACTTGATAGTGACATCTAACAGATTTATACAAACAACTAAAACTATGCAAACTACTGAGAATGTTCTCAACATCTGATCACATCTTAGAGAATGCTAAGTCCAAAAACATAAAACTACTGAAACTATAAACTACTAAAAGGTAAATTACAAGTAACAAAAAGAGAAACCATCACAACTACTTAAGTTAATAACTTCAGCTGTTGTGACAACTACTGAAGTTAATAACTTCAGCTGTTGTGACAACTACTGAAGTTAATAACTTCAGCTGTTGTGACAACTACTGATCACTCTGGTCTTCAGTCTTTGTCTTCAGTCTCTGTTCTTCAGACTTTTACTTTCAGACTTTGTCTTCAGCTGATAGCTTCAGACTTTGTCTTCAGTACTTTACTTTCAGACTTTGTCTTCAGTACTTTACTTTCAGACTTTGTCTTCAGTAGAAATCTTCAGATCTTGTCTTCAGACTTTGTGATCTTCTTCCGCAGTTGTAATGTCTGTAGGACTTAGAGGTTTTTCTGATCAGGCTCATTGGTTCTTTTGGTCCAACAAACTCCCCCTGAACCAATGCAGCCAAAACCTCTAAGTTTATTGATGATCCCACTTATTCTTTGGCAGAAGTACCCTCTTGATCAGCTTCAGAGGTAATCATGTAAGCATAGGCCGAGAAAAGGTTTCTGATCTTTTGATTGGCTAAGTGTGGAAGGGAACTTTGTCTTGGGGAAACTGGACACAGAGTCTTGTCCCAACTATGAAACCTATTTCCCATTGATGAGTCTGTAAGACTCTCTTGCATAGGCCTCAAGGAGAACAACTTGTTCCTCCTTGGTGAGTTCTTCTACTTCTCCCTCAAAGAAGAACTCAGGGCCATAATATTTAGACAAATACCTTACTGTCTTCCCATTCTTCAACTCAACAGTTGTGATCTCTTTGTATGCAAATTCATCTGGATGAGAGCCTTCTAGCAACAACTGGAGTTCACTCTTTTGAAGATCTTGAAGTCTCTTGTATAACAGCCCCTTCTTGATCATTTTTTTCTCAAGTATAGATTGAGGGGTTTTTTTTGAGTTGTGTGCTCTCTTGAATTCTTCTATAATCTCCCAGGGTGAGACTACCATGGCCAACATAATTGCAGCATTCAAAGTCTTTTTCACTTGGCCATGATATCTACTTGATATGTTTCTCTTGTGTATTCTGGAACTTACCCTAGGGTCTGGCCAAATCCTCACTCTTTCTCTTTGATGTTGGAATGTATGCCTAAGAGTGTATAGCCTCAGAGCTTGTTTCTTCATTGCTTGAATGGATGAGGACTGAGGGAAGTCCTTGTCAACCATTTTGAGAAATTGCTCATCATGCTGCTTCTGCTGTTCTACTTCTTCAATCTTCACTTTCACCATTTGCATTTGTAAGTCAGGTGTGATCATCTGTTGACTTCTGGGCTCAGGTGCTTTAAGTTTGAGAACAGCAGAGATTGGCAGACTGTCTTCATTCTCATCCTCTTCTTCTTCTTCTTCAACCCTCAACACCCTTCTCCTCCTTCTGGGTGCATCACTGGGTGTGGTTTGAGGTGGTTTTTGAGATAATGGAATTGGTTTTGTGGGTTGAGTTGTGAGTGGTTTTGGTTTAGGGATAGGGTTGTAGGTTTTGGAGTTGGTTGTTTATGAGTTGGAGTTAGGGAAGGCTGATCTAGCATTTTTGTGGTAAGTTTGGCTTTGGAAGCTTGGCCATATCAGTTCTCTTCCCAACACCTGCCTTATCCAATGCTTCTATAATTAACCCTTTATTGAATGCTTTAGAAGAACAGATTCTAGTGGTTATTGCCAGAATACTATCTCTGGTCCATGATTTGATCTCAATCATGATCTTCCCAAGTATTTTGCAATAAATCTGATCATTATCTCCAACCTTTCCCTATCCATCACACTAGCCCATCTTTCTTGTATTTCATTAACTTCTAGCCTTCTGATCTCAGTGTCTAAAGTGGCTGTATCAAAGCCCTGTCTAAAGAGTTGGTCTATTATTCAGTTCATAGATCTGATGTGAGCTTCATCAGCTTCTTTAACCAGATCTTCTAAGGATTTCTCTCCAACATGCTCTTGTGTTTCAGCACTTTTCTTCCTTTTATAAGTGATTAGTTGTTTCTCTTTCTCTAGCTCCTTTTCTTTTTCTTGTTGTTTCTCATCGACCACTCTCTTTCTCTTTCTTTCTTTTACTGCCTTAGACTCACCCTTTTGGGTGCATTGGGTTTAGGGGTTTGAATGGTAGAAAGTGACTTTTGCACAGCATTATCAACAAGTGTTTGGAGATTTGAGGAGATCCTCTCATCAATGGCTTTATGCACAATCTCGGTGATGATGGGAATGATGAGAGGTAAGGAGTTTGTAAAGGTAGCAACCATCTGCTCAGAGGGGTTCTGTCCCTGAGAGGTGGTGCCAAAGGTAGTGGCTGGGGGCTTAGTTAAGTGTATTGGATGTGTGTTTGGGTGACCTTCAGATGAAGGTGCCATCTGTAGGTTTATTGGGGCAGATGGACTTGGATCCTGAGACATTTTGGCTAGCAGTTATTTGAGTCTGCTTACCTCAGTCTTGAGGAATGTGTTATGGGCTAAGACATCAAAGAAAAAGCCCAGGTCATCATCAGTCTTTGCTGAATCACCTGATCTCCTGATTGAATCATGATGTACATGCCCTGAGTGTAGATCAGTATATGCATGTGCCCTTTGTTCTTGGTTCTGGGGACTTCCTGCCTCTGGACTTTGTCCTTCATTGGCAGTTGCCTCTGGTGAGGTCTTATATATGTTACCAATTTCATCCTGTTCATTTGTTGAATTAGTAGAAGTGGCAGCCTGACCAGATGTTCTAACCTCCTCTTCTACACTTAGAGATTGAACATTATAACCCTTGTGCTGTGGGTTATGAGCAGCATTTTGGTCCTCCCCCACAATCGTTGAGGTATTCCTAGTGTTAATTTGTTTCTGGGGAGGGGGTGAGGAATGCAGCTGACTCAGCACTTTAGCAACTATAAAGGTTGGGCTTTGAGGAGCGGTTGCATTTGTAGATTTGTCAGAAGCATATTGCACCTGGGGTGAGAGATGCTCTTCAATGGTAACCTTCTCAACTGAGATAGGTTCCAGTAATGTGGTATCCCCAAAATTAGTTGCAACAGGATCCTGTGGAGAGGATACATGTGCGGTTTTAGCTGGTTGAGTCTCTGACATGACTAGGGGGTTAGAACCAGTATGTGTTTCCTGTATTGGTGGTACAGGGGCATCCTCAGGGGACTCATCTCCCTGAGTAGCCTTTTTGGCCTTTTGGGGTGTGGGTTTGGTGGGGACTTTGGATCTGGAAGTGGAGGCTGTGGGTTCCCTCTGCTTGGGTTTGAGCAGCCGGGCAGCCCCTTTGAGAGTAGGGTCAGAGTTATGCCTAGAGTATACCTCAGCTAAGACAGCTGGAGCAGGGACTCCAAGACCAATAAGGCCGTTAGATTTTAGTTGATTTAAAATTATGGCCATCAGAAACCTGGGATATAGTAGCCATTTGTTTGCCATAGGTTTATGAGCCAGATCCTTTAGTTCCATAAACACTATCTCAGAAAAATTTAGATTTTGTCGTTCAAAGATAGAGTACAATACCTGTTGCCATCTTGAGGACATCTGATCCCATGAAGATGTCTTTGGAGCAAGGCAGACATTCACCATGTGGAAGATTAGTCTTTCAGCATCATGGAAGTGCTTTCTGAGAATGGTGGTAGCACTTAAGTCTCTTTCATACCCGTTGTTGATGAAAGACATATCAATGGTGCCTTTCGGGTATTCTATAATACAGGTGGCATCATGCAAATTTTGGGTTTTGCGAATGATGTCAAGGGTGATTACCACCCGTTTCTGGTTAACCAACGACTAGAGAGTGATTTGGCTATCATTTTTACCAGTTGTTACAGAGACGTTGGTCCAGAATTGGTTTAAGGAATCGGGGTATATGGTAGGATTCAAAAGAAAGGTGGTTCTGTATTGGAATCCACCATAAGATCGATGGCATTATCAAATTTGGTCCAGAAGGCCGATTTCAAGAGGTAGGCAACACAGTTGTGTCTGGGTTTGAGTTTCATGGTCGCCATTGTTGAAAAAGAGAAGGATAGAAAACGGCTAATGAAACGTTCGACTATAAGGGCAATTATTTATAGGTTAAGAAAAGGCTGAAAAGAAAACGACTGAAAGTGTTGGTGTTGTCATCAGTTGTATGAAAACAACTCAAGACGTGGTGTTAACTATCAGACATTTGAAACACTGAAGACTTGGTTTTGGTCATCAGTAGTTATGAAACTACTCAAAACCTTGGTTTTGTGTTCAAGTGTAGATAACAACTGAGAACTTGGTGTTAGTCATCAGTAGTTGTGAAACTACTCAACACATGGTTTTGTCATCAGCTGTTTAAGGTGAAACAACAGTTCGTGGAAACAACTGAAGAGAAAATTCTCAGCAGTAGTTTTCGTCAATTCGTAGCTTTTCAGCTGTTTCATACTGTCCTCAACACATACTCGTCAGACTTTTTAGCTGTTTTCAGTTGTTTCATAGGACATCAGTACTTATCTGTTTATACTGACATCAGTAGTTATAACTACATCAGTTTCTTTTAACAGAATCAGTACATATTTGTGACATGTTTACTAATGGTCATCAGTACTTGTTTACTGAGATCATCAGTAGTTGTCACTTATTCTAGCTACAGGATACCAAGCCTTAACACAAGGTTATGGAAAGTTGAACTGTCCAAAGGCTTAGTAATATATCTGCAAGCTCATCAGCACTTAGCACAAACTTTGGATCAATCAGACCTTTTTCAAAACAATCCCTAATAAGATGGTGTCTGATCTCTATATGTTTGGTCCTAGAATGCTAGACTGGATTCTTGACAATACATAGAGCTGAAGCACTATCCATTAACAATTGAGTTTTAGTCTCTGTAATGCCATAATCCATAATTGGTTCTGAAGCCAGAGTACCTGAGATCTACAACTTGCAGCAGCAATGTACTCTGCTTCAGCAGTGGACGTAGCAACAGATGTTTGTTTCTTACTCTACCAAGAAATCAAATAGTTGCCTAGGAATTGACATCCACCAGAAGTTGACTTTGTGGTTAACTTACACCCTGCATAGTCACTATCAGAAAAAGCAACTAATTTGCAAGAGTGTCCAGTGGAATACCAAAGACCTAGAGATTGTGTACCTTGCAGATATCTATAGATCCTCTTGACTGCAATCAAATGAGACTCTTTAGGAGCAGCCTGAAATCTAGGGATAGAGGAACCAGTTCCCACACTTGCTGCTTTTTGAACTAAAGTAGCTCAAGCTGAATGGCTTCAACCCATCCATTGTCTCTTAAAGCAACATGATAGTTCTTTGGCTCTAGCTGACTGATGAAGAGAGCATAGAAGAAGACGTTGGACAATTGACTTCTGGTTGAGACACCAACACTGATATCACTAATGTAAGGCCCCGTTCCCGGGACGCTTACAGTTGGGTTCTCATTGCACATAAAACCTATAATTACGTTTGTGTTTCATAAAATCGTAGCGGAAAACTAAACAATCTTTCATTTCCATGTAAATGCTTTTGCAAATTAATACAACATTCATTACAAAATAGCTTGTTCGCATTACAATGCAAAAACATTAATCAAAAGAATGGCATCCCAAAAGAGCTGAGTAGTCGCCCGTGCCATCCTCAGCAATCATTACCTGCCAACCGGAAACACATCAAAGTCAGCGTTGCTGAGTGAGTTCTAGTTTTATAAATAAAACGTACTTTACTTTACATTTGTTCACGATCATACATCATACGTACATACAGATAATATCAGTATTATCCTCATCATTCCATTCATTAACTTTGCTCATTCACGTGTTACATTATCGTTCACTTCTCTATCTAGATCCGGTCAGACTTTACCCTCTTCGTGGCACTCAGCCACGATTAATGAGGTCGAATGACCAAGATTCTGTTCTGTACATTATTCCGATAATTCATTTACGTTCATTCATACTTTGTTCTTTCATACAAAATCTTTCGTTCATTTATACTTTCGTTCCTTCGAGTCTGTTGCGACAACAGGGTCGTTCACCTCATTAACAATCCCAACGACTTCACGGGATCCGAGTCTGTTGCAACCATATAGTTGCTCACCCCAATTGCCAATTTCAATGATGGCATGCTTCCCGAGTCTCTTGCAACCATAGGGTTGCTCACCTCATGGCAACTTCACAATAATGCGTTGTCCGAGTCTGTTACAACCGTAGGGGTGCTCACCTCATAGCAATCTCAAGGATTGCATACCATCCGAGTCTGTTGCAACAATAGGGTTGCTCACCTCATTGCCATTCTCATCGATGGCACGCTATCCGAGTCTCTTGCAACCATCGAGTTGCTCACCTCATATATGTGCTTGCAAGCCTTTCCTTTGTTCGTTCATCATTCAATAATGCATGCATTCTTACTTTATGTTCCCCTTTCATTATCCTTCACTTTACGTTACATAATACTTCATTCATTCATTAACAGACATATCAGGCCACAAGAAAGATAACATACGTCATATTAAGGAACATATCATACACATTCATCATCATCATACAGGGCAACATCATGCATACATAACAAGCCCTAACATGCAACATCATCATCGTCATGCCCATCATGCTCTCTAAGGCCCCAATCGTCATCTTACATGCTCTTACAGGAACCTTTACGTCAAAACTTACATCTGCACTTTTCCCCGAAAGTCAGAAGTCAAACTACACTTTCCTCGGGTGTGACAGCCCTACTCGGGCGTATGGACACCCTTCAGTCGCATGGCCTCCATGCGACTGAACGTCATGCGAATGAACTAATACGGATGAACACCTATGGGAATGAACATCCAGTCGTGCGAATGGACAATGCGGATGGACCTCATGCGAATAGGATTAATGCGGATGAGCACTTATGCGACTGGACCTTCAGTCGCACGACCCCCATACGACTGGCCCTTCAATCGTGCGAATGGACATTCAATCGTGCGAATGGACCCCAATCGCACCCTAATCGGTCGTATGGCCTCCATTCGGCCTCCAGTCGGTCGCCTAGCCCTAATTGATGTAGAATGCAGTTCATCCCGACTGCAGCCGAGGGTTTTCAGCCTCCAAACTCCTCTAAACCCATTTTAAGCCCAAATCGACCATCCTAAACCTTAGGGATGCATACCACGACACCATTCAAACACACACAAGCTCACAATCAGCCACAAACGCATCATACATACACATACACATACAAAAACGGGTCAACATACACATACTCAAAAACCCGATTTTAGATGTTTTCCAGCCCCAAATTCGTTTGAAAGCAAGTAAAAGTGGGGTTCTAGAACTCACACAAACGAGCACAATGACAAGAGCTTCGATTTGGCTAGCTACACGATGATTTTGGCGACCCGAACTAACTCGAACCAACTTTTTCTCCTTTCTCTCTTCTTCTCTCTATGAAATCTGAAATGTGGGGTGTGTGGGGAGAGTGGGCTGCCCTCTCCCTACTAATATCACCACATTTCCCATTTTTTCTTCGTTGGTGAGTTTGGTCCCTCGACTTTGAACTTTATTTTCTTTCTTTCTTCACCGGCTTCAAAATAATAAATATCCGGATGTTACAACTAATGATTTGAGACATGGGGTGATTCTTCAGCTCTTGGTACACTATAAGATCAGTGCAAGTGTTTGTAGCAGGTTCAGCAGCAACAGATGTTGATCCAGCCTCTTGAAACCAAGTATGAGATGGCAATTCAAATGATGTAGAGGAGTCAGAAATCTTATCAGCATTTGTTGTGGATGGAGCTGCTGAAGCTACAGGAACATCAAGTTTAGTGGACTCAGGCAGTTGATCACTAAACTTGAAAAGGTGAGTACTGATATCATCATCATCTTCAGTACCACCAGGTGGAAGACTTGCTGCAGAAGATGATTTATTCACATGATCTGCAACAGCCGGAGATTAATAAGGAACATATTGCAGTATGTCCACATCAAACAACTCCACAGGGTTTTGTGGAATTTTATCCTTAGGAGATTCATTGAACTTCACATGCAAGGTTTCTTCAACTATCTTTGTTCTGCAGTTGAAGACTCTGTAAGCCTTGCATGTGGATGAATATCATACAAAATACCCTGCATCCACCTTAGGATCAAATTTGTGGAGTTGATCCTTTGTGTTGAGAATGAAACAAGGACACCCAAAGGCTTTGAAGAATGAGATTAGAGGAGCCAAATGATGTAGAACTTCATATGGAGTTTTCATAACCTCTGATTTACTAAAATGCTATTCTGCACATAGCAAGCTGTGTTGACAGCTTCAGCCCAAAAGGTCAAGGCAAACCAGAGTCAGCCAACATGGACCTTGCAGCTTCAATTAGGGTCCTATTCTTTCTCTCCACTACTCCATTTTGTTCTGAAGTCCTTGGGATGCTAAACTGCCTCTTGATTCCCTTTGAGAGATAAAAATCATCAAGTGTATGGTTTCTGAAATCTGTTCCATTATCACTCCTTATACACTTGACTGATAGGAAATACTGCTTCTCAACATACAACACAAAGTTTATAATGTCTGAGCAGCCTCATCCTTTGAATACAAGAAGAAAGCCCATACAAATCTGGAGTAATCATCCAAAATTACCAGACAATATTTCTTCTTTGCCATGCTCATCACTCTAACAGGACCAAATAGATCCATGTGCAGTAACTGCAAGCAGGCAATGAACTTAGGTTCTTCAATAGGAGGGAATGAGACTTTGTGTTGTTTTCCTTTCAAACAAGCAGTGCAGGTTTCATCACAATGGAACTCCTTTATTGGTAGACCTCTCACTAAAGTATTGTGGATCAGTTGATTCATGTTTTTGGGAATACATGACCCAACCTTCTGTGCCACAGTTTAGATTCCTGAGTAGAGGCTTTGGAGAACAAGCAAGGATGACCCTTCAAATCAATCTTCTTTGACAAATCCAGGGCATATACTCTTCCAATACTCTTGGCCTTCAGGAGAGTATGTTCATCCAATACCTTGTCAATCAGCCTCAGAACTTGGGAAGACAGAATCCTGCAGTTCTGGCTTGTGAATAGTGCAACATGCCCTTTATCACACATCTGACTGACACTCAGTAGATTATACTTGAGATTCTCCACATGGTTAACATCATCAAATCTGATATCTCCATTAGACACATATCCTTTCCCGATGATGTAACCTTAGCATCATTTCCAAAAGAAACAAATCCCTTCTTTCCTTAAGAGTAGTCATTAAGAAGAGAGCTGCTCCCTGTCATATGCATAGATCCTCCACTGTCTACATACCAGATGCTCCTTTGGCATGCTGAAGAACCCTGCATTCATCACAAGGAACTAGTTAGGTTTTGAGACCCAAACCTTTTTGGTTTTGGGTCTGTTTTCATCAATAGATTTAACCATAACTTGTTTCTCATGATTAACAGCTGATGAAGATGGAGATGGTGCTGAAATGGATTCCTTGGATTGGGCTTGGAATACGTTTTGAGTGGTTTGATCACAGGTGCATCTAGTTGGTTAACTCTCCCCAACAAATGTTGAACCATCATAACAAGTTGTGTCTGATTTGTAGCTAAAGCTTTCAGCTCTTGTGACACATCAGTACTTGTTTTTGATGAGTTCCTGTGGCCCACCATTTCCTCCTTGAAATTCACAGACTTAGTCTGATTTTTATCATGAGGAACACTATCAACTATTTTATGATAAACCCTATCTTCTTTTGGATTTGGGTTAAGCCTTGGGTTTATCACATTGGGATGACTGGGGTACAAACTTGGTTTCAAACTCATTTTTCATTTGATCCATCTGCATTTTAATGAGCTTATCTCTGTTGAGTTTGGAACCCTTTTTGTACCAACATTCATCAGAAAGATGATTGAATTTACCACATATTTCACATGGCTTATTCTTCATCTTGGATTGATCAACTGCTTAAGTGGAAACTACTGAAGGTGTGATCTTCAATACTTTCCTCCTTTTAGTACTTGTGTTAAGTACTGAAGGATCTGTAACAACTGAAGACTTGTTCTTTAGCTGTTCTCTATCCGTCCTGAAAGACGTATGATAGATTCCTCAGCAGTTGTTAATCCTCTTATTTCAGTTGATTTGAAATGCTTTTCAGATGTTGTGACTTGCCCTTCAGTACTTGAGGTACTTTGAGGGACAACATCTGAAGTACTCAGCTTCATGTGCTTATCAGTAGTTAACCCATCAGGCAATTGATTTGCTGAGGTATCAACACTGATTTCATCTTCTGATCTTGGGTGATCTTTTGAAGATGATACACATGATGGTGTGGTTTGGAAATTACTTTCACCTTCAAGTTTTACTATTGATTTTGGAGTAAAATCTGTAGGTGGTGCAATGTGATTGTTACCTATTCCAAACATCACATTCGAAGCTGTTTGCTTGCTTAGAAGCATTTGAAATCCCTTGCAGGATGATACCCAGCGATCACACTCAACTTGGCGAGCTGCAAGTGTTTCTTTAAGATCTCTGTGGTTCTCAAGAATGACCTCTATCTTAGCCTTTTCATCATTTAATTGGCATTTAAGCTTATAAATCTCATCATCTTTTTCTTTAAGGACAGACTCATGCTCAGCTTTTCTTTTGGAAAAGGTTTGCTCAAGCTCAAGATTTTAATTTATTAAAGCTACATTTGCTTCTCTAATAGAGATAAATGCAGCTATGCAAGATTCAGAACATAGCTTGGCCTTAGCCTCAGAGGATACCTAGGTTACCTGTGATGAAGATGCATTGGAGCATGAACCCTCAGTAGACTCCAGGGCCATGAAAGCAAGATTGCCAAAAGGATTTTCACCACCATGTTGACCATCACAAGCAAATAATTTCTCATTACCAGAAAGATCATCTGGTAAACTGCTCCAGTCAACCGCACCAGGGGTGAAGAAGCTTTGATGAGGTTGCGATTGAGATGGTTGAGATGGTTGAGGCTCAAGTAAGGCTTGAGGTTGTTGTGCAATAGGAACTTGAACTTGATTTGGCTGTGGCATGTAATAGCAGGGATATGGATATGGCATTGGACCCTGAGCGACAAAATATGCAGGAGATAGAGGTTATGAATGATGACCAGAACTAGCAGGATGTTGCTCTGTTTTGTGAACTATTGCTTGGAAAAGTCACAAAGGGTGCAGAGGAGTTAGATCTTGTTGATCTACACTCTCTTGCAAAGTGCCCAAGCCTGTGGCATTTGTGACACCTCAACTTACTCTTGTCAAAACCAACTTTGGTTTTGCCAGAGAGTCCTGGAAATTTCCTACCAGTTCTCTTGTAGAACTTTTGAGATCTGATATTAATTAAGGCCATTTGGCTCAGAATATCCATCTCTTCTAAGTCATCATGAGCAATACCTTTCAAATCATCCATAATGAAGCACAAATTGTCACTATTACAGCCTAACTAACTATCAACGCTAACAAATGCATGACCAGAACTGTTTGAAGAGAAATCTATAGGCTCATCATAATGGCTTTTTGATGCAGCATATTCTGACTCATGACCAACCAAGGCAGTGTTCCCTGGTACAAAGTCATCAGTGAGCTTTCCTGATGATGCCAGTTTCCTTTTCTGCTCTATCTCTCTTTCAAATGTAAGCAGTTTCCCATGGAGTTGGGTGAGAGATAGGCTATCCAGATTTGCACTGGAGCGTAAGACAATGGTATATGTGTCCCATCTCTCAGGCAGTGATCTGAGGAATCTGTTGTTCATCTGGCTATTAGTGTATTCATGTTTGACCATTTTCAGCTCAGAGATCAAACAAGAAAAACGCTCAAACTGTTAAGTGAGTGTCTCACCCTTCCTATGAGAGAATGTCTCATATTGTTAGGCAAGGATTTCTCTGTTGTTTGCTAAGACCTCATCTGTTCCACCAATTGTTCTTTTAATGCATTCCAGAGGTCATGAGCAGTTTCATGATGCATAAGCCCAGAATAGATTTCATTCGGCAGTGCCATGGCCAGAATCCCATGGGCTTTAGCATTAATCTCAAACAGTTTTCGATCCTCATTTGAGTATTGTTCCTTCTTCTTCGGAACCATTTGGTTGGTTTCCGGATTGTTCACCATAGGCTTGTGTGGACCATGTACCACAGATGTCCAACAACCTGAACTGTTAACAAATAGGTGATGGAGCATTCTTCGTTGCCATATGTTATACTCAGTCCTAACCAGCATCGGAGGCTTGGTTGAGGAACCAGTATTGTGAGGGTCATTAGAAGGAGTAGTCATTCTCAGATTCAATCAAATTCAATTAAATTTTAACTGATTTAGCGTAAAACACAACAAACTCAATATGAACCAAGAGAAATCTCAAAGCAAATAACCGAAAGCAGCAGAAATTCAATCTCTATAACCAATTCTTGCAAATATACTAATTCGATCAAACCTAGATATTGAAATAGAAATTTCAATGATCAATTGTTAGATCGATCAATGATTAACTAGCTCTGATACCATTTGTTAGGATCAGTGATCTAAGTTTGATTGATTAGAGTAGATTGCAGTGGAATTCGAACAATGAATTAGATAATTTATCAAGAACTCAATTGATATTCAATGGAATAGTACACGGTTATAGAGAGAGAGAGAATTCTGCAAAAAGAATGTTTCGTTCAAATGCTTTCATGGTGGCTGAAAGTCACACATTACAATTAGGTCAACATTCCTTAAATAAGGAATATGACGTCTGCTGATGTCACTTGATAGTGACATCTAACAGATTTATACAAACAACTGAAACAATGCAAACTACTGAGAATGTTCTCAACAACCGATCACATCTCAGAGAATGCTAAGTACAAAAACATAAAACTACTGAAACTATAAAATACTGAAAGGTAAATTACAAGTACTAAAAAGAGAAACCATCACAACTACTGAAGTTAATAACTTCAGTTGTTGTGACAACTACTGAAGTTAATAACTTCAGCTGTTGTGACAACTACTAATCACTCTGGTCTTTAGTCTTTGTCTTCAGTCTTTGTTCTTCAGACTTTTACTTTCAGACTTTGTCTTTAGTTGATAGCTTCAGACTTTGTCTTCAGTTGATAGCTTCAGACTTTGTCTTCAGCTGATAGCTTCAGACTTTGTCTTCAGTACTTTACTTTCAAAATTTGTCTTCAGTACTTTACTTTCAGACTTTGTCTTCAGTACTTTACTTTTAGACTTTGTCTTTGGTACTTTACTTTCAGACTTTGTCTTTGGTACTTTACTTTCAGACTTTGTCTTCAGTAGAAATCTTCAGATCTTGTCTTCAGACTTTGTGATCTTCTTCAGCAGTTGTAATGTCTGTGGGACTTAGAGGTTTTTCTGATCAGGCTCATTGGTTCTTTTGGTCCAACACCGTTGAGGTAACACCTACATAGGGTGTGCACCTCCATACGTTTGCTTGCAAGACTTCTTACGTTCATTCATTCGTTAATGCATGCATTCATTCATCATGTTCCTTTTTCATTTTCTTTCACTTTCCATTACATAATACTTTCGGTTCATTCATTAAAAACACGCAAAGCTACGGAAAGATAAACGTACGTCATAACAAGGAACATATCATACAATCATACGTCACGTCATATATCACATCATACATCATATCGTCACAACCTAAATGACTTCAAAAAGTCAACTTACATAGCCCCCGGGAATCTCCCAAGTCAAAGCCTACATTACACTTTTTCCCCAAAAATCAGAGGAACACTATAGTTTTAGTAGTTTTATGTAAGTTGACTTTTTGAATTCATTTATGTAAGTTTCAGAGGAACACTATAGTTTTAGTAGTTTTATGTAACTTACATAAATGACTTCAAATATTCAAAGTCCTTAGGTGCATGGGCACTATGCAGGCGCATGGACACTATGCAGGCGCATGGGGAACACTTAGGCGCATGGGCAACTTTCAAGCGCATGGGCACGCTGCAGGCGCATGAGTGCCTAGGTGCATGGGGAATCCTGGACGTCTCGACACTAAGTCAATTCCAGCCCAATTCTAGGCACATGGATACTATTCAAGCGTATGAACACTTAGGCGCATGAGCACTATTGGGGTGCATGGCCCTACACTTAGTCATCCGACTAATATTTCTAGGCGCATGAACCACTGTTCAAGTGCATGGGCTATACATAAAACATTTCTAATGCAATTTTAGGCGCATGAGCTACTGTTTAGGCGCATGGGTTTCACTTAAACCTTTCTAAGGCATTTTCAGGCGCATGAGCCTTATCTAGGCGCATGGACCCTCTATGTAACATATTTCTAATATGTTTTCAAACCCAATCATCAGACCCATGTGTTCTAAGCTTAACAAGGCTATTCTAAACATGAATAACCTAAAAACATTCAAGAATTAACATCCAACATGCATAATACATACGGGTAAACATACATACCTTGTAAAAATAATTTTAATACATTTTCAACCCCAAAGATGTTTAAATTAAGTAGAAACTGAGGTATAGAACTCACCTAATGCAACTTGGGTGTTTCTTCCTTTCTAACCCGCTTGCAAATGAGTTCAAACACCTAAAAGCAACACCAAACACACACACCCGAGCACATACACAAACACATAAGCACATAAGCATGTAACCGGGATAAAACCCATCATAAACACTTAAAAACCATGAATTCTTACCTCGAATTCAACTTCTCTTCTCCTTCTTTTCTTCAGCCGAGAGTTCCTCTGTTCTCTCTCTCTAATACTGAAGAAAATGGTGATGTGAAGTGAGGGTGGGCGGCCATGCCCACCTTTACACCAACTTTTTCAGAGATTTGTCCTTTGGACACTTTTAGTCCCTCCACTTGGACTTTATTACTCTTTCTTGTATTCTTCATGTCTTGTTTGTTTAAAAGACAACCGGATGTTACAAATACATGATGGAATTGTAAGCCACATTATACTAACTTTCTCATTTTTCTCTATTATTAAAACTAATATTGAATACTTATAATATTACTCATACAATTTTCAAATTTAAAAATAGAAATATAATAAATTGAAAATCTATTTATTTTAAATTAAAACACACTTTTTAAAAACAAAAAAACTACAAACTTTAAAAAAATCATTTTAGTTAAAAGCAAAATGATTTAAAACCACAATGTTTTTTATAAAACAAAAGTTTAACAAAAATATATTACTGTTTATTTACTTAAAGTAAATATTTATTAGTAATTATGACCATATTTTGTCTTCAAGCATAGTTTTATAATTCATAATTTTTAACTAGTTAATTAATAATTTCCTTATTCAATCCGTGTAATACATGCGATACTAACCTAGTAATATCTATAACCTTTAATAAAACAAGATTTCTTGTAGCACTTGTCATTCTCTTAAACTATGTTTTTGACACTTGCCATTTTTCTAGATATTCACATATCAATTTTCCCTCCTAAATGATATTATAGTAATTTAAATATTTATATAAATTTCTCTGTCTTATTAAATGTAATTTATATTAATTGTTATGTTTCTCTCTGTTATCTAATTTTTTTATAACAAACTATTTTTTAAATAGATTTTATGTAAGAAATTAGAAATCACATCTTTTAACTACAATCTAAATAACAAAAAACTAAAGTTTTATATAATGTGAAATTTCCTAAAATACTAAACATTTTTAAACGAACTATTTTAAATTGTTTTGTTTTAAAACAAAAATTATAGACATGTGAAATATTATAAAACAGTCTTTTTAAAACAATGAGAATAATTATAAACCGAGTTTTTTTCAATAAATTTTTTATAAAAAGTATTTTTTATAAAAAATCTTAAAACGAATGTCTAAAAATTAAACTAAATAAATAAGAGAGTTAAAAAATGGTATAACTTTTTTATTTCTTGAACTATTATCCATATATAATTTTAATTCTATTTTATATTAAAATATTATGTTGTGGCTATTCATGTTTATTTTACATATATATTTTACATTAAAATTTAATGTGTTTATTTAATGAGTTTTTAGCCTATCTATCTATCAATAAAAAAAGCAAACTAAGTGTTAAACAATCGTAAACCTCATTATATTACTTTCACATTTCTCTATATTATTAATAATAACATTGAATACTAATATTATTACTCATACCATTTTCAAATAAAAAATGTATAATTTAATAAATTAAGAACCTATTTTTTGTACTTTTTAAAAACAAAAAAACTATAAAAAATAGAA
Source organism: Flaveria trinervia (assembly GCA_025506515.1). Classification (NCBI taxonomy): domain Eukaryota; kingdom Viridiplantae; phylum Streptophyta; class Magnoliopsida; order Asterales; family Asteraceae; genus Flaveria; species Flaveria trinervia. The sequence continues at coordinate 29,239,511 of CM046443.1, read as the reverse complement.
TACAACAAAATTAAAAAAATCATTTTTTTAAACAAAATATTAAAACTTACATTTTCTATAAAAACAAAAGTTTAAGAACAATACATTATTGTTTGTTTACTTAACGTAGTTATTTATACGTAATTATAATCATATTTTATCTTTGAGCATGATTTATAATGCATAAGTTTTTATTAATAATTATTTAATATTTTATTTATTCAATTCGTGTATTACACAGGAACTAACCTAGTATATATACACACAAAACATAAACACTACTTATGATAAAGTAATTAATGGGATCAAAACAAAACAATAAAAATAAATGAGTAGGAAGTAAAATTAAGTAGAGTTAATTACATGAAAGGTCTATGTGGTAAAGTCTATTTTCACTTTCTCTCCCCAGCTTTGGAAAACTACAAGGATGGTCCACAAGTTTGACAAAGCATAACACAATTGGTCTCCAACTTGAATGGGCCATTAACTTTTCAGTTACTTTTTTCTAAATGACTAAATTGCCCCTAATTATAATATTACTTATTCTTAGTATTATGTTTTTAATAGTGGTGAGTGGGACCATGTAAGGCCCCATACCCGGGACGCTTACAGCTGGTAAATCATCGCACATAAAACATATACTTTGCATTTAATCATTAAAACATTACACCGGAAACATAGAACATATAGCACTTCATTTCATCGTAAAAGCTTTTGCAAACTAATGCATCGTTAGTCAGTTACCAAAATAACATTGTTGTATTACATCACAAAAGTTTTATATAAATGGGTGCCATCCAAAAGAGTTGAGCAGCTGCCTCGTGCCATCCTCAGCAATGCTCACCTGCCAACTGGAAAATGCATAAAAGTCAGTGTTGCTGAGTGAATTCTAGTTTTACAATAAAACATATTTTTCTTTCGTATAACCATTCTTTGCTCTGTTTCAAAATCATACTATACATTACATTCATTCGTGTTCATACATCATATGTACATACAGATAATATCATCATTATCTTCTTTAATCTTTCATGCTTTACTTTTCCTTTCTGACAACCATAAACCATTCCCTTCTGTTCATGGTACTAGACCTAGGCCTATCATAGACCTTCTATAACGGTGCGTCGCACCTCGTGGTCATAGTACCTAGGGTAGGATTTAGGTTTACTATGCAATATCTTTCTGTTCATGGTTCTGGACCTAGGCCTCTCATAGACCTTCTATAACGGTGCATCGCACCTCGTGGTCACAGTACCTAATGTATGAATGTACATGTACCATTGCCACAAGCAATACCTTTCAGTTCATGGTTCTGGACCTAGGCCTCTCATAGACCTTCTATAACGATGCATCACACCTTGTGGTCATAGTACCTAAGGTATGCAGCAATAGTTCTATGCAAATGATCAATCACAAAGAAAGACATCGATGTGCATGCCTTCCTTACAAGGCTATCATTACTTTCATTACTTGTTAATGCATGCACTCTTACTTCATGTTCCTCTTTCATTATCTTCCACTTTACCTTACATAATACTTCGTTCATTCATTATCATAACATGTAAAGTCATAGGAAAGATAAACATACATCATCACAAGGAACATAAATATATCATTCATACATCATCATGCACGGCATCATACATACATAACATACATCATGTTTAACCGTGCAACATCATCATCATCATGCATAAGCATCAATCACAATACATTACATGCCCAACATACCATTTATGACCTCAAAAGTCAACTTTCATAACCCTCGGGAATCTCCTAGGTCAAAGCCTACGTTACCTCTTTTCCCCCAGAAAGTTAGAATTATTCTAAGTGTACATCCGTATTTCCTATTGCCATCCGCATTTCCTACAGTTCATCCGCATTGACTATAGTTCATCCACATCTGCCTATCTCGCCTGCATTTATTATACTTAGTAAATGATTCCCCGCATTGACTCACTTCATCCGCATTGACTTGCTTTACTCATCCGCATTTCCATACTTAGTCAATGCTCATCCGCATTCCATACTTAGTCAATGCTCATCCGCATTGACTCACTTCATCCGCATTGACTTACTTTGCTCATCCACATTTCCATAATTATTTAATGCTCATCCGAATTGACTCACTTCATCCGCATTGACTTACTTTGCTCATCCGCATTCCATACTTATTCAATGCTCATCCGCATTGACTTACTTTGATTATCCATATTTACTCCCAAACACTTAGGCAGATTTAAAAAAGTTACCAAGTGGGTCTAAAACATCTTACTCAATTTCCATGCCCCATTTATCATGTTCAAAGCTTAAATCTTACCCTCTAAGTTAAATAAAAACATACATTCATGCATTTCCAGCCCCAAAATCAGTTAAAAATCAGTAAAAAAGGGGTCCTACAGCTCAACTTTGCAGCTTTTGATATGGCTTCCTCCAAACTCGTTTGCAAATTGAATTCAACTGCTTAGAAACCCACTAAAATCATACCCGAACACATACAAACACATATAAGCATAAACCTGAGGATATGACCGGTCAAGAACACCATAAAAGCATGAATTCTTACCTTGAATTCGAATTCTTTCTTCTTGTTCTTCTTCAAACCCGATCTTTGCTCTTTCTCTCTCTAAAATACAAACTCCAAAATTGAAAAGTGGCATGGCATGGGCGGCCATGCTACTTTTTACACCCACTTTTCAAACATTTTGTCCTTTTGGACACGTTTTACCCCTAGAATTGGGTTTTATTTCTTTTCCTTCTTTAATTTCACTTTATTCATCTTTCTTGTAAAAAAAATAGCCGGGTGTTACAAGTCCACCCCCCTTAAATAGGTTTTGTCCTTGAAACCTGTTATTCCTTAAAGAATTATGGGTAATGCTGCCTCATCTCTTTTCAGTCTCCCACGTAGACTCGGATCCCATCCTGTGTTTCCACTGTACACGCACTTAGGGAACCACTTCATTCCTCAGCCTCTTTTACTTTCGATCAATGATTGCCATTGGTTGCTCTACATAATTGAGTCGTTCGACACTTCGATATCCTCCAATGGAACAATCATGTCTTCATTAGTTAAGAACTTTCTCAAATGAGATACATGGAATGTCAGGTGAATTCCACTTAACTAATTGGGTAAATCTAATCCATAGGCTACCTCTCCCACTCGAGCAATGATTCGGAAAGGGCCTATGTATCTCGGGCTCAACTCGCCCCGCTTTTAGCAATGAATGATACCCTTCCAAGGTGAGACCTTCAACATAACCCGGTCACCCACCTGGAACTCAATTGGTCTACGTCGTTTATCGGCATTAAACTTCTTTCTATCTTTCGCTGCCTTCATGAGGGCCTTGATCTTCTCAAGCTTCTCATGAGGGCCTTGATCTCCTACCGTATAGCATCTCGTAAGGTGGCATACCAATGTTGGCATGATAGCTGATGTTGTATGAGAATTCGGCTAACGGTAGGTGGTCATCCCAACTTCCCCCAAAATCGATCACACATGCCCAAAGCATGTCCTCCAGCGTCTGGATGGTCCTTTCTGACTGACCATTAGTTTGGGGATGATAAGCCGCGCTGATATGTAACCTCGTCCCCATAGCATCATGGAATTTCTTCCAGAATTTAGATGTAAACCGAGTGTCATGATCAGACACAATAGACAATGGCACACCATGACGAGTTACAATCTCCTTGATGAATAGGTCAGCCAACCTCTCGGATGAATATGTCTCGCGCATTGGTAGGAAGTAAGCACTCTTCGTCAGACGGTCAACAATCACCCATATGGCATCATACCCTTTCAGAGTATGTGGCAGCTTTGTAATAAAATCCATGGCGATGTGCTCCCATTTCCATTCCGGTATATCCAAAGGTTGGATCTTCCTATACGGATTTTGATGCTCGGCCTTCACTTGCAAGCAAGGCACTTACTCACATACTCCACCACGTCACGCTTCATACCCGACCACCAATAATCTTTCTTCATATCTTGATACATCTTTATGCACGAGGATGAATGGAGTATCGAGTCTTGTGAGCTTCATCTATTATCTTCACCTGTAGATCCCCAAAACGAGGAATCCACACACGGCTGAATTGGGTTCTAACACTGAGTGTGTTTTCACCCAATTCCCCTACCAGACCTCTCATTCTTCAGAGTTAAGATGATCTTCTTGCAGTGCCTCGTCTTGAAACTCTTTGACTTGCTTCATCACATCAGAGGTCATCATCAGCTCATATGCTTTCACCCGAATCGGCTCGGGCCTCTCTTTCCGGCTAAGGACATCCGCCACCACATTGGCCTTTCCCGGATGGTAGTGGGTCTCACAATCATAATCCTTTATAAGCTCCAAACCATCTCCTCTGCCTCATGTTCACATCCTTTTGCTCGAAGAAGTACTTCAACCTTTTGTGGTCAGTGAAAATGGTGCAGTTCGTACCGCAAGGATAGTGCCTCCAAATCTTTAGTGCAAAGACCACGACTGCTAGCTCCAAGTCATGAGTAGGGTAGTTGACCTGATGAACCTTCAACTGTCGGGACGCATAGGCTATAACCTTCCCTCTCTACATTAACACGCACCCCAAACCCAAGTAGGAAGCATCAGAATAAACCACCAGATCTTCGTTCCTATCGGGTAATGACAGAACAGGAGCTTGAGTCAACCTCGCCTTCAATTCCTCAAACACCTTCTCTTGAGCTTGACCCCATACGAGCTTCACATCTTTTCGGGTTAACTTGGTTAGTGGAGAAGCGATCTTGGAGAAGTCTTGAATGAATCTCCTATAGTAACCCGCGAAACCCAAGAAACTACGAATCTTGGATGGCGTTTTTGGAGATTTCCATTGCATCACTGCCTCCAACTTAGCCGGGTCCACCATGATCCCCTCGGGATTCACCACGTGACCCAAGAATTGAACATCACGCAACCAAAATGCACGCTTGGAGAATTTGGCATACAGTTTCTCCCTTCTCAACGTTTCCAAAACCTCTCGAATATGACCGGCATGCTCATCCTCGCTTCTTGAATAAATCAGGATATCATCAATGAACACAAACATTGATTTATCCAGCATCGGTCGACACACCCGATTCATCAAATCCATAAAAGCAGCCGGTGGGTTGGTCAAACCAAAGGACATGACAAGAAACTCGTAGTGACCATAGCGCGTGCGAAAAGCTGTTTTAGGGATATCTTGCTCCTTCACCTTTAACTGATGGTAACCAGATCGAATATTTATCCTTGAAAACCAACTGGCACCCTGAAGCTGATCGAACAAATCGTCTATTCTCGGTAAGGGGTATGGGTTCTTCACCGTCAACTACCGTCCTTCTTGTTTACAAACAGGACCAGTGCACCCCAAGGAGAGATACTCGGTCTAATGAACCCCTTATCAAGCAGCACCTGCAACTGCTCCATCAACTCTTTCATCTCTGTCGAAGCCAAACGATACGGTGCCTTGGCAACGGGTTGGGCACCCGATATCAAGTCAATTTGGAACTCGATCTCACGGTCAGGTGGAACTCCTGATAAGTCTCTGGGAATACGTCTGGAAAGTCACACACAACCGGTACATCAGACAGTTGTGGTGTTGGCATGTCTACATCCTTTACATAGGCCAAGTAGGCACTACATCCACGCCTCATACACTTTCCTGCTATCGCCATTGAAATTACTTTCGGAATCATAGTCACACGATCACCATAAACCGTCACCGAACTACCATCAGGCGCTGTCAAACGGATCATCTTCTTGCGACACACAATGTTCGCCTCGAAGTCCGCCAACCAATCCATCCCAAGAACCAAATCAAAACCACCCAAGGTCATCACGAACGGTCTAACAGGAAACTTATGACCTTCTAACTCCACATCACAGCCCTTTAACACTCAAAAATCCTGGTAGACTTACCTATGACAGTTTCTACATCGAAGGGCGCATCAATACGTCTACTACTAACAGACAACTTAGCACAGAAAGCGGCAGAAATAAAACTCTTAATAGCACCAGAATCAAATAGCACAGAAGCTAAATTTTGGTTCACTAGAAATGTACCAAACACAATATTAGGGTCCGTCCTAGCCTCCTCCTGTGTCATCGTGAATGCCCTGGCGCTCGCCTTTGGTCCTTCACCTCCAGTTCTCTTCATCCTAGAACTCTCAACCCTGGGCTTCTTACAATCCTTGTTTACGTGGCCCTCCATGCCACAGTTAAAACACAGGACCGTACAACAGTCCTAGGCTATATGCCCCGACTTCCCATATTTGAAGCATACATTCAACCCCAGCCTGCATTCCCCACTATGTTCTCTCCCATACCTATCACACTTCTTTATACCTGCACCCGATGAAACCACACGGCGCTCATCCATCCGTGCCTTCTTGTTACCCGTTGAAGCATACCCCCGACCAAACCTCATCCCCTGCCAGTTTCACTCACCACCACTCTTCTTTTCACCTTCCTTTATCACCACCGTCCTCTCATCATACAATCTCCCTGCCAAATCCACTGCCGACCTAAACGTGCTCGGCCGGGTAGCGATCATGTGCCTACGAATATCCGCTGGCAAACCCTGAATGTGCCTCTTCATTTTTTGAGACAGAGGTGTCACCTGATCCGTCATTAGTCGTGCCATCTCGTTGAATTTCATGGTGTACTGCTGGTGCGTCATAGTTCCCACCTCCAGTTGCAGGAACTCCCTTTCGACGTTTTCCATTTCCCGATGAGGATAAAACTCTTCAATCACCAACTTTTTTAGCTCAGACCAGCTCATCCTCCCGATGGCCCTGCTACCCTCGGCTTGGAAAATGTTGTCCCACTAGCACAAAGCCGAATGCACAAAAGAGTGGGTAGCGAAGTTCACCTTGTGGTCTTCCCGGCACTCGCTGATATCGAGTACAACCTCCATTTCCCTCACCCACTGGTGAGCAGCAGCAGCAATGCTGTTTCCATCAAAATTAAGGGGCTTGCATCTCATGAATACCCCGTAGTTACAACCTCGTACTGCCTCCCGCACAGGCTCTACTTCTTCCTCTTCTTCTTCATCATCAGACGGAACTGTCTCAGTCTCGGGCTGTCTTCTTTCGCTCGTAGGTCCACTCCTTTCCCTTCTCTCTCCCTCTCTAACCGCCTTTATTGCTTCGGTCACCAACGACAGTAGGAACGCCTGCATGACTTGATGAATTTCTTCCACAACCGCCTCCTTCACTGAGGCTCTCAGATTAGCACTCTTATCTCCGCCCTCCAGACGAGGGGTTTCTAGTTCTTTATGAACCACCTTTTCGGTCCTAGGCCTTCCTCTCGTAATCCGTGGTTCAGCACCACGTCCACCACCGTGCGAAGGTTTAGATGATCTACCACCGGCCATCCTCTAACTCACATTGAAAGATTTAAACACTAATACGGTCATTAAAGGAAATGGCTCAGTTTATGGCAAGTATAGTAAGTCCCTAATTATAGTGGCCAGATGTGATTAGCCACTTACTTTACTCTTCATACCCCAAGCATTACCTGTCCTAACTACATCATTATTTAAATCTATACAACATTTAACCACATACCATGCGCACATAAAACCAGCTATTTTTATGAAAATACCTAATAGCACGCAGCTACTCAGATTGGCATCCCATTCCCTTTCCATCCCATTCTCAGTTTAAGTTAAGGCTCATTTTGAAAATTTACCCATTTCACTTAAACTTTGGCTTTGATACCAACTTGTAAGGCCTCGTTCCCTGGACGCTTACAACTGGTAAATCATCGCACATAAAACATATACTTTGCATTTAATCATTAAAACATTGCAGCGGAAACATAGAACATACGGCACTTCATTTCATCATAAAAACTTTTTCAAAATAATGCATCGTGAGTCAGTTACAAAATTACATTGTTGTATTACATCACAAAAGTTTTATATAAATAGGTGTCATCCAAAAGAGTTGAGCAGCTGCCTCGTGCCATCCTCAGCAATGCTCACCTGCCAACTGGAAAATGCATAAAAGTCAGCGTTGCTGAGTGAGTTCTAGTTTTACAATAAAACATACTTTTCTTTCGTAAAACCATTCTTTGCTTTCTTTCAAAATCATACTATACATTACATTCATTCGTGTTCATACATCATATGTGCATACAAATAATATCATCATTATCTTCTTTAATCTTTCATGCTTTACTTTTCCTTTCTGACAACCATAAACCCTTCCCCTCTGTTCATGGTACTGGACCTAGGCCTATCATAGACCTTTTATAATGGTGCATCGCTCCTCGTGGTCATAGTACCTAGGGTAGGATTTAGGTTTACTATGCAATGCCTTTCTGTTCATGGTTCTGGACCTAGGCCTCTCATTGACCTTCTATAACGATGCATCACACCTCATGGTCACAGTACCTAGGGTATGAATGTACATGTACCATTGCCACAAGCAATACCTTTCTGTTCATGGTTCTGGACCTAGGCCTCTCATAGACCTTCTATAACGGTGCATCACACCTCGTGGTCACAGTACCTAAGGTATGCAGCAATAGTTCTATGCAAATGATCAATCACAAAGAAAGACCTCGATGTGCATACCATTTATGACCTCAAAAGTCAACTTTCATAACCCCTGAGAATCTCCTAGGTCAAAGCTGACATTACCTCTTTTTCCTCGGAAAGTCAGAATTTCTCTAAGTGTACATCCGTATTTCCTATAGTCATCCGCATTTTCTACAGTTCATCTGCATTGACCATAGTTCATCCGCATCTGCCTAACACATCCATATTTTTTATACTCAGTAAATCTTTCCTCGCATTGACTCACTTCATCCGCATTGACTTACTTTACTCATCTGCATTTCCATACTTAGTCAATGCTCATCCACATTGACTCACTTCATCTGCATTTACTTACTTTTCTCATCCGCATTGCCATACTTATTCAATGCTCATCCGCATTGACTCACTTCATCCGCATTGACTTACTTTGCTTATCCGCAATTCCATACTTATTCAATGCTCATCCGCATTGACTCACTTCATCCACATTGACTTACTTTGCTCATCCATATTTACTCCCAAACACTTAAGCAGATTTAAAAAACTTACCTAGTGGGTCTAAAACATCTTACTCAATTCCCATGCCCCATTCATCATGTTCTAAGCTTAAATCTTACCCTGTAAGCCTTAGAAACACAATCATACATCATCAAGCATGAACATAGCCACGCATCATATCATAACTTCATAATATACATATTCAAGCATACGGGTCCGAAAACCAGTTAAATAAAAACATACATTCATGCATTTCCAGCCCCAAAATCAGTTAAAAATAAGTAAAAAAGGGGTCCTACAGCTCACCTTTGCAGCTTTTGAGTATGGCTTCCTCCAAACTCGTTTGCAAATTGAATTCAACTGCTTAGAAACCCACTAAAATCATACCCGAACACATACAAACACACATAAGCATAAACCCGAGGATATGACCAGTCAAGAACACCATAAAAGCATGAATTCTTACCTTGAAATCGAATTCTTTCTTCTTGTTCTTCTTCAAACCCGAGCTCTGCTCTTTCTCTCTCTAAAATCCAAACTCCTAAAGTGAAAAGTGGCATGGCATGGGCGGCCATGCTACTTTTTACACCCACTTTTCAAACATTTTGTCCTTTTGGACACTTTTTACCCCTAGACTTGGATTTTATTTCTTTTTCTTCTTTTCTTTCACTTTATTCATCTTTCTTGTCAAAAAAATAGCCGGGTGTTACAAACCATCACCTCATCTTCAACCTCTATCTACCTTGACCAACCTTTACTAGTTCGTACCACTACCATCGCCATGGTGCACGACACCTACTGTCCATTGTGCACAACACCTACCACCATCAATACACATCCACCTTTAAACGACCACCAATGGTCCATCTCCACCATCTCCCTTTTTCTTCTCACACCACACATCCCCAACTATAGATGCCCCACTACCAAAACACCACCACCTGTCCACCGCCACCAAAACACATGATCTCCTATGATGTTGTATATTGTGTTTTTCTAAAATCATAAATTTAAAGAGGTTCTAACCAAGGAGCACGCAAATCCCAATAACAAATAGCTTCTCCTCCAAAAATGACTTCTCCGGTAGGGGAACGCATTGAATATTTACCTAAACCGGTAGGCCATTGAGCGGATCCCATTTTAGCTCCAAGACATTGGTCTCTAACTTGAAAAGTACATGCTTGAGCTTGAGAAGCTTCTGGTCCAGTGGGTCCATAAAACTCACTGGATAAGCTGTATTATTAAACCAGACAAAACAACAAGCAATGAAACCAAAGATAGATATGGCCGCTAAACGATAAGAGAAATAAGCCACTCCAGACCATACAAGTGCAGGTCGAAATTAATGATGGAATAATATTATTGTTTATTTTTAATTTATATAACACAATAATAAATTAATAACTAATTAATCTAATGCATTAAAAACAATGACAAAATAATACGATGTCCAATTGTGTGTTTTGATCGTTATAGTGTTATCTTAAATACCATGTGTTTTGAAAAATACATTACTCAAATAGAATTATTATATACCTCTAATTGTAAAACATAACGATAGACAATAACAAGTTTATACAAATTATAAAAAATATTAAAAATAACACATTGTTTTATTTTTAAACAATATAAGATTTGAAAAATATATTGTTGAAACTACACATTGTGTATTTCCAATTGTAAAACACAATGATCGGTAATAAATCTGGATAAACTATTGAATAAATGACAAAAATAACAAAAAATAATTTAAAACAAAACATAATGATTAGTATATATAACAAATGATTTAAAATATATACACAATAAACTGATATTTGACACAATTAACATATAAGACACAATGAGCTGACTTATTTAACATAATTCTTTTTAAAACAATAAAAGAACGTGTGTCAAGATCACAATCTTTGTGAAACCTTTTTAGATTAAGTTTCTTTTTAGTATAATCCTACTCAAATAAATAGTAAACCAAATTAAAAGACTGGCTTGTCATAAACCGAGAGAATAAATATATGTTATTCAATTAGAATATGGTTCCAGTATGTGTAAACAAATTTAAAAGAGTATCAATACATTGATGAAGTAGAAATATGCAAATCACTAAAGTAAGAAAAGTAAACCTAACTTAGATGACCATGGTAAATTACGTGCCAGCTATGATGTGTCCATCATATTGCACAACAGTGAAATCTAAACTAAATGCTAGGAGCACACTAAGTGTATAAGACCATGTGTAATGATTAATGCTTATTTCTGTCACATCAGAATCAAGTTACCACTATTTTTTTGTTAAAAACATAAGTAATGGTTAATGCCGCTACATTATTATGAATTTGGTGATTTCAGGCATTATAATAATAATATTCATTTAAACATAACGCCCCATCCTAATGGTGACGGTGGCATTATGTGGCGTTATGTATGGGTTTAACATCCCATTACATATGGTCTAACTATCAAGTCACCAGCTCATGTCATAAACTATACTTTACAAATTTACTTGTAATTAAGATGTTACTAACAAATTTGTATCAACATACATGGTAACTTGCTACTAAGGTATATGTCTTCTAATTTTTCGTTTATGCATTTTCACAACTTACATCTAAACAATTAAATGTAACACATGAGTAATTACAGTCCTAGAATTTCATTTTGAAGTTTATTGTCAAAAAATAGTTTGAAACTGAAGCCATAACACATTTGTTTTACTAGTTCCTTGATTCCAAAATATCAATTCTTAAAATCATATTACAAGCAAGAGTTTCTAAAAACTAAATTAAAGAACAACCCATCAAACTAAAAGAAAATTACAAACTCATACTTAAAATGAGGGCCGATTAGGGCTATTGAAGAATACAAATTAAAATCATAATCAAAAGTCAAAACATAACAGTTTCTTATTTAATCATGATGAACGATGCAAATAATTAAAAAAAATTCATGGGGTGGACCCCATGGTGACCTAGTAGGCATATCACCCTGTCATGTGTTCCAACTTCCAACACAATTTCAAAGCTACACACTTATACGCGTCACTTTTTATTGTAAGACTGCATGTTCACATTGGTGAAGAGAGGTTTGTAGTTTGGAGTTTTTAAGATAGTCTTTTGAATATATGAATCAATTTTCAGTTTAACTTCTTTATTGCTACTTTAAGATCTTTAATTAAAAATAAATAATTTAAAGAACAAGTTGAAATTTTGTATGAAACTTTTACTATAAAACTTATGAATTCGACCCTTAAAAATTGCCCAGGTGAATTATTTATATTTGGGTTAAAGCATAGTCACCATAGTGACAAAATAATACGTTGTCCAATTGTGGGTTTTGATCGTTATAGTGTTATCTTAAATACCATGTGTTTTGAAAAATACATTACTCAAATAGAATTATTATGTACTTGTAATTGTAAAACATAACGATAGACAATAACAAGTTTATACAAACTATAAAAATTAATAAAAATAACACATTGTTTTATTTTTAGACATTATAAGATTTGAAAAATATATTGGTGAAACTATACATTGTGTATTTCCAATTGTAAAACACACTAATGGATAATAAATCTGGATAAACTATTGAATAAATGACAAAAATAACAAAAATTAATTTAAAACATAAACATAGTGATTAGTACTGTAACACCCGAATATTTATTATTTTGAAGCCGGTGGCGAAAGAAAAGAAAATAAAGTCCAAAAGTCGAGGGACCAAACTCGCCAACGAAGAAAAGTTGGGAAATGTGGTGACATATGTAGGGAGAGGGCAGCCCACTCTCCCCACACTCACATTTCAGCTCACAAGGAGGAGAATAGAGAGAAAGAAGGGAAAAAGAGGAAAAGGTGTTGGTTCGGGTCGGTTCGGGTCGCCAAAATCGTCGTGAAGCAAGCCGAATCGAAGCTCTTGTTGTTGTGCTTGTTTAGGTGAGTTCTAGGACCCCTCTTTTACTTGTTTTCAAACGATTTGGGGCTGGAAAACATCTGAAATCGAGTTTTTCGTATGTGTGTAAGTTGACCCGTTTGTGTATGTGTATGTGTATGTATGACGCGATTGTGACTTGATTTCTTGCTTGGTTGTGCTTGAATGATGTTATGGTATGCATCCCTAAGGTTTAGGTTGGTCGATTTAGGCTTAAAATGGGTTTAGATGAGTTTAGGGGCCGAAAACCCTCGACTGCAGTCGGGTTGAACTGCATTCTGCATCAGTTAGGGCTAGGCGACCGACTGGAGGCCGAATGGAGGACATACGGCCGATTAGGGTGTGATTGGGGTCCCTTCGCACGATTGGAGTTCATTCGCACGACTGGAGGGCCAGTCGCATGGGGTCATGCGACAGAAGGTCCATTCGCCCGACTGGATGTTCATTCGCATAGGTGTTCATCCGTATTAGTTCAATCGCATGATGTTCAGTCGCATGGAGGCAAGGCGACTGAAGGGTGTCCATACGCTCGAATAGGGCTGTTGAACCCGAGGGAGGTGTAGATTGACTTCTGACTTTCGGGGGAAAGTGCACATGTAAGTGTTGATGTAAAGGTTCCCATAAGAGTTTTTAAGATGACGATCGAGGTCTTAGAAGCATGTTGGGCATGATGGGGGTGATGATGTTGTACGTTATGTATGTATGAGGTTGCCATGTATGATGTGATGTTGATGCATGTTTATGTTCCTTAATGTGATGTATGTATATCTTTCCTGTGGCTTTTCTTGTTATGATGAATGAACGAAGTATTATGTAACGTAAGGTGAAAGATAAAGAAAGAGGAACATGTTGAATGAATGCATGTACTAATGAACGAATGAAACGTCTTGCATACATCGGATACGGGGTCCTTCTTGGTGAACGACCCTAAATGTAGAAGCTCTACCGCTCACCCCTAGTACTGTGGTATACGTTTAGCTGTCATTCGTTGACTTCGGCCCAGTAGCTAAGACTGATGGTTACTCCTAGTACCGCGGCATACGTTTAGCTATCATTCGTTGACTTCGGCCCGGTAGCTACGACTAACCGGGGTGTAGCACATGGTATTGGTTTGGGATGATGTCTGATGCACAAGTAAGGTAATGAAAGAAGGAATGAACGAATGAAGAAGATAATAATGATATTATCTATGTGTACGTATGATGTGTGATCATGTACAAGTACGAACGGTTTTATCTGAAAGTAAAGTATGTTTTATTTATAAAACTAGAACTCACTCAGCAACGCTGACTTTGATGTGTTTCCAGTTGGTAGGTAACGATTGCTGAGGATGGCACGGGCGACTACTCAGCTCTTTTGGGATGGCATTCTTTTGATTAATGTTTTTGCATTGTAATGTGAACAAACTATTTTTTTTGTAATGAATGTTGTATTAGTTTGCAAAAGCATTTACATGGAAATGAAAGTTTGTTTTAGTTTGCCGCTGCGATTTATTAAATACAAATGTAATTATATGTTTTATGTGCGATGAGAACCCAGCTCTAAGCGTCCTGGGAACGGGGCCATACAAGTACATATAACAAATGATTTAAAATATATAACACAATAAGCCGATATTTGACACAATGAGCTGACTTATTTAACATAATGCTTTTTAAAACAATAAAGAACGTGTGTCAAGATCACAATCTTTGTGAAACTTTTTTAGATTAAGTTTCTTTTTAGTATAATCCTACTCAAATAATTAGTAAAACAAATTAAAAGACTGCCTTATCATAAACCCAGAGAATAAATATATGCTATTCAATTAGAATATGGTTCCGGTATGTGTAAACAAATTTAAAAGAGTATCAATACATTGATGAAGTAGAAAGATGCAAATCATTGAATTAAGAAAAGTAAACCTAACTTAGATCACCATGGTAAATTACGTGCCAGCTATGATGTCTCCATCATATTGCACAACAGTGAAATCTAAACTAAATTCTAGGAGCACACTAAGTGTATACGATCATGTGTAATGATTAATGCTTATTTCTGTCACATCGGAATCAAGTTACCACTATTTTTTTGTTAAAAACATAAGTAATGGTTAATGCCGCTACATTATTATGAATTTGGTGATTTCAGGCATTATAATAATAATATTCATTTAAACATAACGCCCCATCCTAATGGTGACGGTGGCATTATGTGGCGTTATGTATGGTTTAACATCCCATTACATATGGTCTAACTATCAAGTCACCAGCTCATGTCATAAACTATACTTTACAATTTACTTGTAATTAAGATGTTACTAACGAATTTGTATCAACATACATGGTAACTTGCTACTAAGGTATATGTCTTCTAATTTTTCGTTTATGCATTTTCACAACTTACATCTAAACAATTAAATGTAACACATGAGTAATTACAGTCCTAGAATTTCATTCTAAAGTTTTTTGTCTCAAAAAATAGTTTGAAACTGAAGCCATAACACATTTGTTTTAGTAGTTCCTTGATTCCCAAATAAGAATTCTTAAAATCATATTAAAAGCAATAGTTTCTAAAAACTAAATTAAAGAACAACCCATCAAACTAAAAGAAAATTACAAACTCATACCTAAAATGGGGGCCGATTAGGGCTATTGAAAATTAAAATAATAATCAAAAGTCAAAACATAATAGTTTCTTATTTAATCATGATGAACCATGCAAATAATTAAAAAAAACATGGGGTGGACCCCCATGGTGACCTAGTAGGCACATCACCCCGTCATGTGTTCCAACTTCCAACACAATTTCAAAGCTACACACTTATACGCATCACTTTGTGTTGAAAGACTACATGTTCACATTGGTGAAGGGAGGTTTGTAGTTTGGAGTTTTTAAGATAGTCTTTTGAATATATGAATCAATTTTCAGTTTAACTTATTTATTGCTACTTTAAGATCTTTAATTAAATAAAAATAAATTTAAAGAAAAAGTTAAAATTTTGTATGAAAGTTTTACTATAAATCTTATGAATTCGACACTTAAAAATTGTCCTCATGGATTATTTATATTTCGGTTAAAGAATAGTGACCATAGTGACAAAATAATAGGATGTCCAATTGAGTGTTTTGATCGTTAGAGTGTTATCTTAAATACCATTTGTTTTGAAAAAGACATTACTCAAAAAGAATTAGTATGTACTTCTAATTGTAAAACATAATGATAAACAATAACAAGTTTATATAAACTATAAAAAATAATAAAAATAACACATTGTTTTATTTTTAGAAATTATAAGATTTGAAAAATATATTGGTGAAACTATACATTGTGTATTTAGAATTGTAAAACACACTGATCCATAATAAATCTGGATAAACTATTGAATAAATGACAAAAATAACAAAAAATAATTTAAAACATAAACATAATGATTAGTACATATAACAAATTATTTAAAATATATAACACAATAAGCTGATATTTGACACAATTAACATATAAGACACAATGAGCTGACTTATTTAACATAATGCTTTTTAAAACAATAAAAGAACGTGTGTCAAGATCACAATCTTTGTGAAACTTTTTTAGATTAAGTTTCTTTTTAGTATAATCCTACTCAAATAATTAGTAAACCAAATTAAAAGACTAGCTTATCATAAACCCAGAGAATAAATATATGCTATTCAATTAGAATATGGTTCCGGTATGTGTAAACAATTTTAAAAGAGTATCAATACATTGATGAAGTAGAAAGATGCAAATCACTAAATTAAGAAAAGTAAACCTAACATAGATGACCATGGTAAATTACGTGCCAGCTATGATGTCTCCATCATATTGCACAACAGTGAAATCGAAACTAAATGCTAGGAGCACACTAAGTGTATACGACCATGTGTAATGATTAATGCTTATTTTTGTCACATAAAAATCAAGTTACCACTATTTTTTTGTTAAAAACATAAGTAATGGTTAATGCTCCTACATCATTATGAATTTGGTGATTTCGGGCATTATAATAATAATATTCATTTCAACATAACGCTCCATCCTAATTGTGACAGTGGCATTATGTGGCGTTATGTATGGGTTTAACATCACATTACATATGGTCTAACTATAAAGTCACTAGCTCATGTCATAAACTATACTTTACAAATTTACTTGTAACTAAGATGTTATTAACGAATTCGTATCAACGTACATGGTAACTTGCTACTAAGGTATATGTCTTCTAATTTTTCGTTTATGCATTTTCACAACTTACATCTAAACATTTAAATGTAACACATGAGTAATTAAAGTCCTAGAATTTCATTCTAAAGTTTTTTGTCTCAAAAAATAGTTTGAAACTGAAGCCATAACACAATTGTT
Organism: Flaveria trinervia; assembly: GCA_025506515.1. NCBI lineage: Eukaryota > Viridiplantae > Streptophyta > Magnoliopsida > Asterales > Asteraceae > Flaveria > Flaveria trinervia. The sequence continues at coordinate 29,222,216 of CM046443.1, read as the reverse complement.
TTAGTAGTTCCTTGATTCCAAAATATGAATTCTTAAAATCATATTAAAAGCAACAGTTTCTAAAAACTAAATTAAAGAACAACCCATCAAACAAAAAGAAAATTACAAACTCATATCTAAAATGGGGGCCGATTCGGGCTATTGAAGAATACAAATTAAAATCATAATCAAAAGTCAAAACATAATAGTTTCTTATTTAATCATGATGAACTATGCAAATAATTAAAAAAAATCATGGGGTGGACCCCCATAGTGACCTAGTAGGCACATCACCCAATCATGCGTTCCAACTTCCAACACAATTTGAAAGCTACACACTTATAAGCGTCACTTTGTGTTGACAGACTGCATGTTCACATTGGTGAAGGGAGGTTTGTAGTTTGAAGTTTTTAAGATAGTCTTTTGAATATATGAATCAATTTTCAGTTTAACTTATTTATTGCTACTTTAAGATCATTAATTAAATAAAAATAAAGTGAAGAAAAAGTTGAAATTTGAATGAAAATTTTACTATAAATCTTATGAATTCGACCCTTAAAAATTAACCCGATGAATTATTTATATTTGGGTTAAAGTATGGTGACCATAGTGACAAAGTAATACGATGTCCAATTGTGTGTTTTGATCGTTATAGTGTTATCTTAAATACCATTTGTTTTGAAAAATACATTACTCAAATAGAATTATTATGCACTTCTAATTGTAAAATATAACGATAGACAATAACAAGTTTATACAAACTATAAAAAATAATAAAAATAACACATTGTTTTATTTTTAGACATTATAAGATTTGAAAAATATATTGGTGAAACTATACATTGTGTATTTAGAATTGTAAAACACACTGATCGATAATAAATCTGGATAAACTATTGAATAAATGACAAAAATAACAAAAAATAATTTAAAACATAAACATAATGATTAGTACATATAACAAATGATTTATAATATATAACACAATAAGCCGATATTTGACACAATTAACATATAAGACACAATGAGCTAACTTATTTAACATAATGCTTTTTAAAACAATAAAAGAACGTGTGTCAAGATCACAATCTTTGTGAAACTTTTTTAGATTAAGTTTCTTTTTAGTATAGTCCTACTCAAATAGTAAACCAAATAAAAAGACTAGCTTATCATAAACCCAGAGAATAAATATATGCTATTCAATTAGAATATGGTTCCAGTATGTGTAAACAATTTTAAAAGAGTATCAACACATTGATGAAGTAGAAAGATGCAAATCACTAAATTAAGAAAAGTAAACCTAACTTAGATGACCATGGTAAATTACGTGCCAGCTATGATGTCTCCATCATATTGCACAACGGTGAAATCGAAACTAAATGCTAGGAGCACACTAAGTGTATACGACCATGTGTAATGATTAATGCTTATTTTTGTCACATCAGAATCAAGTTACCACTATTTTTTTGTTAAAAACATAAGTAATGGTTAATGCCCCTACATCATTATGAATTTGGTGATTTCGGGCATTATAATAATAATATTCATTTAAACATAACGCCCCATCCTAATTGTGACGGTGGCATTATGTGGCGTTATGTATGGGTTTAACAACACATTACATATGGTCTAACTATAAAGTCACTAGCTCATGTCATAAACTATACTTTACAAATTTACTTGTAACTAAGATGTTGTTAACGAATTCGTATCGACGTACATGGTAACTGGGTACTAAGGTATATGTCTTCTAATTTTTCGTTTATGCATTTTCACAACTTACATCTAAACATTTAAATGTAACACATGAGTAATTACAGTCCTAGAATTTCATTCTAAAGTTTTTTGTCTCAAAAAATAGTTTGAAACTGAAGCCATAACACAATTGTTTTAGTAGTTCCTTGATTCCAAAATATGAATTCTTAAAATCATATTAAAAGCAACAGTTTCTAAAAACTAAATTAAAGAACAACCCATGTGTAAGGCCCCGTTCCCGGGACGCTTACAGCTGGGTTCTCATCGCACATAAAACATATAATTACATTTGTATTTAATAAATCGCAGCGGAAAACTAAAACAAACTTTCATTTCGATGTAATGCTTTTGCAAACTAATACAACATTCATTACAAAAATAGTTTGTTCGCATTACAATGCAAAAACATTATCAAAAGAATGCCATCCAAAAGAGCTGAGTAGTCGCCCGTGCCATCCTCAGCAATCGTTACCTGCCAACTGGAAACACATCAAAGTCAGCGTTGCTGAGTGAGTTCTAGTTTTATAAATAAAACATACTTTACTTTCATATAAAACCGTTCGTTACTTTTACATGATCACACATCATACGTACACATAGAGAATATCATTATTATCTTCTTCATTCGTTCATTTGTTCTTTCATTACCTTACTTGCGCATCGGACATCATCCATACCAATACCATGTGCTACACCCCGGTTAGTCGTAGCTACCGGGCCGAAGTCAACAATGAACAGCTAAACGTATGCCACGGTACTAGGAGTAACCATCAGTCTTAGCTACTGGGCCGAAGTCAACAAATGAACAGCTAAACGTATGCCACAGTACTAGGGGTGAGCGGTAGAGGTTCTACATTCAGGGTCAATCACCAAGAAGGACCCGGTATCCGATATGTGCAAGACGTTTCATTCGTTCGTTAATACATGCATTCATTCATCATGTTCCTCTTTCTTTATCTTTCACTTTACGTTACATAATACTTTGTTCATTCATCATAATAGGTAAAGCCATAGGAAAGATATTAAACATCATACTACGGAACATTCTCATGCATCAACATCACATCATACAGGGCAACATCATACATACATAACATACAACATCATCACCCTCATGCCCAACATGCTCTCTAAGACCTCGATCATCATCTTAAAAACTCTTATGGGAACCTTTACGTTAAACTTACATTTGCACTTTCCCCAGAAAGTCAGAAGTCAACCTACACCTTCCTCGGGTTCAACAGCCCTATTCGGGCGTATGGACACCCTTCAGTCGCATGGCCTCCATGCGACTAAACATCATGCGATTGAACTAATATGGATGAACACCTATGCGAATGAACATCCAGTCGTGCGAATGAACAATGCGGATGAACACCTATGCGACTGGACCTTCAGTCGTGCGAATGGACCTTCAGTCGTGCGAATGGACCTTCAGTCGTGCGAATGGACCTTCAGTCGTGTGAATGGACCTTCAGTCGTGTGAATGAACCTTCAGTCATTTGAATGAACCCCAATCGCACCCTAATCGGCTGTATGGCCTCCATTCGGCCTCCAGTCGGTCGCCTAGCCCTAACTGATGCAGAATGCAGTTCAACCCGACTGCCGCCGAGGGTTTTCGGCCTCCAAACTCATCTTAACCCATTTTAAGCCTAAATCAACAATCCTAAACCTTAGGGATGCATACCATAACATTATACAGGCACAACAAGCAAGAAATCAAGCCCCAAACGGGTCCTACAATACATACACGCATACATACGGATTTTCACCCAAAAACACGAAAAAGGTTTTCAGATGTGTTCCAGCCCCAAAATCATTCGAAAACATGTAAAGAGGGGTCCTAGAACTCACCTAAACAGCACAATGACACGAGCTTCGACTCGGCTTGCTTCACGACAATTTTGGCGACCCGAACCGACCCGAACCAACACTTTTCCTCTTTTTTCCCTTCTTTCTCTCTATTCTCTCTTTGTGAGCTGAAATGTGAGTGTGGGGAGAGTGGGCTGCCCTCTCCCTATATATATCACACATTTTCCCAACTTTTCTTCGTTGGCGAGTTTGGTCCCTCGACTTTTGGACTTTATTTTCTTTTCTTTCGCCACCGGCTTCGAAATAATAATATCCGGGTGTTACAAGTCCACCCCCCTTAAATAGGTTTCGTCCCCGAAACCTGTTATTCGTCGAACAAGTGGATAATGCTGTCGCATTCCTCCTCAGTCTCCCACGTTGACTCGGATCCCTTCCTGTGCTTCCACTGTACACGCACGAGAGGAACCACTTTATTCCTTAGCCTTTTCTCCTTTCGGTCGATGATTGCCACTGGTTGCTCCACATAATTGAGCCTTTCATCTATTTCAATGTCCTCCAGTGGAACAATCATGTCTTCATCAGCTATACACTTTCTCAGATGAGATACATGGATGTCGGGTGAATCCCACTTAACCCATCTGGCAACTCCAATCTATAGGCCACCTCCCCTACTCGAGCAATGATTCGGAAAGGGCCTATATATCTTGGGCTCAACTTGCCCCGCTTTCTAAATCTGATAATACCCTTCCAAGGTGAGACCTTCAACATAACTCGGTCACCCACCTGGAACTCAATTGGCCTACGTCGCTTATCGGCATACGACTTCTGTCTATCTTTGGCTGCCTTCATGAAGGCTTTAATCTTTTCAAGCTTCTCTATCGTAGCCTCGATTACCTTGACGCTCCCCAATTCCTTGTGACCAATATCACTCCAACAAACGGGTGTTCTGCATCTCCTACCGTATAGCATCTCATATGGTGGCATACCAATACTGGCATGATAGCTGTTGTTGTATGAGAATTCGGCTAACGGTAAGTGGTCATCCCAACTTCCACCAAAATCGATCACACACAGCCCGGAGCATGTCTTCCAGTGTTTGAATGGTCCTTTCTGACTGACCATCAGTCTGGGGATGATAAGCTGTGCTAATATGTAACCTCGTCCCCATAGCGTCGTGGAATTTCTCTCCAAAATTTAGATGTAAACCGAGTGTCACGATCAGACACAATAGAGACCGGCACACCATGACGAGCTACAATTTCCTTGATGAACAGATCAGCCAACCTCTCAGATGAATACGTCTCGCGGATCGGTAGAAAATGAGCGCTCTTCGTCAGACGATCAACTATCACCCATATGGCATCATACCCTTTCGGGGTACGTGGCAGCTTCGTAATGAAGTCCATGGTGATGTGCTCCCATTTCCATTCCGGTATATCCAAAGGTTGTATCTTTCCATACGGCTTTTGATGCTCTGCCTTCACATGTAAGTAAGTAAGGCACTTACTCACATACTCCACCACGTCGCGCTTCATACCCGGCCACCAATAATCTTTCTTCATATCATGGTACATTTTCGTGGCACCAGGATGAATGGAGTATCGAGTCTTGTGAGCTTCATCCATTATCTTCACCCGTAGATCCCCAAAACGAGGAATCCACACACGACCGAATCGAGTTCTAACACCGAGTGTGTTTTCACCCAATTCCCCAACCAGACCTCTCATTCTTTCCGAGTTAAGGTGGTCTTCTTTCAATGCCTCATCTTGCAACTCCTTAACTTGCTTCATCACATTGGAGGTCATGATTAATTGATAAGCTTTCACCTGAATCGGTTCGGGCCTTTCCTTTCGGCTAAGGGCGTCCGCCACCACATTAGCTTTGCCTCGATGGTAACGGATCTCGCAATCATAATCCTTTATAAGTTCCAACCATCTCCTTTGCCTCATGTTCAGATCCTTTTGCTCAAAGAAGTACTTCAAGCTCTTATGATCGGTGAATATGGTGCACTTCGTCCCGTAGAGATAGTGCCTCCAGATCTTCAATGCAAAGACCACGGCTGCTAGCTCCAAGTCATGAGTAGGATAATTGACCTCATGAACCTTTAACTGTCGAGATGCATAGGCTATAACCTTCCCTCTCTGCATTAACACACACCCCAACCCCGAGTAGGAAGCATCAGAATAAACCACTAGATCTTCACTTCCATCGGGTAATGACAGAACAGGAGCTTGAGTCAGTCTTGCCTTCAGCTCTTCGAACGCCTTCTCTTGAGCTTGACCCCATACAAATTTCACATCCTTTCGGGTCAACTTAGTTAGTGGAGAAGCAATCTTAGAGAAGTCTTGGATGAATCTTTTATGGTAGCCCGCCAAGCCCAAGAAACTACGGATCTCGGATGGCGTCTTTGGTGACTTCCATTGCATAACCGCCTCCACCTTCGCCGGGTCCACCATTATCCCGTCAGGATTCACCACATGACCCAAAAACTGAACTTCGCGCAACCAGAATGCGCACTTGGAGAATTTAGCATACAGTTTCTCTCTTCTCAACGTCTCTAGAACCTCCCGACTATGACCGGCATGCTCAATCTCGCTCTTCGAATAAATCAGGATATCATCAATAACACAATCACTGATTTATCCAACATGGCTGACACACACGGTTCATCAGATCCATAAAAGTAGCTGGCGCGTTGGTCAAACCAAAGGACATGACAAGAAACTCGTAATGGCCATAGTGCGTACGGAAAGCTGTTTTAGGGATATCTTGCTCCTTCACCTTCAACTGATGATAACCAGATCGAAGATCTATCCTCGAGAACCAACTAGCACCTGAAGTTGGTCGAACAAATCATCTATCCTCAGTAAGGGGTAGCGGTTCTTCACTGTCAACTTGTTCAGTTCGCGGTAGTCAATGCACATCCTCATACTACCATCCTTCTTCTTTACAAATAGGACCGGAGCACCCCAAGGAGAGATACTCGGTCTAATGAAACCCTTATCAAGCAGCTCTCGCAACTGCTCCATCAACTCTTTCATCTCGGTTGGATCCAACCGATATGGTGCCTTGGCAACAGGTTGGGCACCCAGTATCAGATCAATCTGAAATTCAATCTCTCTGTCAGGTGGCACTCCTGATATGTCTTCTGGGAACACGTCTGGAAAGTCACACACAACTGGTACATCAGCTAGTTGTGGTGTTGGTGTATCCAAATCCTTTACATAAGCCAAGTAGGCGCTACATCCACGCCTCATACACTTTCCCGCCACCGCCATTGAGATCACCTTCGGGATCATAGTAACCCGATCACCATAAACCGTTACCAAACTTCCGTCAGGCGCTGTCAACGAACCATCTTCTTGCGACACACAATGTTCGCCTCGAAATCCGCCAACCAATCCATCCCGAGAACCAAATCGAAACCACCCAGGTCATCACGAACGGTCTAACAGGAAACCTATGACCCTCAAGTTCCACTTCATAATTCTCTATCATCTCAGAAATCCTGGTAGACTTACCTATGGCAGTTTCTACATCAAAGGGCGCATCAACACGTCTACTACTAACAGGCAGCTTAGCACAGAAAGCAGCAGAAATAAAACTCTACTAGCACCAGAATCAAATAACACAGAAGCTAAAGTCTGGTTCACTAGAAACGTATCGGACACAACGTCAGGGTCCGTCCTAGCCTCCTCCTGTGTCATGGTGAACGCCCTGGCGCTCGCCCTCGGTCCATCACTTCCCGTCTTCTTCACCCCTGAACCCTCAGTCCTCGACTTCTTACAATCTCTACTCATATGACGAGTTCCCCACAGTTAAAACATTTGCCCGAGAGGCAATCCTTCGCCATATGTCGTGTCTTCCCACACTTGAAGCACAAGTTTGTCCCAAACCTACATTCCCCGCTGTGCTCCCTTCCACACTTGCCATACCTTTTCGACCCCGCACTTGGTGTGACCACACGGCGTTCATCCACCCGTGCCTTTTTGTTACCCATCGGGGCATCACCCCGACCAAACCGTTTCCCGTTCCAGTTCCGATCACCACCACCCTTCTTATTCGCTTCAGTCACCACCACCTCCCGCTCGTCATACAGCCTCCCTGCCAAATCAACCGCTGACCTAAACGTGCTTGGCCGGGCGGCGATCATATGCCGGCGAACATCCACCGGTAAACCCTCAATGTACCTCTTGATTTTCCGAGACAGAGGCGTCACCTGATCAGGCACAAGCCGTGCCATTTCATTAAACTTGGTGGTATACTGCTGGTGTGTCATGGTTCTAGCCTCCACTGTAAAAACTCCCTTTCCAACTTATCCATTTCCGATGAGGACAAAATTCCTCAATCACCAACCTTCTCAGCTCAGGCCATTTCATTTTCCCAATGGCCCTACTACCCTCAGCTTGGACAATGTTGTCCCACAGCACAGAGCTGAATCCACAAAAGAGTGGGTAGCAAACTTCACCTTTTGGTCCTCTCGGCACTCGCTGATATCGAGAACAGCTTCCATTTCCGTCACCCACCGTGAGCAGCTGCAGCGGTGCCGTTTCCATCAAAAGTAGGGGGCTTGCATCTCATAAAAGTCCCATAATTACATCCTCGTGCCGTCTCCGGCGCAGGCTCTTCTTCTTCTTCTCTTCATCATCAGATAGAACCGTTCCAGCTCCGGTTGTTCCCGTTCTCCAGAGGATCTGTTTCTCTCTTTTCTTTCCCCTTCTCGTACAGCCTTAATAACTTCAGTCACCACAGACGGTAAGATTGTCTGCATGACTTGATGGACTTCTTCTACAACAGCCTCCTTTACTAAGGCTCTTAGATTGGCGCTTCCGTCGCCACCTCCGGATGGGGGGTCTCTGGTTCTCATGAACCACCCTTTCAACTCTGGGTCTCCCTCTCTTAGGTCGCGGTTCAGCACCGTGACCTCCACCCCTAGAAGCTTTCGAAGGTCTACCTCCGGCCATCACACGCACACTGAAAGATTCAAACACCAACATGGTCATTCAAGGAAACAACTCAGTTTATGTCAAGTATAGTAAGTCCCTAATTACAGTGGCCAGTTGTGATTAGCCACTTACTTTACTCTTCATACCCCAAGTATTACCTGTCCTGACTACATCAGTATTTAAATCTACATAAACACATAACACATACCATGCACACATAAAACCGTTTAACTTAACGAAAATACCTGATGGCACGCAACTACTCAGATTGGCATCCCATTCCCATTCCGTCCCATTCTCAGTTTAAGATTAGGTTTATTTTGAAAATTTACCCATTTCACTTAAACTTTAGCTCTGATACCAACTTGTAAGGCCCCGTTCCCGGGACGCTTACAGCTGGGTTCTCATCTCACATAAACATATAATTACATTTGTATTTAATAAACGCAGCGGAAAACTAAAACAAACTTTCATTTCCATGTAAATGCTTTTGCAAACTAATACAACATCATTACAAAAATAGTTTGTTCGCATTACAATGCAAAAACATTAATCAAAAGAATGCCATCCCAAAAGAGCTGAGTAGTCGCCCGTGCCATCCTCAGCAATCGTTACCTGCCAACTGGAAACACATCAAAGTCAGCGTTGCTGAGTGAGTTCTAGTTTTATAAATAAAACATACTTTACTTTCATATAAAACCGTTCGTTACTTTTACATGATCACACATCGTACGTACACATAGAGAATATCATTATTATCTTCTTCATTCGTTCATTCGT